>OW026454.1:58179060-59429060 GCA_932274525.1 Podabrus alpinus | reverse complement strand
ATTACTTAAATATGAACAATTAATTACACATCGGAAAAATTAATTTGGGATCTAATTCACTTATATTGATGGTATAAATCAAATGGAGAAACATTTATTCGCCGCGACATGACAGGATCCAACTGCAGAATACTTTGTGGTTCACGCCGTTATTTATGGGTTATTTTGTGACGAATATGGGCTTATGAGAAAATTTCTTCTAAAAATTCAAAATAGTGCGCCTTTATCTTTAATGTTCAAAACAATTAAATGTATATTTTCTCGACAGATATAACACGTGGCATGATTAATATTCATACCACTACTTATGATGTTATAACTGAAAATAAATAAACGCAATAGGAAATTATTTCCTTGTCAATAGTGCTAACAAGACGAAAAATGCAGTGTTTCTTAGCAACGCACGAAAGATTTAGTTTGAGTGCGCTTGTTTTAAAGCAATCATAGATAGTTTTGCTTAATAGTTAAAATTACAGGAGGTTGCGTTGTATTTGTTAATATAATTACGTAAAATAATAATTTTAATGTTAGGTAACATTAAACATTCTGATTTTGACGTTAATATGACATTATTACTTATTGCTGTCATGAACGCTACGCAATATAACACGAAACAACCCTTTTGCAGGATTAGACATTTTTTCAGGCTCCCTGTCCATATCTTTATGCGCAATTATCATCCACATTCTGTCTATATCGAAATGCTCAATTAATGCACCTACAAATCTCAAGCGCTGTTTTAGACTTTACAAGCAGTATTGCGAATACGAATAATAGAAATTACTTAAATACTAGCTCAGCCCTCGACTTCGTAGCTTGAACTCTTTCAAAAGTTTGTTGACTATGTCGTTTCTTGAGTTAAATGACGTCATCACCAAAAATATCAATATAGCGATATTAAATGAATGAGCTAATCAGAGATGTCAGCGTTCATACGGAAAAAGAAAGAAAATTTCGGCCACTTCTAAACTAACTGGAAAGCTGGACACATCTGATTGGTTTAGTTATTTATTACTGACTCAAAATAATCTTTGTGCTGACCACGTTGTTGGAAAGTTTTGTGGGGGTTCCTATAGTGCGAGATCGAAGGCCGAGCTAATAATTGTGGCCTTAGGCTACCAACTTCGCAGAACTTGGTATTAGGGCGTCTAAAAACACTTTGGTTTCGAAAGTGCATAAGCTCGCATTTCTCCAAACCAATCGCAAAGTTTCAGGTTTTTAGGGTTAAACTTTGAAAGTCATAAAGTTTGAGATCGAACACCAGTCTGCGTAATTAGGAATCTATTATTATGCCCGTACTAATTTATTGAACAAATCTTGTTCACCAAGACAGTCTTACATTTAATTTATCCAGCTGGACTTGTCGGTTTCTGTAAAAAATCTGTAAGTACAACTTGCAAAAATTTGATATGCAACTTTAGTTTAGACAGTGCTCTTTATCTCTCTTTTTATCCATCTACCTTCTCCACCTACTGTACTTTTGACAGTGAAGATCATACAGGTTGGTTTATTAAAATTGGAAAAACCTTTATAACTTTTTTCGCGATATAAGATTTTTCTCGGCGGGCGTATAATTAGATCTTTGTTTTTTTGGAAAAAAGTATTGTTTTTCTGATACCATACGCATATGTGACCCCAAAAATGATCTGCCCCAAAAGGCTCGGTACGCCCCTGTAAATACACTGAAAGAGTTAATTTGAATTCACTTAATATTAAGTTTGTAAATATAAACTATCTAATAACTGGAAGGTAATGCTACGAAACGGTCGCCAAATACTGTCAAGTGTGCGGCTTTCATGTTTGTGCGGCCTAAAGGCCGCATTCAAAGTATTATTATAATTGTTAATTAGAAGATTTACCGATGAGAGGTGCATTATGATCAGATATATAAATAGAACTTCTACTTTTTATTAAGATGACTATGAAGGCTAGATGTATGTGGCCTAATTACCATCATGGCATTCTAGTGCGCGATTGCCATGGTTATGCAGCCGCATTGAACGTTTCTTATCAAAAAATAAATTATAATGGATACAAAATATTAGTAAAGTGAAATAAATTAACTTATAGAATAAAGAAAATAATAATAATTTAAGTACGGTATTTTCTCACAAATACTCCCCCCCCCCCCAATTTACTATCTTTATATCTAAAATATTAGTCAATGAGAAAACCGTTACGAACAGATACATACACAGAGCTGCTATTTTATTATTAAGATGAGGGCCGCATTGAAAGTTCTGTATGAAACGATAAAATTGTAATAGAACCAAAATATTTTTTTAAAAATAAATAAATAAAGCGGCATAACAGCTTGACCCGACTCTGCGAGCAATTAACTACATATTTATGTATAAATAGATGAGAGTTCTACAAGCAACTTCGTAGAATAAATAGCAGTTCAGAATTGTTTCAGGTGTGCATCAATTATTAATTATTTTTTGTAACTTTTTCAGTTCATAATAATTTTGAATGTGGTCTTTAACAATGGGGTACCGACAAAAAAATAGTGTTTTTCTTACGTAAATGCGATCGTTAGGATGTCCATTGCCATGTAATGTGGTTGGATTTTTCTAAAAGTGGCTCATTTCGATGTAATTAAATAATGAAATTCAAATATATTTGAATTATTTAATCAAGCTGTGACGTTATCACTAATTTTAATTAGTAGATCTTGCTTAGGGTTGCCGTGCAAAGCGGCATTGTTTGTTGACGTATTCGTCTTTTAGAACATTAAAAAACTTTTCTAGTAATTTTTGCACACGTATTTGTACACATGGGAACTCTAAATACCTTATATATAAATCATAAATATATTTGAAATTTTTAATATGAATACATTAATGTAATATATTATTTAATAACATTACATTATTTAATTACATCGAAATGAGCCGCTTTTAGAAAAATCTAACCACATTACAGGGAAAATTTACGTAAAAAAATGCTACTAAATTTCTTTGTCGGTACCCCATTATTGGTTCTACGAATTTCTTGTAGATCTCTCGTCTACTTAATGTAGATTAACTGGTTACATCAACAAATGTTCAAAACTATTTTAATTCCTTTTAAGTAATTTGTTAAACAATCGATCAACACTACATTATTAAATTTCGGTTTTTCAAAAATTTAAATTACTAATAATAATATAAGGGTGGTCAGTCGCCAACCATTGATAAAAAAATGCTATCAATCGAGAAAGATTTTTTTCCGCACCTGAATATGCTTGACACTTGTTATTTATTCTTTTTATTGTTAAAAATGAGAGAAGATAAAAAAATAAATTAATCAATTAGGTACTTGGACAGATTTTATTTGTAATTTGTAGATGATTATTTTTCCAAGGTACGCTGTATTTCTCCTAATTTTAATAATAATTTTAGAGTAAATAATAAGTGTTGAGTATCTTCTGATGCAGAAAAACATCTCTTCTGATTGACACAATTTTTATTATTACCCGTTGCAATGGAAATCAGGTAAGTTTAGAAAACTGATTTACCATTTAGGTAAATCATACACTTGAAAAATGTGTGGGAACAGAATTTTTTGTCTGAACACGTTTTTAAAACGCTTGGCGAGCAAGATAAAAGTTGCGTTTAAAATCATTTTATAAGCAAAGGTTTCAGTCGAATTACCATTTATTCGATTATTTTGAGATTCAGTAAGAATATTTGTCCTGAAAATAAAAAAAACCGAAAGAAAAGTAATTCTAAAAAAATTTCAACTAAGTTTCTTGAAGAAACCGCCAAAAACCAAATTGCAGGGAGTACACGCATACTATCATGAAAATAAAAATTTTCTCAAACAACAATTTGCCGAAAATTAAAAAAATTGAATGTAAAAAGGTATAAGAAAAACGTTAAACCAAGATACACTGATAAAAAATTAGCGGAAAGACCCAGAAGGAGCCGTATTTTGCGGTAACATTTTTGTTGATGGCGATGAAAAGTTTTCACTTTTGCGAACAGTTGTGATGTTACAAATAAAAGATTTTATACCCACTGATAAAAGTGTAGTTCCTGATAATTAAAAATTTAAAAGGAAATCAAAAATTGAACCGAAAGCATTGGTGTGGGTGCGATATCCGCGAAAGGCATTTAAAATTTTTTTCTTCAAACCCAAGTTGGTTTTGCTGTTAATACAGGCACTTACATATATTATAAAATGTTTACCAAAAATGGTTGATTTTGTAAATGAAAACCATAAAGATGATAAAATCATCTTTTGCCAGAATTGTGTATCTCGCCATTATGTAAAAAAGCGCTTAATTCGCTAGACGGTCAAAATATACCATTTGTTCCAAAATATGCAAATCCGCCAAATATTCCTGCAGCTCGTCCTATTGAAAATTTATGGTTTATTTTTCACAATTAGTTTATAAAAATAATTGGGGAGCAACATCAGACCATCAATTAAAAAAGCGGGTTAAGTCCCGCCAAAAAAATTGATGTGAATATGCTCCAACGTATGATGGAAGGTGTCAAAAGTAAAGTCAAAAAGTTTAAATATTAGGGTAAGTAAATTTTTTAAAATTGGAAGGACGCGATAGATAGGATTGAAAAGTAAGATGTGAGAAACGGACGCAATTAATAGTTATTTACATAAAAGTCCGGAAAATGACATATTACTGACGAGGGGAAATGTTGAAATACGAGGCACTTCGTGCCGAGTATTTTAGAGCTCCGAGTCAAGTGAGACATTTTACTGACATGTTTTGTATTAAATTTTTCCGAAAATCGTAAAAAATCGAAATTTAAAATCGAAATTTTAAAGCACTAATTGAACGACATTTTTTGACATTGACATTTGTCTATTTTATTTTGTTATTATTAACCTTACTAATTATTACCGGACTAGTCAGTAAAGTTCAATTTCCCTGCGCGTGCATAAGCAGGGAAATGTTGTTTCAATGACGATTTCCGGAAAAAACTATTTGTTTTATTATATTTGAATATAATATGTAGCGGTCCTAGAACTATTAAAAAATATAGCACATCCGCACAATATTAAATTAATTGCCTAGGTACGCGGAAAGTCACAGTTATGCTCGAGTTCGAATCCAAATCGAGGACATTTTTTTCAACATACCATCTTCACATTCAATACAATATATTAAATCTTCGATCAAGTTTATCCTATGAGTAATTAATATTCTTCTTATTCTAATCATATTTAAATTTTTATATTATCAAATAATAATTTGAGATTTGTTCTTCATTATTTTTATATACTCTTTATTTATTTATTTATTTATTTATCTACGGCCAAACCTTTTTACAATAATAAACTTTTTCCTTTTTACAATAGGAATTTTTTGCATTCCTTTCTATAATATCCTTCGCTAATTTTTGTGGGTGCTTGATTTTCATACCACAATTACGGGTTATTTTCAAATTGGTTAAATAGACTTCGGTTTAGTAGCTTCGATGACTTTTTTAACGTGAGTAAAAAAAAGGTAAAACAAAATCGAGAAGACACTCGAGGCAAGAAGATAAATTGCGAAGAAGCATTCTCATTTATCAATCACACAATCCACAATGTGCGCTATGAAGATGAGAAATCGGCTTCTCACATTCTATAAATGCGGAGCGGCACGCAAAAGACGGACTCATTAACCCAAATAAGGCAGTACCACGCAAGTATATTTTGCCCTGTCGCTCTTTTCGACTATCAAACATGCACGAAAGTATGACTATCTAATTAGAAAAAAAATGTAACACCACGAAAGGAACAAACATGATTTATGAATTATTCCACCAAAAAGACAAATAGGTATGTTGACACACCCCATTTTTTAAATATCTACCTAGACAAATAAGGGGATTCTCCGAACATGTTACTTTGTGGAAGACAAGTGTTTTTCTAAGAGCATAACCGTTATACCTCACCTTTTGATGTTGACTCAGGTCAAGTGTAACTAAACAATTTTTTTAAGCACACTAAACACAATAAAATACATACAAGTGCATGTTAATAATATACAGTAAAATCCGCTAAGTGTCATGTTGTTTTATTTATGATCATTTTATAAACTCAAGAGTTGGGAACAAACGCCAACTATAAATTATTACAATTTTTTTGACTTGATCAAATATAAAATTAATTTTCTTTTTGATTTGTTTTCAATTATCAGAACTGGCACCATATTGCATAACTATAAATCAAAAATTTACCACTGAATGGCCTAAGAAAATATCAGCCGGATGTAGGCTTCAAGATAAATGCTTGGTAATCAATAACGTTCTTCAGAAAAGAACTTTAAAATAATTATTAGGCTTACTAATATATTAATTACCCGGTCTGTTGAAACTATATGGTTGGAAGAATATTTTGACAGAGAAATATTAGCGACACTGAAAATAACATGTTCAAAACTTTTTAGTTAGTACTGAAAGGCAAAACTGAAAAAAAGAAAAAATGAATTATTATGAATGAACTGCTTTATATTAATTTGTAAATGTCGCATTTCCACGGTGTAGTTACTAAAATTTCAAACTTCAGTTGCTTGAAACAGACGTGTCTTTTACATTATCCACATTAAAATAGTAATTATGTTGTGCAGTCAAACTTTTAATTAATGCTGTTTAATTAAAAATTAATTTTGTACATGGATATGGCAGCGTTTGTCGGGTCAACCATAATTTTTAAATAAATATCTACTAATTAGGAATGTGCAAGGGAATTCCAAATTAAAAACTATGCACTATGGACTATGGGATTAACGAACCGATTCTAATAATCTTGATTGCGATATAAAAATTTTGTAACACACAAATTTCCAAGAAAATTTTGAAAACTACCTAGTACTTCAAAAATTCCAATTTTTTTATCGGTTTGCTGTAAGTTACAAAATTCTCAAATACTTTTTCAATTTATTATCATTTAATGTTTGAAATCCGTTATTATTTTAATATTGTTTTTTATAAAATCCAAAAACCAACAAATTTTCCATAAATTAAATAGTATATGATTATGTATAATTTTAAAAACTTAAATTGCAGTTGGTAAAATAATAAATAAACATTTAAAACGTTTATTTCTTATTTCATTATTAATTTTCTCATGAAACTTTTAACGTTCACTTTTTCTATAACTATTCGTGATACAATTTTATCAACTTAAAGAGCCCATTATAACACGACAAAAAAAACGGTAGGAGCAGTATAGCTACTAATATAATTTTTGGTATCTATTTTAAACGATGCAAGTTGATAAAAAAACCATTTACGAAAATAAAAGACGTTAACAATAAAAATAAAAAAATATTAAAACTTACCGGATCATTTTTATTCTAATGTTCCAATTCAAAAATCTACCAAAAAAAAGTTCATTTGATGTCGCGTACAACTTGCGTACGAATCCGGTAAAATACACGACACGTAATACACGTTCCGTTGTTGGTTACAGAATGCTGACTCCGGGATCTCCCTCCGGACTGTAATTCTTTTTGCTTCACAAGTTAGACGAACAGTCAGGCCGCCTCTTTCCGTTTCGGCACACGTTTACTTAGAGGAGTAGGTACATAATTAAATGGTATTTTAACGGTTTCCGAGTTGTTTATTTTTTATTTTATAATTTGTATTGAAACTAATGTCTAATTAGTATCAAAATGTGTTAATTTCGTTCTAACAGTATCCAGTTCAGACAATAGACAATTTGAATGATAAGATTTTTGTGCAAATATTTCTGCATTACCTAATTAGGTAGCTAATTATATAAGTAGATCTTATTCGGATTAGCCATTCATCTTATTTGCGGTCAAATTTTTCTATTAAAAAATGTTTAGGTAAACTGGTCTAAAAAATTAATTATATTTTATTAAAGTAACGATAATAACACGTTATACTTTTATAACATATCGCTGCAAGATAATTGATATAAATTTGTTAGATTAAAGTCTTAATTAGATGTTTTATGTTATGCAGATACATTTTTCATAATATAAAATTTTTAATTATACATTGCAAATATATTTATGAATAATTACCTGCTACGACGTTTTATAATTAATATGCAAATTGAATTGCAATTGGGTGAAATAAGAACAAAACATACATAAGTACTACTAAAAATAGCCCAAGAAGAAAAATTGTTGCGAATATAATTTTCCCAAACAAAATTTTGCCTCGGGTTGAAAACGCCCATTCTATTTATATCGAAACTAAAAATTTAATGCTGGTAATATTAACAGAATGATTAGCATATATATAGTGATTTCTTATAAATGCATACAAATGGTAGGTAGGTACATAATTACAAAATTATTTATAATTTATTTAAAAATATGAAATATTTACCTTTCAAGTATTGAAATAAAATTCTTTTGTTTGGAGCCTCTATTTCCATTTTAAAAGTCCAGGGGGTTACAGCATTACATTGGTTGTTGGTTTTAATGCTGTATTATTAATAATTACCTATAAATAATAATTTTATTATTATCATAAATAATATAAACTTAATATTCATAATATCAACACAAAGAAAGATTCACGGATTCCAATTTAATGGGATTTTTTACTTTTCTAATTTTTGATTGTTTATAATTCAAAAATTATAAATTTACATAAAAAATAAATCAGAAATTTTATCAACACATAATTTGGTTATTTCTTCCAGTATATTTTATTTCTGAAAAATTGTGCAATTTAGTTCTGTCAAGTTTTGTGAATTTTTTGGTTACACTAAGAGGACAATTATATTGTTATACTAATGTAAAGGGGTTAACTCTCCAATTAGTGTTGTCAAGTTGCAAAACCCATGAATCACTTTGGTTTCAATTTTTATACCCGGCAAAATTATCGTGGGCCAAAAAGTTCAATATTAACATTTTTATAAGCAAAGCGTTATAAACTATACGTACCTTTTTTGTAGAGCGTAAAAATGGCTACAAAAATGATTTAATGCCCGTACTAATAGTCGAGGATTGAGACCTGATTAAACCTCAGATTTCCATAAAATATCTATGATATGATACGAACTGAATTTCAGTGATCTGATTGGTAAATACTCGGATTGACAAATCTAGGATTAATCCTCTGACTATTAGTACGGGCATTAGTAACATTAGATTAGCTTGAACGTATCGTCAAACTCCGAAACACGAATTCCGAAAATCCTCAATTTCGTCATTTTTTTAAGCTGCGTCGGTAATTTCTTTCAGCCATTTATAATAGAATTACAACTCCAAAATAATCACACATTATCTGAGAACTTCAAAGAATATCTTTCATTGTGCAAATAATTTTTTGACCTTTCTTTGTCCATTTTGAAGCTGCGTCACCAAAACCGATTCGACTTTTTCGAGTAGTCTTTTTTATTACAAAAATATTCTAGTTTTGACGACCATGACCATTTTAGACGAATCTTATTATATGGATCTCAATAGGAACAAAACTCTAAACACAGAACACCGTTGCGCTTTTTTTTTTACAACGAACGTAAAATTTTTTATTGATGCCCAAAGTTAATCGTTAAGTTGTTGAGTAAAAACGCTGCCGTCAATAAATTAAGCCCATCATAAATTTTTTAATTAATTTATAATTATCAAATTCAGTGGCATGTTTTTACATCAAATATTTAGCAATAAAAATTGGATGTTAGAAAAGTGTTTTTAATATAAAAAATTATTGTTACTATAACATAATATTTTAATATTATATTTTTGTTTCTTCAAATAGTTCTGCTTTGCCTTGATTATAGCTTCGTACAAACTGTTAATTTATTTAATAACTCTTGTCCAAATTCAAACCAAGCTTGTTCCAAATCATTATGGGAAAACCACTTTTGAGACCTCAAAACAAAGTAAATAGATTGGCCTAGGGCAAAAAATTATCGGTACTGGACGATCAACAATGAAAACAGTACTGTGAACCATTAAATCAGAATGATAAAATTTTCAGGTTTCAGGGCCAACCATCAACATGGTACCTATATGGTTTGGGAATGTTTCGGTAACAGTAGGATTGGATATCTTGTTAGAATTAACGGAATTCTAAAGAAAGAGGGATATCTTAAAATACTGAAGGAGAATCCTTTGCCATCAGGCCAGCGTTTAATTGCAAAATATGTAGAGGGTATCTTTTGGAAAAGCATATTCTCCCCCCCCCCCCCCCGACTCCAATGCTTGAACCCCGTAGAATTTCTGTGAGAAGAAATAGTTCGCCGGTTTCGTCTTACAGTAGGTCTTTTGAAAAATTATATGTGAGATGTTTTACAACAGTTAGAACAAGTTCGGAATGAAATTGGACAAGAACTTGAAGACTTTTTGTATTCAATTTTAAAAATACGTTCTAATAATAAATTTTCATTAAAATAATATTTGAGATAAAAATACACCACCGAATTTAATAATTATAATATAAACTAAAAATTAGGTAAAACTTCCATAACGTCCTTGCCTTCGTAATAATTAAATGTTAGTGTTAATGGGGATATAGGACTGGCCAAAAATAAAACACTCGTCTAATCTATTGTCGACGTTTCGCCGTCACTCACGGCTTCTTCAGGACTAAAATGTTCTTTATTGAGAAAAAATTCATGTAATCATACAATTTGCTCACCTATAGATCAACAACTTGCCTTACAAACAAAGAGAGCCGTGCAAACCAACATCATCGGTACAACATACAATCAGCATCCCAAAACCCACAATTACTCGTCAGAAAACCTCCAATAACACATTAAAACTTTTAAAACATAATAAATTACTTAAAATTATACAAAACCAATAAAATCTCTATAAGTCGTACGTTAAAATTACAAAAATCAAAATTGAAATTAAAATACAAAACTATAATCAGTATCTACAATTATTTATCTGAACTAATCGCACCACAAAACAAAACGAAGCAAAAACCTGCATGTCTCCGGACAAATACCCCTATCTCCACTAAAATGACCACACAAACAAATCGTCAAAATGAAATTAAAATAAAATAAAACCAACCCCCCCCCCATCACGAATCTTCAACAGAATCTCAACCAACCTCTTTTCAGTAGGTCGCTATAAATTAAACTTAGTTTCTGGGTGTCCTCTCTAAAATTCACAGTTTTATTCTTAGTTATGTGGTACATCTCACTTATGTTTCTTTTAAATCTACCACTTTCATTATCTACTATTTCTATGTTTTCGAAGTCAAAATTATGTCTAGTTTGTAGATGATGTACCACCAGTGCTGTGCTTCTCTCCATCCTGTAGCCGTCACTCTGTGCTGCTTGATTCACATCTCCCCCACCCAAAATGCTGTCCCTTATCGCATTTTTGCAATCTCTTTGGTGTTGTTTCTTTCTCTCACCGAGAAACTGCAAAGTTTGCCCTATATAGCAATGGTCACATCCCTTACAAGGTATCTTATATACAAGTTCTGATCGTTTTTCTTTTTCTACCGTGTCTTTTAGTTTTGTGTATAGGCTATGATTGTCTTGCAGTATAATATAGCAAAGTTTCTCAGCAGTATTTTCACGAAGATATTGACCACGTCGAACATTTGTTTAAGAAACTCGCTTGAACTTGTCCAGTTGCTGGATAAGGTGAAGTTACCAGACAATTATATTTTAATTTCGCTGGATGTGGTATCATTGTTTCCCAGTGTCCCAAGGGAATTAGTATTGGAAGTTATTAACAAAAGATGGAAGTTTATTAGTGCGTACACTGAGCTTACAAAGTCAGAAATAATTTCACTGGTATCAGCTTGCTTTGACATGAGCTACTTCCAATACAATAATAACTTTTATGCACAAAACGAGGGACTAGCTATGGGAAACCCGGCTAGTCCAGTATTAGCGGCTCTAGTGATGGATGAGCTGATGGAGAAGACGTGGGAAAGGCTGGGGGATCGGATTCCCTTGCTGAAACTCTACGTCGATGACTCTGTTATGGCGGTACCAAGAGGATCCGAGAGTGCAATATTGCAGGAATTCAACTCTTTTCATGATGATATTGTATTCACGATGGAGAAGGAGAAAGAAGGTAGGCTACCATTTCTAGATTTAACCCTTATAAGAAATGAAGATGGTACCTTGAAATCAGACTGGTACATGAAGCCTACTTCCTCAGGAGTAGTGGTAAACTACAACTCATACCACTGCATGAAGATAAAAAGATCCATAGTTACGGGGCTGGTTAGCAGGGTCATTGACATCAGCCATCCAGATTACATAAAACAGAACAAAGAAAAAGTTAAGAGTCTGCTGGTACGGAATGACTACCCAATATGGTACATAGAGAGATGGTGGCGATCAACAATGAATGAGAGACTGAATAAAAATAAAAAGAATCCTGGGAGAACAGATGAATGCATACAAGATAACAATAGGTTCATGAAATTCCCTTACATAAAAGGCCTCACTGAAGAAATCAGCAGAATAATGAAACCTTATTGCAGATTGGGGGTCTACACTCTGCAAGACAATCATAGCCTATACACAAAACTAAAAGACACGGTAGAAAAAGAAAAACGATCAGAACTTGTATATAAGATACCTTGTAAGGGATGTGACCATTGCTATATAGGGCAAACTTTGCAGTTTCTCGGTGAGAGAAAGAAACAACACCAAAGAGATTGCAAAAATGCGATAAGGGACAGCATTTTGGGTGGGGGAGATGTGAATCAAGCAGCACAGAGTGACGGCTACAGGATGGAGAGAAGCACAGCACTGGTGGTACATCATCTACAAACTAGACATAATTTTGACTTCGAAAACATAGAAATAGTAGATAATGAAAGTGGTAGATTTAAAAGAAACATAAGTGAGATGTACCACATAACTAAGAATAAAACTGTGAATTTTAGAGAGGACACCCAGAAACTAAGTTTAATTTATAGCGACCTACTGAAATGAGGTTGGTTGAGATTCTGTTGAAGATTCGTGATGGGGGGGGGGGGGGTTGGTTTTATTTTATTTTAATTTCATTTTGACGATTTGTTTGTGTGGTCATTTTAGTGGAGATAGGGGTATTTGTCCGGAGACATGCAGGTTTTTGCTTCGTTTTGTTTTGTGGTGCGATTAGTTCAGATAAATAATTGTAGATACTGATTATAGTTTTGTATTTTAATTTCAATTTTGATTTTTGTAATTTTAACGTACGACTTATAGAGATTTTATTGGTTTTGTATAATTTTAAGTAATTTATTATGTTTTAAAAGTTTTAATGTGTTATTGGAGGTTTTCTGACGAGTAATTGTGGGTTTTGGGATGCTGATTGTATGTTGTACCGATGATGTTGGTTTGCACGGCTCTCTTTGTTTGTAAGGCAAGTTGTTGATCTATAGGTGAGCAAATTGTATGATTACATGAATTTTTTCTCAATAAAGAACATTTTAGTCCTGAAGAAGCCGTGAGTGACGGCGAAACGTCGACAATAGATTAGACGAGTGTTTTATTTTTGGCCAGTCCTATATCCCCATTAACACTAACATTTAATTAATAAACTAAAAAATTTATGGCGGGTTTAATCTATCAACAGGTAGTTAGAAAATATTGTGTTTGTCATACGCGAAAACCATAAGGGTCTCTTTTTGTTTAATATTTTAACCGCAATAAAATGCAGATAATAAGTTTCTCTTAATTGAATTCTAAGACCCGAAAACAGTAAAAACTAAAATTTTTTTGTTTGCATCACTACAAAATCCACACTGCAATTTTGGTGTTACAAATAAATGTTGAAAATATCTGCAATTGTTTGCAATAATTAATAGTCAGAATTCTGCAATATTTTTAGGGTTTTATTTGCAATTTTAATGTTCCATATTTTTCTTCAGTGGTAAATCCCCCCTTCCGCAAAATTTTAATTTAATTTTAAATTGACAAAATAAAAGTACCGGCGCAACATTAAAAAAATTTACCCTGCCATAGAATTTCCGTGTAAAAATCGTCTATATCCATGGTTCGGATTCCACGTTGAAATATTCAAAATATCAAAAAAAAATAATGAAAACGCGAATTGAAACGAAGACTCAAACGTAAAAATAATTATATAATCTTTTTCATTTCGCTGATGCCACATGCAAATTTTCATTAATTTCTTAATTTTAAATTTTACTATCCAAATTTGTTCTAATTTTTAACTTCAATTGTCATTTTTGTTTGCCTTGAACTGTTAGTGCAAAATTTCGGATTCTAAAAAATGTCTGTATATAAAATTCATGTATAGGTAATTAAAATATCTTGTAATTATTCCTTTACACTTTGCTCGTTTGCATAACTTAGTTGAATTTTATTAATTTTAGTAGATTGGATTTATGTTGTTTGTTGAGGTGCATGAACATCTCGGTTATTAACACCTGTTTTCTATAGGGGTGTTTTGGTGAATTGAAGTAAAGATGCGAACGTAAAAATAATTGAATCGATGATTTCGTAGTTAATGTAGTGAAAATTGATATTAATCATATCTGTATTTTTATTTTAACATAAAAAATGCACAAAAACACTTTTCAGACCCTAAAAAAGGCAAGAATCATATAAATTACTGCCCCCCCCCTTAAGCCAATGATTTATCTACACCAATAGATTACCCTACCATCCACCTACACGTAGGTGGTGTATGGTGTTAAGGTGTAGACCATAATATTTAAAGTAATATCTAAACAAATTTTTTCTTCATTTTAAGTCTTTAGGCCTGAAGATGTCGCAGTGTGACGAAAACGTTTGCGAATTATGTATTTTAATTTACTTGTGAAAAGTGTATCTTTTATAGTGTATGAAAAGTTTTAGGTTAAACTAAAAATACTGATATGACAATTAAAAAATTTTAAATTAAAAAAAAATTAAATTTAAGATTGAAGAACGATTTAAAATTAATATAATGAAGATGCTGTAAAATATTCTTGATAATAGACACAAAAAAAGAAAATAGACAGAAAACGGTTTTTCAGAAAGCGATGGAAAATTAAAAAAATTACATACAACAAATCAAAGATAAAATTACGCAATAATAATCCATTCAAGAAAACAAACAAAACAATTTGGAAGAGAAAGAGAATCTAAATTAAAGCACATTGAAAAATATAGAATTTCAAAGAAAATTAAAGCAGAATAGATTGTGTGGATTAGAAGAATAAATTTTAATGAATAAAAAGAGAACAAAAATTAGTATTGGATAAAAATTACGAGTAGGGCAAGATTCCGATGATTTAATAAATTAAAGACGGAAAATAATTTTGTTTATAGGGAAAAAAACACAATAATAATAACGAATATTGTACAACAAGGAAGAATAGGAAAAGGTTCCAAACATATAAAATTGATTTCAAGAAAGGAAAATTATAGAATCCAAAGAGAACAAGATTTCAAATGCCGAACTTCAAGATAATTCTCAACTTGGTAACTTGAAGTTGAAATGACAATAATTTTTCTGGATCTGGTGAGAATGGTTCCAAATTCTTCAGAAAATGCGTGATATGAAAGAGGAAGATCAGTAGGAAAATTGATTTAATGAATTTAAATATGATGTTTTGAAAATTAACGCGCTACAGAGTGGATGTAACGATGTAAGGTAATAATAATAATAATAATAATCTTTATTAGGTTACTAAGTACAAAATTAATTTACATCAGTTCTAAATGGTGGAGATCAGCAGTTGCTGGTTGTCATCTCAACTCAATTTGGAAGAATTCGTCCACATCATATAGCGCACTTTCATTTAGTGTTTTCTTCATTTCACTTTTAAATTTCCTAGTCGGAAGATTTTTGATTCGTTCTGGCAATTTATTATACAGTTTTATTTGCAGATTCATTCCATTAGAACATTTGAGCCTAGTTATTTCTCTCAGTTCTCACTTCATTTCTGCTTCTGGTCTGATGCTCGTGTGTTGCGATGTTGTCTGAGATTTTCCGATCTGTCTTCACTCCCACTGCACTAGCGTAAACATAGGCAGATGAGATCGTTTGAATACACAGATTACGGAAAATTGGCTTACAGTGAGTCCTTGAGGGTACTCCTTCTAGTGCAGGTATAGCCCTCTTCTGTAGTAGGAACACTTTCTTTATCTGCGCTGGTCCATACACCATTTTGGCATGAAACATTGAATAATAGACTGCCTTAGCTGCCGCTTTATATGTAGTTAAATTAATATGTAGTGAAATTATAATTAGATAAATTAGATATGATAATTATGTGAATGTGTGGATATGACGAGGGCTAATGTGACGATGTTGGTCGGATGATTTTGATTTATGATGAAATGCATGAAAAATATGCAATCTTTTGATAAACTTGAAGCTCGCGATGATCGGATGCCAAAATGATTACGAAAGGAATTTATGCAGTGGTTTTCTTATGACTAAGGAGAGGTCGATGTTTTTTGTCGAAAGTTGTAAGTATTTGGAGTTTTTGGGAAAATTCTGTTGGTGATATGTGTTTTTGGTACGACTTTCATTAAGTCTTAATGAATAACGCTGTGTTTAGTGAGCAAATAAAATATAGCTTCATTTAAAATGTAAATGTAAAACCTAAAAAAATAACCATTAAACATTTAAAAAAATACTCACGTTTAAAAATTAAATGGAAAAAATGCGGTGTAATGGTTATGCCAGGGGATAATCACGCAAAGATTTTTCTGATGCAGAGAATCAGTTTGTGCATTCAACGAGGGCATGCTGCATCGGCGCTAGTATCGATGTCCGCGGTGTGGCCATAATAATGGACCAATTTTTCCAATTTTCTGTTTAATTTTTACAATTACTGTTTGATGCTTTTAAAATTTGATATTTATAAAGTACTGACTGTTAATAAAAATGTAGTTAAAATAAATAAAAAACATTGTTAAAAAAAATAGGTATTACATTAATAACTTCTTCTTTTTATGTTAGGTCTAGGACCTGTTTTTTAACTAATTTATTCAATTAGTTCTGTGAGCATAATTGGTTTTTACATCTTAGGTAGCTTGCTAAGCTGACCATCGATATGCTTGTACCCTGTTTTTATTGTTATGAAGGCAAATTATTACCAATCATTAAATTAATAATAAAATAAATTAAAATATTTTGGGCTCACACAAGTTCTTCTAGCTGATTGATTTCAGCAGTCTCAAATTTTTTGTAGTTTATATTTTTGTGTTAATAATTAGCAATTTTATTATTAATACCTTATTTCTGTTTTAACGGGATTTTTGTATTTATACCGGTTGTGATGTATGCGCTTAGGGAAGGTATTGTGTCTGACTGCAAAAGAGGAAAAACAACTGATGATTTTTGAAAGGAAGATATCCGAGCAATATTGAGTCCAAAGAACATCAACGAAGATTAATTAATACAGACCACGAACCATGAAATTATGGAAGAAGAGTGATGAGAATGAGAAGTATAACAGAAGATAGGGAAGATTTTTTGAAATCGGGATTTCCAAGGAATTATGAGGATGTGCAAGAAATTTCCAAACATTTTCAAGGAATTTCAAGAAATTCCAACGAATTATCAGTGATTTACAAAGAATTCCAAATTAATCTGTATAACTTTTTAGGGATTTTTATACTAGGTGGAGACCTGCAATCAAGGCCAATAGAGCAAGAGGAACAGCTACGCTGAGATGAATGTATACTGCGTGGCTGAGGATCTGAGCAAGATGGAAGTCGGGAGGAAGATCATGCCCTTGAGAAGGAAGTTATCGGGAGAGACAATAAATGCTGTCAAGTCAAATAAGAAGCAAGTCCAAACTCACACGAACCTAGGCCACTTTACCAGACCCATTGTACTACCTCCATTTTTTTTGCTCACCTCTAAACTGAACCACAGTACTGACAGTGCCAGGTATGATCGCAACCGTTAGGCGGCCTCACCACCTAACCACCTGAACAGAATTCCCCAACAAAGGCAGGTACTACGAACCAGGGACGTCCGCTCGATGACTAAGCTCTGAGAATTCAGAGCGGGGTGATTCGTACCCAGCCAATGCGTTGACCTTGACCCGAAACCCAACAAAGCCCAGCATTGCTTAGTTGATGGGGGGTAGGGTTGGTTTTTATTACCCTGTTTGACATATTTGATCAGGTCAATTCAGGGGGACGACCGGCTTTAAGTGCCCTCCGAAGCACGGAGACGGTTATAAAAGGAAAGAAAGTCCTAAAGAAGATTGACTCTTGCTGCATTCGAACCAGTACCTTCAGCAACAGTAGTTGATTGCTCTAATTACTAGGCCAATTACCGCTTTAAGGATTTTCAAGCAATTTCAACAATTTCCAAACAAAATTCTTTGATTTACAGAGATATCCAAATTAATCTGCATAACATTTTAGGGATATTTTCTGGGTGGAGACCTCCAATCAAGTTCAACAAGTGGCTGAGAATCTGAGCAAGATGGAAGATCAAATGCTTGAACAGGGAATTATCGAGAGAGACAATAAATGCTACCAAGTCGAATAAAAAGTTATGGTAGAAGATTGCAAGACGAGGAGTAATCTACCTTACAAAAAGGATTATTAAGACAATCAACTGGCAATAATCTGTCACGAATTAGTTCCATTTTTGTTGTATTGTTTTATATTGTTCGCTTTTCATTTCTAACCATTTAAGTTCTTTTAACGACACCTTCGTGATATTTCAACAAAATCTCAAATTGTAACTTCCTAAGGTACAAATTCGCACGTTAATTTGAAAATATGACATACTTGCAGATTTAATATCTCGTATCAAGTTCGAAAATAGGACCCCAGTACATTGAAAATTATAAGTTACAGATAACTATACAAATAAACGGCTAAATATGTTATACTCATTCTCATATCGCACTTAAAAAACCAATAAAATATTAACTCAAATTTGGTTTTAATGGGATAATTATAACAAAAAATCGTAATTCTGGAAATGATACTTATTAGATAGCATTTACTATAATTTAATTTACAAGTCAATTTACTTTTGATTACAGTAATAATAAGGTTGCTTGTGGCATACCAGAAAGTTATCTCGACCTACTTGAAGATAAAAATTTTAATAAGCCTCTATTGAAATAATTGGGCTGTAATTGTAACACGGAACAAACAAGTAATTAGGTAGGTGCATGTACAAGATTAATGAAAATATTAATAAAAAAAATATTAACCTTTCAGTTGTTATTTTAAAGATTAATTCACTTCGACGTGAGTTAATTAAATACCAATATTGCTGGTGCCATATTCCCCTCCTAACGGTTTTTGAAAAAATAACAAATTTATTTAAAAGAATTAAGTTAGTTCTCGTTACAGCACCCTTGATAAGAAATTGAAAAAATAATTGGATTCAGTCGTTAAATCTTGACCTCACTCACACACGCTCAAGTTGAAATGAAAATTATCACAAAATTGCAAGGTACATTAATTTTAAACTTTTCGCTTATTAAAACGAAGAAAAAGAATTCCATTTGCTAGAATCACTAAAAACGTGTTTTGGCAAATTAAAATTCTTTAGATTTTATAAAATGCTTTCATTTTTGCAATTATCTAATTTAATTTATAAAATTAGTGACATGATAAATGTTATTAAATTATTATTTCTGGTCCGTATTTGTTTTAACGCAATTTATGATGATGGATTACGAGTAGTATGTTTGCTTTGTAAAAAGATTTTAATTAATATCGAACAAACAAATACCATTTTCAGACAATAGAACTTGAAATAACATTATAATTAATTTTAAAAATTAATACAATTCCATATTTTGATTTCCGTTAGTTAATACTAAATACACATCCCAGATCAATACACTCTAAATTTTTTTTAAGATCCTTGATAGAATAATAGTAAATCACAAAATAATATTGGAGTTCGTTGTCCACAACTGCTGATGAAGTAAAAATCCATTGTTAGGTATTTAAAGACTTAATAGATTTTTTTACAATTTTCTTTTAACTTATGTTTTATGTAATTAAAGGTCAACATAGGATCTCGTCGAGAAATATTTAAAACCAGTTTTATGGTTAAAATATTTATGATCATTTGCTCCTAAAATATTGATAACGATGCTTTCAACTGAATGTCAATTAGGTATTGCAAGATAATTATTATAGTCGGAAGGCTTTCGGTTTCAAAAGGTGAATTCGACAATTTAAATTTAGAAAGTTTTATGGCTGTTGTTGTTCTATACCACTACACGATCATGTAATTAATACTGTTTATGAATATTTAATACAAAGTTAATCCAAAGAAACCACAATTACCTATGGAATAACCCGGTCAGATAAGGGCGCTATTTTTCAACAACGTTACAACATATGAGATGCAAGTTCACAGCAAGACAAATGGCATAACTCGTTACACTTAACTGAGAGTGAGTAAGCTTTAGAGAATTCCATAGGTACATATAAATTAGAAATGTATGTGGAAAACCACAAGAATATACTACCCAAGATATGTAATAAATGTGGGAAAACAGAACATGCGTCAAATTAATGTATGCAGAATAAAATAATAGTTTTTATTGGCGTTTAAGAGGATAGAAATGGGTTGGCACTTCAAATTGCCCTTAATTAGAATAAAAACAATGTATTGTGTGAAAAATTAAAACAAAATTATGTAATTATCTGTTTTAAATTTGAATTTAAAATATCCCTCGCCAGGGATATCTACAATAGATAGTTTTACCTTATATTAAAACAAGTAGTTTTGGCAGGGTTACGTAATTTATCAGTATATTTTGCAATATATCCTCGAGCTACAGTGCGGGAAATTTTGGGATCGAATCACGGATTTGACAGAATTTCTTAGTACGGATTTCCCGAGAATATCGGATGGTAGGTTAAGTTGTAATGTAAAAGAGAAATAAGGAGAATGATCCACTTCTTGAATGAAAATGGATTTAAACGTAGTTATTGTACAATGTATTATCTGAACCACGAAAGAAAAGCCCTACGCAATAATTTTATGAACTTAGAAATGACATGACATTATATTTTCCTTATATCGTTTAACGTAAGAGGGACAAAGATGCAAAATAAAAAGTTGTCTAATCTTCAACTATTGATGACGAATTATTGATGACGCAGGGCTTTTCTTTAGTGGTTCAGATAATAGTTGCCGCTACTTCTCCATACTGAAAATTTGCAGGAGAGTACAATTTTTTTGTATTTTTTCTCTCTTTTTTCTTCTTTTACAGCTATTCCATCCACTTTTGGATGTAAGCCTCTTCAAGTTCTTTTTCCCACCATTGTTTGTTTGTTGCCATTTGCATCCAATAAATTGAGTCCTGCTGTCAGCTTCAGATCATCGAACCATCACATTGGCGGTTGGTGGTCTCGGTGGTTCATTTGCGTACGGGCTCCAGTTTAGTAGTTGTCGATTCCACCGATCCGTATTCCCCTCGTCACATGTCCAGTGTATTTCCATTTTAGTGATGCTGCTGATTTTGCTATATCTCTTACTTTGGCGTTGCTCCATATCTACTCGTTGATTTTTCGGTGTCGCAGTGAAATTTCCATCACGGCTCGCTCCATGGTATGTTGTATTACGCGCAGGGTATTCATATTTTTCTTTACCATAGTTCAATTCTCAGCCCTGCAGCTCATAACCAAAAAAATTCACATATCAAACACTTTTGTCTTTAGATACGGTGGACTACTCCCGTTCTTTAAAATATAACTACTGCTGTGACCTCCCTTAACTAATTTTTATAGCGCCAGCCCTTAATTTGCTAGCAAAAATGCTCAGGTAAATTGGTTCGTATTTGAATATTTTTAGCTAAGGGATGCTTAACACTATTGCCCCTTCTTACTAAACTCCGGTGATGACACGCACAAGGGTGGGTTCCTTGTGATTGTAGATTATTAGAGGTGATCTTTGAGTATATAAAATTTGCTCTCTCGGGATACTTAATTGCTTTCTTTGAATAAAATAAAAAGATTTCAGTAGCTTTAGAAGAAATGTTTATATTAAACAAAATGAAATAATTGCAAATTTTCACAAATAAATGTTTACACAAATTTTTAGATCGCAGATCTACCATTAGATAAATTTTACAAATAAAACAGTTGATGCAAAAATATTTTCAAGACAAAGAGGCTTCCTCTCTTTATCCTGACGTGCTTAGTTAGTCAAAAACTAACCAAGTCTCTCGCTTTACATTAGCGGATTTAAATGTTTTTAAATAATATCGATGCTTATTCAAAGCTTAACATTGAAAATAAAATAATAAAGTTTTTAATGAATAACCTTTCAAGTAGGGTAATGAAGAATGCACTTTCGTAAAAGTCTTTTCCCAAATCCTATATTTTACACGCTTATGGCAAAATTCATAATAAATAAAAGAAATAATAAAGTTCACTGTACCTTTTACACATTGACAAGTCGGAATTTAAATTAAAAAGGATATAGTGTGTGCCCTGCTTTAGTTAGAACAACATAGAAAGATTCATCGGCATCTTCGTTGAAATAACGTCAGTAGCTGTTTGTTTGACCTCACGTAAACTTGTTTCGGTGTTGCTTTATGAATCAATCTCGCATTGGTGGCTGTTACATTTCCAATCTGTTGATGTTTTAGAGTTGAAATAGGTGAGTTGCATCTTATTGACAATATATTTAGGATCCAGTGAATAAGTTGAGTTAATTTCGCAAACCATAACGTTGTAGAATCATCATACGAGCGTCCATAGTTGTCCTTGGATCTATTTATAATCGTGTTGCTCGAATCCAACTGAAAAATCTTAACCTCCAATTGTTTGTAAACAATTGGTCCTGGAGAACATTACAAATGCGTCCACTTTGTTACAATTTCTGTAGTCAACTGAATTTGATCGAAAATCAATGGAATTGGTATGCCTGTTCAATTAAAGTGAGTCAAATTTGATCATTTTTGATTTTTCACCTTGTCAATAAATTGTTTTAGTTGCACATTCACAGTCTACATTGAAGTTGATTTTCCATGAGATGTCTTCCATGCAATTTTACTGGTATATTGCCATTTCATGTTGTTTGTTGGATGGTTAGTTGACTCGAATCCTCCATTTTATACAAATTTTTTGATTTTACACAAAATTGACCCTTATGCACAACTTTGTCGATTCACATTTTAATAACACGCACTTTAGATACATGAAATCACTGCATAATTTTTGATGTGAATATTTTTTTACACAACATGTTGGTTATCAAGTAATTCAGTTTACAAAATCTTACATTTTTATAGGTTATGAACATGTACAAATAAAAATGATTTTTCATCAATTTCCAGCTAATTAAATCTTTTGTTTCATTTTTGATGTGACAATCATCAATCTAATTAATCCTAGCAATATTTATCATCTTTATTTTATCCTGAGAGATTCAAATTTAGTTAAGAAATCGAAATTTTAGAAAAATAAAAATTTCTCGTAAAGCAAATTTTTAAAGTGTCTACCGACTTAGAATTTTATACTTTTTATGAATCTAATATTCATTTTTGTATTGGGAGCCTTTATTAAACATTTTGAATCACAGCACTACGTTTCCCGAAAGCAGCCCAAGACTGTGCCACTCGTCTTTTAATTTCTACATATTAGTTTTCTCTATCCAAAAGTAAACGCTTGACCCAAATATTTATAACTATCAACTCTTTCAATCCTCTCAATTTTCGATCACAATGATTCCATATTCATCAAACAATTTTTCCTTAATTGGTTTTAAAAGATATATATTCACGTGACTTTTGATACAAAAGTTTTGCTATTGATTATTAAAATGTCAGTATTGTGGTTTTCTCCCCACCCCGCCCATAATAATTAAATTTATAGTAATAAATGTTTATAAGCCCATTATTGATAATTAATTTAATAATAAATTTTATTAGCGATT
Source organism: Podabrus alpinus (assembly GCA_932274525.1). Lineage (NCBI taxonomy): Eukaryota > Metazoa > Arthropoda > Insecta > Coleoptera > Cantharidae > Podabrus > Podabrus alpinus. The sequence continues at coordinate 59,405,326 of OW026454.1, read as the reverse complement.
TTGTTTATAAGCTTTTATCCCACATGTCGCAAATGTATCTGTCTTGCATGAATTTATGACTCTTATTAAAAGTTGCACAATGTTTGGTCAAATAACCAAAAATGCAGCGTGTTTTGGTGTACCAGTGAATGTAATAATAAAAAAAACTTGTTTTTGTGCGAATTTTTAGTTACCTTTGAATTAATCTTTTGATTAATAAATTAGAAGTTAATGATAAATAATGTCATTTACTGAAATAACTAACACACACAAAAAACACAAATAATAATCAATAACTCAAATCTAACCTAATCATAACTAACATTTACAAAAAATATTTATTATTACTAACTTTACAAGTTTCCTTGTATTCCCTTTATTCCATTAATTTGTTTAATTGTTATAATTTGCCATTTTTATTCCATTAAGCTCCAAACTGTTGCATACTAGAGGCGTACTCGTTCGTAAGTGACATTAATAAATTTTCTTCAAAAATAAATAGTTTATTAAACTTTAAAATATTATTTACTCATCACGAGCATTCAGTAATGTATATTACTATCTTTTGCTTCAAAATTTAAATTAATTATTTTTGCATAAATAAACTTTATAAATTCTTATTAAAATTTTATAATTTTTAATTAAATTTTCGACGTGGCTCTTGGGCTTTTGAAATGCGACTAAAGTCGGCCATCTTAATTTTCTTTTGATTTTTTTCAATTTACACAAAGTGTTGTATATTTTTCTTCTCATTTCTATGTGGTAAAATTTCTTTGGGTTTCTTGGTTTTCCCAAAATTTGTATATTCAATGTCCAATTTAACCTTATATTGGCACTAAATATTAACTAATTTTAAATTGTATTTTATTGTACGCTTGAAATTCATGCACCTTAAGCTTATGTGACTATCCCTTTAGGTATACTTTTTCATCACTTCTGATAATATGTTCATTCACATTATAAGTTTTTGACCACCTCTTCGTCTCACCTTTTGGTACATGAATTTCAGCCCCTTTTCACAGTCTGGCTCACAAAATTTCCTTATATAACTAACACACGCCTTATACCTAAACTTATCCTAATACAATTTTACAATTTTAGAGACTCCAACGTAGGTAAGATTTGGTTGAAATCTGCCAAAATTAAGGATTTCCTTCGAAAGGCCTTTGGGAGCAAAAATGACCAACCGTCATTTTCTTTTTACCGTTTATTGATGTTATTTCCAAGCATGGCCCATTTGAAGCTAATAAATTTACAAGTTTTTATTCAGTGTCGTGGATGTGTCAAATTTTGAAAATGATTTTGAAGAAATCATCCCCTTGTTTCCTGAATGAAATGTTAGATTAGAATGAAATGTTTAGAAAAATGCATGTACTTATTATGTTTAACTTGAAGAGTTGTGCATTTTTGAATGTTGTTAAAGTGTTTAAGTTTTAGGTGTATTATTTATTGTATCGTGATGTTGCACTGAATGTCATGTCGACGATAACAGTGAAAATATCATTTCAGTTTCTTCTGTTTCGTGGTTGACCGAAATTTAGATAGCTTAAATGGCTTCTTAAGTATTTAAATTAAAGAAATTTTGTTCATTTTGTTAGAAAAAGATTTCTCTTGTGAATCGATCATTGCCTCGTCGTAAAATATATTCATGAAACTTTCTGATTTGCTTATATTTAATCGATGCAGTCGTTATGCGCTCTTGGTATTTTTTTCAGTAACATCAATTATTGAATATCCATCAAAAACAGTTAATGCGTTTCGACCACGGTATCGTTTTACATAGTGCATGTAATTTGTACAAATCGATCCAAATGTAACGCTTCGAGTTCCCACGACTCTGTGTAGAAAGTATCCGCAATCCATCAGGACTTGAATATTATTAATTCCAAGTTGTGCATCATCTGGTAGTGGACAGAAAGAAGAGTTTAACGACGATTTCGTACCCTTACGCATCCCTTTTTCTGAAAAAAAGATATTGGAAATGGAGCAAGTTCAAATTTCAGACAATTCTTCTTCTGATTACTTCGCGATGGAAATTCTCAGAATAGCATAAAGCGATTGATGGGATCGAACCTGATACTCCTGCTGAACGTTGCAGGTGGAAGAAGCACCTTGTCTATGCATTTGAATTAGAGGGAATCAAAATTTTTGTTATTTATGTAGGAAACCCCAACAGTGACAATCTCATGGGACAAGTGATAACACGAGAAGTTCAACTGTCGAAATGATGTTCTGCTGCATTTAAATACACATTGCAAAACCTTCGAATGAGTATCTGTTCTTTTCCTGACCAAATCTTCCCAGAGCGCCCGATAGTAAAATACCCTCCTGTTGTGCTTTCTTCGTAATCATAAGTGACATTAACGGACATAAGTTGACAAAAAGGGACATCAAACATAAAAGAAACTTTCACTTTAAAAGAAGCCATAACGAGATTTTTAAGAAACATAAAAAATGATCACATTTATGATCATTTGGCTACTTTATTATAGACTTTACGCCGCTGTATATTGGAAACTATTCAATCAACAAAATAATATTTCAGACAAGAGTTATACTAAATTTTCTCCTTTATAATGTTGATAATTACCACGGTGAAGGAGATATTGCGAAAAAATTCATTTTGACCGCCATTTCTTCAAGATGACGACGCGAACGGGATCATACCGAGGTCGAAAACGCTGGAAAAAATTAAACTTCTTGATTTAATGCAAGCTAATCAACTTCTCTTATGGGACTGTGATACGATGATGGTTTTCTGCTATATGTACAAAACTGGTCCTAAGCAGATCTAACAATAATTTCTTACTTATTTTTTTCTTTGTTCAATTTTGTTACAAGCGTAGTCGTCTTTTGTTTCAAGATGAAAATTGGTTTATTTTTTTAATTAAAATGTAATCAATTTTATCAGGACGGATTCAACTATTAAATAACAACTAAATATTTATTTAAAGCATAATCTAAATATAGCCAAGATTAATACTGGCGGAAAGCCCTTGGACATTCAGGCTCGAACTAATAATTAAATAAATGTGATTATTGTATTAGTGTATTCAACATTTTGTACATTTCTTTAAAATTCGTCATAATCTGTCCAACTTTAATGATTTTTACTGAGACGAAATGTTTTGTACTTCTGTAAATTTTATGCACCTAATTTTGAACTTATTCAATAAAAATCTTACTACTGTATAATGTTTACAAATTTTATAACGTAAAATTTTATTATGAATATTCTTGATCAAACAACTTGAAATAAAATCTAATTATAATAATGTATGAAATGAACAATTATTTTATGTTAATTGTGTATAATTTTATTTCGTTTCTTTATTTTCGCTCATCAACTGCATTTTGTGCTCATTTGGTTTGGCATGACGAGAAATTTATTTCCAACATCTGGGTTCGCAATTATTACATAATCTTTTTTAAAATATCATAAAGGGTATTTGATACGCCTCGTTTACTTCTGCAAATTTAAATCTTAAAAAAATTTAAATCAAAATTTAATGAACAACCTGTATTATTATATTATACTATTATTACCTTTGTATGACCGCTACTGCAATAATTTAATCCTTCAATATTACCAAGGTGGTTCAACTTTCCACACTTCTAACATCTGTATAAATTGGCTTAACGACAAATTTCCAAATAGATTCATTTGAAAAAAAATGTGACTTGAAATGACCTGAAAGTCCACCTGACATTTCGCTACCATATTTTAATTAATGGGATTATGTCAATAAAATATGTAATTTTATAAAATATTGCTATAATTCTGTTGTATAAAAATACACTAGAGCTTCGGTTATCCGACACAAACGGAACCCTTTTCCTGTCGGATAAGTGAAATGTCGGATAATCGTGAAGGTTGAAATAAATACTAAAACGCGTTATTTTAAGTCTGCAAGCTATTATGTATACGTGTTATTCTCAATTATGATACTTAATATACGACTTGCAGAAATTGAAATAAAATGTGTATTGTCGTGATTTTTCTGATAAAATAAAATTCTCAAGTGCAAGAAGGGGTACAGGCTAAATAATGGATTCTAGTCAATTCATTGAGGGTTTAAATATAAAATAATAAAATATTGGAAGAAAATAATCAAAATTTAAACAAAAAATTTGATCAAAATAAACATAAATGGAAAAATTGAATGAGTGACAAGAAATATTTCAGTTACGCATGGATAATCTGGGTAAGGCCCTTGAAGAGTTAAAAATACCAGCAGTAACCGAAGAATCTTTAAACAAAAGCGTGGAATCCTTAAAGGAAGAATTTGATAGAAAATTATGCGAAGTCATTTGCAGATTCCAACAAAGCTTAAATAAAAAATTTAATGAAATGAAATGAAATGGGAAACGATATACTTTGAACAAAAAAATAATAACACCCAAATGAAAGCTAATTAAATCGATAACACAATAATTAATGGACGTAAGAAGAAGATTCACCACCAATACAAAGGTGGAAGAAAAATGAAAGATAAAAATCATATTGGAATAACTGGAAAAGGATGGAAAAATTGATAAATGAAAGGTTCTCAGAAAGGAAGAAGACAATGAAGCATAAAAACTAAAAAAATGAAAAATTGGACATTAAAAAGAGATTTAAAAACGAATATTTGAATAATGGTGAAAATATAATGAAAATTGATTAATCAAGAGAAAAATTAAACTTGGAAAACCGAGAAATAACAAAAAAGTTTTCCACAAGGAAACGGAGTAATGGTACGATGGGAATGTATTATATGAGAACCTATTTCTCATGGAAGCAAATGAGATGGAAATGCACAGATGAAAGGGATGTAATAAGAATGAACCACAGAAGCCCTCTCTCCCTAATAGCACGCTTCGTCCTCAGTACGTACAAGTTTCGTTCATTTTAAGTACATTCGTCCACGTACGAATTTCAAACGTACGTATAACGTATTTTAAAGTACGTACCTGTACGTACGTGTATGTGCGTACCTATTTCGTACGTTTTTCGCCCATCTTACGTACATTCGTTTCCGTACCTTACGTGCACGTACGTAGGATGCACTTTGAAGTACGAACGTGGTATGTACAATTATGTACGTACCTATTTCATACGTTTTTCGCCATCTTATGTACATTCGTTTCCGTACCTCACGTGCACGTACGTAGGATGCACTTTGAAGAACGAACGTCGTATGTACAATTATGTACGTACCTATTTCATACGTTTTTCGCCATCTTATGTACATTTGTTTCCGTACCTTACGTGCACGTACGTAGGATGCACTTTGAAGTACGAACGTCGTATGTACAATTATGTACGTACCTATTTCATACGCTTTTCGCCATCTTATGTACATTCGTTTCCGTACCTTACGTGCACGTACGTAGGATGCACTTTGAAGTACGAACGTCGTATGTACAATTATGTACCTGACGTGGACCATGTACACTTGAAAAGTTTTGTAAGTAACCCTGTATGTTTAAAATGTTACAAAAATTGAAAGATCCAATTTGATCCAATCAAATCATTCGAATTTGAACCACCCTGTATGAACTTCCAAGTCCATGAAACGATTTAATTGGTGAAAAAAATTAAATTATACAGGGAGTTTATAAAACTGTTCATGTTATGTTGGTAATAAGTTTCTTGTAACCCTTTGTAATGACCTAACCTAACCTTTTTGTGTATTTATCATAGAGTGTATTTATTATAATATTATCTAACAGTTAAGTTATATAATATTTTATATAAGGTAAGTTATATATTATTTTCTTCAAAATTATAACATTTTTTTTAGGTTTTTAATTCTACGATGCCAAAATACAGATTGTCCCGTAAACTTTACCATCGAGCACAAACGGCGTCTAACTTGGCGATTAGAAATATTAATCACACAAGTGGGGTTACACGTTACACGTGTTGTTAACAAGTAAGTAATCAATTTTATTTTGATATATAAATTAAATGTTAACTTTTATTTTAGATGCTGGTATGAAAACCTTTCCGAACGTGACTGAGAAAGATGTCCAGGTGGGAATAAGCAAATGGATCCGCAGATGCACCGAAAGGGGCAAGAAGGAACCGAATTAGAACAAGGTGTAATCTTGGATTTTATTATAATATTTTTTGTATTTGTTTAAATAAATAAATTAAAAATAAATAAATTATAAATAAATTTTTTTGCGAATTATATTGTACGAACGAAGACGTACCTCGTACGAAAAACAGGACGTGCCTCGTACGCATAAGAACGTACCTCGTACAAATAGAACGTACCACGTACGAACGAGGACGTGCCTCGTACGCATAAGAACGTACCTCGTACAAATAGAACGTACCACGTACGAAACAGGACGTGCCTCGTACGCATAAGAACGTACCTCGTACAAATAGAACGTACCACGTACGAACGAGGACGTACCTCGTACAAATAGAACGTACCACGTACGAACAAGGACGTACCTCGTACAAATAGAACGTACCTCGTACGAACCCAGTACGATGATTATGCACACTTCTGTACGATTATATTCGTACAAATTTGTACGTACCTCGTATAAACAATGTACAAACGTGGTACATCCTTGTTCGTACGAGGTACGTACAAATTTTAACGAATATAAACGTACAGAAGTGTGCATAATCAACGTACTGGGTACGTACGAGGTACGTTAAACTTCCGCACCCGTACGTACACGGTATGTACGTGTATTCGTCCCAGATATGTCCAAAATTCGTTATTGTGCTATTAGGGCTACTATCGGAAAATTTGGTTTGATTAAAAATTTAATACTTTGCTATGGACAGTTGACTGGATTATTTGATAAGCGATAAAAATTAACGAAAGAATGCTAGATTTTATTTTAATATTGAAACTTTTAAAGTATTTAGAAGCAATTTTAATTAATTAGATAAATTTGTAAATATGATGAAAATTTTTTAAATGATTTGAATGCATGGGCTCAAAGTTGAATGATTTTGCAAATGATAAAGATTTGAAGTTATTTAATGAATGGGATATGATAAAATATTGAAATAAGGATAAAATGAAATTTATAATAATTAAAATTGATGACTTGAGATGTTGTAAAGCAAATAGTTAATTGCTGATTTGTAAATAGTAAAGTAATAAGCAGGAATTTTTAAACATTTTTTTAACTTTTGGAGATTTCAAATTATTTCATCAAGTTAAACATAGGGTTTGTTATTGTAATGAGATGGTGAACCAGAAATTGTGAGGGGGTAAAAAAACCACGAATTTGCCGATTATCGCAGATAAATCTTGGAGGATTTACATGCTCAAATATGGAGCGGGTAACTGTCGTGATTTTTTTGATAAAATAATTGATTTTGTGTTAATAGGAATAATTTTATATATTTGAATATAAAAATGATTGTTAGGGGTATTGATTTTTAAAAATTGATAATGCGTTTTCTTTGTAAAGATAGTACGAGCACGTACGAGGTAGATGAGCGAAAGCCAGAGCAGTGTGTTGTTGGTCGTTTACCAAAAATTTGTTATAAATAGTGTCCTAGTGACCCTCGAGTGAGGCGGTTGCCTCAGAGTTTAGAATAAAAAGTTGGAATTTTTGAGTTTACTTTAAGTATGGGATTATAATTGGTCTGTGAAAATAAAAGTTAAAATTATTAATAAGTGTTTGATTATAACAAAATAAAAAGGTTAAATATTTAAAGCAATTTAGCAGCGTTTAATTGAATTATAAAGAAAGGTCGCAACATTTTGATACAACGTGAGGCCCAGTTGATATAAAACGCAATACGTTTCAAAATAATCAAAATTCAAAATTTATGTGAATTAAAATTCATGTCAATCTGACGACCCAATGTGGTATGATTGAGATTAAAAATAAAAATTTATACTCTATTATAAAATTTATGGCAGTATATATTTATCACAGTAAATTTACACAGTGTTTTTATATACTAGGTGGTCATATGTATTGAGCACCCTTTAAATATTCATAAATTAATGAAAATAAAGGTTAAAAAAACCATTTCTAATTAAAATTTTATTTTATTAACATTTTGAATACATTTTATTAATATTTGGTGGTACCACCAATGGCTTTGATTACATCTTGAATGCGTTTAGGCATGCTGTTCACAAGACTAAAACATTCTTCGGCAGAAAATTTGAACCATTCTTCAAAAATCTTTTCTTTCAAGGCTTCTTTCGTAGGTGTTTTGTGCAAGCCCACCTTTGATTTCAGTTTATGCCATACATTTTCAATCGGAGATAAGTCTGGTGACTGGGGGGGGGGGCAATCTAATAATGGTATTTGATTTTCTTCAAACCAACGCATACTTTTCTTTGGTTTATGGCATGGGGCATTATCCTGCAGGAAGAAGTATTCGGGGTCCTCTTCTGAAAATAATCTCACAATAGAAGGTTCCAAAACTTCTTCCAAAGTGGCGTTATACGTAGCTATAGGAATTCATCCATCCCTCGCACACTTTAGTTTCACCCACCCCCGTAGCAGTCATGGAACACCATACCATGATGCTACCACCCCCAAACTTAACAGTAGGGATAATACAAGAGGGATGAAATTCTTCCCCCTGCCTCCTACGCACATACTGGTTTCCAGAATGGTCAAAAAGCTGTAATAATACCTTATAGATCATAATTAATATTCTATTATTGTAACATAAATTTTGGGAAACGTAGGCCCATATAATTTTTTTAATTAAACTTTAAAAATTGAATAACTAATAATACGTACTTCAATGTTAGAATCATCGGACCAAAGGACTTTACTCTAATCCTCAACCGTCAAATTTTTATATTTTTTTGCCCAACAAAAGCCTCGTTTTTCTTTGTTTCTCTGAAAGTAACGGTTTACGACGTGCTGTGCAACCATGCAAATTTACTTCAGCTAATCGCCTTCTTACAGTTCGTGCAGAAATTTTAATATTATCTGTACGGTGTAACTCCCTCGCAAGGTCTTTTGAATTCTTTTTGCGATCTTTTAAAGACAGTCTCTCTAATAATCGGGGTTGACTAGAAGAAGTTCCGCGTTTTCGACCACTTTTTGGTTGGTTTGTGTAAGAACCAGTAGCGGCATGACGTTTTAAGGTGTATTGCACTGCCCTTCTTGAACACTTAATTTTTTTTGGAATTTGAACTTAATTCACACCTTGTGAATGTAATAGCATAATCTGAGCTCGTTCAGCTACGGTTAATTCGCGAGTTTTTGGCATAACAGCACTTCTGTATGCATGATATAATGTTTTAGTTCTGTATGTATATCAAATAACTGCACAAAAAATCATTCCTAAAATTTGACTTTAAAACCAAAAATTTCTAAACGCATGCGTTCTACTACGAATAATCAAAACTGAAAAATTTAAATAAATATTGGTATTACTACAGTAGCCCATAGAATTTGGAATTTGTAAACATAAAAGCTTTTGTAATGTTTAAAAGGGTCGGCCCTAACGGTCACACTTTAAGAAATTTAACTACCTGTGTATATTTGGCATTAAGTAAAGGGGTGCTCAATACATATGACCACCACTACCTACTCCTGACTGAACTAATAATAGAAGCCCCACGTTAGATAAAACTTTATTTATTATAGTACCAATTTCAATAATGCAAGGTACAATTTTTCCTATTCGATTTTATTTTTTCAATCAGCATACAAAAATAATCTTGCTGTCCGCCTCGCGCAGACCCCGCACACATTTTTCTTCTTATCTTCCAACCACACTCCTCTTATCTTCTTACTTTGGAACTCATGCAGCAAATTCAAATGTCCATCGCAAATCAATTTAAATTATTAACCAGTTTATTGGTATGCAAAATTGAAAAATGTGAAACATATTTGGGGGAGGAAAATAAACGTAGGTACCTACTTAATATTTATATTAACTTTGATTTAACCTACGAGTATAAGAAGTTGAATATTTTATTGATAAATGAGAAATTCGATACCTTCAAATCATCATAATCTAAAAAATGTACAAAACACTTGTTAATGTTTAAGATGATACAATCGTATAATGGACAAAATCTCGATGGCGAAAATCTCGGAAAATGCAAGATCTCAACAGACAAAATCCAAAAAACGGAAAATCATTGAAATATTCCATCGTCAGAATATCTTCCATCGGGTGGGGGAGTGTGGTTTTACTACCAGATTTTGCTAGGTCATTTAAATATGCTACACAAGAAGTATTTAAATTTTAGACAGACCACCAAAGATGCTTCTTTTGTACCCGATCAAAGAATTTGCAGTTCGTTTTTGGGGTCTTGAAAATATTTTCATAAAATATTAAAACTAAATTCATCAAATTGCCCGAACTATAAACGATTTCCTGTAATAGTGCAGTGCAATTCGTAATATTTAAAATTAATAAATATTTTGTATTAAAAATCGCCCGATTATACGTTAAAAGCGTATCAAAGCAAAGGCAAAAAGTCAGGAAACACGAAGCAAATACATCAAGTACAGAACTGTCATGCTAGCCACATAAAAAGTGTTGTCTGAAATTTAAGATGCACAACAAAATAAAAAAATTACATTTCACACGTTTCATAATAATATTAAGAAAACTTTGCTAGTGATCATCACCAACCACAGAAAATTTTGTAACCTTACCTAACCCAAACAAAATCTAAATGCTTTTTTTCTTTCAACTTATTAATTTACAGTCTGTTACAAATATAACCAATAACAAACAAACATTTGGAAGAACATTAAATTCGCCACACGTCTTATACGTGCTTATTTTATAAAATAAGGAAAGTTTAAGTGGGCCCACAATTTTACAAGTTATGAGCTCATATTTGACATGCAAAACAACTTTTGGAATTTTTACTCTTCTTTCAAGAATTTTTTGAAGAAAATTGAAATGCTTAGCTGCACTTGGGACTCCAGTTTTATTTAGCTACGGATGTTATAGTTTTTTATATAGACTTTTCGGATCATGTTTCCCTGTTAGTTTTTAGTTCATAAGTACGTACCGGGTACGTAATATGTACCATGTATCAGAAGAATTTTATTTTAAAAGCATATTTAAATGTTTATATTATAATAATTTATGTTATAGTTATATTTCTTTACATTAATAAAATTATATAAAAGATGTACTGATTATAGTATTTTGAAAGAATTCAAATAAAATGCGGAGTTCCCCATTTTACCCCGAAAAGCCTTCAAATATACTCGTATAATTTATTGTTTGTCAATGTTTAACTCAATAGCTACGTTGTTATTACACTAATTCTTTGATAACTGCAAGTAACATTAACACCGCCATAAAACAGAAATGTTACGGTCTGACCAATTAATGGATTGCAACAGTCTCAATGTTGGTCCAGAGTGCAAACGCTATCTGCGAATGAATGCATACCTGCAACAAACTATGGAGAAAATGAATTCAGTGTTTATTTATTGCACTTTATTGCTTTATTATTATTGCTTATTTAGTGCTTATTTATTTCGCCCAGTATCAGCGTTTTATTTCATGTTCCCATGTATAATTTATAGTGACGGCTCATATATAACTTGTTTCTATGGGAGGAAACGAAATTTAAATAAAAAGGAAAATACAACTTTTTTCATTGTTTTGAGAATAATAATACTGTGATAATACTCTGTGTTATCAAATGAAATACTCAACCCAACAGTAAAGTGAAAATAGGAACCAGAGGGGGAGAGGATTTCTGGAATGTAAAACTCACAATCAGGGGATTTCCTTCTATATACGCTACCCTAGTAACACAAACCAAAAATAGACGCAAAAAAACCTAATATTCTACCATAAATAGACGATTTATACCAGATATAAACGATAAATAAACTATAGTGTGTTACTTGGGATACTAATGAGATCGAAATATGTACATACATAATATCTAGTACTTGGAATTCCGGGCCTAGGACTTTACGGCGCAGCCGGTTCGGCGTAGCCGGTTCGGCGTAGCCGGTTCGGCGTAGCCCTTTCGGCGTGCACCCGATTCGGCGTCGCCGATTCGGCGCGAGACTAATTCGCCGCGAGCCCATTTCGACGCAACCTTATTCGACGCAACCTTATTCGGCGCGAACCCAATTCGGAGCGAACCCAATTCGGCGTGACCCGATTCGGCGCAAGACCAATTCGGTGCAAGACCAATTCGGCGCAAGACCAATTCGACACAAGGACAATTCGGCGGGAAATGATTTTCCGATTCATTTTAAAATATAATTAAATTCTTGTAATGGAAAATTAATGCATTATTTCAGGGTTTTAATCATAGATTTAAACTTTAATTCACGTTTGTAAAACTACATACGATCATTAACTTGAATATGTAATGTTTTTAATATACATACTGCTGTGTTTCAAGCTACCAGGTCGAGGCAAAACATTGAATTTCTTACTTGTACTTAAATTGCACATAAATTTGACCTCATTAAAATACAAAAGATAAGAAAGATAAACAAATTTAGCTATTTCTCAGTATAATGAACGAATAGAAATCTTTAAGCATTAGTAAATGACATGAAAAGCTGTAATATTATTTCACAGAGGTTTTTATCACCTCAAAATTTCATAATAAAGGATTGTTTGACTCAAATATAGTAAAATTACTGTGAACTGTTATCACAAATGAACATAACCTCAATGGTACTGTACAAAAATGGAATTTATTCCATGAATAACAATTATTGTGTAAAACTGATTATATGAAAATTTGTTAAATAATTTACTCTTTCTAATGACAATAATTTGCAACTATAAATCTCCAAAAGTGTATATAAAGGTCATTTTCGCTTCAATTTGATAACAAGCTTCATGATAAGAAAAAGGTTGGAAACTTCGCTAAATCTTGCCTACAAAAGTGCTACCGTATTTGCGAGACGTAGGGGAACCACATGGACAATCAACTCGTCATGAATGAAAGCGCTCCTGTAAATTTAAATTCGATCAGTGAACATAAAATGCATAAAGGTGCAAAACTCGACTTACTGATAACCAAATTTGACCAATTTTCACGAACGGCGCAGGCAGAAAGACAGTCTTCTTTGAACGTTTGAAATGACAAGACGTGCGGCTCCACAAAAGTGAAAGTTTTCCAAAAGTGATCAAAATGGATGGACAGGTGTCTCCATAAAATTAAAAGTCTATTTTTAGCTCTTGAACTTGCAAGACGTGTGTACCTCCAAGGTAGAAAATTTAATCCAAAGTTAACCAGATGTTCGACCAATTTGATGTTTGTCTAAATTAGATAACAATTTTTACAACAATGGCTACCTTACATTAAACATCCACAATCAACGAGTTAAAAGTATGACTCACCTTTTAAATAACTGGTAAACGAGTTCCAACAATAATTCACTGGCACATCACGAATTCGATTCTAACAATCAACAGGTGTCAACAATTAAATCAACTCCGCACGATTACGAAACAGAAGCGAAAATTTATCAACGCCATCACAACTAGAAGTAAAGTTGAGTGCAGCGCAGTATGTGACCGCGTAGTGAAATTGTGTTTATGCGCATGCTTTATGTACAAAGCAGGATTTGAAAATTAAGGTATTTAAAAATTACATTTTCATTAACTTTTTATAAATTTTATTATGGTAAATTTGTCGACGACCCAAGAAGATATTTTTGGATGTATTGATTTAATTTATTTGGTATTTAACATTGTCATTATTTTTCAGATAAAAATTTATCGCTTGCGATTGAATTAATTTATTTACATTAATATACAACTACTTTCGATTCAAGACAATCTTTTATTTATCGACTTTATTTCATTAACAGCAAACATTTCAAAGCTTAAAGAACATCAGTAAAAGAGCAAATTTGTTCATCTCAATTATAATAACTTCAACGATTCAGGTCAACAGAACTTTATTTAAACCCCAATAAGCATCCTTTAATTGAGTTTATTCATGAACCTACTACACCTTGAGTGGAATCTCCATGACTGAGCTAGATAAAAAAGGGACAAGGATCGTGAATTTCTTGAGAAATTGCACCCCTGGAAACTTCATTTTTCAATTTTTATAAATTTGCTTTATTCAAAGCTGGCGCTCAACAAACCAACCCGGGGTGTGCAAATTCGAGAGGAATTACACAGCAATACCTACATATTATGTAGTTGATGTATATCAATTAAACTACATACTAAATTTTATACTATGAAATTTTCTCCTTTGATTATTTATCGGAGAATCATTTCTAGGTGGTAGATTTAAAAAATTCAAATTCTAAATGCAGAGGTGGGCTAATACTTTTCGCCAAAGCTGTATTTATAGAACAAAAAGGGTTTCATTTGTAAATCATGAGGTTTAATAATTTTTAGAAATATTGTAAAATATTTTTGTTGTATTATACTTTAAGCTTTCTTTAAGGTGGCCGAAAAATTCGCTGTTTTTGTTTGGTGCAAATCTTAAAAACGAATAAATTTAATGATATTCTAAAAACACCATCGAAAAGGCTTGAAATTACAATGTGGGTGGTTTTCATAAAAAAATTTCGGAAAATTTATTTTTCAGTGTCATATTTTTATTTATTTATTACTCATTAGTAGCGATCGGATTTTATGGCACTAGAAAACTACAAAATATGCAGGCAAATATGCTCTAAAATTTTGAAAATAATTTTAATGAAAAATTTTTATGAAAAATTATTTTTTTAAAATTTTAACGCATAATATTTTAAACATATTTTGACACTAATGAGTGACGTTTTGAAAAATAAAGGGTTAGAAAGGAATTAAAGTAAAAATTTTAATTATTTCTTCAAAAATTCGATATCTTAAACTTAAAAACAAGAGTCAAAATGGATGCAAATCAAAAAGATTACATAAAGACAATGCTTGAGCAAATATTGAAATCTACAAAGAAGCAAGAAGAAATATTTAAAGATTTGCACAAAAAAATGGATCAAAATCAAGATGAAATGTCTGAAGAAATAAAGGATATATCAAAAAAGTTAGATACCACACCAATGACAAAATCGATCTAACCAATATGAAAATTGAATCCGCAAACCACGAATTAAAAAACGAAATAATTGCACTAAGTACAAAAATGGAAATGGGATTTAAAAATTTAGAGAAGCCCACACAAATAATGCAAAAAGTTAAACGGATCCAATTCATAGAAATAATCAAGGAAGAAATTGTAGAAGAAATTAAATACCAATTCAATGTTATACATTCCAGGAAGAGCTTCAGAAGGCTAAATTTCAAAATCAAAAAGGTCAAAAAGAAACAAAAATACAAGACTTCCAGAAAGAATAAAGTGCGTGGTATTAATAAAATTCGAAACAAAAGAAAACACAAAAATTTAAAATTTTACAAAGACATTCACAAAGTGAAAAGAAAAACATTTAAAAGTGTAAAGGTGCCAAAAACAGTGATAAATAAAAAGAAACAGATTCTCATAAAACATAACATTTTCCATCTACAAAAACTTTTATTGAACAAAACAAAAACATTTAAAAACATTCAATTTATAAAATTGTCACAAATAAAAATGCAAAATAAAAGCATACGGTTTAAAATTATAAAACTTGTAAAAATTCGCCTCAAAAGAGAAAAATTTAAAATATTACGGCACAGTGTGGAACAATTAAAAATTAAAACATTTAATAAAACGCGTAGTGATCATAATAAAAGCAAAATTAAATATAAATCAAACAAGAAAATGAAAAAGGCAAAAACGCGAAATAAAATGTTAAAGAATAAAGAAGCCTATTATGTGATAAACTTCAACATAAAAACAATTATTAAGATAAACACTGATGATTACATCATGAAGATGGGATTGTTCAAAAGGGTCCGCTTAAAAAGCATCATGTAGAATTTAAAAATTTGATGGAAAAATTATAAGACGGAACATTGTAAATTTGACAAGAAAGCAATTGAACCCGGAATAAATCGAAATTTTGAAAACTGAATGAAACTTTAAAATTATTATTATATTACAAAAAATTATTAACACTTATGAAAATTATTTGAAATTTGAAAATTACTGAGAAAACCTAATGGACTGGAAAAACACAAGAAGCGTGTGAAAACTAACAATTTATATTGAAGAAATTTAAACATAAATGGAGGATTAATTAATTAATGAAATGACGAAACATAATTGGAAGACAACAGAGTCGAAAGTGCTGCTCTGAAATGAAAAATTTAATGCAAATGAACTTAAGATGGAAAAGAATTGATTGTAAAAATAATAGAAGTTGATTACGACAGTGAATATTTGGAAATTAGATGAATTTAAATAGAATTTATGAAAATTGTATGAATTAATTTGAAGAATTTAGTATTAATAATCAACAGTTGCAAAAATAGGCACCTTGATTAGATAATTATAATTGATTAGAAATGGGGGAAAAGTTTAAAATTAAAAATTTTATTGTTAAAGAATCGACCGAAATAAAAATAATGATCAAAATTTAGAAAAAACAAGTTCACAAACATGAAGTTAAAGTTAAAGGCACACATTTGAAAGGAATAGAATCCAATAATTAAGTCCTAGTAAGGAAGCGATTAATTCAAAAAATATAATTAAATAGAAGCAAAAATAAATAAAGAACGCTTAGAAAACAGTCACAATTCAAAAATTTCAGTAAACGGTCAAAAATTAGTGTCATAAAGACAGAATTTGTTAATAATTACAAAACAGGAGGGTGGAAGGGTTAGTCAAAGATAAAAAGTTGTCAAGTTAAAAAGGTCATTAAGACATTACATTTAATTAATTTACAAACATTTAAGATAAAAATTTTAAAAGAATTCAATAATGCACAATTAATGATAAAAATGAAAATTTGCATGAAGTTCAAAAGAACAGATAATATTAATAAAAATTTGAGAATTTTGAGAGATTTAATTAACAGATAGTCATTTGTAAATTTGAAAGATGACATTTAAATAATTACTTCAAAAACATTTAAGATAAAAATTTATCAACATAAAAATTTAAACATTTAATTTACAATTTATTTATTTACTCAATAACATTACATTTAATTTAATTTGATTTAGCTATAGGAAGCACATTAATAAATAAGATAATCTCAAGATGAGAACAATTAAAAAAATTTATAATAATTATTAAAGGCTCACAGAAAAGCAGCCGTGCAAAGGCGTCTTACGATAACATTAATTTTTACAAACAATTTAATTTTTAGAACAATT
The DNA here is from genome assembly GCA_932274525.1 of Podabrus alpinus. Taxonomy (NCBI): domain Eukaryota; kingdom Metazoa; phylum Arthropoda; class Insecta; order Coleoptera; family Cantharidae; genus Podabrus; species Podabrus alpinus. Next base: position 59,388,186 of record OW026454.1, on the reverse strand, counting down.
GAAAAGAGGAAACAATTACAATTTAATTTTAATTTTATAAACAATTTACTTTTACTCAAGGCATTAAATTTTAATTTAACCAATTTCAAAACTTTCATGAGAGGTCAATGCACCAACTCCAACTAAAAAAAAAGCCAGTCACAAAACAAAATTTATTTTATGCTCATTTTAAGGGATGAAACAGTTGCAAACACTCAAAAATAATATTCTTCATCATATTTCAATAGATTATCAAGTAATAGCGTCAAACAATTCAAAATAAAATCAAAAATTCACATGGGTGAAAAACCTAACAAATTCCAAAATTTTTCTATGGTTTAACACAGCAATTTTTTTAGAAGATTTAATCTTAAACCTTCATTATTATAAGTTGAAGATGAAATCTTGGAAAGGTTGATGCTGTGTTTCAAGCTACCAGGTCGAGGCAAAACATTGAATTTCTTACTTGTACTTAAATTGCACATAAATTTGACCTCATTAAAATACAAAAGATAAGAAAGATAAACAAATTTAGCTATTTCTCAGTATAATGAACGAATAGAAATCTTTAAGCATTAGTAAATGACATGAAAAGCTGTAATATTATTTCACAGAGGTTTTTATCACCTCAAAATTTCATAATAAAGGATTGTTTGACTCAAATATAGTAAAATTACTGTGAACTGTTATCACAAATGAACATAACCTCAATGGTACTGTACAAAAATGGAATTTATTCCATGAATAACAATTATTGTGTAAAACTGATTATATGAAAATTTGTTAAATAATTTACTCTTTCTAATGACAATAATTTGCAACTATAAATCTCCAAAAGTGTATATAAAGGTCATTTTCGCTTCAATTTGATAACAAGCTTCATGATAAGAAAAAGGTTGGAAACTTCGCTAAATCTTGCCTACAAAAGTGCTACCGTATTTGCGAGACGTAGGGGAACCACATGGACAATCAACTCGTCATGAATGAAAGCGCTCCTGTAAATTTAAAGTCGATCAGTGAACATAAAATGCATAAAGGTGCAAAACTCGACTTACTGATAACCAAATTTGACCAATTTTCACGAACGGCGCAGGCAGAAAGACAGTCTTCTTTGAACGTTTGAAATGACAAGACGTGCGGCTCCACAAAAGTGAAAGTTTTCCAAAAGTGATCAAAATGGATGGACAGGTGTCTCCATAAAATTAAAAGTCTATTTTTAGCTCTTGAACTTGCAAGACGTGTGTACCTCCAAGGTAGAAAATTTAATCCAAAGTTAACCAGATGTTCGACCAATTTGATGTTTGTCTAAATTAGATAACAATTTTTACAACAATGGCTACCTTACATTAAACATCCACAATCAACGAGTTAAAAGTATGACTCACCTTTTAAATAACTGGTAAACGAGTTCCAACAATAATTCACTGGCACATCACGAATTCGATTCTAACAATCAACAGGTGTCAACAATTAAATCAACTCCGCACGATTACGAAACAGAAGCGAAAATTTATCAACGCCATCACAACTAGAAGTAAAGTTGAGTGCAGCGCAGTATGTGACCGCGTAGTGAAATTGTGTTTATGCGCATGCTTTATGTACAAAGCAGGATTTGAAAATTAAGGTATTTAAAAATTACATTTTCATTAACTTTTTATAAATTTTATTATGGTAAATTTGTCGACGACCCAAGAAGATATTTTTGGATGTATTGATTTAATTTATTTGGTATTTAACATTGTCATTATTTTTCAGATAAAAATTTATCTGACATTTATGTGTTCGCTTGCGATTGAATTAATTTATTTACATTAATATACAACTACTTTCGATTCAAGACAATCTTTTATTTATCGACTTTATTTCATTAACAGCAAACATTTCAAAGCTTAAAGAACATCAGTAAAAGAGCAAATTTGTTCATCTCAATTATAATAACTTCAACGATTCAGGTCAACAGAACTTTATTTAAACCCCAATAAGCATCCTTTAATTGAGTTTATTCATGAACCTACTACACCTTGAGTGGAATCTCCATGACTGAGCTAGATAAAAAAGGGACAAGGATCGTGAATTTCTTGAGAAATTGCACCCCTGGAAACTTCATTTTTCAATTTTTATAAATTTGCTTTATTCAAAGCTGGCGCTCAACAAACCAACCCGGGGTGTGCAAATTCGAGAGGAATTACACAGCAATACCTACATATTATGTAGTTGATGTATATCAATTAAACTACATACTAAATTTTATACTATGAAATTTTCTCCTTTGATTATTTATCGGAGAATCATTTCTAGGTGGTAGATTTAAAAAATTCAAATTCTAAATGCAGAGGTGGGCTAATACTTTTCGCCAAAGCTGTATTTATAGAACAAAAAGGGTTTCATTTGTAAATCATGAGGTTTAATAATTTTTAGAAATATTGTAAAATATTTTTGTTGTATTATACTTTAAGCTTTCTTTAAGGTGGCCGAAAAATTCGCTGTTTTTGTTTGGTGCAAATCTTAAAAACGAATAAATTTAATGATATTCTAAAAACACCATCGAAAAGGCTTGAAATTACAATGTGGGTGGTTTTCATAAAAAAATTTCGGAAAATTTATTTTTCAGTGTCATATTTTTATTTATTTATTACTCATTAGTAGCGATCGGATTTTATGGCACTAGAAAACTACAAAATATGCAGGCAAATATGCTCTAAAATTTTGAAAATAAGCTATTCAAATTCACAATGAACATTTTTTAATCGCGCAAAATGAAAAGACAACAAGAAGAATTCTTAAAATTTTATTATAATTGCACTTAAATTTTCTTAACATTTTTTGGCATTGCAAATAATTTTCACTAATAGGTTGTAAAGGATTATTTTAGAGGTATTTATGTAATAGTAAACCACATTCTTGTTTAGGTAATCTGTGTAGATAATTTTTGTACAAATTTTAAGCGACAAAACGAACCTTGATGAAGCATATTTCTGGTTTATATTGTCGGTGCCGAGACCTTCCGGAATTTATTATTTTTGGGTAATATCGTCAAAATTGTAAGACTGAGATGTAGTAATACCATTTACAATGTAATAAATAAAAATAATTTACGTGGTTTTAAATTTTGAATTTTGCGAAAATTCAAATTTTATTAATTTGTTGACCGGATATAACTTCTACAAGTAAATCGTTCTGAATCCAGTAGGTTATTGTTTTTGGTGAAACGTAGAAGGCATTGCAGGTGAATCAAACGATTGGTAAGTTATTAATATTTTTTCATATAAAACCAGTATATATCTGATGATGGCCAATAACACGATTGAAAAATCGGGTTTAAGGTTGAAACAGTGGGCGGAGGTAAATGTGCCACCAAATGTACCTGACCAGAAAAGGGTACCGGTAAATGTGCCACCGACCAAAAGGGTTCTTTAAATAAACACAGGTATTTGTGCCACTAACAGTGAAAAAATTAAATTTTTTTTGCCTTCGAATTTTGGGGTGTGCATTCGATAAGGCTGTAGGCCAGCTCGGCAAATGGTCAGATATTTAATCCGGGTCCAAATTTTCTACCTGGAAATACATAGACCAACTCGGCAAAATAATAAATTTTGGCTTGGCCAGAACTGCGAGCATCAAAAAACCTACCCTCCGATGCTCCGCATCTCCGGGCGGTTTTTCGTGCTCCGAGCCGCTACGCGGCGGGCGCTAAACATACGAGAGGCGCGACAGATCAAGGAAACCGGGATAAATGCAACCGGGATGTGAGAGACCCTCGAAATAGCATTAAAAAGTATAGTTGCGCTATGGGGCAGTAAACTATTACGTTTCACCCCCAAAAAATCGTGTAAAATCAAAAAATAATCGATGTTACATGTAGGAGATGCATCAGGTAGATGCCATTTTCTCCGGTGGCACAAATACCTGTGTACTTTTAATATCCTAAATTCGTAGCAGGTAGAATAACATTACTGGTGGCACATTTACCTCCGCCCGAAACAGTCTGTCATATATTTAGGTCTTGGATTTTATTGATTATTTACTTGTTATTTGATTTATAACTATGCCGGATACGGTCCTGAAACAATGATTACTGGTTCATAACGGTTACTTGCAGATTTTTTGTGTCTACAATTGTAGATTTTTTAGATCGCTTACTCAACCAATGAAAAAGAATTTATTTCTTTAACTATTAAATAAAAATAAATTCGGCGCCACACCAACGGATTAACTTTCCTACTCGGATTTCTCGACCACCTTAAGCAAAATGGGTATCAATAAAACCCTTTTGTGGTAACGAAGTTTTAGGTGTTAATGTTAAAGAAAACATCTGTGCATAAGGGAAAACCAAAAGTGATCCCGTATGGTATGGTATGATTCAAAGCATTTGAAAGAAACGTTACAGCAACTGCGATTTAGGAATTAGTTCTTTTTTGAAGACGTCAAGACGTAATGAAAACATTAACACGTAACATTATTGTACTTACTCAAATGTAAAAGTTTTCAATAGTAGTTAAATTAATCAAAGACGGCCTATACATCAAAACATTAAAATAAACAGACTTGAAACTTACGAATACTACTAACAGAAATTCTAAAAATTACAAAAATATAATTTTTGTAATATTTATAGTCTCTTTCGACCGAAAATGAGGATATTTTAAATTCTTGAAAAGCGTTTCGAATTATTAAAAAGATTAGCGCTGAATCGTCTTAGCGCCGAATCGGAATTGCGCCTAAATGGGCTACGCCGAACCGTCCTCGCGTCGAATCGTCCTCGCGTCGAATCGTCCTCACGCCGAACCGTCCTCACGCCGAAACGTCCTCGCGCCGAAACGGTATTGCGCCGAACTGGCTACGCCGAACCGGCGGTGCCGAACTAGCTACGCCGAATCGGTGGCGCCGAAAAGTCCCATTCCCTGGAATTCCGTAGTTATGACGTCTTTAAATTGATTTAACCCATGAAAACGGAGAAGTTTGCTTTATCTCAGCACTGTATGAGATTATGAGTGAGGTTCAACTCTTAATTCAGATCGAAACTTTCGTAATAAAGTCCTTTATTTCATTTTGGAATCATAACCTTGTTTTTTAGCACGGAAATGCGGGCATAATATGGCTTTTATAGCCCGAGGGCCTATAAAGTTGCTAAACAATGACAACAATATCAAAACAAAAGAGTTAGTCCAGACTCTGTTTTTTTTGCGCGATCGATCTGAAATTTTTTGCTCAGTTTTTCGATATCTAGTGCCGTTTTCGAGTTATTGCTAAATCAAAAAATTAATTCTCGCCCCTCCAAGTTTCTCGCCATAGGAACCATGGCACACCAAAAATTTATAGCGCAAACAAATTGACATGATATTTTTTCTCAAAATACTTAATTCTTCAATTTTGACAATTCAAGTACCAAGTACAAAAATGAAATAAAACGTTGTATGTACCACGGGCACAATCAATAGATTATAGCACCGAGGCGTCGGGCTTTAAATTACCCTCGGTGCTATAAGCTATTGATTGTGCCCTTGATACATAACTAACTATTATTCTCCCGATTGAGATTAGTTTTAATTTTTATTTTCCAATAGATATTAAGTTTGATAATATTAACTTGTGAAACAAATATTAAATTGAAACATTTTTTTATCAGCTCTCAGCAATTAGTAATAATTTTATTATTGAAACAATCAATAATAATCTATTGCTGAGAGCTATTAGAAAAAATTAGATTTTCACTGTGGAGTTTCTAATTTAATACATCTACAGTTTTTTAATATTATAAAGAATCACATCGGTATTCTTATTTATTAACAACGAAGGCACCTTGCGGTACACCCTATCTAAATGCGAGCGGTAGCATCATAATCGACGCATTTGTTTTTACGATTGCGGGGGGGGGGGGGGTAATCAACTTCATTTGAGAAAACTACTACCTTAAGGGGAGGGGGTAACTAACCTATTCATCAATGACGGCTCGTTGCTCTAATGGTGGAGACATAATAAGAAATAAAATAAAACATTGCATTATTTTCATAAAAAAACTGAAAAATATCGTTTTTCAATATGTACTGAAAACTAACAATAATTTTTCTGGTTTTTAAATGTATTCTTTGTAAGGTTTCAAATGGTGAACAGTAATTCTTCCCATTTAAGAAAATTTACCTATAAGTATATCCTTATATACAATATTGACAAGATCTATTCTTATCCGATACACGCTGTATAACAACATATTACCATTCGATAACTATTTTACAAACTTAAACCTCATAGAAATTTACAGAAAAAGCTATCTAGATTACTTCAATCCTAAATTTGGATATGTAATTCGCTACATTCAAAATATGGGATTCCATTCAATGGAGAACTAGTACGTATATCGAATGCATCGTAAATCCACAATCATGATTTTCCATTAATATCTACTTTTAAAGAAATGTGAAGCTTAAATGAATATCTATCAATAAATTACATTCGTTTGTTGCCCATTGGTAAATTTTCTGCTCACAATTATATAAATCTCTATTTGGAGCAGTACTGTACAATGCATTATTATATCGGGTGTTCATTTTAAAACTTCTAACAAGAAGCTGCAAACAGAAGGATAAATATATTGACATGAAATTCCAAAGGGGTTGAAATTGTGACAAATTTCCAAAGGCAAATTTGAATTAAAATTATCATGCCAACAATTTCGTTGTATTTTGAAATAAATTTGAATGGTCATTGCATCAAATAATATTTAAAAATATCCAGATTTCTTGAAATGAGAAGAAAAGTATAAGCTAAGAATATATATAAGGAAGGAATTGTTCGCAGAATGGCATACAAATTGTATCGATGTCATATTTCTTCTTCAACTGTGTCCGCATAAAAATGTTTTATACAAATATAGTGGCTTGGTGTGATCGCTGGTTGAGTTACAGCGCAGCGTGGAAATTGTGGGTTTGAATTGCGGACTTGACTGAATTTCTTAGCGCGGCCCTCGGGTGAACATCAACACTCTGTGGATAAATTAGTTGAAAGTAAAAGAGAAACAAGAGGATTGATCCACCTCAATAAATGGATTATAAAGACTTTGCAGAAAAAGCAGAGTAGCAATATTCCAAAAATTGTATGCAAGTTGGTATAACCAAATGTGAAGAATTGTTTAATTATGATCATTTGAGTCAGTTTTGGAGTTGATGTATGTACGTCCAGGAAGAGAAGAGGTGCTAACTTTTGCGTCCAGAATGAAGCTGGAGTAGAAATATGAAGCCAAGCGAATCAGTCGACGTTTGACCACGAAAGTGCGTAAACAAAGAAATTATGCAAGGTTGTATTGATCTGGTGAATTGGAATTGCAATATGGCATTATATTATATTATGGATGATTCAAGATTGATGAAAATTGGATTTTAAAAATGGACGCCGCAAGGAAAATTATAAGGTAGAACATTTAAATTAATTATAGTGGAATTTCGATATTGTGATAAATTTTTTTGAATCGAGATAAATATTTGGAAATAATCATTTTAAATTTTGAACATTTTCTTGGAAATTATCATTTAATAATAAAATTAATTGTAATCAGATTCAAAAATTTTGAATTAATTTAAACTATAAAACAAAATTTAAAATATAACGAGCAGAAGGCATATTGAGCAATAATAATTAAAAAAATATTGGGATTGATTGAAGACCAACGCATCAAGAAAAGAAAAACAACCATTGCAACACGTAATGATTAAATTTTATAATCATCAAATATAATGCAAAAAAATGACCTTGCAGGTGTAAAAAAGGCTTAGATTTTATCTTTTCTTCAATAGCTCAACTGGAATACTCTTGGGATCCGGTGACTTTCCATTTTTCATCTTATTCTGTTTTACGTTGTCTAGTGTTATATTTCCCCCTTTTTTTACCTCGCTATGGTGTTGCAGGTGGCGAATTATCAAGAATTCCGTCCTGTTTTCTGAAAATAAGTCTTTACATTGGCTCTTCCATACATTTACACTAATCAGGTTCGTCAAAACGTTGGTCCTATTTGTTTTCATCTGCTTAATTCATCTCCATAAATTATGTCAGTGTTCGTACTCCATCAATTAAACTTTCTATCTGTGCACATTTCCGTGCACAATATTTATTATTTTCTGGGGAGCTCGCACCATCACAGAACACATTTGGTTTCAACGATAAAATATACAAGCTGGTGGATGGACTACCCATGGGATCCCCAATTTCACCAGTATTGGCTGACATTTTCATGGATTGGTTTGAGTGAGAATTTCATAAATTACAATTATTAGCGGCAGGACGATGGCTAACAATCGATAAACAAATCCATCTAGACTGATGTAAAAGTCTAAAAATAATGGATAATATAATCTACCAATATTATTGTTGCTTGTTATTTTAGTTTGTATTTTAATTAGCGTTGGTTTGAGTTTGCGAATTTATGATTTTATGTATGAATTTGAATGTGGTGTGTATACGGCAACATGTTAATAAATTTCTTATGATTTTGACTGTTTTATAACTGACGTGTAAATAGAAATTTATTGTTTAGTTTTAGCCAAACGATATAACAATGTAACTTCCTCATAACAGATTGTTCCGAAGATGTGTGAAAAACACGAAACCGGTCAGTATTATTACCTCACACCTGTGGTACAAAATTTAAACTTAATTTTTTAATTAATTATTCTTTGTATGGTTTTCGAAAAAAATTTTTACATAGCGAACATGGTGATGTGTTATATAAGTTACATTAATTTTTCAAATGGAACGCGACCACTAACAGAAAAATTCCATTTTTACATAAACTTTCAGCAATATGTTATTACCTTCTTCAAATATTTTTTATCTCAATTTTATTGCTTAGGCATTTAATTTTCCACTTTAAACGGTTCTGTAGAAGGCAATAGCAAACTATTTTGCTTTAAGTTTTCGACATAATTTAAACTACATTGCTTTATTGTTTTCAAAAAGGAATTTGAAAATTTGAAGCGGTTATTTAATTTAAATTGATTTTACAAATAATAATATTAAAAACGTGGTAATAAATTGAATGATTGATGTGAATATAAGCCAAATTTGTCAACGAATTTCCTGTCGGCAATCATGGTAGGTATGTAGTATATACATGTAATTAAGAATTACAAACTTCAGATTACTTTACAAACTGAATTACTTACCTCCCTAATAAGAGCATTATTAATTATTCAAACTATGTCATTCTTAATCACATTTCTCTTTCAAATTAAAATATATTATAAATATTTACAGTATCCTTCCTCATTTTTATTCTTTTACTTCAGTTTTTACTCTTTCTGTTTTTAATATCTATAAACGAACCTAAAACCATTGAACGGAAAAACAGAAGATATATAGGTACAGTAGCTCACAAAAGTGAGCCTACACTCTTAAATCACATAATAAGTGCATTATATTTCAAGGAAATATATGTATTTTTAATGTAATTATTATTCTATAATTAATTTCTACAAACTTTATTGAAGTATTATACGCAATAATAGTTTAAAAATTTGTCTCATCTTAGCAATTATAGAACGATTAATCAAAAAACACCTATATTATATGACACAAAAGTGAGCATACACTACACTTTTTATGTAGAAATATACACAATTTTATGTACCTTAATATTTTTTAGGGTATAAAAATTTTGATTTCAATTCTCTTTTAATACTGCAACGACTATTTCTCACTTTTTGAGCTAATATAAACCACAAATGTTTTATAGGGTTAATGTCCGGTGATTGGGGAAGGGCTTTCAACTGCTTGGGTAAATGGTACAAAAGCCATTCCTGAGCTAAATACGACGAATGCTTAGTGTCGTTGTTTTGCTGGAAATAATAAATGGGTGTTTAATTTTTCAACAGATGAGATGGTTGTAAATTATTATGCAAAATTGGTAAATACTTATACTTGTCTATAATACCATCCAATACCATCGATAAATTCGAGATTTCGAAACCAATTCGACCCCATATACGACCAAACTAAAACTTAAGTGCCATCGCGTTTCACTGTTCTATACATCATGTTTTCTTTAATATTTCTTTCAAAATTCTTTTATCGACACACAATTTGTTTGCCATTCGAATCAAATAAATTGTACTTACTTTCGTCATTAAAATTTACAGTGCCCCAAAATTCTATACTTTTATTTAAGTAAGTTTTAGCAAATTGTACACGTTTTAGTCGAATTGAACACCCTCTTTTGAACAAAGGGTTTTTCGAATAGTTTCTGTTGAAATTGATTCATTAAACATAAAAGATACTTTTTTCGTCAATTTTGGTACACTATTTTTGGGTTCTCGTTTTATTTTCTTTATAATAAAATTTTCATCTGCAGCTGTTAAATTTGTTTTTCGGCCACAACGAGGTTTATTTTACAAGGTTCCGGTATTTTTATAATTATTTATCATTTTTTGTACAGTACTCGTAACTTGGGATTCACCAACTAATTGCCCAATTTGGAGTGAAAAATTGTCCTTCGAAAATTAATTTTAGTATCAATTTCCTTGTAGATAGGTAAGTCCGCACCACTTCTCTTTGAATTCATTTTGTTAAAATTCGATAAAGTTTACTGCTAACGTCTGCACTATCGTTTGTAATACTAATTAGTAACTAATGCAACTAAGTAATTCAATTATTATTGCATTGTCGCTTCATAACATTAGAAAATGCAAGTGCATGACACTTTTGTGTCATAAAATGTAACCGCTTTATCATATTTCACGCTATAATTAGTAATGTAATAGAAGATAAGAGATCATTTTTTTTGAATGATCAAAGTCAACAGAATATAATTATGAAAAACTGGAATTAAAAATTCATATATTTCCTTGAAAAATAATGCAATTATTACGTGAGTTCAGGATGTATGCTCACTTTTGTGAGACACTGTATCTGCATTGTGTTTGAAAGAAAGCTGCAGCCACTTATGAAGTGTCATTTAAGCACTGGTACATCGTATTTGAATTCAAATTGATGCAACCAAAATAATATGTTTGCATATTGTATGAATTGATGTTTGCTCATTATTTTCAGATTATAAACTGGATGTGTAATCTTCCATTGGAATAAATTCTCTAATTTCATTCCAGTTTAAGCGCTATAGCATGTAAAGTAAATTTATCGTATTGGCAGGCTTAATTTACATTTCAGTGGTCCAATTAGTGCCTGCAAATCTAATGAAATAGACGCTTAATGACCGTTTCAGAGCCGTATTTAAAAAGTTTCAGTATATATAATCTTTTAAATAAAATTTAAAATTTTCTCGTTTTTCCATTGTTGGCTTAACATTTGCTTGGATCTGTTTGATTTATACTATAGCGAAACAAATATTAATTGAGGTTGTGTGATTTTCTGCGTATAAGTAATCTCTGGAGAGTAGACCTAAAGTATACTTCAACGATAAATCCATTATTGGATGAATGAATCATATTATTATTATTACTAAGCACTTCCTTGTTGGTTTTCATGCTGTATTAGAATTTCCAAAGAACATTTTTCATAATTTTTTTTTGATGAAATTTATTAGGAAAAGAATGAAATGGCAAGTAAAATTTAAGATAATTTCATACCGAATAATACAAATCACTATTTCTCCCCTTTTCAAGCTATGTCATTGCTTTTTTCGCTAAATAAAACTGTGAGAGGCTATAAATATTTTACAAGTCGTAAACAGATATTTTTGGTCATTTATTTATCATTTTCTAGCGGTATTATAACAAATAAATTCTTGGCATTGCTATTGTGAGCTTAAGAAGAGATCCCCAAAATTCATTGATTCTTTTCTTTGTATACCTGTTACCCTTAACAACATAATTGATCAATGATTTTTGCCCCCTTCTATACTTCAATATAAAAGCTTTATGTGCTAATGCAGCGTTGCTTTAATTATCTCGTTAACAATGAATACAACTGCAGGAAAACCCATTTGTAGTTTCGCTACCGCAATTAATCATTAGCATCTCAAAATGTGCAACACTGATGAAGACTTCAACACAAATTACTGCATTGCATATATTACGATTTACACATTATTTAAATTTTTTCCGAGGTGGTTAAACAAACGGAAACGCCAATTTAGGATTTCATTAGAAAAACTGAAATTGATATGAATCATTCAACTAACAGAATGTCGCGTGTCAATTCTTTTATGAAAAGTTCAACTGCCATTCAAGCACGGCAGCACAAAGGAATTGTAAATTTGTTTTTCTTACACCCATTGAATTGAAACTAATACTTCAATATTGATTTCAAAGTAAAAGCTTTTTGCTAAAAAAACAATTAAATATTCTAATCGATTTTGTGTCGGTTTAAAAATGAATGTTATGTAATATGGTAATAGTCTTGTATTTTTTTGAGATACATTGAAGAAGGCTGATCGATAGTTTAAATGGCTCAATAGGTAAATAAAGCTTTAGGGAAAGTGCTCCCACGTAAGCTGTACACAGACGTCTAGGTATAGTCATAATTATTTCATACAGAAAAAATTAAAATATGAAAGTAATTTTACAATCAATAATGGGGAGTGTTTAAAAAAATTGTAGCTATAATAATAGATCTTGACAGCGTTTATATTCAATATAAATAAATTTACTATAACTATTTGAAATTAATAGTTCACCTGTAATTTAGCCAATTTGCATTTTAAAAATTTTTACAGAAATTTTTAAATAAAAATGGATAAAAAAGAGTTATAAAGAATCTCGAAAGTGGTTTGTAACAAAATCAAATAGAAGGCCAGTTTTTAAAAATTACATCGATTCAAACAATCGTTGTATTTTATTTAATTTGTAAAAGTAGTCAAAATTGGCACTTTTTGTAGAAATAGAGAAATTCGAACACCGTGCTCTGAAAAACTGAAAAGAAATGCAAAATGATATGCTTGAAGTGTAGAAGGAATATTCAATATCATTAAAAACAATTTACAAGGGGGTACGGCATTTCAAAGCAGGACAGGAGTCCTGAGAAGATGATCACCAAACTCTGGTCGTCCTGCGGATGCAGTTAGTCACGAAAATGTACTAAAAGTCGCAAATGTGTTAATTGATGATAAAATTTTACTTACCTTAAAAATATATCAAGACATCAATTTATCATGAAAGTTCAAAACTCACCGTCCGCTGACAAGATTATGGTAACAATTTTTTGAGATGCCGAGGGAATTCTGTTAATTTATTACCTGCGTGCCAAAGAAAGTATAAAAGGCATCTATTATACCGGATTATTACAGAAACTAAAGGAAACTATTAAGCAAGAAAAAAGAAAGGGCAAAGTGAAACAAAAAATTTTGCTCCTCCACGACAACGCACCAGTTCACAACTCGAAAGTTTCACAGGCTGTTTTAAAAAGTGTGGCTTCGAAGAAATAAATCACCCACCTTAAAGTCCAGACCTGCCCCTAGCTATTACTTTCTATTCCCATATTTGAAGAAAAAATTGCGAGAAATGAAATCTAACACCGATGAAGAACTGATGTATGTACGTATACTGTGGAAAGCTATTTCGCAAGGCAATCAAAACAATTTTATTTCAGTGCTTTAGAAAAATTAATTCAAAGAATTATCAAATGCCTTGAGCTTCAACAAGATTTGTAAAATATCAAAAATTCCGATTCCTTATACTGTTTTTACCGAACTTATTGATTCCCCCTATCACGAGGAAAACACAAAATCCTAAAAATTTGTTTCAAACTCAATTATGGTTTTACTCGTCATACTGGAATCGTCACATATTATAAATAAATGCAAAATAATAAAAATTCGTCCGGTTTTTATCGATAAAAAATATAATCAAAAAAAAAAAATTTTAATGATTCTTTATGGTAATCTAGTAAAATTGCAGATTAAGATTAAGTAAAAATGTAAGTTAAAAAATCAATGCACTTAATATTTATATCGATACTTCCCACACCCTTGGAAGGTTACGTAAGGTTTTTAAGATCCTCTCCTCCCCTATGTAAGGATTATTTTGAACTTTTTCAAACACCTTCGCCACGAAAAATTATTCAAAAAAATAATTGCCGAATATAAACTGGATTCAATTAATGCAATATTTATTTAAGAAACACTTTAGACTCCCTCCCGTAAGAATTCGTAATATTTTCCATACACACAAGAATACCCTTACGATTACAAATTTTTTATAGTCAGATTTTGTGTAAATAAATTAAGAGACGGCCTTATGACCCCAACTGGGATGGTAGTGTGAGATTCTTACTCACTAAAACCCCCTCCCCGGTGACAGCCGGATTCACCTCTCGGTATTTCTTCAGCTGTCAACCTGCGATGTTGTATCTTTCTTAGTCTTCGTGACCTGAACCAAGAGCTGCTTCGATGACCATCTCATCGTACAGCTTGGTACGGATGATATCAGTTAGGCCATCAGCAACTCATCATCCTTTGATGATAGCATTTCTGTTACTAGGTACCCACCCCCAACTTAAAAATTTCAAATGTAACCGTAATTTTTGCTTTGGTCTTTTCTATACTCTTTATACTCTCTAACATTGAAATGTTGCGTTTATATTTTACTGGTATGCGGCTGCGTGCAGGTCACATTCACTTCAGAAAAAATTAAGATCCAACGCAAAATATTAAAAAAAAATTGAATTCTTTTTTTAAAGTATTTATGTAAATTCATATCGTTTAATACTCGTAGTATACAAAAATTTAAGGGGATGTTAAGCCTCTCTTTCCACCTCTGACGAGTTAATTATTTCTTAGGTAGCCTTCTTACCCCGTGTAAAGCTAAGTAAGATTTAGCGGTGCCCTCTCCCGTTAGCTTACGTAAAGATTATTTTTTGAAACTGTCGCCGCCCCCCCCCCCATATTAATCATAACAAAAATTTTTTAATTATGTAATATTAACTTTTTTAAATATATATTATTTCCTTTATAGAGACAGTGATGACAAGAAACACCAAATTCAGATTGCTAAGTTTTGATTGGCTGTCATATCGACTAACTCCGACCGATAGTGGCCAGCATAAAATCTCACACATATAAATTATCCAAATTTCTTTCACAGGTCATCTCCAAAAAAATATGCAAAACTGCATATTACACTAAAGATTCATGGAACTTCATATGAGACGCTAATAAATTTGTTATTCCGAATGATTATACCTTAATACCATTAGATGTCAAATCCTTATTTACCAATATACCTATAGACTTAGCTAATTAACGCTGTCAAAGAAAAATGGAACGGCATCAAGAAATATAGCAACATTCCTAAAACCAAATTCATAGCTGCTCTCAAATTATGTTTGGAAAGTACCTATTTTCAATTCAACGGCAAAATTTACCAACAAATTTTTGGAAAGGCGGCGGCGATGGGTAGCCCTATATCAGCCACAATGCCCAATTTAAGTAGTCAATGATCAATATATTATATTATTTCGCGTTTAATTAACTATTTAATTGAACTATTGAATACTATTTTATATAAATATATAGAAGACAAAAACAGCATATTTATAACATTCATATACAATTATTTTTCTCTGGAAAACCACCAGAAAAGAATGGCAGCATTTTTGTTTCAAATTAAAAACAAAGTTCGGAAAAACTGAGAAATTTCGGTCTACACTTATAATAGTAATAATTATCCTCTGTGCGGCCTTAAGGCCGCACATCATTATCAAACACATATTATAAGTACAATGACTAAATAGACAGTTAGTATAATATATTATTTTATTGTTCATCGTAAATAAATAAACACCCAGTAGATGTTGTTCAATTTTGATGATTATTTATATTGTATATACAATTTATATTATACTATATATAGTACATAACCATTAATGAAATATAGAATTTATACCTGTTACTTCCCAACCATTTTCTGATGCCAAACTAAAAGGTTGAAGCAGGTTATATTGAAAACAATAGGGGAGACTGTGGTAAAATGATGTTACTTTTCTGCAAGTGAGTAGAGTTCATTATTGTTAGTAAGTTTTTAAGCTCTGTACATTTTTTGTTTTTATGCAGTAAAAGAGCTCAAACCGCAACCTTATCTTAAGTAAGTAACTTAATTGGGTTTAAAATGTCAACATTTCTACTAAAAATAGATTCTATAGGAAGGAACTATCAGAGTGAACATTAAAATAATATGTAGGTGGATTAGAATTATAAAAACTGGTATAATTTACCTGTGAAGTTTGTGTCGATTTTAGTGTCTGGAAAGTGTTTTTTACACATTATTTAAGTTAAACTAAAAATACAGAAATATAAATACAGCTTTTTCTGATTACACATCAGTATTAAAATTTTTGGGCAACGTTTATTATATTTATGTATTACGAGGTAAAATGATCCCATCACCAATCTCAGTCTTCGCGACAGGGTCAGAAGTGAAAGGATCAGAGATAGGAGACGACGTTTGAGGGACCATGTTGAGAGATTTGCCAAAGTGGTGCAAACCCAAAGGCCAGAGACTAGGACACTACCCAGTAGACCACATAAGAGATGGTACAAAAGTTGGACGTCATCGTCACAGGATAGCAACCCCTAACGAAGTACAATAGCAGTATGGAAAAAAACAGGACATTGTCGTATAATATGAAGAAGAAAATAATCCCTTCGGTGACGAATAAAATGATCCCGGATCACATTACCCCATCGCCATCGTTACAAACGTTACATAATTGCATTATATTTTCACTTATCAAGTTACCGCTCATTATTATTTCTTTTTTGAATAGTTCTTATTTTAATGGTTTAAAATTTTTTTAAATGAATTTGTTCATATAGAGAAGGGGTAAGGAACCTCTAACATTTGTTTTATGTCACAGACTTAAAATTAAATATCCAAATTTTCCAAACCATATTTTCAGGTGTTTCTCAAACTAATCACCTAATGATATTGAAATGCAAGTGAAAAATAATACACAATTTTATTAAATATAGGAGTTTTTCAAAATGCGGTATTTTATATATTTTTAAAACTACTCTGGTATTTAAACCCGGGGTTTAATAGTAAATGTATGGCAAATAACAATAATAAAAATATTTAATAAAACTGAAGCCAATACCAAAAAACCAAAAACTATCAGTTTAGATAGATAATAAAGGGGGGGTCCATTCTGTAATTTTGGTGTACTTACAATAAGATGTTAAGATAAGATAAGATAAGGTAAGATAAAATGAATAAAATCATAACTCTGGGATCTATATTTTGGTATTATTACACCGTCATTATTAGGTGAGCTTTATTAAAATATAAATGATAACATGGTACAGTAAATATTTAGTTTGACAACTTCCTTAAGACGCTTCTTCTTCTCTCTAATTGTTTTAATTGCTTTCGCTATAAAAATTCTGTCCCATTGTATCTTCGGTTTTTATTTCAGCAAGAGAGTGTATTAAATTTTATTAAATTTTAATATATTCTCTTTTGATATTTATTACGTATCTACCTAAGCAAATTAAATTTATATTTTTAACTTTTTTAATGGGGGATCATTTTACCCTACATATAGGAATAAAATGATCCCTTTGAATCTTCTTTTTAAACAGAATTTTTTTTTAATTATCTGTTTTAAGAAAAACGGCTAGAACAAAGATGAACTGCACCTGATGAACTGTGGGAGTTGCTAAAGGAGAAAAGCAAATTTTAATTATTTTGGCTTCCAGAGCGATTTCTTTCTTAGGGGGACCATTTTACCGCAATCTCCCCTATATAAATTTTAGGAAATTTCAAGAATGGTTTATTTTGTATTCACAAGAATGTTTGCTTCTTCATAATGTAGTCATCAAATTTTTACTGCTAGTTTTCTAGGAAAAGCTCGTTTTTATAGGAGCTAAAAGTACTCCCCAGCTCCCCGTAGTTGGATCTATGGTCTCTCCCATACAATAACTTCCATATAAACTCATTCATTACTCAAAAATACAACTGGTCAGTTTTTGTCACCAGTTGAGAATCACAAGTGTAAACAATTTCAGAGTAGATGTTAATTATATCTGTAAAAGTTATTATAGCACTCCTTGTGACCTGATAAAATTAGACCAATAGCAATTGCCGATCATTGAAAATATAACCAATAAAAATATAATTTCATGATTATTGCATACTATGCAGTTATCTTCTAAAATAATTATTATTATTATAATATATAATTATCGTAACAGGTACATTAAACAGCACTATGAACACATTTTAAACGCGCTTTATTTAATATATGGGTAATAATAATATAATACTTGTTTTTGCTATAACAGTTTTGTTCAAAATATAGCTATTTTCTCACGTTTATAAAAATATTAATAAAACTCGCCAAAATTCTTGTTCGTAGCAATAATCCATAAATATACAATCGTGTTTGCAATATTGCATCACGTAATGCTGATTACGTCAAGCTCCATTGATTCTTGCAATGATAATTTCGTGCAATTATAAGGACAGTAACCACTTCCACCAAAAAAAAAAGTTCTCTTCCTGCGATAAGAACTGCTTTCCCGTTTATTATGACAGTGCAATGTGTCGATGTCATGTTAGTGTCAAACTGGAATGTAAATAAATAAATTATTACTTTACGAAACATCTTTGTAAATAATATTATAATGTAACTTCAGTCCAAAGCAATGGCTCGGTTAAGTTGCAGTGGTTTCAAATCACGGAATTTTTTCACTGATGTTTGTGACCAAGAATCTGAATTATTTGGTAGACCAAGCGAAAGAGATTATCTGGTTAATTTTATTTCTCCTAGCCCAAATATGAATAGCTGCCACCAGGTCTCATTTCGACAAAACTGAAGCTTGTGCAGATTGTCCTTGACTATTTTCTGTTGAAATCCTATATGATTATAGATCTTTAACGTAAAGTCTCTCATTGATCATGGGGCGCTAAATATTAACGGATTGGCTGTAAGAGCATATTTGAAGCTAATAATAACATTAAGAAAATGTTTAAACATTTTGCGTTCATAATAAAATATTTTCGTTGTTTATTGACCTACATTTTTAGAGAACTTTTAAGGATAATTCTAGCATTATAATTATTTGAACGGAAGGTCAACTAAACAATATCGTGACACTCACCCAGATGGCGGATGTGCAATTCGAACCCACGACCAACAATTGTTCTTAATCTTCTCTTATACCTACTCTTCTAGGTTAACTTATAATTTATTGTACTTTTTAATTATAATAGAATTACAGTAGATATAACTAACAATTAAGAATTTTAAAGAAACTAACTTATTAAATAAAATAATAATTATATAGATAACATTTTAATTATTTATTCATTAACTGTTTCTGGAGTTTATAATTAAAACTCGAACCTCCCTAAAAGCTTCATTGTTTATTATACCGATCAGTGTTTGAATAAAAGATTGTATTTTATCTAAATCACAACTTTTCCCTAAAGTACCTTGTATTACTTCATCTATTTCCCCCATATTTTTCCCTACTTGTGGTGATGGTGTTAACTCCCTCTCGATGCAAGTCATCAGTTTGCGACCCTCATTTCCTCCGATGAGGTGGCCAGATTAGACAAATTAAGGAGATGTTTTCGTTTATTATTAATGCGATAGGACGTGGTTCGTGTAAAGAATACAATAACTAAGAGTTATTAAGAAAATTGTCAACAAAACTTTAAGAATCAAATAATTAAATTACCCATGTTTTACTTGCTATGTTCATAATTTATATGCAATAATTAAATTTACTTTTTTAATTGCTAACTGATGTGAGTTTTAATTGCCTATAAGCGGTTAACATTTTCATAATAAAGCGCAATTAGTTCCTACCTACCAATTGCTCATTTACTCTTATTAACTTAACGGCGAGACTAATAATTATATTAATTAATGAGGATCGACAAATTCATTTTTCCAGCTTCGAAAATAATCTTGAAAAATTCGTAATTAAACGTCTATTTAATTAACTTATCACACGTTTTAAAAATAACTGACCAATCCTAATAGTAGTTTCTTTCTTAAAAAAATGTAGACTGGTTTCTTATCAGATTTTCTTTCAGTTTTCAATAGACATTTCATGCTAGAAGAAATGGATAAATTAGTTAATTTAATAAGTAAACGTAAAATTGCGTGGAAACTAGACGATTCTCAGTATTCTAATTTAAATTGTCTACAAGTAATTTGATGTTTCCGTTTTCCAATCCTAATTAACTAACTGTGAAAAAAATTACTATTCAATTGTTGTTTATGTCAACCGTATCTACTTGTTATAATAACATACTTGAGGTGTGACCGTTTAAGCTGATTTTCCAAATAACTTCCTTGTACAGGATTCACACGACTACATGATTTTCATTTTTATTAGTATATAGCTTAGGCGGGCGCAGTCAGGTTGCAGACTTATGTAATTCTTCACATCCCGAGGACAGTTTTCTTTAAAACTTATAAAATAACGTCTGCTACGCTACCTTAAAAGGAAGCAATAAAAATTTTTCGAACAAAAATGTAATTAAAAAGTGTTATTAGGTATGCGAGTAGGTAGTTTCAAAAATTAACTGCACCGCTTTCTGTGCCTATAAACTGTAACTTTTTGTAAATTTTCTATAATTAAGTAATCGTGAAGATCGCAATCAAAAAGTTTATAATTAAGTCGGCAAGAACTTACAAAAATGTACCTAGTCCGGCTTTGAGAATACTAAAACGGTATGACGTTAATTCTAAAAAAATTACATTTGAACGCCTCAGTTGAAAATATTTTGGTGTTATTTTTTTTTTCTAATTATAAACACATCTAATAGACATCAATCATAAAACTTGAACGAAAAGGTGTTAATAAAGTTTGACGCTGTATAACAATTTATTAAATTTACTAAACTTTTTTTTATGGTGCGTATTTTACAGGGTGCTTGTATTTAACTTAAATGGTAGAGAAATCCTATTTATTTATACATAGCAGGTACCTTCGAGGTTTTTGCTAGGAATATTTTTGTACAGTGTAAATTTTTGTAAACAAAATTTGACGCAAACAATTTAAAAATTAATATTGAGAGATCAGGTTTGATGCTAATACACCCCGTTGTCTTACGGTCCCCTAATATTCTGCAACTATGCAAAAATATTTTAGTTCATTCTAAAGGGTGTCCCAGCGACTGATTAGCGACCTCTTAGGCGGTGATGGAACGCATTTTTCTAAGAAACATTTCAAATTAAATTTTTGTATAAATTTAAATTTAAAAAAATTTATATTTTTTAGAGTAAATGGATAAGTATTCTGTTAAAAACTTGAAATGATCTAAGTACCTACTAGATTCTAACCATTTATTGTCTAAAATCAAGATTTCCAGTAAAAACCTCTGTATTTGGCGTCCAAGTTACATCTTGAATGCGCTATAATATTATCAACAACTTTTTGCACATTAAATATTAATTTTCAGTTGCACAATTATTTTGCTCCTCTCTGTGCAGACAATTGATTTCAAAATCGCAGGTTATTGATGGATAGTTTTTGTTTAAAAATTTAATTTTTGTTTAATGTTTAAGAACTGCAAGTCAATGGTGGTTCTTGGTATTTCCTTGTTATAAACAACTAAGTTATAATTTGGAAGTAAATAATCGTTTCTTTAGCATTGCATAATATCATAATACAATGTCGTTTTCAGTTTTTTCCAGTTTGATTAATTTTCAACATACGTTTATCATAAAAAAAGATTTCGGTGGTGTATGATTTTGTCATGGGAAAACTAATAAGCATTTCACTGGCGATGGATCCGCTAATTTGTTCATAATACGACCCGCTTAGGTGTATTTGTATCTGAGAAGGTTTTTTGTCTCAAATTATCCGTATTGATTGAAGTTTGTGTTCAATTGGTGACGCCAGAAGCCAAATGATTTGTGTAGATCATCTTTTCCGAGTTTGAACAACGTCGTCCGTTTAGGGAATTTAATTTTGATGATCAAGATGACGTTCGAATTTGCTTTGGTTTCCCTGATGGAATCTTGCATTTATTCAAGTTGGACTTCAATTTTTTAAGAACATGTGACGGGTTTGGATGTAATCAATTTTATATTTTGTAGCTTGGTTTCGTATGATGGCAGATATGAGGAACCACAAATCATAATGAGGACTTTATTGTGATGTATACTCCATCATCTTATCAAAATGTACCCATAGGAGGGACCGACCTTCAACCTCTTACTAAAGATGAATGGAAAATAGCTGAAAACTATAAAACAAGATTGAGAAGTTATGAATAAAACATCCACATCTACAAACAGAAGAAAGTCAGCGATTACTTGTTAAACAATTCCACTCAAATCTACAACAGATTTCCACCGCAAATAGCGGAGAGCAAACTGGAAACCAAACAGTCTAAGGCTCGGTTTTACCACCTCTAGTCAAAGTGCTAGTTGACGCTTGACTAATAGTTGACGAGCATTTTACTGTTGCAAAATGATCGTCAACAACTATTAGTCAAGCGTCAACTAGCACTTTGACTAGAGGTGGTAAAACCGGATCTAAGCCTAAACCACCACCAATTTTTGTAGATGTTGTAAATAACATACAACTACAGTTGACTCGCGATAATCCGACAGTTACGGGACCGAGGGGGTGTCGGATTATCAAAAATGTCGGATTACCAAAGGTTGATTTTTTTAAACTGAATTTTGACTTCTAAGGCAAGAAAATTTATATTGAATGAAACAAAATGAATAATACAAATTTATTACATATTTATAACATAAAACAGTACAAATTGCAGCAATTACGTATGTACCGACAGTACATATTTACAGCTTAAAAAAATCTGTAATCGTTTTCTGTTTCTTTTTACGTAAAGAGTAATATCCGACGCGGCGTCGGACTACCGAGCGTGTCGGACTGTCAAATGTCGGATTACCGCGAGTCAACTGTACTAGTAAACGTATTGGATACAGTAGCAAAGAATAGTCACCTTATTAAAACTATAAATAGCGAACAAGTTAAAATCCAACCAAAGGCCATCGGCGGCTCCTGACTTTTCCATTTGAGGAGGCTAATTTTACAGTTTAACTACCTTATAAAATAAAACTTAAAAAAAATAAATTTAGTAAAATATTATTTAATCTGCGGTAGACACATGTTTCGA
Organism: Podabrus alpinus; assembly: GCA_932274525.1. Taxonomy (NCBI): domain Eukaryota; kingdom Metazoa; phylum Arthropoda; class Insecta; order Coleoptera; family Cantharidae; genus Podabrus; species Podabrus alpinus. The sequence continues at coordinate 59,365,159 of OW026454.1, read as the reverse complement.
GCTCGTTGGCTATCTTCAGTACTGTGTACAATGGAAAAAATTGTTCGATGAGTGCAGATTGTTTTTTGGAAATAATGCTGTACAATATACAGAGTAATATTATTTTAAGTCATTCGAAATTTACGAAGCTTTAAACGTAAGAGGTATACGGCGTTTTTTAGTATTCGCGAAGTGATCGATGATATTCTCGTAGAAGGGTAGAATTCATTATTTCGAGACAATAAGGTAACGAATTCCTTTTCAATAGACATTACCGCGACATTACTTAACCGATTTTGATTCATCGTATTACGAGTGTAAGTTTTAATACGTTTTAGTGTGGAAAAACTTCTTTCAACCGAAGCCGATGTTACCGGTATGGTGACGACCACGCATAAAAGTTTGTAAAATTCAGGCATACTGTGTAAATTGTTTTTGAAAGTAAAATCTAATATCTCTGATGGAGTCCTACATTGTCCAAACATTTCGGGGTCATTATATGCTACCGATCATTCATTTTTGAGTTGGATTTGATCAAAAAAAAATTTTGCAAATGTTAATAGATCAAAAAATTTTAATTTATGTAAGTCTGCAAAACTAACTTCAATTTGCACGATAACCGTATCCAAAATTTCCGCAAAAATTTGTTTATAATTTTGACGCATATCTGATAAATCAAATGTCGTTTTTCGTTTTTTTCTGAGCCGGCTAGCAATTTAATTCTAAACTGTTAAATATGTTGTCAAAATACAAATCATCAATACGGTATGTGTGCCGAGTTTCGATTAATTTTGTTAAACGACATTTGGCGAAATTAATATCGGTAAGTTTACTTTGTAAAATTGAAAATACTACGTCTGTCTGTTCAAAAATTAATTTAAAAGTTTCTAATAAAAAGCAAAAATTTTGATTCATTTAAATATTGTCTTAAACCAAGCGCTTCTCTAATAGTTTGAGAGTCGTTTTTAAAATCATCGCTGTCGATTATAAAATTAAATACGTCAAATAATTGTTGTTTTCTTAATTGCACTGTAAATACTGCTCGCGAGGTAAAATTATTCGAATTACATGATTATATTTAGAACATATTATGCATGATAATGCTAAGAATTGCAAGCGTCTCCATAAAAGGCCCACGCATATGAGCCCAGCCTCCAACGCATGTAAAATTACTATGTTCGTACATTTAGTAAGATAACACAGACTAGTATGCGCTTATGTTACAAGCTTATTACTTACAATTCATCTGTTATTCGCTTATGTTGATAATGAAATTTACTAACGAGTAGCCTCTATGACGTATCTCGGACGTACTACCGTATTCTGGGTTGCCTAACTCTGTGCTAATAAACTAATAAGATAAAGAAAGGCTAGCCTCTGGATATGTACTATTTCAAATTTATTTCAGGCGTAAGTCAAGTTCTTAAGCTAATTTCATTATTAAATTAAATTTTGTTTTAAACAAATTCAAAAAAAATTAAAATTGGAAAAAATACTAATTTAAAACGAAATATAAATAGCAAGTCCGTCCAACAATTTGAGAGGAGGCTATAAGCCTCCCTTGTCTCCATTGACAAACCGCCTCTGCCAAAGACTGGCGAAAATTATTCTATTACTGCCAAAGCACTGCAAAAAAAAAACAGATTACCACACCTATAAATCTCAGCAGGAGCGGGGTTTTCCAATGGTATTAAAAGAATTTGCACCTAACATCAGATACTGCACAATGCAGCAAAACGGGGTTAAACTTCGTAAAAATTAATTTTGTTTTTAAAGTTAAATACAAGTACTTTTGCCCGCAACTGAGGTTTCAACCTCAACGTTAAGCAACGGTAACCTTGGACAGTTAGGGTGATGTCGTCTGCGAACCCCACCATGTTCACCCCCCCAGGCATATTTCCGAGTCTCAAGACACCGTCGTACATGATGTCCCACAGGGCTGGGCCTAGTACGGAACCCTGTGGTACGCCGCTTGTCGTGGGGATGTCCTCTTCTTCTTCATCTGATCCCAACCTAAGGTGTCTGTAGTGGAGGTAGCTGGAGATGAGGTTGAATAATTCCGGCTCGATCCTCCTCTCGTGCAAGACTTCTAAGATATGCGTCCAACCGGCGTTGTTGAAGGCGTTGCGCGCGTCAAGTGTTATCAATAAGCAGTATTGCTTATTGGTACGCCAGGTGGCGCTGGTAGCCTCCCGGATCGTGGTGACGATGGTCTTTAGCGCGTAGATCGTGGATATTCCTCTTCGGAAACCGCATTGGTTATCGAAAAATTCTCCGCTGTCGGTGATATCTTGCTCAAGGCGGTTCAGGTTCATTCTCTCGAGCAGTTTGACCACGTAATTCAAGAGGCAAATTGGCCTGTAGGAGGTTGGGTCGTCGGGGGGTTTATTGCCCTTCCTGATCAGGACGAGCCTGGCCCTCTTCCAGTTGTTTGGGAAGGTGCCGACACCAAGAAGGTTTGGCCGGAGCGGGCAACGGCTTGCCAACGGGATGCAGTCTGGGCCCAGAGCTTGATCTGGGATCAGTTTTTTAATGGCTTTCTCCAGTTCTTCTCCAGGGAGTCTGACTCCATACGTCTTGCCGCCGCCTCAAAGGCGTCGCCTACTTATTTTTCGTCAAACCGTTTCGTTGACCATCCATTTGTCTTCGGCCATCGGGTGTCGCCTTGATCTTCGAGACTGAAGGTGGCGTAATTGTGGTCGCTGAGAGTCACCTCGTCTAACACCCTCTGAAACTTCAGTATTGGCAGTGTGGCAACATTTCTTCACAACATACCACCAACGAAAAGTGAGTCTCCCTCTACCGACTGTGGCTGAATTAGTGATCATAAATTGCTCATTTCAGTGAGTAGTCTCTGGACGCCAACTCAAAAACAATTGCTGAAAATATTGTCTTGCTACTACAGTACAGGATTTAAGTCGTTCAACTTCAGCTATAGAAAGTACCCCCTCCAATGTTCCACCACATATGGGCATTGTACAGGAATGGCTGTTACAACTGCCATGGACACTGGAAAAACCACCTTGATGCTGATCTAGAAGTTACATGCCAAATAAAGAGAAATTTACCCCAAACAGTAAGATTCCACTTACACACAATAATCCAAACTATACCAGGTAGTCAGAAAAATTCAGGAATGTCATCATTTCAGTTTAATACGAACATTTTACCAGATAAATGCGTCGATTTTGGTCACAATATTTAACTCTTAAATGCATTTAAACCTGAAATTATACTGAACTAACCAATGAAAATATACCTAAGCTAAAATAAAATGGTTAATTTATATTGATTAGTTGGTACTACTTAAATCTTTAAGATTTCAATGAATGACCAGAATCGATATATAAATTTGTTTTCTGTATCAAGTTTTTTCCTCTACGCTCTGCAGTTTTATTTAATCTACTATGATTTCCTCAACTGACTTTATTCTTTACTTTTTTATTTTTTTATCTATTTTTATAATTTTACTGAAATTATAAATAATTCATAAAGATTACTAAAAATCTGATAAATTGTCTTAATGTATTTCTCGAAGATGTTTAATACTCTTTAGTAAACGCCATTATTTATCTAATGACATTTTTTTTATACCTCTAACTGTTTCCATGTTAATTAGTACCTGATTATTAAAAAGATAAACACACGAACAATTTTGCCATTAGTCAAATATCACAAAAAGAGCTTACCCGAAAAAATATTGCGATGTTCTGCTTATCATAGGGGGGTAGGTCTTATGTAAATGGGTCAATTCTAGTCGAATGCTTATGACGGAACACTCAATTTTAGGACCATTAAGATAAAATAAAGACTTACACCTACATCTTCTTAACTTCAGAAGGAACTGCTTGCATCACCTAATCTACAATACCAAACGTAATTATTTTGTACACGCAGATATTTCAAAATGTGTAAAATGCAAAAGAGGGTTTAGTTGTTTTGTTTAATAAATAATTTTGGGATTAAATAAAAGTAAAAATATTATTTGTAAAAGTGTAGGAAATGGAACTAAATAATAAGTGCGTTTTGAAATGAGTGCGTTTTGAAGTAAGTGCGCAGTCTGATAAACAATTTTGGTGGAGTGAGAAAGGGGTCCAGTTTCGTCGATGAAAGTGGAAGGAGGTTTTTGAAAAAGGAGAGTCTTGGATCGCCAGTGAAGACATCAAGACATGATTTTGAATGAATTTTGGTAAATTGGGGACTTTTGTACGTCCATGTAAAGAATAGATAAGAGAATTAAGAAGTTGAGTTTAAAGTCGTTATGAAATTATTTGATTATAAGTTGAGGATAATTAATTATTGTTTGATGTATTATAAATTGTGAATGGTTAAGAAGATCAACAATTTACGAGTAATATTTGAGAAAATTTGGTGACCACTGGAAAGTTTGATATGGTTAAAAATTTTTATGGTTGTGTTAAGAATTACCGGAAGCTATAGAAGATTATTAAAATTTGAACGTACCTGCGTGTTATCCGGACAAAAGAAAATCCTATTGATCGTCAATCCACCTGGGAATCCTCATGGTTAGGGGTGCGCGATTATGGAATTTCATAATCGATTATCGATTATAAAAAATAATCGATTTTTTTCGATTAATCGATTATTAAAAATAATCGATTATTCATAATCGACTATGAGTTCATAATCGATTATGAACTCGTAATCGATTATGAACTTGTAATCGATTATGAACTCATAATCGATTATGGACTCATAATCGATTATGAACCCATAGTCGATTATGAACTCATAGTCGATTATGAACTTATAACTTATAACTATAATAGGTAGGGCTATTAAGGGTTACTAAATTACTATATAATTTATTATTTTGCTAATTGTGTTACGGTGGTGCTAATAAGAAGTGTTGTTAAGCACCAGTTGATAACACATTACGGTCCGGTATCAATCTGTAATAACTTACCTGCGTAGCCGATTATAATGTTACTTACAGGTGTGTTGATGAGAATTTACGACTCCTTCATAAAAACGCTGATTAAATCTGAAGTACCAAATATTTTGTTTTTAAATTTTAACTGAATGTTACTATTGTATTATGCATTATGTAATTAATTTATTGTTAACAATAATCCATCTAAAAGGCTTCTAATTAAAATTCATTTTTCAAAAGTATACACTTTCACTCAAAATATCGGACAAATTATTGGCGACTATTTCATAATTTAAATCCATATTGATGAAAAAGGGTTGCAATCTTTAAGGGGTCATCCATTAATTACGTAAGGGTTTTTGGGGGGGGGGGGGTTTGGATATCTTACGGACCCTTACGTAGGGGGGGAGGGGTCCGAAGTATTCCTTACGTAAGTTTCTTAAAATATTTTTTTAAATTAAATTTAAAAATCAAATATAATTTTTTCTTTTTATGTTGGTAATTATATCCAGGTATAATCGAAATACCATATTATATTGAAATATATAGTACTTAAAAATCATTAAACATAGTGGCATAATAGTGTGAATTATAGAAAATGGCATCAAACTTTGGCGATCTTTACGATTTTACGAACAGTTTTTCATCTACATATGTAAATAAAATTTTAATTTAAATTGTTGTATTTATTATTATCTATCTACATATATAATATATAAAAATGGATATATGTGTGTATGTATGTTCCCTATAGACTCCTAAACCGTTTGGCCGATCGGAACCAAATTTGGTACAATTATTGTGTAGGTCCCTGCGCATGTTTTTGTATTGAAATAGTGCAAAAATTCGCAAAGGAAAGGAAAGTTGATTTTGAGTAGCCTGCCTTCCTTTAAGGAATCTCGATAATCCATTCATGCGCGTCCCTGTGGGACGCGCATGAATGGATTATCGAGATTCCTTAAAGGAAAGCAGGCTACTCAAAATCAACTTAAAAAACACTAATGAATGCTGTCAAACTGTCAACCGATCGACAATGCAAATATGCGTGCACGTGTTTTACGTTTCTATTTGACCAATCTTAACGAAATTTGGTGTAGAAGTTATTTACAATGCTACGAAAAACATAGGCTACTTTAGTACCTTGGAGTGAGGCCGAAGGCCGAACAACCACATCCGACACGGTATAGATGGCTAAAGGCGGCCGGTAGGCCGACTGTGCCAGCTAGTATAATATATTATTATTCATATTTTATAAATATAAGGGGGGAGAGGGGGGTCAAAATTAATTTTCTTTTAAATAATCCTTGCGTAAGATGTGGGGGGGGGGTTGCCACAATCTTACGTACCCTTACGTGGCGGGGCGAGGGGGTCCAAAATTACAAAAATCATCCTTACGTAATTAATGGACGGCCCCTAATTGAAAAGCAAAAAAATATTTTTTAAAAACTATCAAATTTATAAACAAAAATACCTAAAAGTTGAATGGCAAATCCATATTTTGAATCCAAATATCAACTGGTGCTTAACAACACTTCTTATTAGCACCACCGTAACACAATTAGCAAAATAATAAATTATATAGTAATTTAGTAACCCTTAATAGCCCTACCTATTATAGTTATAAGTTCATAATCGACTATGAGTTCATAATCGACTATGAGTTCATAATCGATTATGAACTCGTAATCGATTATGAACTTGTAATCGATTATGAACTCATAATCGATTATGGACTCATAATCGATTATGAACCCATAATCGATTATGAATTCATAATCGATTATGGACTCATAATCGATTATGAACCCATAATCGATTACGAGTTCATAATCGATTATGAACTCATAGTCGATTATGAATAATCGATTATTTCAATAATCGATTAATCGATTATTATAAAATATCATAATCGATTATGAAATAATCGATTATTCGAATTACGTAATCAATTAATCGATTATATGCGCACCCCTACTCATGGTATGGAAATTGGACCAAGACTGCAGTCATCTTCACTTCATTCTTCGTCACTTGTTCTCCACATCGAATCGTGCACGATTACCTCGGTAAGAAATTTGTGTCGACACCTTTTTTTAGTAACATTTATCGTAAAGATCAAGCGCGCGTGAGTTATAATATTCGGGGGGTTATAAAACTTTTTTATTATTGATTGTTTTTGTAAATTTTATTTAATGCGAATTATTGAAAAATCCATCTTTTGTTTTAAAAACAATTTTATTTTGTTAATAAATTACAGTATTTGGTTGCAAGTAAATACGTTTGATTTCGTTTAATTTACAGCAGTGAAGAAAAGAATTATTAGGTGTAAGATTCAATAAGTATAATTTTCTTTAATAATTTAAGGCTATTAAATTAAAATAAATAGTTTACATAAGCATTCGACATTCTATGAACCCAAGCTACGACCAAAATTTAATGAGTTCATGCATTGCTAGTCTGGAGCATAAAAAAAAAAAGAGCCGTTGTTTCCCGCTATAAAAAAAATTCTAAATTCAGTAGCTAACACGGCAATATATAGAATTTTTTCTATATATTTTATAGATATAAAATATTCCAGTTACTCCTCAAAATACTCCATTTCCAGTTTCATTTGTTGTTTTTCCTTTTTCCATCCAGTTTCCAATACTTCCAGCTTTTCTTTTTCTTCCTCATCTTTCGATTATTTTCTCAGAAGCCTTAATTTACTATTCTCGTCAGGTTAATCATCATCTCTTTTAATTCTTCCATCTCTTCTGTTTTTACAATATTTTCTGTTCCTTGATTTTCCCTGGTGGAGACTTACTAGTTTTTTTATTTTTTGAAAAATTAGCTGCTCTTCTAAATTTTCACTATCTCTCCGTTCTTATTCCTCTCTTGCTCTCTTGATGTATTCTCTTACAGATGTAATTTTTTTTAATTCTTAATTAATTGTGCGCAAATATTTATTATCTAAATATGAATTTACAAATCAGTCGTTTACACGACGCTATATAAAAGATTCTGAAGAAGGATCCATTTGTGTGTCTTTGGTAGTGTTTATATTGCTAATGTCGGTTGGTTAGGTGTCCACAATTTCATTATGATCATTCACTATAGAACAGCGTTGAATTGGTAGTCGAGAGAGTCTTCGTCAATATAAACATTCATTCGTGCATGACTGCCCTGTACAAGTTCCACAAATTACTGAGCAATGAAGTTCAAGTAATGTGACGAATTTTTATTTCATCACAATTAATTATTCGCCTAATTAATTCATTTAGTACCCCCGACGCCACCTATTATTAGTCGATCGAACCGTGGAGATAATAAGTTATGACAGTAAAAGTAAACTGCAGTAAAAAGTAAACGCACTAGCCAATGCAGTTACCTTGAAGCATTTAAACGACGAAGACGTGTTTTTGCATTTTACGATAGATTTGTTGTTTGAAAATCTGATGCAGTTGAGTTTCGCAGTTTTCGTCATTTGTGCCATCGCTAATTGCGGATTTGTTAAAGTAACCGTAGCTATTTTTTAGCCAGTGTATTTCACAACGTGGTAGTTTAGAATTTCTGATTACCACCCCAAGTGCAATATCAAATAGTAAGCTTGGCTGAGGGTCCCTCTGTCTTAGTCCGCATATAATCTCGAAGTGCGTCTAGGTGCCTTTGTTAGCGTCGACATTGTTTGAAGTTTTCCTTAGTCATCTTTGTTAGTCTTATGAGTATAAGTTTGGACCTTCAGTTCTTTCTGTCATATGTTTGTTTGAAATCAACAGAAAATAGAATTAGGAAATAAAATATGATCGGTAGTGTGTCTTCTAGATTTATCCTCTAGAGTGGGTGTTATTACACTTTCTCCGTCTTCTACTTGTTCGTTTTCTTCGCAATCACTCTCTTCCATGTAGACATCCGATCTCAAAACTTCTCTGAAATATTCCCTCCATCTAATTACTATTTCTTCTCATTCAGTCACTAATCACCATCTTCCTCTTTGAGTATAAATGTTTCTCGTGTATACATCTTGTTTTTACACTTTTCTCTTCTTGGTGGAAGTTTCTGATTTCTTTATTGTTATAGTGCTCTTCAAACCTGATCATGCTTTTTTCTTGTTGGTTTCTATTTTACCATATTGTAATTTGCTTTACTTGTTATCTTATACGTTCGTAGGTTTTCATGTTATATTCAGTATTGTTTGCTAAAATTTTGCTTTCTGCCTTGTTTTTGAGCGGTGTTAGTTGCTTACATTCTTTGTCCAACCATTCTTTCGTTTTACCTTTCTTTGTGTTGGGAGGTCTTTATGTGACAATTGTTTTTATAATTTTCTCTTCCTCTACCTCTGGCCCTCGATCCATTTCTTTCAATTTAAGATTTATGTCTACTTCATATTGTAGTCTTTTTTTGTGCACTGTTAAGCATTTCGGTGTCTCTGTGTCTGGATGTTCTTTTTGGTATTTGCTTTTTACATTAAACTCTAACCCAGCAGTGATTGGAGTTCCCGTCAGCATCTAGCATGCTTCTAATCCTGGTTATCAAGGATTTGTGCTGTCAACTGTTTTTCTATTTGGTGCGATTCATGCCCACCTGTAGATGTCTTTGTGCTGACACATCGTGCTCTTTATAACCATTCTCCTTTCAGCTGCAAAATTTATCTAATATTTCCAGTTTTCGTTAGTTTGTTCGTGTTTACTGTATTTTCCTATGATGGGTCTGTAAATTTCTTTCTTTCCTATTTTCGCGTTAACATCTCCCAGGTCGATTTTTGGTGCCTTCCTGTAGAGTGCTTTCCTGTTCTTCCAATATTTCTTAGATTACGCTTCTTTTGTTTTTATCTTTTTCTTCCGTAGGGGCATGGAAATGTATTAATGTGATATTTTGCATTTTTTCCTTTAATCTAAGAACAGATTTCCCTTCCAGCTGACCGTAACGTGGAAACGAATAAAATTTTGATATTGTTTTACTTCCTTATGATAGGTTTAACTTTTTATCAAATTTGGAGATGGTGCGGTAAATTCTTAAGTTGAAGTGAGTTGGATTGACCTGTTGTTCGATTTCGTATGCCTCCTTTTTCGTGTGTCTTAAGCTTTATTTAATTTATTTATGCGCAGTGCCTTACGTAGTTTGAACCCCAAAAGTAAAATTGTTAGAGCCTTTAAAAGATTATGAAATTTTGAAGATTTTATTGCTAAATCAATATTTTATTATTGTTGTCATGTGCGAATATGGACCTCTTTTGCATGAAATTCGAAATTAATGAAAATAAAGTTGTTATATAGACTCCTCTTTCGATCTTTAACTTGCTGGATATCATTCCATATGTGCTTTATTTGGCTATTCTAGGAATTATAAAAGTTTCATGAGTGAGTATATAGTTACCGTAGTCAGACGTGTTTTATGTGCTTCCGCCAAAAAACCTGTATTTTCAGAATGCCACTTAAAACCAAATCAAAAATGATGTTGACAACCACACCGATCTAAAATGACTCCTATTCAATTACAACCACCGCTCCCACTATCATCCCAGAGGAACCATTAGAAATGGAAGTCGAAGAAAGCCGTAAGATCCTCTTGCTGAACCAGCTGAAAACCAATGTACCTCAACACACCGAAGAAGTAAGAAATCGCGCTAACATCTGGGTATGCAACTTCAGGAAACTAGACTTCTTGAATCTGAGCCTTCGAACGAGAAAATTCGTCCGCAAAAGATAGTTTTTTACCTCCAATCGGAAGAAACGGCATAGTCTCGAGGAAGAGAGGTTTAAATTCCACCGCTCCGGAGGACATCTTCAACCGAGCCAATAAATTTGCAAACTTGTATTAAACTGATTTCAGATATAGTAAGCAGAGCGACCGAGTGCCATCTTGTATTAAACTGAGTTCAAATACAGTAAGCAGAGCGACCGAGTGCCATCCAACACTATCCAGCCATTAATGAGTTCCAACTATCCTCCCATCCTAATCCCCCCCACCCCATTAAAGGTCAACAGTCCGACCAAAGCGAACCAGGATCGCAGCGCTCGTCATAAAGGATGTCGCTAAGTGGCCCCAGTTCGTGGAGCAGCTCAAATTCTAGAGTATACTAAGTACTCCAAAGATACAAATATTGCCATTTTCCCAGATGACTACCGTGTGATGTTTAAGTAATTCGAGGCCATCTGTGATGCCGAAGCTGGAGGGGGTTTCTTCTCCCACCGACTTCATGGCGAAAAACCATTTCGCATCGTCATTAGGGGCATCCACCAAGGCCTGGATGTCCAAATCGCGAAGGATGATCTTCTCGCCCAAGGTTTTGCTACTGAGTTAATTAGTAGGATGCACCCAAGGCGGGATATGAAACCCCTTTCACTTATTATGATATCATTCATTATGATCAACCTAACCAATTTTGCATCTCAGTCACATTCGGGACATTGAAGTGAGTATTGAAAATTGTGGATTTCATAATGACACCGCGCAAAACCTTCTAAATATTTTGCGGATTCCACCTCCCTCAAATTCTACAACAATATCCAATAGTATAAGTAGTGGTCGGACTGAAACAACGATCCTCAAATTGCACCAAAAATTTCCAAAATAAGCGCAATCCTGTCGCGACTCTCCTGATTAACCGGCCTACTTGTTGACAACCCCCTATTTTATTTGCAATTCGAAGTCAACACTTTGTTGAAATTTCGTTCTGCCCTGATTCATTCATTTCTAATGAATGAATCTTATTTTCTATCAACATATTCGCACTTTTATAGGTGAACGAAATTGGGCCTATATACAAAATAACAAAACTCATATTTCACAAGTCAAGCCTAAAAATGATGGGGGTAATTTAAAAGTCATCAACAGCAAATCTGTTATTCAAAAATGAGGAGATCAAACTTTAGCCATCCTGCTGGTTATCGCGAACGAAAAATGGGTTAGTTTTGCGTTTGGGCCGTTTGCGTTAACTCTAAACACGAAGATTATTTAATGTGCAAATGGAGCCCGATAGTGTGGCTGCGAATTTATAAATGTAGGGCAGGTTTGCCTTGTAGGGGTAATTAAGGTGAACAACACTGAATAAGATGAATACTTTTATTTATTGTAATCATTATTACGAAGTACAACTACTATACCACAACATAATATAATATTGTGACTACATCTGTTGACTATTGATTAATTACTAACTAACTAACTTCTTATTGCAATACTAGCACTTATATTTATAATAACAATTGACTTACATTTTAATGCATGCGTGTAACCTACATAAATTCTAGACGCTCGTCAGCTTTTCCTAAATAACTTAACTATAATTATTATTGCAATGTTACTACATATTGGGTCACCACATCACCCTTCTTCGCAAGAATGGATTTCGGTATAATTCATTCGAAATGCATTCTCAAAAGAAAAATTAGGTGTTATAACTTACATATTACACTTAAATATCATATCAACAACCTACTTACTTACATTACAAATTTTTTTTTTTTTATGTCACGAGATTCCTTTCAATTTAGTTTTAAATTTTCTATTTATTTATTTATTCTCAATTAACATCTCGATTTACATTATTTCTTCTTCTTCTTCGCTGGCATCATTGATTATTTTTGGGATCCCTACCAAATATAATTCTTAAATTCTTGAGCTCATTCATTCGATCCTATTTCCTTACATTTATTTACGGTGCACCTTTTAAATATAGGACCATTCATACTCCTCAGTTTCACTTTATGGACACAAATTACCGGCCTGTAATCTAGCCTAGACAATATTTTCTCTAAAGAAAAATTATCATTAGTAATGAGCCTTTTCAGTAAAAACCAGATTTACCACGTTTTCCCATTATTATCCTAAGATAAGTGGGCTTAATTTTTAAAACGGGCAAATTTATTATTTCATCAGCAAATTGAAGTTTCGTAAACCATTGAGATCATCTTTATACTTTTAAAATTGTTAATTTCGTTGCTTTGGAATATCTGCGTGACTTTTACTCTCTTAATTCTCTTTTAATTAGTTTAATTCAATATTATTGAATGTAGAAAAAATTTGTTAAAATTACGTTAAAAATATTATAATATCCTAGTTAACTTAGCAAACTTACTGAAAAAAATTTACATTATTTTATTTATACCACAAATTCTTCATGTGGACCATACGGCTTCTCCATACCAGTTTTTCTTTCACGCCGCAATGTTTTTGGTAAACACTTATTTTATACCACGACACTAACACTAACACTGTGGTTAAAATAATCATCATAATCTTGATGTCTTTTTGTCCACTAACCACTTGTTTTTCCACAATAACCTTAGTCTTCATAACATCCATGTTGGTAATTTCTACTTCCTTTGTGTTTGAAATCCCCATTTTACCATTTGTTAAACTCACTTGCAATGTTAATTAAAACTCACATGTATTGTCGAAATTTTGAAATTTTCTTCTTTTTTTTTTTTTTTTTTCATTTTGACACTTTTCACACAATTACCAATAATTCGTAATAAGAATATTCTTCTTAGGTCCGCTTCGCAGGATCAGTTCGCTTCGCAAGATCAGGTTCGCTTCGCAAGATCATCAGGTTCGCTTCGCAGGATCGCCATGTAGGGCAGGTTTGTGTTGTTTGGGAAATTAAGATGAACAACTAAATATGATGAATTCTTTTATTTATTGTAATCATTATTACGAAGTACAACTACTATACCACAACATAATATAATATTGTGACTACATCTGTTGACTATTGATTAATTACTAACTAACTAACTTCTTATTGCAATACTAGCACTTATATTTATAATAACAATTGACTTACATTTTAATGCATGCGTGTAACCTACATAAATTCTAGACGCTCGTCAGCTTTTCCTAAATAACTTAACTATAATTATTATTGCAATGTTACTACATATTGGGTCACCACATAAAGTAAAACCTACTCCAATTTAGATTTTAAAGAGAGAATATTTAAGAAGGGGAAAATCCACTTCAAATTATGTTTCAATTTTAAACATATGGCTGGCTTTCTACTATATAGTACGTACGTACGATGTAAATCATCTTCGCTATGACTCAAGTCCCAGGTTAAAGGACTATAACCGCCGATCGTCCTTCGGAACTACTTTTCCTAGAAACGGATGGAGTTATTTCGAAAATAAACAACTCTACTGATCGAACAAAATTCCACTTAGACGCTTATCGATCTACTAAGAATATTTATTGATTAAACTGCCACCACCGTTCAACCGATTACGCCCACCGTAGAATTCTGTTCTCAAAAAAACACACTATCAATTTGGTACGTGACTTTCTGGTAATGAGCTCCAGACACTCCCCGTTTTGGCGTTACGTTCCCCGGCTAAATGTTGAAGTTAAAACTTCGGTGCGGGCAAAACGACACTAAGCTCGACACTGTAAAAAAACGTTCTTTTCCTCAACAGGAAATACTAAAACACTGCATTTTCAAAACAACATTTATTAATAACTAGCTGGCACGGGCGGCATCCGCCGCCCTTAGCCATCTAGACCCAGAATAGATCCGAGAAGGCCATACTTGTTCGGCCTTGGGCCTCACAGGGCGGACCACCTCGCCTCCAATTTAAAAAGTGTTGCAGATCCCCCGGTACAAATATTACAAATTTTTGCACTTTTCCAAAAAGTTATTCACAATTTTGCCAATGTTTTAGACAACCGAAGAAGAAGTTTAGAGTACGTTTTTGTGTTATAATTCCCAAAAACGGTTTGCCCGTCCATTTCCGGCGTTAATACATAATTATTCCGTTGCGTCTTAAAAATTAAAGATCGGCCGGTAAATAAGAGCGCTACATACGTCCAAAGTTTTGACACAATTTTCACTTAAATGGGTCTCTCACAAAGAAACGACGGATAATTTAGAAAAAGCAATCGGAGCTTCGGATACGGTTATTAACGGTCTTTAATTTAGCACATGACGACGATTGACGAAAAACGACAAATAACGGCAGCATTTGCAAATTAGTGTCGACGTCAAAATTGAAAATCAAAATCGGAGGCGATTTCGGGCAAAATTTAAAATATGCAAAATGTGTATTTTCGTTGCAACGCAAAATTTTTTCGAGAAAATTTCATTCGACATTTTCGATTTATATTTGTCTCCTCGACGTATATTAAAGGCAAAAATAAATTTTTATTTTCCAAATTGCAGAAATCATTTCGTCCTTCTACCACGTCAAATATTGAACCAATTACATCGTCGCGTTATGGAATTAATTCTTACAACTTGATGCCTCGCGTATTGCGATGCTAAAATTTCCAAGTTACGAAAGATTGCTGCAGATTTTCAAAAAACCGCAATTTTAAAATTCTTCGTTTTTGAGAAGTCGGAAGAGATGGTTTTTGCTCTCTCTCTTTCCGTCGCCCCCGAACCCCCATCTCAAATATTTCGCCGTCAACGGATATAATTCGTTGGAGCCGACAGTTTAAGATGTCACAACAATTTGATCGTTAAAAGTTCTTCATTTTTGAAAATTTACCGTGGAGTGCCGGTTCAATTTCAAGAAACTCAAATCAAACTTTGCACAATTTTGGACTTTCCGGGAAAGCAGTTCGATGAGTATTTAACGTAACATTTCTTAGTCTTCTTGCACAATTACGGCGAGTTCCTGCGACCTAAAGTGCTCCGGTCTTATTCGCGGCATTCTGTTCTTTGTAATTATTTGTATTATATTTTGAGCGTTGAAATTACTAAATTCTAATATATTAATTTGTTAGTGTTTTTCATTTTCGAATTAAAGCCGCCATCCCGCCATCTGTTGACAGTGTTTTGAATCACTGACAGTATGTCTGTTGACAGTGTTTTCACTGACAGTATTGTTACAAAATTTTTTCCAATTTCGTAACAATTTCAATTTATTCAAATTCAAATCCTTCCTTCTAGAGCCACTTATGTAAAGCCCTGTATATCGTACGTGATTTGATAGAAATTTAGACGCGCATGCGAGGATAGTCAGTTCTGGTCTAGCGAGTTAACGGGCAGTCGACATTTTGTAGTGGTCCTATTTTTGCAATCGATTATTTATTCAATTTTCGATCACCATTGTCGAATTATATCGTGCGTAATAGTGTTTTCGCCGTGACGACGGATATTAGGAAAATCATACGTATCGATTCCGTTAACAGCTATTTCTACCGTTCTCGAGATAGCATATTTTTTATTATCTCCACCACATTTTGCACTTTTCAAGTTTGACACGCAGTGTTGCCAATCGTCATTCGGTGCGAACCGACTGGAACTTATTTTTGACAGACAACAAGTTTGTTGTTTTGGTTGGATGATCAAATATATTTTTTTTGGAACGATCATCATTAACATTCAATTGGATTGTTGATTATACCATTCTACCACACATCATACTGAGGGGCGCAGTTCCGTCAACGTTCATCCTGCCGAAAGCTGTTGTTCGTGCCATCACGTCGGTACGATATGATCGAGGACTCGAGGAGGGAGCCGTAGTGTCAAGGATCTCAACCACCTATACATTCAAGGAGCATTTGTCACCCTTAAATTTGTGAACTTTCCTGAGCTCGGGTAAAGTATTATTTTATTCTTGTTTGTTTATGGTGGTGTACATATTATTGTATTCAATTAAAGCCAACATTTGTATTGGCGGGGTTTCCTTCTGGGTTCCCGAATTGGGTAGTATCTTTGACGTGGCATTCATTAAATTCATTAACGTGCAATCCATAATTAGCACGTCACAGCCACGTTTGTTTAGTTGTGTTGATATCATTAAACATAGTCAATTCAAACCTTGTTTTATTTTGACGGAAGCGTATCCTTTTATTATTTCAGCACTGCACGGAGTGGAATCCACGATCCTCGCTACCAGCTACAGCGAGTTAGTTTATAAAGTACATCAGGGTTACCACGTAATAAAAGTAGGAGGTTGTACCTTCTGCGTGGTGCGTTTTCTTTTCTGGGCCGTTCCCTCATTAGGAACGGGGAGAAAGGATTGCGTTTCAGTATGTCAGATTATTTCAATTTTTGACAAATTAAATTTTTTGTTTGCAAGACTTGTGATTTGATTTTTCGAAAAAAGCGAATAACTTTTTTTCCCCACACGAATTTTTTCTCCATTTATGCACGAATAGTTGCGCCTGGACCTACAAAATATCTGTGCAAAATTTGGTTGAGATCGGTCCAAGGGTCTAGGAACGTATAGCGAACACGCAAACACGCAAGCAAGCACGCAGACAAGCTCTTTTATATATTTAGATTGATAAATTTTAAAAAAACACATGTACACTTTAAATATCTCTCACACAATAATATCCCTACAATTTAGGGTGGCACTTTTAAACAAATAGGTGTAAAATCCAAAATAATCAAACATGGTACTTACATTTTTGGAGACCCAGACAACTGAACATGGCAAAGACCTTTCCTTGTCTATTCCCCAAAATAAAGATAAACTCAAAAACCTTCTCACATAAGAGTATTCACACTCTAACTGACAGACTCAATAAACAAAATTATTTGACCTTTGAAACACACTTAAAACACACAAGCAAAACAAACTCAACAACGATACTCCCTTGGCTATTGCCCAATACAAAATCACAATTGCCAAACCCATAAAAATGTCCCGCACAAGAGAATTTACAATACTCAATTCAACCACATATTAACATTAATCGCGAAAGGCCCTTTGGCCCCTCGACCGTTGCTCTATGGCCCACCCCGGATTCTCACTCATTAACTCCACTGATATTAACATTCGCCCCGAAAGGCCCTATGGCCCCCGACCGCGGCTCTACGGGCGCACCCCGGCTTCTGACTGATTAACTCAACTAATTAATTTTAACACCGAAAAGCCCTACGGCCCCCGACCGTAGCTCTATGGGCCCACCCCGTCTTCTGACTACCGACTAATTAATTCAACCATATTTATGCTTTTTGCTAACTCGCATCATCCTCCCAGTGTCCCGAGATTGACCTTCCATAACGTGGGAATTTGCACCACTGACAAATTTCACCTATAGACAGGTACATCCCTATCGCTATGACAGGACATAATGTCACTGATTGCTTTGGCAATCAAGTAGACTGCATTGAAATATCCGCACAAATTGGTGATACCTCAGTGTTGTCTGAAATTTAACAGTTCACCTGTACAAATAACAGTGTAAATGTCATCTTCAGACGCAGGAAGTTCGCATACAGCTTGGTATTTTATCTAGTTAAAAGTTTTTTTGAATTAACATCTTTTTTATTAATATTCAATATAAAATGAAGTGCAATCTACTAAATGGGAAAGTAATGTGTTGTCACATCAGATTTTTTTTTAGGAAACTTTTAGGACCATTTTTAGGAAACTCTTCTTTTCATGATTTCGAGGATGTTGTTAAAATATTTTAAGTATTTTTAATTTTTTTAATAAGTTATATGATAACAATATAGCTGAAATAGAAATTTGTTTAAAAATATTTTGCCGAAAAACATAATTTTCACTCCTTCATAAAAAATTTCAACTGCAGAAGAAGAATTCAGTAAGAAGCTTAGGATCCCGAGAGGACGTTTTTTAGTATGTTAAAGTACGAAAAATTACCTAACGAAATCCGTCGAAAAATCACAGAAAACCGATTTTGGATTTTTTTGATCAAAATGTACCCAATTTTCTTACACTATATCTCTTCCGCTGTTGATAAATATGGTTGATTAACAATCATCAGTTATTATTGCAATAATAATTTATAATTACATATATCTGAATTTAAAATATGAAAATTAATTTTTATGAATTTGAATCCCGTTTTGTTACAGGATTACAACAGTAACATAATATAGTATGGTAACATTTTCTGAAAATCGCGTGGGAGTTGATTGAGGCAGTAGGACTTGGTCAAAAAAGGATAAAATCGTTCGAAAGTAATAATTGCTTTTTCAGTTAATTAATTTTTATTATTAATATTAATTCTCTTGGGTCCCTTAAAAATTATTGTAATTTAATAATTGAAACCAAATTACCTTTATAATCTACATTATTTAATTGAATACCTAATGACAAGTATAAATACGGCATAAAAATATTATATTAATAACAATTCAATTTATTAGTTACAAAAATAATTAATTAAACTTCATGCAATTAAAGTTTTCATTGGAGTACCTACTCAAATTTATTTAAAAGCATTTGGGAAAAAGTATTGTATTAATTTTATGTTCGTCGTACAAAATTATTGTAATATCTATAGTTAGTTACCCAAACTGAATTATTGAAAAATGAAGAATTTAAGCGGAACAGATATTTGGACAGCGTTATCGCCAATTTGCTTTGTATTGAGATTACTTGGTGCCGAGCAATATTCAGTTTCGGGATCATGTAATAACAAAAGCTTTAAAATTATACACCAGTGCAGTTTCAGTAGATTTAGATTATATTTATTTACTTTACTATCTTTTGTTTTCACAAGTTTACGTTTTAAACTCACCGACAGCGACGCTCGCTTTCTTAAAGTGCAACCAACTTTACTTTTAAATTATGTTTTTGAATTTATTACATTCGTGAATATGATCGTTTTAGTATCAACGGTATTTTTTTGTGTTAAAAATGGAGAAAAGATTATGCTTGCCGTTCAGAACATTATTAAAATTGATAAAGAATTGTTGAATCTTAGGCAAACAATTAATAATAAATTGGTATGTTACTTCAACATATTATCAATTATATTCAATATCGCGATTTCTGGAACTCCATTTTTTGGGCTTCTAAGTTTGTATCAAAAGTTAACGCTTATATTGTACTTCTTACCGATTCTTTATATGTTTTTGACTGGTATTTTATATAGAAGCTTGATGTTATCGCTGTATCAACGATTTCGTGCACTTCAAAAAGTTTTAGGTGCAGTCCTTAGTCAAAAGAGAAACGATAATTTTGTAAAACTGTACTATAGCAGTAGTCAAATCATTCATTATGAATTGTATACTACTGTAAAAGAAATAGGTGCAATATGGTTTATCCCCATTGTCTTAAACCTTACGACAAATTTTTTGACGATTTTATTCAATTGCCATTGCCTTATTATTTCAAATTTTGATATTTATAACCATGCGACGATGCAGAACATTTTCTTATCACTAACAAGTGCAATTGATACAGGGTTAATTATTTTTTGTAGTTATATAGTTGGAGAACAGGTAAGCTACAATCCGAAATTTGTAAAAAAATATACATAATATACAAGACTTCTAGGTAAATGGTTTGAAAAATAAATTATTTAAGTTGTCATTACGTACAAACAACATAAACATGAAAAATGAGGTAATGTAATACGTATTCAAAAACAATTAATTTTTTATGACGTAACTTGAATCTTAGATTAATGGATTTATTCTGCAACTTCTACACGAAGATGACCAGGTATCAGCAGGAGGTATTTTTAATTTAGACATGACTATGATCTACTCAGTAAGTCACTTAGCTTCATGAAATTCTAAACTTTTAATTATTTTTGTAGACAATTGGTGCTGTAAGTACCTATTTAATCATATTAACTCAGTTTGAACAGAATTGAACATCCTTGAGAGTAAGAAGAGACACCATTACATTAATTCTGAATAATGCACTTTTTTTTATTATTAGTGAACTTAGCTATAGCGAGGGTAAATAATAATATTAATGAAATGTATTTTTGTATTTATTTGCGTTCTGGAATAAATATTTTAAATATAAATTAATAAATTACTTGTTAAATCATGGGTTAATTGAACCACCAATGCCTCCTTGAGCAAGAGTGCTCAAGAATTAAGACTGACTTAGTCCGCATATCAACCAACTATTTTGCGTTTTATTGATAATAATCAATTCCCTATAAAAGAAATTCCCGTCGGAAAGTGAACCCAATCCCATTAAAATATGTCCCATGTGATTATATTATGCTTACAAAGTTCATTCATAAGTTTAAGAATTAACACATTTTCTCACCATTCGCCACTATAAAACAGACGTGACGCAACAAAAGACGGCAGAATTCAATGATCTCTACAAAGAGATATAGGAATGATGAAATTATTGGGACTATTGGGAATAATTGGAACGCTGCAACCTTCCTAATATTCGGCTTACTAATATCAAGTTATTTCGTATCGTTTTAATTTTAAAATTGCATTAATTTACTTAGTGATTATATTTGAACTAATAAATTTTGCGTGGCACATCTGCGTTTGGGAACAGTCGATTTCTTCGACCATCTTGTTTGTTATATTTCTTATCACTATCGCTCGCCACATTTTTCAAGTTACCTTCACGTTAATTACCTTGAGGAAAATATCATTTCTTCTGAAATTTGTATTAATTAATTATTTTGGTTATTATTTGTTATTATTTCATTTTAATGTTTTTCTAACAAAACAAAAAAAAGAGAAATTTATACGTTACTCAGATTAGTAGTGTTAGCTACACTGTTGATATTTTAGGAACCTTTGACTGATTTTCACTAAAGATAATTTATGTTGCCAAATTAAATTGTATTTGTATTTTTGCACTTGTATTTTCCCACAGAATCTTACACAAATCACCGTTCTAAATATTAAATTTTCTCATTTTTAAACCATTATACATTAAGATTATTGGGCTAATTAATTTTCACTTACCTACTATATTACGAGTACATCATTTATAAAAATTATTTAAACCATTATAAGATAGGATGATCATGGTAGTGCCAAAACGGTATCACCCCATTTCGCCGCTGCTTTTATTCCCATTTCGCCGCCTGGTACCATTCCATTTCGCTGCTTATAAAATCGCCGCTTTTCAGTTCGCCGCCACTTTTTTTCCCATTTCGTCGCCGCCGGTTTAATTTTAATTTGATTTATTTAAAATAGCTGGCACGGGCGGCATCCGCCGCCCTTAGCCATCTAGACCCAGAATAGATCCGAGAAGGACATAGTTGTTCGGCCTCCGGCCTCACAGGGGGAGGACCATAATAGATCCTCGAAGGCCATAGTTGTTCGGCCGTCGGGCTCACGGGGCGGACCACCTCGCCTCCAATTTAAAAAATAATTTTGAAATTTAAATTCGGTTTAACACCTTCGGCGTTGAAAATACGAAGGAATGTTATGGACGAACTATTATAGAGCGTCGCTATACGCTTCCGTTGCGTCTTAAAAATTAAAAATCGGCCGGTGAATAAGAGTCCTTATACGTCCACAGTTTTTACACAATTTTCACTTAAATGGGTCTCTCACAAAGAAATAAATAACGGCAGCATTTGCAAATTAGTGTCGACGTTAAAATTGAAAATCAAAATCGGAGGAAAATATGCAAAATGTTTATTTTCGTTGCAAAGCAAATTTTTTTCGAGAAAATTTCATTCGACAATTTCGATTTATATTTGTGTCCTCGACGTAGGTATTAAAGGCAAAAATAAATTTTTATTTTCCAAATTGCAGAAATCATTTCGCCCTCTTACCAAATCAAATATTGAACCAATTACATCGTCGCGTTATGGAATTAATTCTTACAATTTGATGCCTCGCGTATTGCGATGCTAAAATTTCCAAGTTTCGAAAGATTGCTGCAGATTTTCAAAAAGACACCATTCGACATGAACAATATTTAATAAACAAATTATAAAATAAATTAACAAACATTTTCTTATACTAAAAACTAACGAACTCAAAATGTAAATGTTAACGTAAATAATTGCGAGGTATAATCTTCGGAATTTCCGGTAATCGGATTCCGTTTTTCGATGCCGTTCCAAAATACTGGAGGTCGAGTGGAATGACTCTATGCAGTCCAATAGCCCCCAACTGTGGAGTACTAATTCTTTCAGTGTAAACAACATCAACGTGAGGATGGCGAAGTTGTTCTCGATGCCTGTAATCTTGTGCCAAATCATCTTTGTATTTATGGAGTAAAATGAATGTAAAAAGAAATATAAAGTAATAGACAACGAATAGATTTCCAGACCATCGAAATATTCTAATGTTTTGTTGTGAAATAAAATTTGACTCCCCATAATGTTTACTTGTGTAGTAGTATTAGTTTTCATTAGAATATAGGCGATACTATCCATGGTTCGTTACTCACATTTTATATGGTGAGTTCGCATCCGCAATGAATAAAACGTTAAATATTACATGTTTATTAATTTTGGCAGCCCTATGCCATAAAATACTCACCAGACACAAAATAATTTTCGACATTAATTTGGCCGACATTTGGATCGGTGTTTAACGTCAATTGGATATTAGGCACATTTGAAGTAGGCAGCACTTCTTTTCCATCCTATTAATAAAACGTTAAATATTACATGTTTATTCATTTTGGCAGCCCTATATGCCATAATTAATACTCACCCGAAACAAAATAATTTTCGACATTAATATGGCATTACATTTGGATCGGTGTTTAACATCAATTGGATTTTGTTACAATTTTGTTGTTCATCCACAGACTTAAGTCATAGTGCCGACATTGTTAGGTATGATCGTAGTCGTTAGGTGGTCTCTTGGCTTCACACCACCTGACTGGAACATCTCAACAGGGTCAGGTGCATACAGGGACTTCGGCTCGGTGACCAAGCTCTGAGAAATCTACGTGATTTGCACTCCGCCAGTGCTAAGGTCAGTCGATGGGTGGCCTTTAGATCATGCTCTACCCGGCTAGAAATCCTAACAAAAAGCCGAGCATTATGCAGTCGATGGATGAATAATTGTTGAATTACTCTGATGTCACATACTACGGTGATATCAAAGGAGAGCGAGTTCGAAAGAAGATTGACTCTTGCTGGATTTCTTCCCGGATGCCATGGATCAACAAAATCATCAAAATCTGCACTACAAAACTTCCGAATAGACCACATTTCTTGTTTTTCCAGAAGGAGCATATACAAATAGTTTGTTGGGTGTTCCTACTCTGGAGCATCCCACATACAGTTGACCATGAGCAAAACAATCTTCTTCTAATTGTAGCCCTACAACTTGCAACGTTTGTCCCTGAGATTTATTGATCGTCATTACAAAACTTAGCTTTATTGGAAATTGCAAGCGCTTAAACTGGATTGGCACATCTGATGTTATTAAAGGTATTCTCGGAATAAACGTGACTTCGCCCTTGCCACAACCAGTTTGTATTTCGGCTTCAATAACATGAGCGTGCAAGGCTTTTATTATTAATCGTGTACCATTGCAAAGCTTGGGCTGATCTAAATTGCGTAAAAGCATTATCGGAGCTCCAACTTTTAAACGTAATAAGTGTGGCGGCAGGCCTGGAACTTGTAACGAATGCAGAAACTCAATCGGATAATGGACAACTTCGTCGATATCAGTAACTGTATCCACTGATTTGTATATATGAGAATCCACCGGAATTTTATCAAGCAACTGTCGATTGATACAATCAACCGTAACATTTTTTGGTGCTAATATTGCTCTTCCACACAACCAATTGCAATCTGTGTAATTGGATTCTAGGTTTGGAAATACTTTTTGCGTTAATTCATCAATACTTTGAACTACTACACTGATTGTAGATATAACGACCTTCTTTTCGGAGTCCACAGAGAGTCTTCCTTCGCCGAGTTTAATTAAGTTCTGAGCAAACAATTCCGAATCGGGATACCCAGAATTTTTTGCTCGCATGTTCGTTGTAAGTTTAAAGGATTTCACAGCACGCCACAAAGAGGAAGATTTAAGACATGCTCGAATTTCGTCAGCCTTGGTTCCTTTAGGTATTACGGGAAGAGTTTGACGAAAATCTCCCGACAACACAACTGTTATACCACCCATCAGTACTTTCCGGTTTCTTAAATCTTGCAAACTGTTATTAAGTGCTTCCAATGCCTTCTTATGTGACATGGTACATTCATCCCAAATTATCAATTCACATCTTTGGAGAACCTCTCCCATGCCAGAATTTTTCGAGATTTTACAAACAGGGTCATCGATGTTGGCTAAATCGAACGGAAGTTTAAATGCAGAATGAGCTGTACGGCCACCAGGCAGTAATGTAGCAGCTATACCAGAGGAAGCTACTGCTACAGCAATTTTATTTTGGCTTCGAACACGGGCCAATAACAATTTCGAAACAAACGTTTTTCCAGTTCCACCGGGAGCATCCAAAAAATAAATACCTCCATTCTGCGTAGAAATACTATTTAGTATCGTTGAATAGGCAGTTCTTTGTTCAGGTAGCAGCATATTTTCGTTATCATTTACGAATTCGATTAAAACGTTAACATCATACGAAGTTTCTCTAATCAACTCCGTAGATAAATTGCTAAATAGCGTCCTGTCAGTTTGCGGTAGTCCAAAGGAAGCTAAACTCGGTCCACCCATGGACGCTATTTTATCTTCAATGTCAATTAAGGCTTCATTGTACATTCTTTCAGTGTAAACAACATCAACGTGAGGATGGCGAAGTTGTTCTCGATGCCTGTAATTTTGTGCCAAATCATCTTTGTATTTATGCCATAAATCAGAGGGATTTCCAACATTACAGCTGTTAAGTAATATTGCAAATAAATTTCTAAGTTGCTTTGGAAATTTGTACGTGGCTGCTTCTTCCAAAGTGGCGTCCCACTGATTATCGTCCTCCAACAATCCAAGTTTGTGGCATGCTTCTCTAAATGTCTCACAAATAACACCATCAATTGTTTTAAGGTGTTCAAAACATGTAGGTCCTTTAACTTCGTGTAGCAACATCCTTATAAAGAAACACTCCTGTTGAGTGGGATGAACACTGTAGACTCGACCTAAATTAAAATCACAATATGTTAGATTGGATATTTACACACAAAAAATAATTACATACCAATAGCACTGTCAAATTTCACACCGGGATAACCTTCAACTTGGCTTCCTCTTTTTCTTCTAGACCATGTTTTATTGTTCCAAGTGTAATAGGAGGGCAATTGGTGGTAAAACAAAGTTTGCGCAAACTCATCCTCTTGGCACAATTTAAAAAAAGCAGTTAGAGTGGTATCTCTCGGAGCAGCGGCTCGTTGGGCAGCCGTTTCGTTCGTAAAATAAACCCTTTGTCCGTTTTCTAAATGCACCGCTAGTTGCTGTACCGTAGGATATCTCTCGTGTATCGAGAAACCGAAAATTCTCCAAAAAGCTTCATTGCTTCTTATGTAACGACCTTGTTGATACTGGGTAACTTCATCATTGGAATTTTGTGGTTCGAAACCAAACATTGCCGCATCGGAACCCTTGTTAACGTACTTGCAGACATATTTGATTGATTTAACCGAATTACAAAATTCCACATTAATATGGGCATTAAATGTTTTACTCAAAAGGGGACAATGCGGAACTATCCATCTGTTATCAATTTGATGTCGCCCTATTTCGGTGGTAAAACCTCCATCATCACGTTTTCTTCGACGATAGGAAGGATAACTATCTTCTCCAGTTTGAGTTTCTTTTAAAAATGATTTCGGGTAACGTTTCGAACATTTATTTTCTTTCATACATGGCGAATTGAAATTTAAACGACCGCATGGACCATGAACCATATGTTTTTTAACTATGTCGAAGAGGCCCTTGTCTACGTTAGGATCGGGAAGTTCGGCAGAAATAATAGAATCAATTTGATCTGCCCGAATTTTATCGACCAACCAAATCAAAATATGCGCATGAGGCAATCCCCTCTTTTGCCATTCAATAGTGTACATGTAGCATCGAACTGGTCCAAAAATGTTGGATTTCGTTATGAGATCCATTAACTTCAATAATTTCAATCGAAACACTCTAGCTATAAGGTCATGTCTGTGAATATGTTTTTGTCCAGGTAGTAACTCATCTTTAAGTTCTTGCCATTGCGAATTACACGTAAAGGTGATGAAGAGATCAGGACGACCATAAGTGCGAACATAGGTCATAGCATCCTGGGTTCTTTCATGCATATAACGGGGGCTGCCAGTAAACGATGACGGAAGAATGCAAATTTGTCCAATATCGCCTCCTGCTCTGTCATTGTTTACGGCATCTCGTAAATGTATGTATGAGTCGCACCTTAATTCCTTCTGGTGAGTTCTTACGTAACATAATCTTTCGGCTTCTATTTTTGCGAACATATCTACAACAAACTGGTGAAAAAGATTTCTAGAAAGCAAAAGATAACTTAACGAATTACTGCGGACCATAAATCTGTACGCATAGAAGTCCATACAGGAAACAGTTTTGTTTGAACGTGCACCCGTTTGGGCTATTTGAAAGTGGTATCCATCTTCTCCATAGACAAACAACAGCGGATATTGTAAAGCATCGTAAGATCTATGGGTTTCATTTATAAATTGGAGAGTATTCGCTCTAGTTTGAAGTACTATGTCTCGTTTGCCGTGTTCTTCACCGGTAATTAATACAGCAACTTCATTGCATTCGGGGAGATTAAATCGTCTTGCATGTTCTGCGGAAGGTCTCTTGTCAGCATCGATAACAATTTTGTATTCGGTAGTAGGAACGTTTTCGAGAGCACATTTAAAACTTTGAACGTAACGATTGGACGTATGCAGCATCCCCTGAAGTTGGTTAATTAATTCCAATTTGGTTGCCGGGTACAGATTGTTCCTTTGTTCTGCTTGATGTTCCCAATCTCCAATGAAGTACAATTGCAGAAACCTTGCTTGTTCGTTGGGCAATGGATGCAAGGAACCAATCCTGTGGTATATTTGACCCTGGACTTTGAATGTAGGCATGAATCCAGTTTCGGTAATGACGTTACCTCCGAAGGAGGTCATTTGAAATGTAGAATTGTATGCACGAATGTTGTTCAAGAAATTTTCCGAATCACGTGTCGTTCCTGTAAGTAAACTTTTCAACGGTTCGGGAGGTTCCAAAAGCGCAGGTAATTGAACTTTCCCATTACTGCAACACATTCCTGGGGATTCTCTATCCCACTTTTTAGCATCACACTTGGCACATATTTTAGACATAGATCCAATTGTAACTAACTTATCGGAAGCATAAGGAATTTGTGGATTATAGTTGAAAGCACTTAAATTCCAACCCACTCTTAAGGCTGCTGTTAGAGTTTCAAGTCGTCTTATTCTGTCGGCCAGAAGTCTTTGATCGCGTTCTAAAAAAGCAAGCACTGTTATGCGTAGGTTAAACATTTGAATAATACTTACCAATTTCTGTCTCTTGTTCCCTTCGAGTAGCATCTCTTACAGCTTGCGAATGAAGTCTTTGATCGCGTTCTAAAAAAGCAAGCACTGTTATGCGCAGGTTAAACTTTTGAATAATACTTACCAATTTCTGTCTCTTGTTCCCTTCGAGTAGCATCTATTACAGCTTGCGAATGAAGTCTTTGATCGCGTTCTAAAAAAGCAAGGACTGTTATGCGTATGTTAAACTTTTGAATAATACTTACCAATTTCTGTCTCTTGTTCCCTTCGAGTAGCATCTCTTACAGCTTGCGAATGAAGTCTTTGATCGCGTTCTAAAAAAGCAAGGACTGTTATGCGTAGGTTAAACTTTTGAATAATACTTACCAATTTCTGTCTCTTGTTCCCTTCGAGTAGCATCTCTTACAGCTTGCGAATGAAGTCTTTGATCGCGTTCTAAAAAAGCAAGCACTGTTATGCGCAGGTTAAACTTTTGAATAATACTTACCAATTTCTGTCTCTTGTTCCCTTCGAGTAGCATCTATTACAGCTTGCGAATGAAGTTTTTGATCGCGTTCTAAAAAAGTAAGCACTGTAATGCGTAGGTTAAACTTTTGAATAATACTTACCAATTTCTGTCTCTTGTAGCCTTCGAGTAGCATCTCTTACTGCTTGCGCATGATGTCTTTGATCGCGTTCTAAAAAAGCAAGCACTATTATTAAAAGGCATAAATTTTA
This sequence comes from Podabrus alpinus, assembly GCA_932274525.1. Lineage (NCBI taxonomy): Eukaryota > Metazoa > Arthropoda > Insecta > Coleoptera > Cantharidae > Podabrus > Podabrus alpinus. The sequence continues at coordinate 59,336,505 of OW026454.1, read as the reverse complement.
AAAACACTGTCAACAGACATACTGTCAGTGATTCAAAACACTGTCAACAGATGGCGGCTTTAATTCGAAAATGAAAACCACTAACAAATTAATATATATTATGTCATCTGTCAGCTGTCATCTGTCATCTGTCAGCTGTCATCTGTAATCTGTAATCTGTCAGCTGTCATCTGTTCTGTCATCTGTCATACATACATACATACTGCGATATCGAGATACCACGTCAATGGAAGTACGTTATTTAAGATTCGGGAAAATTTTGTTATTAATAAAGCATGTGACTTATCAAAGTTATCAGAAAAACTTCGTCCGATACCAAGAAATTTAGTTCAAAGTCAAATGATTTGTAAAAAAGGACATAAAGCAGGTTTGAATAAAATAAATTTAAAAATGTAACTTTTAATAATTGTCTTTGTTAAAAATGTTTATTTATAGTAAATGAAAGATTGTTTAGCAATAAGAAAGGTATTTCCAAAGTTAGAATTTTGTTAATTAATTGATTAATGTAAAAATTTATGTTAGCGTTAAATTTAAAATAAGTTCTTAAAATCATTACGTGAGTTCGACGTGTCATAAGTCAATGAACTGTGAATGGAAATTTCATGTCCAGCATCTTTATTTATTCAACCACGAAGCACTTAGGAAGAAGTCAATCCAATCTGAAAATATAAAAATTTTACTTATAAAATTCCAACGAGTCACATTTGTGCTTAATACAGACCTGTAACCTGAAAATTTCAATAATATTGATTTTTCCAATCAACCAATACGAATGCGTTTACTCAAACATTGAGATTGCCATGAATTTCGAGATAGAAAAATTAAAAACAATCGAAGAGGTCCTTGTGTTAGATTTCACACGTAATGGTGACGAATTTTAATCGTCCTAATAAAAATTGATTTTATAGTGAAAATAATTGGTGAAAGTATAAAATACGAGTGTAAAAATCAAGAAATTAATAATTACTTACCTACGTAAAACTAAAAATAAGTGGAAAAACGTAAAGGATTGAGAATATTTCTGAAGAATTAAAAATCGACACAAAACGAGGTTAACAAACTGCAGCTGGAAGCTTTTCATGGTAATAAACCCATCGAGTGTATTTTGGTGCGCAATTGTACCATCTCCAGTTCAAGTAACGAAAAGATTCCTGTATTGTACTAAGGTAACGTGCACATTAAAATACAATTTTAAAATAACTAAGTGAAATTTTCGGACTCCATACGACACGTGTTTTTCTTTATTTAACGTTCAGAATTTTGATAATAGATTTAATAATAGAACTTTTTAATATAACAAAACCTTTATTTACATTTGTGTGCTAAATAAAAACATTATTATTTTTGTCTTCTTCTTCTTCTTCTTCTTTTGGCTAGGATACTCCTGTTTGCCTTTACCTCGGACTGTCTTCTGTCGAAGAGGAAAACCAGCTTTGGGCCCATCGTTGGGGTGGTTGACCCGGAAGTCTTTTGCCTGGAGGTCGTCCATCTCTGGACGCCCGTGTTATTTTTTCTTCGACCATTCTGCTAACATGATCATTCCATTCTCTTCTTCTGGTTTTCATCCACTTTACGACGTCTTGTACGTTAGTCCTGTCTCTAACGCTTTTGTTAGTTTGCCTGTCTGACCATTTTATTCCAAGCAATCTTCGTAATATCTTCATCTCTGTTGTTCTCACCTTTTGTTTTGTTTTTTTTGTATCGGCTCTTGTCTCACCCGCGTAAGTTAAAACGGGTCTCACTATAGTTTTGTATAACCTGACTTTACATTCCTGACGCATATATCTGTTTCCCCAAATACTGTGACTAAGACATCCAGCAATCTGGGCTGCTTTTGTTACTTGCGAGTCTACTTCTTCGTTTAGGTCCCTAGATGCAGTTATTTCGGTTCCCAAGTATGTGAATCTCATGACTTGTTCGATCATTACACCTTCCAATTCCAGTTTACAGCGGGTTGGCATCTTTGATATTACCATAGTTTTAGTTTTAGTTGCAGAGATTTCCATGTTAAATCGTTTTGCAACGATGTTAAATTGGTGTAACAGCCTTTGCAGGTCGTCCTCATTGTCTGCTATCAGTACTGCGTCATCAGCATAGCATATGATGTTAATATTCTTTTTTCCTATTTTATATCCATTGAGTTTTTTCACGCTTGCAATTATTTCATTCATTATTTGATTAAATAGTAGCGGGCTTAAGGAATCTCCTTGTCTTACTCCAGCTGTTATCGGTATTGGTGCTATTATTTTTGTAACAAAGGATAATTATTTTGACCTGTTCCGCGCCATAAATTTATTTACAGTATTGGTCAAGGAACGAACTCACCCTGTACAAGGTAAGACACATGCACTACGAACCAGCTAAGCCGAGGCATATTATTTCCATTTATTTGTATTTACTAAATTTCACATACAATTCCATTGACGGGGTACATTTCTGTACACTCGTACAAACATCAATAATAAAACGTGTAACCACATTAGCGAGGGTTATTCAGAGCATATTTTGGCGTCACAACGTGGAGGCACGAGTCACCTCGAGTAACCTCGTACCACGAGTAAAATTAGGTTATTATAACTAAAAAGACTAGATAGGTTAATTACAACGAGAAATTTTTAAAAAATACTTACAACGTTAACATTAAAATTAAAGATTTTCTTAAAACTAAAATTAAAAATATTCTTATTACTAAAATTAAACGTACATTGTCAATTACTTAAAAACTATTTCCTTATAACTAAATACATAAAACATAAATCAAAATGGCAGAAAAATCTGATAGGACGTTGAGGTATGAAAAGAAAAATCCGGAAGTAGGAGAGGTAGAAACGGAAAAGGAAGAAGACGCGTTACAAGAAGTATTCGCATCAATAACGGAAGAAGAAAATAAAACGGACAGCGAAAGTTCGATAGAAACGAAGATTGACGAAACACCTAAAAAAGAAGAGAAAACAGAAATACAATTAATGATGGAGTACTTCAAAGGAAGAGATCTCATAAATGAAGAGATAGCAAAGGAAAACGCAAAGAAAACAGACTTAATTTTAAAAAGCACAGAGGACTCCAGAAAGGAGTTGAATGAAAAGTTCGAAGAGAAAACAGAACTAATAATTAAAAGGACAGACGACGTTAAAAAGGAACTAAATGAGAAGATACAAGAGGCAAGAGAAGAAGCCGCCGAGGCATTTAAAAAATCAGAGGATATGGTAAAGAACAGCATTGAAAAATTAAAAGTAGAAATGGAAAATAAATTATCGGATGAGGTCAATGAAACAAATAAAAATGTACAGAAGGTAAAAGAAAATGTGTATGAATTAAGTGAAGAGGTATCAGAAATTAGAAGTCAAATAGTACCGGAAATTGATATCAATAATAAAATAATACTAACACGACAAATTTTGGAAGAACAAATTGTAAAGTCAAAAACGGATATGAGTCAAAAAGTGTGTAAATTAGAAAATCGGGTAGACCTGAAATTACATGATCAGGGTGAAAAACTAAAAGTACTTGAAGAAAACGTAAAGATAAAATGTGAAAGCACAAACAGTTCAATAACTTTAGCGGCTCTACAAGACATTACGTGGCCGACAAACAACGGGCAAGCAATAAAGTTCTACGAAAAAGGGGACTTTAACCCTAAACAGTTTATAAAATACGCGAACCGCAGCACAAGTCACATCCGCGATGTGAACAAATTTAAAAATTGCATCTGCTCAATGATGGGTGGTAATGCTAAAAAATGGTTCGGATGTGTGCAAGATAAATTTGAAGACTTTGTCGGTTTCGAAAGACTATTTCTAGATCGTTATTGGGACAAGCAAGGTCAGGGGCGAATACGCAACGAGTTAATGAACGTCAAATTTAAAGGGTACGGTCGCCGCAATGATTACGCGGAAAACATTATTAACGAGGTAACGCAACTTGAACCGGAAGTCTCCGAGGAAGAAATCGTTGAACATTTATCTAATCATTTTTGCCAAGACATAATCAACCGGGTAGCTCTTGAAAATATTAACACAATCTCGGAATTGTCAAAATTGTTAAGAAGAACGGATGCGGTTAACATGGACGAAAGAGCCAATAGGCCAAGTTATAATAACGCGACTAGAAATTTCAATAATTATTCAGGGGGGCAACACGACTCAAATAACCAGCGTACTCACTACAATAATGGGAATGACAACCGCTATAATCGGGACAACAGGTACAACCGGTATGAAAGATCGGGAAATTATAATCAAAATAATAATAATCATACGGGGTACAACAATTTTGAAAATCGCAGGGGCGCTAATAATAATTTTACTGCAAACAATCGGGAAAGTCAGGATGATCGTAATGCGGGATACAACTCTAACAGAGGTAATTTTGGTCGAGGTAACTATTACGGAAATAATCGAAATTATAATCAGGGTTATCGTGGACGTTTCCAGAGAGGAGGTAGATTTGAGTCAAATTGGCGTAGCTATGACAATCGCACGAACGATCAAAACAACCAACAAGGGGGCGACGAACGATATCCAAACCGTACGTCAGCTAATACAAATGACCGACCGATTAATAGTGTTACGATAAATAGGACACCTGCTGTGGAGGAAGAAGCATCTTCTCCACAGGATTTTCAATAAACGGCGTGCCAATGAATATGCAGATAAGCTCTTATCAACATCCCAAAGAGTTTATCAGTATCGAAAATACGGGGGGGTTAAATAATGAAAATAAATTCGATTTGTTGCCATACATAATGGTAGATATTAATAACGTTCAGGTAAATTGTTTAATAGATACAGGGGCAGAAATTTCATTAATAAATCAGGGGGTAATCACAAAAAACTATGAAAATTTTAAAGATTCAATTTTAAAAACAAAGATAGTAAATTTGGTAACGCCAAACCAGAAAAAGTTCTCGTCTGCGAACGAAAGCGTACTCGCAACAATTAAAATAGGGGATGTAATCATAAAAGAATCGATTTTAATTATTAAAAATTTATCCATGCAATGCATACTCGGAATAGACTTAATAAATAAATTTAATATGACCATTGATGCAGAACGAAAAGTAGTAAAAATATTAAACAAAGAGATCACTTGGACAAACAATTTAGGTAATCAAATCACTAATGGAAATGAACCGGAAATGTTAGTAGAAAATTTAATAGAAGGGGAGTATAATGTTAATTATGTTAATTATGACAGGGAAAAAGGTTTAAGAAATGTTAATTGGGATACACAGTTAATAAATAAAAACAAAGGGGATTTGAAAAACATAAAATTAGATTGTCCAAATGATTACACTCACGAAGTCATAAAATTATTCACGAAATACGATGCATTGATAAATCAGGAGTCGGGTACCGCGAAAAATTACGTGCACAAGCTGCAAATTATCAAGGACAAGCTATTCCGCTGCAAAACCTACCCTATCCCGCAATGTTACAAACAGCAGGTACAATTAGAAATTCAAAAGATGCTAAATGACGGCATCATAGTAAAATCTCCGACAGCTTATTTAAACCCACTCGTTATTGTTAAAAAGAAAGACGGGAGTTTAAGATTATGTTTAGACGCGAGGAGGTTAAACGCAGTCACAAAACCTCAGTTCGAGAGTCCGGAAACTATGGAGTCATTGTTATCAAAATTGGGATCATCAAAAACTTTCAGTAAACTCGACTTAAGAAATTCGTTTTGGCTAATTAAATTGCATGAAGACTCACAACAATACACAGGTTTTAGCGTAGATGGTAACACGTATATCTTTAGAGTTGTTCCATTTGGATTATCCACTAGCAGCGCAGCACTCATCGGTGCATTACAAGTCATTCTCAACCAATTTAGTCATTTTTGTGCACACTATGTTGATGACATAATAATCTTCAGCGAAAATGAAGAAATTCATAAAGTTCACTTAGATAAAATTTTAAAAGCATTAAATGACGCAGACTTGAAGCTCAACATAGAAAAATGTGAGTTCTACAAGACGCGAGTTCAATATCTGGGCTACATAATTTCAAACGAAGGTATTAAGATAGACGATGGGAAAATAATCGAAATTAAGAATTACCGTAGACCATTTAACTTAAAGTCATTAAGATCATTTTTAGGGTTAATGAATTATTATAAAAGGTTCGTACCTAACTATTCCAATTTAACAGTTCCGTTACTTGTGCTATTGAGGAAATCGGTAAGATGGAAATGGGACGATGATAAACAGAAAGCTTTTGAGCAAATGAAAAATACGCTATATGAGAACGTCAAACTACTACATCCTAATTTTAAAGAAAAGTTTATATTAAAGACAGACGCCAGTCATTTTGCGGTCGGTGGAGCCCTAATACAGATGCGTGACGGGGAGGAAGAACCGATAAGTTTTGTTTCGCGAACTTTAAAGAAATCGGAGCTTAATTATTCCACGTCCGAGAAAGAAATGTTAGCTATCGTGTTTGCGCTCACAAAATTAAAATTTTACCTAATCGGCAACCGTTTTGAAATACACACTGATCACTCGGCGTTAACATTTCTAATGCGTACAAAATTCACGAATAATAGAATTTATCGGTGGAGCTTGCTCATTATGGAGTACACATTCGACATCGTACACATTAAAGGCAAAAATAATATTGTGGCAGACGCGCTTAGTAGAAAAGATAACCCGGTCAATAAGCCGAAAGAAATTTTAATTGCATTAAACCAACTGGTTGATGACGAAATTCCGTTTACACGTCAGGATGTCTTACTAGCTCAGGAGAATGAATGTTTTGATAACTTAAAAATTAAATTAGATAATAACGACCAAGAAAATACTAATTCATTTAAATATAAGAATGACGTAATCATAAAAACTGTGAGAAATTTAGAACTATATGTGGTAGATGAACCTACCACAATAAAAATTACGAACGCGTTACATTTAAAATTTGGGCACGCTGGGATCAAGAAAACATGGCTTATGTTCAGGGAAAATTACTTCTGCCATAAAGATTTAAACATTATAAAGCGTACCATTAACCGATGTGAATTATGTCAAATGGGGAAATTTAAAAATTTTCACAACCAAAATATCGTGCAAAGCTTAAAACTAGAACAACCTGGGGAGTTAGTCGCTGTTGTTTATATCGGTAATTTAATATCCAGTAGTGAGTTTCATAACATCTTCGTCATAGTTGATGCCTTCACAAAATTCGTCCAATTATATCCAACGGTATCATGTACAACGGACATTTCGCTGGAATTTTTGGATCGTTTCTGTAACGAAATTATTAAGCCAAAAAGAATTTTAGTTGATAATGCAACTTACTTCGATAACCAACGTTTTAGGCAGCATTGGGAAGAACGTGGTGTGAAAGTCACGTATTGTTCCATACGACATCCACAAGGAAACATCTGTGAGAGGTATGTCCAAGAGACGATTAAATTCCTCAGACTCCTGGTACACAATGATCAAACTTCATGGCATAGTAAACTTGAAATGGTAGAAAATTTCATCAACCATACCCCAAGCATAGCTACGGAAAGAACACCACACTTCCTCATGTTAAATCAGCAACCGGAACGACCATGGGTGTATGACCAGCCTGAAAAAGAATATAACGAAATACTTGAAGACGTTAGAAAAATACTCAAGAAAAGGAGTCAAAAATATACTAGAAAAATGAACAAGAAGATAAAGAAAAAGTGCAATTTTGAAATAGGCGAATGGGTGATAGTTAAAAAGCTACGATTGGGACGTAGAGAACACAATCAGTGCCAAAAACTTCAACTTCCCTATGAAGGACCATTCATCGTTGATGAAAAGGTAGCCGAATGCACCTATCAGCTGAGACATCCCGATTCGGAACAAATTCGAGGCCGATTCCACATCGACCTGATTTATCGATGGGACGATGGGGCCATAATGATTAATGATAACGGCGAAACTTAATTAATAATAATTATAAAATTTAATAAGAACTTAAAATTGACCGCCAGCGAAAATAGCATGAAAAGACAACGCTCAACAGCGAAACTTAAAATCATTAAAACTAACATCTAACAAAAATTGACCGCTGAGAAAAATAGCATAATAATGAAAACGCTTAACAGCGAAACTTAAAAATAAAAATTAATAACAACATCTATGATAAACCGCTAAGACAAATAGTAAAATAGGCCCAGAAAAGACAAGTGTAAATATGATTTTGTCAGAGAATAGAATTTGACCAAGATGAAAGTATTATTTTATGAAATAGCTAAGTTTTATTGTAATTTGGAAATTTTTGGGAGGAAATGTTATTGAGAATTTGAATGAAAGATATAATTTAAAATAATTTAATCAATTAATTTATTAAAAAGAAGTTTAATTAGAATTTGGGTGAAAACATGAACTGGAAATAAATAACTATGAATTAAGTTGAGGGACTAAAAAGTATTTAATAAAATTGGTATTCGATGTTGAACAATAAAAAATACAAGGGGGGAAAATTAAATAAATAATAAGTTAACTCAGATGGAGTAACTAGAAAAAGTTAGGTGAGAATAGATACCTGGGGATAAGAAAATAGATCACAGGTGTAAGTTAAATATATTGATTATATGATTATGTAAGTAATATGGATATGGGACCAAAAAAAAGAGGTTACCGAATAAATAAGGGGGAAATATAGGACAATATTGATTATAGTAAAATAAAGAATGCCAATAATAATAAATAAAAATGAATTAGAATGATAGGAAAGTAGAAATCACCCAAAAGCAAATAGACGAGTTAAAGATAGAAAGATAAAAAAAATAAAGTCAAGTTTTTTTTTTGAATAAAATAAAAAGAAAGTCAAATTTAAAATTTTAGCACTCAATAAATTTAAATTATTATCAGAAATCTTGGTCAGATTTATTAGTTAAGTTAGTATATAGGATGGTTTGCAAATTTGAATAGGATTAGTTAGTTTCGTTGAATTTGAGTAGTTAGTTAAAATATTTAATAGGATTTTGATGTTAGTTATATTCGTTAGAAAACGTTACATTAAAAAATTTTATTTGTTATATTTTTTTTGAGAAAAAAGCACATAAATGTTAATTATGAAATTTAACAAAAAATTAGGTATTTTTCTTTTAAATTACAAATTAACAGGGGGTAAATGCGATATCGAGATACCACGTCAATGGAAGTACGTTATTTAAGATTCGGGAAAATTTTGTTATTAATAAAGCATGTGACTTATCAAAGTTATCAGAAAAACTTCGTCCGATACCAAGAAATTTAGTTCAAAGTCAAATGATTTGTAAAAAAGGACATAAAGCAGGTTTGAATAAAATAAATTTAAAAATGTAACTTTTAATAATTGTCTTTGTTAAAAATGTTTATTTATAGTAAATGAAAGATTGTTTAGCAATAAGAAAGGTATTTCCAAAGTTAGAATTTTGTTAATTAATTGATTAATGTAAAAATTTATGTTAGCGTTAAATTTAAAATAAGTTCTTAAAATCATTACGTGAGTTTGACGTGTCATAAGTCAATGAACTGTGAATGGAAATTTCATGTCCAGCATCTTTATTTATTCAACCACGAAGCACTTAGGAAGAAGTCAATCCAATCTGAAAATATAAAAATTTTACTTATAAAATTCCAACGAGTCACATTTGTGCTTAATACAGACCTGTAACCTGAAAATTTCAATAATATTGATTTTTCCAATCAACCAATACGAATGCGTTTACTCAAACATTGAGATTGCCATGAATTTCGAGATAGAAAAATTAAAAACAATCGAAGAGGTCCTTGTGTTAGATTTCACACGTAATGGTGACGAATTTTAATCGTCCTAATAAAAATTGATTTTATAGTGAAAATAATTGGTGAAAGTATAAAATACGAGTGTAAAAATCAAGAAATTAATAATTACTTACCTACGTAAAACTAAAAATAAGTGGAAAAACGTAAAGGATTGAGAATATTTCTGAAGAATTAAAAATCGACACAAAACGAGGTTAACAAACTGCAGCTGGAAGCTTTTCATGGTAATAAACCCATCGAGTGTATTTTGGTGCGCAATTGTACCATCTCCAGTTCAAGTAACGAAAAGATTCCTGTATTGTACTAAGGTAACGTGCACATTAAAATACAATTTTAAAATAACTAAGTGAAATTTTCGGACTCCATACGACACGTGTTTTTCTTTATTTAACGTTCAGAATTTTGATAATAGATTTAATAATAGAACTTTTTAATATAACAAAACCTTTATTTACATTTGTGTGCTAAATAAAAACATTATTATTTTTGTAACGAAGGATATTTATTTTGACCTGTTCCGCGCCATAAATTTATTTACAGTATTGGTCAAGGAACGAACTCACCCTGTACAAGGTAAGACACATGCACTACGAACCAGCTAAGCCGAGGCATATTATTTCCATTTATTTGTATTTACTAAATTTCACATACAATTCCATTGACGGGGTACATTTCTGTACACTCGTACAAACATCAATAATAAAACGTGTAACCACATTAGCGAGGGTTATTCAGAGCAATACATACATACATACATACTGCTATGTGTCAAAATGAAAAAGAAAGGCTCCCGATGATAAAATGAATCATATATTCGAAACAAGCACAAAATTCTAAGTCGAAAGACACTTTAAAAATTTGCTCTACGAGAAATTTTTTATTTTTCAAAATTTCAATTTTCTAAATTTATTTGAGTCTCTCAGGATGAATGAAACATGACAAATATTGCTAAGTCTAAATAAACTGATGATTGTCACATCAGAAATGAAACAAAAAACTTAATTAGCTCAAAATTTGTAAAAATGTATTAATCATGATAACCTAGAAAAATTTAAGAATTTGTAAACCAATTTACTCTACAAATAACATTCTCTGTAAAAATGTAAGCATATCAAAAATTATGTAATTGTTTCATGCATTTAATGTGTATATTTTCAAAGGATAAATTAACAAATTAGTTAATAAGGGTCAAATTTGTGTAACGCCCCTGTAAACAACCAAGACGGACGTAAATGAGTCAATCAAGAATCCAAAAATTGATGAAAATGTAATGTACCAATCAAACTGCTCGGGAAGACATTCCAAAGGAAATCGAGGTTGATACAGAAGAAAAATCTAGAATAAAAATAATTTATTAGAGAGAAATAAATTCAAAAATACATGGATTTGACTCACAAAATTCAAACAAGAATACCAATTGTATCGATTTTCGATCAAAAATCAGTTCACCTCTGGTAACTCAACTGAGTGCACGCATTTTCGATGCTCTCAACAAAAATATTATTTACCAGGATTTGGAGGTTAACCAAATTCAACGACTTCGAATAGGTTAGAAGTTTCCGTTTGTCCAGAGTCGATTCTAAAAATAGATGTCAAGGACATAAACAATATTGATAATGGAAATGTTGTAATTTATGAAAATCTATTCATAAAATTTTCTGGATGACAAAAAAATCATTGCGAATTAATGGAACAACTTACCTCAATAGTTTTGGAAATATTCAACAAGAACGATGCAGCTGCGAGCACAAAACTTCAACACAAGTCAAGTGGATAATACCAACTGGTATGAATTTGAGTCATCGCATATGCGAATCTAAAGCAGGGCACACACACAACAACTAAATGATATCCTTTTTAAAAATGAAAATTTCGTTATGTCCAGGAGCCAGGTACAGTGAACTCATGATTTCTATAATTTGTTAAAAATTTGCCTTCAGCGTATTTAAAATAGGATTTGGGGAAAAGACTTCTAACAGAGTGCATTCTTTGATACCCTCAGTGATAAGTTAAAAATTAAAAAGTTTTCTAATTTTGTTAAAAATATTTTAAGCTTTAAATAAGCGACAATTTAAATTTATAAACATTTAAGCCCGCTAATGTAAAGCGAGAGACTTGATTGGCTTAATAATCAAGCAACTTGGGATGAAGAGTGGAAGCCTCTTTGTTTCGAATCATTATTTGTATTAATTTTAAAAATTTCAAAGGTTTATTCACCTTGGATTTAAAATCCAAGATTTATTTTGTATTAATGTTCTTTCATGAAAGACAATTTGATAAGTTTTCTTTTTTTTATTATAATAAAATTTGTATGGGAGCTGATGAAAGTTTTTTATTTCTTTTTTACTCAAAAAAGGAAAGCAAAGTTAAACGTCCGGAGAGAGCCAATTAACATCTTTTTACATCGACTCTAATCTTGATTCACTAGGAACCCACACCTTGAACGACTCATTACCGGGAGTTTAGAAAGAAGGGGCAGAAATGTGTGTACCTTCCTGTACCCAACATTTATAGGCAGGGGGACATAGCAATACTTACCAAATTCTGTCTCTTGTTGCCTAAGAGTAGCTTGTCTTTCAACTTGCGCATTCAGTCTTTGATTGCGTTCCTCTTGAACTTCATTCGATCTATTCAATCGCATTCGCTTAGCTGCATTACATCCATGTGTTTGTCGTTTTTTAGGTGGCATTTTTATTTACTAAAAATATTAATTATTTACCAAAAATATTAATTAATATGAATTTTATGTTGCTAATAATAAATAATATGCTAATTGAACTTACCAAATTGGTATTTGAATCTATTGTGTTCTATTTGAACACTAATTTCACCAAACACAATTTTCACCATAAAAAGTACACCTATTTGAGTCGATAATAATTTATTGACAGTGACAAATATCAAATTTTGTTTGGAAGACTTGCAATGTGATTCCTAATATCGAAAAACGCTTATCATCGCGCCATCTGTTGACAGTATTTTGAATCACTGACTGTATGTCAGATTAATTATTTCGATTTTTGACAAATTAAATTTTTTGTCAAACTTGTGATTTGATTTTCGAAAAAAGCGAATAACTTTTTTCCCCGAGCGAATTTCTTCTCCATTTTATAAAAAAAAAACTGCGCCTGGAGCTACAAAATAACTGTGCAAAATTTGGTTGAGATCGGTCCACGGGTCTAGGAACGTATAATGAACAAACACGCAAGCAAGCAAGCAAGCAGATCTTCTCTTTTATATATTTAGATAATAAATTTGCAGTTTAGTTACAGTAATTAATTCAAATGTCCATAAATGTGACTAACACCGTCCAAATATTCAATCCACTGAATTTCATTATTCAACACATCAAGTTGTTGCAAGTTCTGGATACGTTCATTGTTGCGAATATATTCTGGTCGATTACGTGTTCTTGGTCTACTATTGGCAATTGCAACCACGTTACGTTCTATTTTTTCTTGCTATCCTTTAAGGCACTCAATCAGCTCATAAATGTTGGGATGACATTTCTTGGCCAACCTATTAAAGCGGTTGTGCCAACCTTCCACGTGATTGTTTGTCCTATACTCTTGATTTTCCCAGTGATTCCAAATAAGGCGACTATAACGAGCTTAAATTTCATCAAACCAAGTTTCAATGAAATAATCAAGTAATTTGTCGATTCTTGCTTCTTCTGGGCGCTCTTCATAAATAATTTCCCAAAGCGCATCTTGATTACGGATTGGTACAAGTGCCATTCCAATAATTCGCTTTATGGCCTTCTTTATGCCAACACTCTCTTCTCTTCTGTCGGCGTACTCCGAGGCCAATCCTACATCTTGAACCTTCCGCCAAATACTTTGTGCGAAATGAAACATACAACCTACATTGCTATGAGTACATGATACAGCTATTAGTAGCTGTATCAGGAAGTTTTAGATTTATTATGTTTATCATTGCCATTTCATAATCGACTTGAATAGTTGCTGGAGCAAATGTAAGTCCATAACTATGAGCAGCATTACCAATAAGTGTAAACAAACGTTCGTACGTTGGTGTTGACTTACTTGGTAAAAAGGCATAGAGTACAGGGCACATTTTCCTTTAATTTCACAATGGAAAGATGTAACGATCCAGATCGTCACACGTAGCCTCTGCTTTACTTTTACGAATTTTCAATTTTTATTTTAAGATATTCGCTTTAACTTTTCAACCAATGAGATCGATTTTTAGTCCGAACGGTCATAAATGGACTGCGCGGAGGTTTTTTACACAAGGTTCGATCAAGCCAAGTCAAAAATGACACACGCAAATATTATACTCCAACATTTTTAATAGTTTTTAATGGTTTCGAGCTTTTCCAGAAGCCAAAGTTTAAGAGTTTGTGCAATACAAATTAGCACCAAAACGTGTAGTGTTATATTTTAGATGAATGATCGATTTTTACAATCTAAAATCGATAATCGATATTTTTGCCAGGGCACGCCAAAGCTCAGCCATATTGGAAATTTTTAAGTTCGCGCAATTTTGCAATCTGAACGTTCCATATGGGATTATGCCATTTTTGGGAAGAAACGATCGTTGTAACTTCGGAATCCGGTTCCAAGCTGTCCAGTGCTACCATCGTATTGAAGCTACCTTTTTTTGCAACATTTGTTACATCTTCAATAACTGAGGGCAAACCGGAGGTTTATTAACAACCCCAATAAAGAAAGGACTCTATCACCCAAACGCCAATCAATTTTACAAAATACCTGCGGACGAAGAATATCGCCACCTCTACTTGCAAAACATTTTAACCTTCGGACATGTGCAGCAAATTACTAGGGCGAAATTTCATTACAACCGCCTTCACTTTAAAAGACTGGTAGTATTATCGAGAATTAAAATTACTAATTTCAGTATTATTCAGAGCTAGAATTTTCACGGTTCGAAACAGATAAATACATGTGTGGTTTTCAATTATTTTTTAGCGAAACCATTTTTGAAAGAACAGGTGTTTCTTTGACAAGCAATCCAAGGCGCGCCCTAGATTGTCGTCCATTTTACGAGAATCAACGCCAGGATATAATTGGTGAGCGATTGAAAATTACTTGCTGTGCTTTGTTTGTTTTATAACCGTAGTATTTAAAAATAGCTAACATTTATTTACTGCTTTTTACCTATTTGCCTGCCTTCAGTAGACGTAGTTTTGCTTAATATGCTTTTGGTGGACCTTAGGCGTGTTAAGACGCAGGTAATAAGTTCTCAGATACTCCAGTCGAACACCCGAGGACTCACATCGAGCCGCCGTCAATCGACTCTAATGATCGTACCAGTTGGTTCGAAGTGTTTAATCTTTTATTATCGTGTAAATACTTTTAATTATAATCTAATCGCATGTAACAAGAATTTTGTCTATTTATTTTGTAACGAATTATTTTATTTATCAAACGAGTGTGTGCTCTCATTTTATTTTATTAATTTTGAGTTGTTTTTGTCGAGATTAAAGAAACTAAGCTTACTGAAATCTTTTCTTTCGTCTGGCGCCCACAACGATAGTTATTCAGCAAATCTGAACAAAATATTTAACGAATCTACGAATGCTTGAGAGCAACCCAGCAAATCTCCGATACTGGGTAATTCCAATGAGCTAGCTGTTCCGTTAATTCCAGCTACGAACACGAAAAGAGGCAAGTGTAGCCGAAAATACAACGGTTTTCGCCATAAAGAATACAGCTGAGCAAAAATCTGTGGAACAGCTTTACAAGTGCCATCCATCAAAAGCTAAGGTGCATCGCAAAGTTTTCGTAAGAAATCTAATGTACAAAATACCACAATTTTTTCATCTTCTCCATCTTCGGCTAAAATAAAATTGCGGTCATCGTTAGTGGAACGCCAAGTACCTTCTAAATTCAAGTCGCGTCTATGAGCTGGTTGATTCCTTGATTGTGATTGGTTGTTTAAAGTACGAATGTCATATGGTTGTCATACCAAAGTACGAAACTACGACGCCCTCGTGAACACCCTTAATGTTTTATAATTTAAAATTCGGATTGTAAAATAGGATTTTTATGACTATTTAAAATGACAGTAGTCAATCACCCTAGATAGCACAGATGTTACAGCGTTACAGTCAATACCTGTAGGTCCTAGGTTCGAATATAATAAAATAACTAATAAAATATTTTAAATTAACAAAAATTATTAATATTTTTGCTAATATTACCATATAAACATGAACATTTGGGCATCCCAGTTTAAGCAAAATTTATCCACGAGACGGCGCTTCGTACGCTATTGGGAGGTACGCAACTAGCGTATACTTTTATTTTAAATAAAATAGGTTTCATAAACACGAGTGCAATTATAAAATCAAACGTCAAAATTTTCTTGTAGAGGCCATAAGCTTTCGTTTTTAAACAAAAACATTTTATTTTTAAAAATATTCAATATTTTCAGGCCGGCCCGACCCTGCAAACACGTGTTTTGTTTAAAAAAAAAACGGTAAACTACGTATGTAAAGAATTAATATATTATGCTAAGTTATAGAAAATTAAATTTTATTTCTTTATATTAATGCCAGATAGCATTTTGTTACGGGTTCTCGCTTATATCTCGCAAACGGTTACTCCTACGTTAAAAGTTAATATTAGAGCTAAGTTGTAGATAATTAAATTTGCTATAATGAAAGTTTTATAGTTATTTAATTATAAGCAATTGAAACATATACAGCTTTTACTCTAGGACAGGTCCTTTACCGAAATTAAAAAAGAAAATTTGCAATAAAATAATACACGGTGGAACTCGCTTTAGCGGCAGTTCTTAGGCTTCTATACAACTACTTTTCTGGTGTGAAAAGTTGTTGTTAATTTTGGTCGCCATAATTTTATAGGTAATGTAATATCAGATAATCTGCACTAATTAAATTTTTGCGGTTGGTAGTTATCATTCACTATATAACTAATAATAATGAAGCTTTTCCATTCCATTCGGAACTTTACTTCTCTGTAATGTACGGTCCATTTTTTGAGGTGGATCAATCCTCTTCTTTCTCTTTTACTTACAACTTAACTTCACCAATTACATCAAGCCACTGCTGTGGTTAACAATAAATAAATTAAAAACAATTTATTGTTTTATTATACATACGATGTGTTTACAATCACAATTTCGAGGGCTCTGATTATATTTGAATTATGCGGACAGACAGACACGGAGCCAGATCGTAAGGCTTCTTGCTATACTTTGAATATAGAAGCCTTTTTTTAAAGTTTTTTTTCAGAAAAATATAGTAGATAAAATATGACAATAAATTTTATCCGTTAATTTGATAACTTAACTCATTGATCCGTGATTTAATAACTTAATCCGTTGATCCGTTGATACATTGATCCGTTGATACCTTGATCCGTTGATACCTGATCCGTTGATACCTTGATCGGTCAGATCATCGGATTAAGTCTACTATATAGGTTGAAAATTACAATCTTAAAGCACAGAATATTTTAGTAACCTATCTTAATATATAAATTCTGATTAGATTTGAATTATGCGGACGGACGGACAGACGGACGGACAGACACGGAGCCAGATTATAAGGCTTCTTGTTATACTTTGTATAGAAGCCTAAAATTTATATTTATAGCAAAACCGTGTTGTAGTAAAGCAATTTTTGAGGAATCTTACAACTTTTAGGACAAATATTTGCCCTAAATAAAATAATTATGAATACTTAAATTAAAATTTATTATTACATTTTACATTGAATATTGGTTTCAACAAAAGCAAAACTTTTACGCATTATTTAATTATTTTAAAATTAGTAATATTGTGTAACTAAAATAACGTGTTTAGTTACCAAATATAACTAAACGCGTGTTTAGTTACAAAATATAACTAAACACGTTATTTTGTACAGTGGAGTCATTCATAGAGAACTGCCGAGTGTGAGTCAGAATAGCAAGAATGCTGAATGCAGCAATGCTGAAAATAGTTGCATCAATGGTAAATATAAAGTGTTTTAAAAAGTTTTACATTGATAATATTCAACATTATATTTTGCAGAAACCTGCAGAAATCTTGCCATCGTGGTAGAACAAACCGAAAGCCAAATCACATCCCCGGTGCAGGGAATATCTATGGAAGGTAATATTATATTTGTAAATTAAAAGAAATTAGACATTTTTAACCTTTTGATATTTTAGAACATTTAAAATTAATTTATAAAGCGCTAGCGGACATTAAATTACAAGTAACGTCAGTGCAAGACCAACTGCATGTTTTGAACGATAACCAAGCCACGGAGAAAGCGCATCAACAAAAATATAACTTCAAAACAATGTTTCCTATCCAGTCGATAGATCAATTGCAACAGTTTGAAGAATTGATGCTAAGCGATAAGAACATTTAACCAAGTTTTGTAAGTTTGTAGAAATTATTAATATATTAAATTGTTATAATTTAATTTTTTTCAGGAACAGTATATAAATCAGAAGGGCGGTACCACGTGGTCAACTAATCTGACTCGGATATTATCAAGTCTATTTACGGACAAATTTGGTTCCTCTTGCTCTTGGAAAGGGAAACAAGGAAACCATAGACTTGATCAGTATGTAATGATGTCCTACGAGTACATATTTGGTGAGTAATATTTATTAACTAAGATTATTAGTGACTAGTGAGGCAACTAGTGGAATAATTAAAATTTTATTTTATTACAGATTCAGTCAAAAGCAGATTTCCAATTACTGACGATGAGATGGAAAAAGAAACAGCTAAATGGTTTCGGTACGCGCTTCAAAGGAATCAGAGCTGAATCTCGAAGTGTCAAAAATAAAAATACCGATGAAGTACAAAATGTGCAACATTTATAAATTTTTGCAGTTAATAAAGATTTATTAGATTAATCATAAAATACTTGTCATAAATTTAACCTTGTTACCATACAAATCGCAAACAAGACTCCTTCCGAACAAAACTAATGGGTTGACTAGCTCTAGCCGCGAAGGGGTGGGTGGATTGAACGAGCAAAAGGGCTTGTGACGAAACGTCGCGATTTGATGGCCTCTCATCAACGATTGGACGGTCCACAATCGTGATTCTGGATGTTGGCGCTAACCTGGGGGGGGGGGGGGGGGGGTAAATTTACACACGGATTTGAAAATGGGCGCCACTTGAACTAGACAGAAGTCTATCTGAAGGGGGAACAATACCACCCTTCCAAGTTGGTTCAAGTCAACTTTCTGATTAGTCGCGTTGACTCTCACACTGGTGACATCTCTTTGGATTACCTTACCTTCACAGTTGATAGGTTTTACCTTGACAAAAATAGCTAAACAAAACATACATATGACGACAATAAAACACATAAATAAACAATAAAGTAGATATAATAAAAACGGAAGAAGCAAGGACATTTGACAAATTACAACAATTGTATAATCAAATTTAAAACCACAATTGTCGATTGACAAAATATTTACACTTGACTTGAATAACATACAAGTGAACGATAAAACATGAATGCTGAAATTTAAACAGCTGTTCACCAAAATGGAACAGGCTAATTGGTTGGTTTATTAAACCACAAACATGACATAAAACACAAATTCAAAATGTTACGTTACTTCAATAAACAAACTTTAAACACTGACAACATATGCGTGGTAACACCACATTCAACTAAATACTAATACATAAAAAAAAAGGAATACAAGAGGGCGAATTCGTCTTGCACGGAAGAACTGACGGTTCCTTGAAATATTGTGGTCAATGGGACCACTAGGTACAATAATACTTAATAATAATAAAAATGCTTACGTAATATTTTACAGGTATGCTTCTATCGTAGGGACGATCCTCCAAGCAGATATTTTCCAGCGTGAGAATACTAATGTCGGTAGGTAAAAATCCTTTCCAAAAATCGAGATGACAAAGATTCGGTAGAACGGGAATGCGTCGATAATGTGTGTTCGTTAATAAGAACGAAGGTGGAATGCTTCACGATTTCCAAACTGACTCGATACGGCCCTGTCTTTCATTGACATTTAATTCGCGTCAACCGTACCGTAATCTGGTTTCAATGGATTGTACCACGAGACAAACCAAGACGTAATTTAATCGAAAATGTTCGATGAAGTTGTTTATGTTAAAACAATTCAATTTCAACTCGTTCAAAATCAGCACAAAACATTTCATTAAAGTCACGAGAATTATTTACAATGATGATAGTCCGAAATATTTAGCTTCCACCAAAACATCTGGTTTAAAACACGAAACTAATTTAAAATAACGTCAAATTGAGTGATTTAATTTACACTGCGAAATGGTTTTAAATTGCGGCAACAAATATTTAATTCGAAACAATCGGCAATTCATAATAGTGTTCAACAAATTAATATTGAATTTGAAACAACGGCAAAATTTCAAAGTAACGGTCACAACATTTTTAATTTAATGCGACAAAAAAAATGGTTTAAAATAACGTCAAAATAAACTGCAAACTTGCCTGAGATTACACTAACTATTTAATTGCAAGAGTCTCGGTAATTTCATTTACTATTCGGTGATAGTTTAAATTTCACCTTAAACGTTACTAGGTAGCTTGCTTCTCGCATAGCGACCCGCGGCACTTGGGTGGGATTCGTGAATCTCTAATTTTTGCATTCAAATGCATCGCTTATATGTGATTCCTCCCGAAAAATTTAGCAGCGATGTGCATTCAGGGGATATTAAAAATTCCCCTTACGTGGTATAATGACATGCTGATTGGCCATGGTCTTCAAAGATTCGACATAAAACAAAGATAGCATATATGTAATCAATCTGCATTGGCTCTGATTGATGTAAAATTTTGCTCCTACTATAAGGCGTGACATTGTCGAAGAGCTGCAAAATTTGTATCGACATTTGTTTGACAAACGTCGTTTTTATCGAAATTTTAAAATGTTATCGCCGAATGCAGTTGGTCATATGCTTGTTTTTACTGCTTTTAATCAAGCAAATTTCAACATAAAGACACGATAAAGCTGAATTTTAACACATTTCTACATCTGTAGACCGATAAGCTTCGAAAAAGAACAGTCTCTCACGTACATGTGGGCAACCGAAGGCATGTCTACTCTATCCCAAGGGTAAACGTCCGTACGTGGATATATTATGCTCTTATTATCGCATATAAATTTAGCTGCGTGAATACAAAACCAATTCATTATTCTAATTTGCATCGGTCAGCACAAAATTTCGCCGATAAATTTATGCTACGTTAAATTGACTTTGTTCTTTCATGATGTATAAATTCAATGATACGTAAATTAACATTCTTATAACTAGATTGTCTACTTTGATCGGTAGTATTTTCGAGCGAGAAAATTTTAACTAAGACCTTGGATTGTATAAATTTTAATTTAAAATAACTGACAACAGATTAACTTACTAATATTCAATTTTTAAAAACGTTACAATGATGAAAATAATTTCTATTATTTAACCGAAACCAAACTACAAAATATTTTGTATGCGCGAGCGTCAAATACACATTACAACCTTTCTCCTAATTATTGCCCAAAATCAGTGTAATCCTTGAAATAATATGTCGGTCGTGTGATAACAATACAACGTGTTTGTGATACTTCTGCAACTTTTAGTTATGATTAAAAAAGTCGCAACAGTATCACAAACACGTTGAATTGCTATCACACGACCGTCACAAAAAGTTTCACGAATATCACCGAAACGTCACATTTCAATCACAAAAAGTTGCAAAAGCATCACAAAAGCGTCACAAATCTATGTCACAGTGATATCACTGTGATATCGCTGAGGCGGAAATTAATCCATACTGATGATGGTACGGTGATATCACAAATGTGTTCCACAGGGATTTCACTATGATATAACAGTGATATTACTGTGATATTGTCACGATTATTTCGTGACGGGATCTTTTATGCATTTTGGATTAAAACGGGTTCGAAACTTTAACATATTTATTTAAACACCTTCTAATTTATATTTACATACGTCTTACACTAAAGCCGGATTTATAGTTTGACGTACTGTAAGCGTAGACGCACTGCAAAAAGATCAACTATAGAATTTAGGTACTCCTATCTATAAATAGACGTAGACGCATGACATAACATTAGAGGTTACGCACTGTAACATAAGAGTTCCCAACTTTCATCTTTTACAGTACATTCGTTACGTCCGACCAATCAAAAGAAAGAATTCTGTTTGTTTAATCTATGTGTATATTTGAATTTAAATTATTTTTTAATTTGAATTTAAAATATTTTACATGTTTGTTTCTTTTTTTTTAATTCGATACACTTAATAAAATTATTTTTGATTTATTATTTTATTAATTATACATGCATAAAAAAATAATAATTAGTGTTTCTGCTCTTCTGTTACACTTTTCCAATGCTACTGCACACAACGGCACCAAGAAGCATACCTTCGTGTATTTACAAAGCAACACAATAATTAATGCTGTTCACGATTTGTATAATTTGTAGGTTATGTTGCATCGTTGAATGTCACTCCCTTTATATTCTATTATCACCTCTACGCATGCGCGAAAATTACGTTCCGTCGATTTATAAATTTGAAAATTTCTTACAGTCCGTTTCTTACGTATCCAGTGCGTCTACGCTTACAGTACGTCAAACTATAAATCCGGCTTAATACTTAAAATTAATTCTTACATTATTAATTGGGGGTGAAATTTTCTTATGGGCACCACGCACCATTATCAATTGGGGGTGAAGCCTTCTAACACATCGTAACTAACTTCTTAACTGAACCTCACACCTTCAACTCCCATACCTGACTGACTCCCGTATCAAAAACTTTCTTTCGTTCGTTTATTTACCTCTCAAGAAAACTTTCCTATCTCCTTGCTGGTAAGCAAAATCCATTTCCCATCAATCTATTTCTCACTACTAATCACATCCGGGGAATTGCCTTTTATTTGTAATGGCATAATTGTTAAGGCGACTCGTGTACTAATATTTTTTTTATTCTTATTTTATTATAAATGTGACAATATCGCTGAAGCGGACATGATCACATACTGGTGATGCTACGGCGATATCACTGCGTCACAAATCTATGTCACAGTGATATCACTGTGATATAACTGTGATATCGCTGAGGCGGACATTAATCCATACTGGTGATGCTACGGTGATATCACAAATGTGTGCCACAGGGATATCACAGTGATTTCACTATGATATAACAGTGATATTACTGTGATATCACAGTGATATCACACAGTGATATCACTGCGTCGACTGGGTAGAGCGGCAATAAATACTTACCTTAAAGTCTCTTTTATCCTTACGAGTTTTTGTTAATCTATACTCGTAATCACGAAATACCAGCAGAATGCCTCCCCGTTGTGATTTTATAAAACGTATTTCATCGACCATTTTAAAATTCCTTTTTGTAGTTTGTTAATTAAATAAAATAATGTAAAAAATTAAAAACAAAGTTATCCATTTGATTTGTAGGATAGCCTCATATATAGGCAAACTTGCATCTGTTTGCCAACCTAAGCATGTCTACCATCTCTACCAACCGTAAATAATTGATTTTTGAAATAAAAATCTGTGTGATTGACAAAAACTAGGTTAAATGTTATAGATTTCCACGCAGGACAACGTAACCTAATTGGTTAAATGTTTTGCTCATGTGCTCCCCCTTTGCTCCTCCTTTTCTTTACCCCCCCCCTCTGTTGATCCCGCTATTTCCTTATCCCTCCCCCTTCTTTTCGGCTGTAGGCCCAAATGTACATTGTTCTTCTGTGTGATTGACTCGACGATCATGTACTTGGCTTGCGTTACGCGTACACCGACCGATATTTTGACGCCTGGTGGCATGTTTTCCAAAAAAATTAATTTAATGCAAAGGCGGCGAAATATATTGCCATGTTCTAAATATCAGATGAGGGGTCTGATGTAATTGGGTTTAATTTGTGGTAAAATACTCATTACTAAATATTCAGACAAAGGACCATTATGACAGTTAGATAATTACACCTGAATCTTCTTGGTACTTCCGAATGATGAACTGCTTGCATCATCTCAATCTGAAATATAACAAACGTCATTTTGTATACACAAATATTTCGAGAAAGAATGTAAAAAAAGCAAAGAAGGTTTATTTGTTTTATTTAAAGAAAATTTGGGAAGAAATTAAATAAAATTAATTTAGTTGTAAAAGGGTAGGTAAACAATAATGAAAAGTGTTTGCGTGTAAAGGAATTAGTGCGCGGGCTTACAGACAATTTTGGTGGGATGAGAAATGGATAAGGAAGCGTGGAGAATGGAACGATCCGCGGTAGAGTACGGACGTGATTGTGAAGAAAGTTGAAATTTTGGAAAGAGTTGTAATAATTTTCTTGTTAAATTTTGAATTATCAGATGTCTATTGATGATTCATGAAGTATGTGAAGAGAAGAATTTATAAAAGTTTTCGATGAGTATTTTGAACGATATTTGAAAATTTTGGAGACCGCTGATAAATTTTATGGTTACGTTTTTTGATGGTTATGTTTTTTTTCTTTCTGATTGGAAAATTATTGAAGATTATTTTATGGACTTACCTGAGCATTTATTCAATAAGACGAAGAAAATAAGTCTATCATCAATCCTGTCTGGAGTTTTCATGGTATGAAAATTGGATCCAATCGTGTAAGCACATCAACGCTGACTTGTTCCACTACACATCGATGGGACACGAATGTATCGACTTCGGTAAGCAAAATTTGTGTCGACAAACGTTAATAACATCTAACAGTAGAAAATTAAAGTTCGCGCGTGAATTTAAACACGGGGGGATTTATAAACTTTTCTTTTATCATTTTTCTGTAAATTTAATTTGTTCCTATTTAATAAAAATCAGTCTTTTGTTTTTTAATGATTATATTTGTTTAAAAAATTACAATATTTTGTTTACAAATAATTACGTTTAATTTAAATTAATTTTATACAGCAGTGAAGATCAGACTGATCAGAGTAAGCAGGTGTACGATACAATAAGTTTATTATTTTATTTTCTTCAAAGGTTACTAATTAAAGGTAACTTATATGAGTATTTTAATCAAATAGATGAACCCAATTTTCGACCCGTAATAACGAGTTTTCATGAAAGCTAGTCGGAGCATAGTTAAATTAAGTGCCATTAATTTTTCCCGCTATATAAAGAAAAATCTTGAGTTTTACAGTAGTTAAACATGGCAATATATTGAGGCGGCGAAATGAAAAGGGGCGAAAGGGGAAGCGGCAAAATGGAAGGCGGCGAAATGGGAAGCGGCGAAATATAAGGCTGCGAAATGGGGTGTATTCGCCAAAACTGCAGCTGAAATTTCCAGGGCTACTTCTAGAGATTTTAATTAACATAATAAAATTTCATTCATCCACGGCTGCACACTAAAAGTTTAAGGAAAGTAGAAATTTTTGCCATTGTGAAATTGGGCCTTCAGACCGTTAAAACTGTCATAATTACTTGTTTTTGCATTTGTTTTATAATTTTATTTTTCCATTATGTACGTAATGTAAAAGGCAACATTTTCTGCAAATCGCATAATTGGTTGAGCCAGCAGGGCCTTGCCAAGAAAAGTATAAAATATTTCGAAAATAATAAACTGTAATATAATTGAAGGGCCTACTGGAAAAAGTAGTTAAGTCACTTTTTTTTCACTTTGTTGATTTTTATACTAATTTGTAGAGAATAAATGCCGCAATATGAAAATGTGCTCAACTACAAATTGAAAAAAAAGTGACTTAACTACTTTTTCCACTTCTTCTTACTTCTTAACGTGCCTATCCGTTACCGGATGTTGGCGACCTCTCTCCTATGTATGTGTTGTGCGTTTGTAGTACTATCACACACATAGGGGACCTACTTGTTTAACGAGGGCTCCGAACCGCGGGAAGAGTATACGTACACTTCATCTCCAGAGAGGCTGTTCTAAGCAGATTACACCTCGGTGGTTTGCCATTGCCTTCCGAGGGGTGACGGTCAGAATAAAGTTTTTACTGAGCCCGGAGTCGAACCGGGCATTCAGTATTAGCAGCAACGCACTTAACCGCTTAAGCTGATCACCGATTCACTAGGCCCTTCAATTGTAATTTCGTTTTGCTTAGTTAATTTACATTAAAATTTCATTTAGAATTCGATCAATTTTTGTTCGGTAAATTCTCTTAGGTCCCTTAAATATTATTGCAATTTAATAATTGAAACCAAATTACCTCTATAATCTATACTATTCAAATGAATACCTAAGTAAAAGTATAGGTACTTTATTATAATAATTTAGTACAAATTAATAACTATTCAATTTATTAAATTTGTTACTAAATAATTCAATTAAATTCCATGAAATTAAAGTTTTATTAGAGTGCTCAAATTTATTTAAAAGCATTTGGGGATAAAACTATTTATGATAATGTTATGTTCAAGTTCTACTGAATTATCATAATACAGTTACCCAAACTTAAATATTCAAAAATGAAAACCTTAAGTGCAACAGATATTTGGACAGCATTATCACCAATTTGCTTTGCATTGAGATTACTTGGTTTCGAACAATACTCAGTTTCAGGACCGTGCAACAACAGAAGTTTAAAAATTATACACGAATGCAGTTTCAGTAGATTTAGATTGTATTTCTTTACTTTAATATCTTTAGTTTTTACAAGTTTACGTTTTAAAGGCACTGACGTTACATTGCTTCAAGTGCCGCAAACTTTACTTCTAAATTATGTTTACAAATTTGTTACTTTGGTCAATATAATTGTTCTAATATCAACGGTATATTTTTGTATTAAAAATGGAGAAAGGATGATGCTTGCCGTTCAGAAAATTATTAAAATTGACAATGAATTGTTGAATCTTAAGCAAACAATTAGTAATACATTAGTGTGCTACTTAAACATATTATCATATATAATACCACAAGAGACTATCAAATTGTCGGCAATAATTTTTGAAATTGGAACTGAGTGTTTGTCGCCCTTAAAATCACCATGAGTGCTTTAGCACGAATGGTGATTTTAAATGGCGACAAACACGAAGATTCCATGGTTTAAAAATTAACCGACAATTTTATAGTATCGTGTGGAATTCGTTTGACAATTTCGTAAATAAAATTTCAATTTTTTCTGACAACAAATAATTTATAGTATGCGTTCACGTAGTTTCCATCGTTACTATGGAAATTTGACAATACAGACCACGGTGGTCGTATTGCCGCGACAATACACCACCGTGGTCTGTATTGTCAAAGGAAGTAGATTATGATTGGTTCAAATTGATGAGATTGTAACATCCTATTGGTTGAATTATTATGAACGAAATTGTCAATGATATTCGATATTTCGATTTATGGAGCAGCGATTTTTGGACCTTTAAGTGTGTACGAAAAGTTTAAGATGGTGACATACTTAATACCAATTCTGTATAAGGTTTTACTCAGCATTTTATATAGAAGCTTAATGATATCACTGTATCAACGATTTTATTCACTCCAAAAAGTTTTAGATGCACCGTTTCGTCAAAAAAGAAATAACGATTTTATAAAACTGTACAGTAGTAGTCAACGCATTCATTATAATTTGTATACTACTGTAAAAGAAATCGGTGCAATAGGATTTATCCCCATTGTCTTAAACCTTACGCTAAATTTTTTGACAATTTTATTCAATTGCCATAGCGTTATTATGTCAAATTTTGATATTTACAACAGTGGCATGATTCGGAGCACTTTCAGAGCAATAAGAAGTGCAATTGATACAGGGTTAATTATTTTTTGTAGTTATCTAGTGGCAGAACAGGTAATTTGCACTCTAGAATTTACAGTATAAAATGTATGCAATACTTTCAGGTAAATGGTTTACAAAATAAATTATTTAAGTTGTCGTTAGATACAAACAACAAAAACGTGAAAAATGAGGTAATACAATAGGTATTCAAAAACAATTAATATTTTTGGCGTATCTTGAATTACAGATTAATAGATTTATACTGCAACTTCTACACGAAGATGACCAGGTATCAGCAGGAGGGATTTTTAATTTAGACTTGACTATGATCTACTACTCAGTAAGTACTTAACTTTATGAAATTATAAACTTTTAATTATTTTTGTAGACGATTGCTGCTGTAAGTACCTATTTAATCATATTAACTCAGTTTGAATATAATTGAACATCTTTGGGAGTAAGAAGAGACACCATTAGATTAATTCTGAATACTGTACTTTTTTCTTTTATTATTAGTGAACTTACCTATAGCAAATGTCAATAATAATGTTAATGCAATGTATGCACATGCAAGGAGTTCTGTTTCATTGTACACTAGACCCTCCATGTACGCGAGAGTTCCGTTCGCCAAATACCTCGCGTACATGGAATTCGCGAAAATGGAACCAAAGAAGCAATAGAAAAAAGGGGGTTAGGTTCCAACATTTATTTAAGACTAAAAACAAAAGTTTAAAACTAAGGTTTATTTACGAAATAAGGTAAAATATAATGCATACAAAAACTAAAATATACCTAATTGATAAAAAAATTAAATATAATGCATAAAAAAACTGTAAATCGTTGACACCGTATTTGTAATAATAATAATAATAATAATAAAACTTGACGCGTATTAAAATCTCCCGAAAATATCCTTTTTTAACCATAATCACGTAGAATTATAGTTAAATGGATGTTTAAAAATATTTAAGTAAATGGAAAGCGCAAGTAATAATAACGCCAATATTCCAACGCGTAATAAAAATTGGGATAGTGAGCAAGTGTTGGAAGGTTCCATTTGCACACTTTCACTAGAACCTTCAAATGAAAGAACGACGAATAGAATCCTGCCTGCTGATGTAAACAACACAACTAGCTTGTCCTCTGGATCGCTGATCCAAAATGAGAGGACCGCTTCAGGAATTCGTCGCAAGCGCATGAAGTGGACAAAAGAAATGAACACAGAAATAATGCGTAAGTTCTTTGAAGTAAATGAATGTAATACCAGTCCATTACCTGGCTGGAGAAAAAAATTTCATTTGGCTGTGACGGCGATATTTCCAAATTTAATGTTGACAGAACAAAATGTCGTTGATAGAAAAAATGTCATTATAAAAAAAAAGTATCTAAGTGAATCAGAATTGGCAGAAATTCAAAGACAAGTAGGAAATGTTGTTTATCAACGAGAACATTTCGACGAATCTGTAGTAGCTGAAGAGCAATTACCAGCGACTGAAATTTTAGAACAAATTAATGAACATGTAGAAATAATAGATGAACTGCTACATAACCAGATCCAAGCAGACTTTTTATCCAAAATTATATTGTTCGACGATACTGATCCTTTATCTAGGCCAAAAATCCCAAATTTACAATTTTCAACTTTCCATAAAATCTAAATATATAAAAGAGAAGATCTGTTTACGTGTTTGCGTGTTCGCTATACGTTCCTAGACCCGTGGACCGATCTCAACCAAATTTTGCACAGTTATTTTGTAGCTCCAGGCGCAACTATTCGTGCATAAATGGAGAAGAAATTCGAGCGGGGAAAAAAGTTATTCGCTTTTTTCGAAAATCAAATCACAAGTTTGACAAAAAATTTAATTTGTCAAATAATTAATCTGACGTACAGTCAGTGATTCAAAATACTGTCAACAGATGGCGGGGATGGCGGCTTTAATTCGAAAACTGCAAACCACTAACAAAAAAACACTAACAAATTAATCTGAAAATACTCTCAACAGATGGCGGGGATGGCGGCTTTAATTCGAAAAATGCAAACCACTAACAAAAAACCACTAACAAATTAATCTGAATGCCGCGAATAAGACCGGAGCACTTTATATAGGTCGCACAACTCGCCGGAATTGTGCAAGAAGACGCAGATCCACCTCTTCGTGGAAGATCCACCTCTTTGCGGAAGATTTAACTTTACATGAAGATGTAACTTTACGTGAAGATTATGTATGTATGTGTGTGTGTATGTATGTATGTATGACAGATGACAGATGACGGATGACAGATGACAGATGACAGATGAAAGATGACAGATGAAGGCCGAACATCTATGGCCTTCACGGATCTATTATGGTCCGGTCTATGAGGCCGAAGGCCGAACAACTATGGCCTTCACGGATCTATTATGGTTCGGGCTGTGAGGCCAAAGGCCGAACAACTATGGCCTTCACGGATCTATTATGGTCCGGTCTGTGAGGCCGAAGGCCGAACAACTTTGACCTCCACGGATCTATTATAGTCCGATCTGTGAGGCCGAAGGCCGAACAACTATGGCCTTCACGGATCTATTATGGTCCGGTCTGTGAGGCCGAAGGCCGAACAATTTTGGCCTTCACGGATCTATTATGGTCCGTTCTGTGAGGCCGAAGGCCGAACAACTATGGCCTTCACGGATCTATTATGGTCCGGTCTGTGAGGCCGAAGGCCGAACAACTTTGGCCTTCACGGATCTATTATGGTCCGCTCTGTGAGGCCGAAGGCCGAACAACTATGGCCTTCACGGATCTATTATTATCTATTTTTGAGAACAGAATTCTGCGGTGGGCGTAATCGGTTGAACGGTGGTGGCAGCTTAATCAATAAATGTTCTTAGTAGATCGATAAGCGTCTAACTGGAATTTTGTTCGATCAGCAGATTTGATTATTTTTTTTAAATAACTCCAGCCGTTCCTAGGAAAAGTAGTTCCGAAGGACGGTCGGCGGTTACATTAGGTTTAAGACAATGGGGATAAACTCTATTGCACCGATTTCTTTCATAGTAGAATACAAATTATAATGAATGAATTGACTACTGCTATACAGTTTTAGAGAATTATCATTTCTCTTTTGACTAAGGACTGCACCTAAAACTTTTTGAAGCGCATGAAATCGTTGATACAGCGATAACATCAGGCTTCTATATAAAATATCAGTCAAAAACATATAAAGAAACGGTACGAAGTACAATATAAGCGTTAACTCTTGATACAAACTTAGAAGCCCAAAAAATGTAGTTCCAGAAATCGCGATATTGAATATAATTGATAATATGTTGAAGTAACATACCAATTTATTAATAATTGTTTGCTTAAGATTTAACAATTCTTTATCAATTTTAATAATGTTCTGAACGGCAAGCATCATCCTTTCTCCATTTGTAACACACAAAAATACCGTTGATACTAAAACGATCATATTCACGAATGTAATAAATTCAAAAATATAATTTAAAAGTAAAGTTGGTTGCACTTTAAGAAAGCGAGCTTCGCTGTCGGCGAGTTTAAAACGTAAACTTGTGAAAACAAAAGATAGTAAAGTAAATAAATATAATCTAAATCTACTGAAACTGCACTGGCGTATAATTTTAAAGCTTCTGTTATTGCATGATCCCGAAACTGAATATTGCTCAGCACCAAGTAATCTCAATACAAAGCAAATTGGCGATAACGCTGTCCAAATATCTGTTCTGCTTAAATTCTTCATTTTTCAATGATTCAGTTTGGGTAACTAACTACATATTGCGGTAACGTTTATATTTATTAATTATTGTCTGCAATAAAGTATGCAGCGTCTTTCAAATTGTTGTTTACCGCTATATTTATTTTTATTTTAATTAAATTAGTTGAATAGAAAAATTGAATTTTGAATTATTAATTTTCCCGTTTGCTAGCTCTCTTTTTATCTTTTATAATTTAGCACGAAACACAATCTTACCTCAGAAGTCAGTTCTTCGAGGGGGGCTCTTTGCTTATTCTAAAATTTTAAAGTGTGTGGAGGAAATTCATTCCCCAATGATACGCTAATTTCTTAAAATTACGCAAATTAAAGTTTTATTGCCGCGTTTACGTGTCGTTGTTAGTTGTTTTAATTTTTTTTAAACCGGTCACTTTTTCACGCAAAAGTTAAATAATTTTTCCTTACCGACTACAGGTGTCGCCGTACTTTTCTTTATATTTCTTATGAAAATCAAGTCATCAGTTAAATCTCTCAAAATAATAATTTCAATTGTTAAATCTTGAGTTTTCTTAGTCATCACCTCGTGTAATTCCAGTTAGTGCTTCAATTTTCATTTATTGAAATCTTGGTTCCAATTATTTGTAATCACTTCACAACTTATTTTAAGGTAAGTGCCTTTTTACTTGTTATTAAAATTAATCTCGCGAAACTGAATACAACTTCTTGTAATCTTATGTAAACTTCTTTCTGTTTTAGTTTACCACACATTGAGTTGGATTTTTATCCAAATTAACACTTTTTATAACGAGAGGACCAAAACACCTCCGTTTTGCAACGCACTAGTGTATCGACTCCTTGTTTATTTATTAATATTCGTTTCCCTGGTTTTGTGACGATTTTCAAATTTTGTCACTCTTGGATATTTCCTTTTTAATGTAAGTATCTCGCATCTTTGATAATGCTTTATCATTTTTTAAATGTCATTTAATTATTTTATTTTCTGATTCTAGCGTTACCATAACAACACATCATTGTTCGTCTTCACATAACCCGTTAGCCCCGGATGAACTAATCGTTGCATTCGTCGTCACCACCGTTCTAACAAAAACTACGTAATCTCATTGTTTATTTACCTCACTTACTTAAAATTAACCTACTTTTTACAATACTAAATTAAAATTATACATTAAACAAATTTTCTATGAATATTAATTAATTTATGGTATCCATAATTTTAGTTCGTATCATTGGTGAACAATTTCGTTTCTCACCTATTTTGTAATAAACTGACTTCATCAAAATCTTTTAAACTACCTGTCGGAACCTCTTTCTGTTGTTAAAAAGCCTTCATGCAATTTACGATATAACGACTGCTTATTTAAATTTATTTTTGTTGTTATTGATATTTATATCAGCGTAATATATTACAATAAATTTGTACAACGAACATAAAATTAATACAATAATTTTCCCAAATTCTTTTAAATAAGTTTGAGTAGGTACTCTAATGAAAACTTTAATCGCATGAAGTTTAATTAATTGTATTCAGTAACAAATTTAATAAATTGAATTGTTATTAATAGAATATTTTTATGCCGTATTTATACTTGACATTAGGTATTCAATTAAATAATGTAGATTATAGACGTAATTTGGTTTCAATGATTAAATTACAATAATTTTTAAGGGACCTAAGAGAATTAATATTAATAATAAAAATTAATTAACTGAAAAAGCATTTATTACTTTCCAACGATTTTATCTTTTTTGGCCAAGTCCTACTGCCTCAATCAACTCCCACGCGATTTTCAGAAAATCTTACCATAATACACTATGTTACTGTTGTAATCCTTTAACCTGGGATTTGAGTCATACCGAAGAAGATTTACATAAGTACGTATATAGTAGAAGGCCAGCCAGATGTTCAAAATTGAAACATAATTTGAAGTGGATTTTCCCCTTCTTAAATATTCTCTCTTTGGAATATAAATTGGAATAGGTTTTACTTTATAAATTCGCAGCCACACACTATCGGGCTCCATTTGCACATTAAATAATAATCTTCGTGTTTAGAGATAACGCAAACGACACAAACGCAAAACTAACCCATTTTCCGTTCGCGATACCCAGCAGGATGGCTACAGTATGACCTCCTCATTTTTTAATAACAGATTTGTTGTTGATGACTTTTAATTTACCGCCATCATTTTTAGGTTTGACTTGTGCAATTTAAGTTTTGTTACACTTTGTATAGGGCCCAATTTCGTTCACCTAAAGTGCGAATATGTTGATATAAAATTTTAGAAATGAATGAATTAGGGCAGAAACAGCAAATTTCTTCTTACCCGAAATTTCAGCAAAGTGTTGACTTCGAATTGCAAATAAAATAGGGGGTTATCAACAAACAGGGCGGTTAATCAGGAGAGTCGCGACAGGATTGCGCTTATTTTGAAAATTTTTGGTCCAATTTGAGGATCCTTGTTTTAGTCCGAAGACAACTTATACTATTGGATATTGTTGTCGAATTTGAGTGGGGTGAAATCCGCGAAATACTTTCACTAAAATAATTCCGATGCCGGGTGGAAAATTTTCATGCACAGTTGGTTGAGAATTGTTTGTTAACTAAAGATGGATTTTGAATTATGTTAATACAACAGAATGGAATTTGGAAGGTTATGTTGTACCTACGAAGATTTAAATGTTGAAAAGTAAGAATTTAATGCTACTTAATGATCATACTTGGATTATCGAATATTGTTGGTAATGACGAGTGATTGTGAACTTTTGGGTGTTTTAAATAAATAGAGTAAGACCACTTTTATCTCCTTTGATAACCACGAAAAGTGATCGACTTGGGTTTGAAGTTAGTTGCAAATGATATAACTGAAATTTTTTAGATTTATATGAATTATTGGACTCGACATAATTTCGACATAAAACGAGAAGGTCATCCTTCACAATTTGGACAAGCAGTCCTTGGTGGATGCCCCTAATGACGATGCGAAATGGATTTTCGCCATGAACTCGGTGGGAGAAGAAATTCCCTCCAGTTTCGGTATCATAGAGTTGGCATCAAATTGCTTAAACATCACACGGTAGTCATCTGGGGAAAATGACGTGTTGGAAATGCGCTCCGCGATATTTGTACCTTTGGAGTACTTAATATACTCTAGAATTTGAGCTGATCAACGAACTGGGGCCACTTAGCGACATCCTTTAGGACGTCTCCTAATTCTCCTAAAGTATTTCTCCTTTAGGAAAATTTCAAGCAAAAGAGGTCGTTATTTGCATATGACATCAATAATAAAATTTTGAGATAGTAGTAAAGTCTTCAAAATTTCGTAATCTTTTAAAGGCTCTAACATTTTTACTTTTGGGGTTAAAACTATGGGAATAATAGAAGTTCATTGGAGCTCAAACGATTCTAGATCAATTGGTATTAATTTTATTAAAAAAATAACTTCTTAAAAAGGTATTTCAACACCCGCCGCCCAGCCCAAAATTGTTCTAAAAATAGGATTTTTATTAAAAACCATTAAAGCTCAAAATGACGAGAATGGAAGCATATTAAAGTTGAAACGATTCCCAATCGATTGCCACCAATTTTATAAAAAAAAATTGCGATGGAGGCGATGGAGTTTCTTCAGTGGTATTAAAAAGTTCAATTTGACGAAAAATTTTTTTTATAATTTTTCAGAAATGATTTTATGCAATAAAAAATTCTCACAGCTGTACTCATGCAAGCTATACGTTCTAACTTTTTTTCCTAGGTCATTGTATATGTTTGTAACTCATTTACTTGTAATCTGTATGTAGCACCTACAGTCAGAGCTAGAATCCTATAGGTACCCCACTCTACCCAACCAAAATTTTGTAACAGCTTTTTTGAACAATTTGTAGAATCGGTTGGTCAGTAAGTGAAACTAAAACTCGGCCGAAAAGTCTCACGTCGAAATGTCCTTGCGTTGAAAAATCTCCACATCGAAATCCTAACATAAAAAACACTGTTCACTAGAGCACTAAAACCAATGAACATAAAATTCTTCCCCTCCCCCCCACAGAAAAGCTAACATCAAATTTAATGTGTGAAATACTTTTAGAAAATAACATAAAATGAAATTTTAAGTAAGGATGGTAAATTTTAGTATTTATGTATTGTAAAAATATGAATTTTAACAAAGACCGTAGTAGAGTAGGCATGGTCAAGTCCTTATGGTCCTGGAAAAAATCAAACCTGCCGACAAACCAGTATTGAAGTATAAAATGGTTTAAAATAAAAAAACGAAAAGAATTATTATATTTTGAACGGTTTAACCGAATATTCTTAAAAAAATTCACGAAGTAGTTCTATTCTAGGGCTTAGAAAACAATGTGAACAGCTTATCACTGATTGAGATCAAGCAAAATTATTTTTAATTTGTTTTCAAATATTTTTTAAAAATTATATCGTCTTGTATAAATTGTACCAAACTTTTTTTATACTTTCCTTTGTGGTCCTTACGTAGCCCATATTTTTTTAAATGGGATAAAAAGGGTACTTATAGTCAAAACAATTATTTATTTTGTTACAGAGTAAATTTTCAAAGTTGAAACAATAATTTGTACAATATTTAAATAGTCTAATACCATTAGACCGAAGTTAGACGAACAACAAATATTAAATTATTTTAATGTTTTAGTCAATGTTATAACAGCAATAAAAATGTAATGGTCATGGTGTTTTCTTTATATTATTACAGTCGACTACGTTATCGCTAAAATATAAAGGGCATTTATATTTAAGGTTTCTAATTTTTTTGTGCTCATTGTTTATTGCTCATTTCCAAGATATTCCCGAACTTTATCCATATAAACGTTTTTTAAATCGAAAATTATATTAAACTAAAATTAAAAAATTAGAATGTAGTTATGCGTTAAAAATCAAAATATTAGATATTAGTTAAAATACTTTCAAAGCACCTGATTCTAGTAATTCCTGAGAGATCATGAAAATATTTTGATTTCTATTGTTTCATTAAACTGTTAATTTTTAATTTTATATACATATTTTATTCACATTGTTTTCAATTAATTTATACAATCATTCCGTTTTTTAATAATTACTACTTAATGTAATGAAAAAAGAAAAATAGTAAAACACGTGCAATGTCAAAGAACAAGTTTTATTAACAAAATCACTTTGGTCTTAACATCCTCTTAAAATTCACAGTAATTTTAAAATTACGAGAATTAAACGAATAACAGTGTTTTTTGTAAAATATTAAATTTAATTGGAAGTTTTACTTTGGATAATATACTGGTAGATATATTTCACAATACAAATTTTGAGTGAACACTATGTGCTCTAAATAAATCGCTTGTAATTCGGCCATATATGCACCAGGTGGAACAAGTGGAGGAAAGTGATTTTCATCAGGTACAACATTGCAGATATGATATGTAATATCCTAAAAAATACCACATGATAAAAGCAGGCCATTGCAAATATTCACTATTACCTTCGCGATGAAGCACTTACTGAAGTTGCCACAATTGAAGATAGCCTTTGCTCCTACCATATTTGAATTAACAGCTTCGCAAAGATTAACTTGAAAACGAAAACCAGGGAATATGCGATACTCGTTACTTAAAAATTTGTATGCTTGTACTGTAACCTAATAATTTAACACCAAGAACAATAAATAAAATTAAAAATTGCTAATCCATCTTTCAAATATAATTTTTTTATTTTCGATTTACCTCCAATTTATCACCAACAGTTGTCTTGAAGTTGAAGGTGTTGTTTATAGCTGTTGTGGTACGATTATATTTGAATGTTGTAGTTTTTATAAAATTCACGTAGTGTTTGTCAAAACTTTTTATGTCCGCCCTAATGTTTCGTATTTTATACTCATGTTGCATAAACTAAAATGAATGAAAATTAATATTGGCTACTAGGAACTACAAACACTATCGATTATAAAAATGTTTTAAAAACCTTGGACAAAAAACTATCATCACAAACGACATCACTAAGTAAATGGATCGATATTATTAATAGTAGATTTAATTTTTCCATATTTAACTTGTGATTTAACTATCAGAAGACCTCAAGAATTTGTACCAACCATGACCACGAATAATATAAAACAAACTGGTTAAGTTTGTCATATTAGGTACATTATTTGTCCTTTTAGAAGGTTACAGTTTTTATGTG
Organism: Podabrus alpinus; assembly: GCA_932274525.1. Lineage (NCBI taxonomy): Eukaryota > Metazoa > Arthropoda > Insecta > Coleoptera > Cantharidae > Podabrus > Podabrus alpinus. The sequence continues at coordinate 59,299,100 of OW026454.1, read as the reverse complement.
TCGTTAGCATAATAGTTATAAAACTACATATTTCGGAAAAAATATACTAAGTATAGTAATGTTAAAAAATGTTGTGTTTATCATCTTGCATTTAGAAATACGTACGAGATGGATAAATTAATTTGAATTCTTTCGGACAATGAGGAGTGTGCTACTCAAAATGTATTTAAAGTAATAGGGAAGATGAATAAATTTTTTTTATAGCGTAGTTGGATCAAAAATAACTAAATATACTAATTAATGCTATTTAATTTATTTATTTTCGTTTTGATAATAATTTAAAAAATATTTAAAAATCCGTCAATTTGAATTGAAGGAAACGACCGCGCAAGTTGCCATTTGCTTGTGACGTCACAAGGCAGAATTTTACATTCATTTATATTATTGTTCTGTGGTTTTGTGCTTTGAAAGTTGAAGTTTGTTAGTGTTAAAAGCTGTTATTAGCATAATTAAATCAATTAAAAACAAAAAGTTAAAAAAGTACTCTACACGAGTAGAGTAAACAAGAAAGCGAGGTTATTGTTATTGTGCCGGTGACTTAAACCAAATGCGTTGCGTTTAAGGTTACTTGATTTATTTTAAATTATCAAGAAACCAAAATTCTCCTCCAAAGCAGTAAGGTATAATGAAAAAACTAGGAATCTCGGGGATGTGGAAGCAATAAAACACAATAGAGTTGTCTAGTCGACGTTTCGGAGGATATACTCACTCCATCTTCAGGACTATATTAAGGAAGCAAAGTTACAAAGATTACGTGTCAAGGGGCATAAAGTACTCACCAGAACAACAAAAGGTGTAAAACATGTTTATGCTAAGCGGGAAACAAAATAAAGTACGGAAGCCATGACCACATTCAACTGTGTACAATGTAAAAAAATGTAAAAAACAAACAGCCCACATGTAACACATGGGGAGACGTCAAAATAATCTCAAAACAATTAAAGTAATAAACATAGACCCTTGTTCACCTGTCTTTGCCAGCTTCGTGATGAACGATCTCCTCTGCAATTTCTTTGGCGCCGTTCATTTCAAACTACCGTTCCTTTTACTCTATGTGGATGATATTTTGACTGCTGTTCCTTCGGTGGAGGTCGATGGTTGAGTCTCCCTGTTAAACAGCTATGATGGGCTATTAAATTTCACTTATGAGCTGGAGGTGAACCATACGATCCCTTTCCTGGATCTTTTGATCAGAAGAACGGAAGATGAGAGAGTGACTACTGATATTTATAGGAAGCCTACGTCGACCGACAGGATTTTGAGCTTTTACTCCTCCCATCCACTGAACCAGAAGACCAGCCTGATTAGTTGCATGAGGCGCAGAATCCAGACCTGTGTCCAGCAAGACCTGGTGGGCTCAAGATTACATGATCTTAAGGTTCAATTTCTGAAGAATGGATACCCTGGTCGCCTGTTGGATTTGATCCTGTTCCAGCGTGGACATATGGGTCTTTCTAAAACAACCATGGACCCCAAGACACCTGATAGCGAGGTCAGATATATTAAAATTACTTACCACCCTTGGTTGGCGGTTAGATTACGCCAATTGGTAAGTCAGTTTGTGGGGAATGATAACTCCAGGATCGTTTTCTATAACAACTGCACTTTGAACAGATTACTCTATTCCAACACTAAGGATCCTGTCTCTACCCTTCAGAAGAGCAACGTGGTCTACAACATTAGATGTAGTTGTGATTTTGTTTACATTGGCCAAACTAAGCAAAAATTGGAAAAGCGTATAAAACAACACCAATATGACGTACGGCTTGCTTCCTCCAAAACGGGTTTATCGGAACACTTGATAGAGAGCTCTCACACCTTCTCACTGGATGATATCACGGAGGTGGCTACTGAGTCTAATTATTTTAAACGAACTTTCTTGGAGGCAGCTTTTATATCTACTAACCACCATAATGTCAACAAACAGACTGATTTTAATTACATTAATTCAGGTTATAAACATGTATTACGTTGTTATCTTAGTAAGACTACCCCTAACCGGTTTCCTACGTAATGGGCGGTACACGGCTTCCGTCTAGTTTTTTGGTTTTCGTTTATAGTCTGGCGGTTTTTTGTTTTTTGTTGATGATGGTTTCCATCATCAATTCCTTTGCGGCAGTGTTGGGTGCTTGTGCTCACTAGTGTAGTTTGCTTTTATTCATTATGTTCGCGGGTTATTTTTGAATTTATCAATTTAATGTATGGAAACTTTTCGGATTGTCATATTGTATGTTAATCTTATGTTTGATTATTTTTATCGTTATAACCTCTTGGTTTTATTAGTTTATTTACAAATTTTAATGTTATTTACTGTTATATTTAATTGTTTTGAGATTATTTTGACGTCTCCCCATGTGTTACATGTGGGCTGTTTGTTTTTTACATTTTTTTACATTTTTTTACATTGTACACAGTTGAATGTGGTCATGGCTTCCGTACTTTATTTTGTTTCCCGCTTAGCATAAACATGTTTTACACCTTTTGTTGTTCTGGTGAGTACTTTATGCCCCTTGACACGTAATCTTTGTAACTTTGCTTCCTTAATATAGTCCTGAAGATGGAGTGAGTATATCCTCCGAAACGTCGACTAGACAACTCTATTGTGTTTTATTGCTTCCACATCCCCGAGATTCCTGGTTTTTTTTTTTTTTTTCATTTTAAATTATCATTGAATTTTAAAATGGATTATTTATAAAAAAATACAATAAATAGAAGTTATTTTTGCTGATTTGATATTTAATATATAGGATTAATCGGAAAATACTGTTTTAACTAAATTTTTTTATTCATGCATGTTTCCCATTGCCAAAACCCACTAAAGCCCAGTTGTTCAGTCTTGGATTATCTTATAACTTGGGTTAATTTCACCAAACATTTTTAGCCAGAGGTCTGTAATATCAAAACATGAAATCCGTGAAAGTGTAACAGGTTTATTTTGGTTTTAATACATTTCATATATTGAAAGTATGTTACAATACATTTGCCTCCTCATGTACATAATTATTCTTGAAATCCAACATATAAATAATACGGGATATCGGGTTCGTGGACAGAAATAAATCAAACAAGTGTTTTTATAGTCGACGTTTCGGCCTCAAAACGAAAGCCATCTTCAGAACTGTAATATAATAAGTGAGAATACATAATCACATGGGTCAGCATTAGACATACCTTAAAAAACATAGGCGGAAACTGTTTACAATACATTGAAGGGGCCTGCATTGGTGTCACATGCAAATAAAAACAGAAACATTCGGTGGCGTAAAATTAAAGCGTTGCATAATCCCAAAAGCGAATTAGTCAATAATAATAGGATTTTCATAAATAACCTCATGTACAATATTAAAATATACAGTCAAACTTTTCACAACAACATGCATAAACTAAATACAGATAAGAATACTGATACCGTTGATGGCGTATTAGACAGACATTCGTACACCGCTCAGTTTATATTCCATTTAAACTTCCCGCAGTATTCAAGTAGGAATCCACCAAAGCAAGCAGGCGCACCACTACATCACAAAAGTTTCCAATCCGATGTCAACAAACAAGACGAAAACAAACAATTCGCTCCCTTCCACAACGTTAAAATCAAATGAAACCGTGTAACAGATTTCTGTTACCTTCGTTTTAGAACGACATTTTTCTTTTCCTTTTTCTAGATTATTTTAACTTTTTATGAACCATGTATAATTTTATTTAGCGAGTTTTGTTCATCAAAACTGATCCTTATTTTTACTTTCCGAACCCCTAGGTAAGGAAAGTATTGTTATCAGGCAAAATTTGACCCACCAATTTTTTGACAGATGTTCACGTTTTGAGGTTCCCTGAATCCATTTTTATCATTTTTGGAAGGATGTCTGTATGTATGTGTGTATGTATGTACGTCTGTGAACACGATAGCGTCTAAACGAAGCATGCAAATCATTCCAAATTTTGCATATAACCTTTTTCCTGTCGTAGGACGAAGCCAGATGAAAATAAATTAAATCGTGTAACGGGAAAGGGGGGTTTACCTGGAGCTATTATGACATTATGCGTCATAACTTCGAAACGAAATTAAATATGTAAAAATATTAGTAACAAAAAATTAGCGCTATGGAATTTCCTATATTTTCTAATATACTCTAATAACCTAAGAGCGGAACTGCAGATAAATATTAGAAATGAGAGAAATAGACTAATCCGGGGCCCAAGATTACCGACACGAGAAGATATACAGTTAAAAGTACACGAATTCCAAGAAATACTGAGGAAGAAACTCCAACCCACACAATCTCTGCTTAATCTGCAGTTAAATAAACTTGCAGAGAAAATTAAATCAAGCATTCAAGTAGCGACAAAAAGTATCGCCAGTAAGATAAAACCATCCACTAACAAAAAACTAAGCCAAAACACAATTAAATTGATGGAAGAAAGAAAGAAAACACCAAAAACATCGGAGCATTATAAAAACCTTAATAAAATCGTCCGCAAAGAAATACGAAAGGATATAAGAACTTACCGAACGAAAATGATACAAAACGCGATTGAAGACAACAACAATATGAAAGTATTAAGATCTCAGTTGTCTACCGGTAAAACACAAATAATAAAAATTAGAAACTCGCAGGGGAGAATCATATCGGACAAAACAGAAATTCTCAAAACCATAGAAGACTTCTACAGAAAATTATATACATCGACTACTTCTGGGCCAAAGCTAAAACGAGATACAATCTTAAATGTAGGATCAGAAGATATCCCACCAATAACAAATGATGAAATAAGAGATACCCTAAAACAATTAAAAAACAGAAAATGCCCTGGAGAAGATAGAGTTACCACAGAAATGTTGAAAATGGGAGGAGAAACTTTGATGGAAGCAATTCAGTTATTATTAAATAAATGTCTAGAAGAGGGACAGATACCAACAGAATGGTGCAACGCGGAGGTGATACTGATCTTTAAAAAAGGAGATACAACAGATATGGAAAACTATCGACCTATTAGTTTGCTATCACAAGTATACAAACTCTTTACAAAAATCATAGCAAATCGCTTGGAAAAGAAATTTGACTTCTATCAACCCGTGGAACAAGCGGGATTTAGAAAAAATTTTAGCACAACTGACCATATTCAAGCGGTGCGCCAACTTATAGAAAAGGCAAACGAATACAATATTCCAATCTACCTGGCGTTTGTAGATTTCCACAAGGCATTCGACTCCATTGAAATTTGGGCTCTACTAACATCTATGGACCATGCCAGAATAGACTCCAGATACTCTAATATAATAAAAGACATATATAAAAACGCAACACTGACTATAAAACTGGATGAAGATAGAAAAACAGAAAAGATAATGTTGAAAAGGGGAGTCCGACAAGCAGATACGATATCTCCGAAACTGTTTACTTTGGCTCTGGAAGATGTTTTTAAAAAGTTACTATGGGAGAAAAAAGGTATAAAAATTGATGGTTCATACTTGAGCCATCTAAGATTTGCTGATGATGTTGTTCTAATGTCTGAAGACCCAGATGAGCTTAAGGACATGCTCCGCCAACTCAATCAAGTATCCAAGGAAATAGGTTTAAAAATGAATATGAATAAAACCAAAATTATGAGCCCAGATGACGTAAATATCGTTATTGATAACCACATAATCCAGAATGTCCAAGAATACATATATCTGGGTCACCTAATAAAACTTGGCAAAGACAACCAAACTGCGGAAATAACACGTAGAATTGGGCTAACTTGGGCAGCCTTTGGAAAGTTGGGACACATTTTAAAGAACTCAAACATACCAATTAACTTAAAACGCAAAGTGTATGACATGTGTGTCCTACCGGTAGCCACGTACGCCTTGCAGACGATGGCTATCACCAAAAAGATTGCAAACCGCCTCAGAGTGACCCAGAGGGTAATGGAAAGAGCCATGCTCGGTATCTCCTTGAAAGATAAAATAAAAAACGATAGGATTAGAACAATGACGAAGGTGACAGACGTGATGCGACGAGTGGCGGAGCTGAAGTGGCGCTGGGCTGGACATGTGGCAAGACAGGAGAGAGATCGCTGGACACTGCGGATTACACAGTGGAGACCAAGAGAGACCAAAAGAAGTGTGGGAAGACCGCAAAGAAGGTGGAAAGACGACATAAGAGAGACAGCGGGTACGGGCTGGCAACAGTTAGCACAGAACAGAGGAAAGTGGAAGGAAAAAGGAGAGGCCTACGTTCAGGAGTGGACAGAGAACGGCTGAAGAAGAAGAAGAAGAACGGGAAAGGGGGGTTTACCTGGAGCTATTATGACATTATGCGTCATAACTTCGAAACGAAATTAAATATGTAAAAATATTAGTAACAAAAAATTAGCGCTATGGAATTTCCTATATTTTTTGTCCTACAAGTTTTTCTCTAAAATATACAGGGCGTTTCAAAAAATTTTGTATTTGAAAAAAAGTTTTGTATTTGTAAATAAAATAGTAAACCGCATTCTACTAACGAAAATAAGATGAAAAGTTTCTAATAACATGGGTCCAAAAATGCTTCGTTTGCAAGATATAGGCATTCAAAAGTTTTTTTCTTCCTATTTTGGCAAAATATGAAATTTTTCATCGATTTACTGTTGAAATTATGTAACCATTTTATTTAAAAATATAATATAAAAATTTGCGTCTGTTCGGAAAGTTATGCGATGGCCACATCAGATTTTTTTGTATTATTGTAAATAAATTTAATCTGGAATTTCTTAATATCAACGCCTATAGGGTATATGACCCATTAATCATTAATATCGAGCACCAATTTTAGCATAAAAATAAATCGATATTACAGTTTTCTGATTTATAGCTCGAATACGCGCCGACGTTCGGTGCACGCCATGGCAGAAGATTCGCCATACCGCTTTCATATAGTAAAGACGTGCAATTTTAGCTCTAGCAAAAAAATCAAAGTTTTAATGGTTTGGATCGATATTATCAAACCAAAGTTTATTAGTTTTCACAACCGTAAAAATAACGCGTACGAGTGAAGTGTTATCTTTTAGCTTCCACATGATCTGTATGATCAAAAATCGATTTACGAATTCGATAATATTACTTGCCGATACGCCATTTTTGGAAAAGATCGATATTATTTCTAAATCCGATTGCCAGCCATACAACGCAGCCACGGCATTGCCGTTATCCTTTTATAACGTTCGTTATAACTCCAATAACCGTGGACAACCCGGAGGGTCGTTAGCAACCCCAATAAAGAAAAGGCTCGATCACCCGCATATCAATCTGCGCAGTTTAGTTCACCAACAAGAAAATCTCAAGAATTTCAAGGTCGTTCGATTTGGTGGCCAGCTGTTTTAAAACTTTCCAAAAATTGTGTGCGTTATCAATAAACTTTATTCCGAACACAGCTGAGGAATCAGATATAAATCTGGAGGTATTTAATATCGAATTTATTTACTTTCTTTAAATAATTCAGAACAATAGCTACATTTTATGGTTTTAACAATTTTATACATGTGTGTTTTCTTAACTATTTTTTGATTTATCATTTATCGACAGAAGTCCTGTTGACTTTTATGAGGAACGAAGGCATGCCATCGGATCTGATCCAACGAAGTAAAGTAAACATTTTGAAAGAAAAAACCGTAAGTAGATTTAAGAATCACTTACTGTATAAATTGTGTAACAACCAACTTATAACGCACGTAGCTAACCATTTTGTAACCTGCTTATTTAATTTTAACCTAGCCTCTGTAGGACCAGTAGTTAGATTTTTCCTGCTTTTGAGTAGAATTAGAGCGTCCTTTTTAACGCTAAGTTGTAATAAAGTAATAAAATTCATAGCCACACCAGAAACGTGCAAAGATTCACCTAGAACACCACTCAGCAACATCATTGCGACATCGATTGATTCGCCGGATTATTTTGTATATATATTTTTGTTCAACTTTTATAATTCATTTATTGTGTGTAACCAAGAAACTGTCTACCTTTATTTACGATTAATTATATGTTAATTTTCATTAAACGTGTGTATTCCAAGCAAACATTTTTATTTTATTTTAAGTTCTATTTTGTCTTGATAAAGGCAACTAGTCTAGCGAAAGCTTCTACTCGAGGCTGGCGCCCAAGAGCAATAATTATTGAGCAAAGAAAAGTTCCTTTTAAGGATCTACGACTACCGGAAGGTAACCCAGCACCTCCGACGCGGGGTAATTCCCAAGAGCTAGCTGCTCCGTACCCTACATCTACGAGCAAGACAAGCGGCAAGAGTGACCGAAACTATTTCGTATCAATCATTTTCAAGTTTCACTACTACGCGGGTTTCGACTATTACATAGTGTCACCCAACGTGGTAGCTCGATTGTTACATAGTGCTATGATTCAAAATGTTCTATAAAGGCTCCCAATTCAAAAACGAATAATAGATTCGAAAAGAGCACAAAATTCTAAGTTAGAACACACTTTAAAAATTTGTATTACGAGAAACTCAAAATCTTCTCAAATTTCAACTTAATAACTTTATTTGAATCTCTCGGGATAAGAAAGACATGTTTGTGTATAATTGCTAAGAATAATTAGATTGATGAATGTAACATCAAAAAGTAAACAAAAGATTTAATTAGCTAGAAATTAAATAAAATTATGTTGTTATTTTGTACATGACAATAACCTTAAAAATGTAAAACTTTGTAACCATGTTACTTCTAAAATAACATGTTTTGTGAAAATCTGTTCAATTCAAAAATTATGTAATCTCTCCATCTATATGACTCAAGTGGTTTGGAGACGTGAATCAACAAAGTTGTGAATAAGGGTCAAATTCGTGAAAAATCAAGATTTATATAAAATGGCGCTGCAATAGTCAAAAAGGATCCAAATTAAATCACAAAAACGGCATATACCAATGGAATTGTATGAAAAACATATTTTGGAAACACAATTTCAATGTGGACCATTAATCTAGAACAGAAACATTATTTAAAGAAAATTTTAAATCCAAAATAATACAATTTGACTCACTTTTTAACAACAGGGATACCAATTTATCGATTTTCGATGAAAAATCAGTTGACTCCGAAGGTTGTAATAGGGCGGACGTGCTTAATTTGTGTCCAACAGTTATATTAACTTTTGGAAGGTTTTGAAAAAAAAGGTTTTGAAGGAATTTGAAATCTGCAAAATTGTAATTTTTGGTAATCAACTCGAACTTCACTGAGATCTGATTCAATTGCCAATTCATTCAACTTACCGCAATCAACTCTATATCAACAACGAAATTGGTAAACAACTTTAATAACCACAAAAATTTGGATCAAAACGAAACAACAACACGAAGCTAAGTGAGGTCATGCAACTTCCAACTAAACGTGATTCAACAGTGCGCAGGTGTCTTCTTGGCTTATCAAGTGCTACTCTTTTAAGGGCAACTACACACATATCCTTTTTATTTTTGAAATTGTAACTTGACGATTCTGAAGGTACAGTGAATTTTTATTTAACATTAAACGTTTGCCATCAGCATTTTAAATAAAGGGCGTGGGATCAAGACTTTCAAGGAAGTGTATTTTCGACCACCCTCATGAAAGGTTTTTTATTCAAAACATTATTATTTTATTATTCAACGTTAAGCTTTAACAAAAGCACCGATATTATTTCCAAACATTTAACACGCTATAGTACAGCGAAAGACTTAATTAATTCACATTTATTTAAGCAACGACAGGAAGAAGAGAAGAGATTTTAAACTTGTGAATTTAATAAATTTAAATGCTTTTATTTCTAAAACTTCATTTGATGGTAGATCTGTGATCTACAAAGTTATTGTGTAACCATTTGTTTATATGCGCTTTGCGATTATTTTTCCTGAATATAAATATTTCTTTAAAGCTATTGAAATCTTTTTAATTTCACTTAACAAAAGCAATTACGAACTATCCAGAGAGAGCAAATTTTATCAACCTAAAAGATCACCTCTAATTAAATATCATAGGAACCGACTTCTGAGAGTGTCATTGACTGAGTTAGTAAGAATAAGGGGCATAAGTGCTAAACATCCCTTAAAATAAAAAAATGTATTCGAACCATTTTTAAACAATATTTTGTCTAGCCAACAAAGGGCTGGAGTTTTATAAGTAAGGGAGGTCACAGCAATAGATTCGACCTTATCAACCGGCCAAATTAACAGGGATATCCATCCATACACCCACCCCCCACGACATCCGAGGTCAAAAAGTTGTTCAAGTGATACCACCAATTTTGTCAACGAAGCTGTTTAAAATGTTCTTGTACCCACCACTTATATTGTTAAAATCAGTTATTTTGTTTATATTGTTTTCAGTTGTCATAATGTGAGCTGCTTCAAGAAATAACCTCTTGTGCCAGTTACTCTCCATGTCCAACACCTCGACATCCTCCGAAAGGAAGCCATGCGTACACCCCAATAAGTGTTCAGAGAGCCCTGTAGTGGTGCCCCCACTACGTATGTCACCTCTGTGTTGGTTCAGTCTCATGTTCAACAGTTGTTTCGTTTGTCCCACATAAAAAGCATTACATTGGCACTTGACTCTGTATACAACATTACTCTGCTCTAACTTAGGTATTTTATCTTTAGTAGCTGTGCACAGGATTCTACCCAGTGTGAAGGGGTTATGAAATGCCAGTTGAAACTGTGTCGGATCGACCACCGCATAAAAAAAGCTGTTTCATCCTTTCAGCGAGCCATGGATGATACGTAATTTTCATGTATTTCTTGATAGGTGTGTTATCATCATCATTTTTGGTCACTTTCTGTGTACGAGGTGACCCGTAGTCAAAGAGGATGCGGTCCAGTAAGCGGGTGGGGTAGCCATTTTTCATAAACATTGTTCTAAGTTCTCGAACCCGCACATCGAGAAGATCGTCAGAAACACATATTTTTATTCTGTGCATCACGGTTTTAATCAATGCTACTTTCTGGGTTAGTTGGTGGGAGGAGTAAAAACTTAATATTCGATCCGTTGACGTAGGTTTCTTATACCAATCCGTGGACAGCGTTCCATCCTCGGATCGAGTAATGGATAGATCAAGGAACGAGATGTTATTGTCCAATTCTTTCTCGTGAGTGAATTTAATACGGCTATCATATCCATTAAATATCTTCAAGCAATAATCTATTTTGTTTTCGGGCACAGCTGTGAGGATATCGTCGACATAAATGAGCAAAAATGGGATCTCGAAGCTGATCGATCCATAAAAATTTATCAACAAATCATTCATTACGAAAGAGGCAAAAATTGGCGAACAAGGGTCTCCCATCGCACTACCAACTAGTTGGGAGTAAAACACCTGATCATATGCGAAGTAGCTATTATCAAAAATCAGCGAGACCAACTGTAAAAATCGGGTCATCGGGATGCTCGTGAACGGTCTTATCAAGTCCCAGTTGTTCTCCATAGCCGCCAACGTAGACTCCTTAGACACATTAGTGAACAGGGAGCACACATCAAATGAGACGAAAACATAGCCCACCGGAATCTTACCACTCATAATCACGTTCTTGGCCCCCCCAGTATTTTTCACTATGAAAGGAAGTGAGGGGGTGACATTCTTAAGGATGTCGACCAAAAACCCCGCAAGCGGCAACGAAAGAGAGTTCAAGCAACTTATGATTGGTCGAAGCGGGGCACCAACCTTATGAGCCTTGGGAAATCCATATGCTCTAGGAAATTGTGCGTTGTATGTCGTAAGCTTCCTTTTAGCGTTAAGATCTATGTACTCATCATCATGTAGTCTTTTTATGGCTTCATTAAACCTGTTTTGTGTGGCTGATGTGGGGTTTCTTTTTAGCTTTTTGTAGGTAATGGGACCATCGAACAGTTCATGCATCTTTTCCCGATATTCTTCCATGTTCATAATCATCGTGAGGTTACCCTTATCAGCTCTAGTTATCATTAATTCAGGATGGCCTTTAATAAACTTTCTTGCACTCCTTATCTGTCTGTCAACTGGACATTTATCATCTTTTTTATTGCAAAAATACTGGATAACATTTACTATTTTACCTCTTAGTTTCTGTTTCACGGGATTTGAGACCGTGAGGCTACCTATAGAGCTTTCCACTTCGGCCAAGAATTTGTGCATGGGAAAGGACTTAAGTGATGGAACTATTCCAAATTTAGGGCCCAACGATAGAGTTCGCGCCACATTATCAGGTACAACAACCGAAGAAAGGTTTTTCACCCATTTCTCATTCCCCAGCGTGTTGACGTCCCGCTGGCTTTCTACCAGAACATCGAACTTTTTACACATAACTCCACGTATTCTGGTAAACCATCTTTGATGGGATCTACGTTGATTCTCAACGAACCGCTCAGCATCAGCCCGAGGTAACAATCGCCTCAACTCTCTGTTCAATTCGCCCAGTTTTTCAACCAATCGCGTCTCACTCGCTATGGAAGCCTTAATGTGAAGGTCCAGGATCCTCTTGTTAAATCTTCGAAAGAAGGCATCAGTGTCTTTTATGATAGTCCTGCAAGGAATCATCTCGCTAAACAAGCAATTCAGCCTTTGCTGCACAAACCTAGGGAACACGCCCTCAGCACGACAACGGAGGAGGAATGCCTTCCGATTGGACATCCTGGCCAGCTTATGATCACCGAATTCATTGCAAAAACCGCATGTGAACCATGCATCTCACCCATCCTCCAGAAATAACCCATGGTGTAATATAGCAGCAATTCACGTCCAAATAATTATCAATAATACGGGATATCGGGTTCGTGGACAGAAATAAATCAAACAAGTGTTTTTATAGTCGACGTTTCGGCCTCAAAACGAAAACCATCTTCAGAACTGTAATATAATAAGTGAGAATACATAATCACATGGGTCAGCATTAGACATACCTTAAAAAACATAGGTGGAAACTGTTTACAATACATTGAAGGGGCCTGCATTGGTGTCACATGCAAATAAAAACAAAAACATTCGGTGGCGTAAAATTAAAGCGTTGCATAATCCCAAAAGCAAATTAGTCAATAACAATAGGATTTTCATAAATAACCTCATGTACAATATTAAAATATACAGTCAAACTTTTCACAACAACATGCATAAACTAAATACAGATAAGAATACTGATACCGTTGATGGCGTATTAGACAGACATTCGTACACCGCTCAGTTTATATTCCATTTAAACTTCCCGCAGTATTCAAGTAGGAATCCACCAAAGCAAGCAGGCGCACCACTACATCACAAAAGTTTCCAACCCGATGTCAACAAACAAGACGAAAACAAACAATTCGCTCCCTTCCACAACGTTAAAATCAAATGAAACCGGCCAAATTAACAGGGATATCCATCCATACACCCCCCCCCCACGACATCCGAGGTCAAAAAGTTGTTCAAGTGATACCACCAATTTTGTCAACGAAGCTGTTTAAAATGTTCTTGTACCCACCACTTATATTGTTAAAATCAGTTATTTTGTTTATATTGTTTTCAGTGGTCATAATGTGAGCTGCTTCAAGAAATAACCTCTTGTGCCAGTTACTCTCCATGTCCAACACCTCGACATCCTCCGAAAGGAAGCCATGCGTACACCCCAATAAATGTTCAAAGAGCCCTGTAGTGGTGCCCCCACTACGTATGTCACCTCTGTGTTGGTTCAGTCTCATGTTCAACAGTTGTTTCGTTTGTCCCACATAAAAAGCATTACATTGGCACTTGACTCTGTATACAACATTACTCTGCTCTAACTTAGGTATTTTATCTTTAGTAGCTGTGAACAGGATTCTACCCAGTGTGAAGTGGTTATGAAATGCCAGTTGAAACTGTGTCGGATCGACCACCGCATAAAAAAGCTGTTCCATCCTTTCAGCGAGCCATGGATGATACGTAATTTTCATGTATGTCTTGATAGGTTTGTTATCATCATCATTTTTGGTCACTTTCTGTGTAGGAGGTGACCCGTAGTCAAAGAGGATGCGGTCCAGTAAGCGGGTGGGGTAGCCATTTTTCATAAACATTGTTCTAAGTTCTCGAACCCGCACATCAAGAAGATCGTCAGAAACACATATTTTTATAAATATGTAAATCTAATGTTTAAAATTAGCTTAATTTTCTTGAATATCTGATTAATTCAGTTTTGCAACTATTTGTGTTGTGTGGGGTCATTTTAAATCACAGCAGTATGTAGACTAGCAAAACAAGCAGGCGTCCTCTTTCAACCCAAAGTATTGTTTCCACTATTAGACCGAGAGCCAGCAAGAAAAACGACGTATGATTAGCGAAACGCTGAAACTTTTTGGGAAGTTAGCCAGTGTTATAAAGAACAGGGAAACGCAAGTATGGCGGCCCGTATGTGTCGGTGTTGCGCTGCGCAATTTTTTGAATGTGTCAGAAAAAACTATGCCCTTGGGGAATGAGCTAAAAGGTAATTCTGGTTTTATATCATATATTCGATAGCCAGAGTATGAAGGAGTCGTATGCCATACCGATGCGGCGTCTCAAACTGTCCGCCATACTGAATTAAACGTGTCATTTATTTTATGTTCTCTTGAAATACTAGCGAAAAGCTAATTTTTTATCCAACCATACAAAAAGATGTCTCATCACCGATTATGACCATGCCATACTGTTTCGGTGTCCCTAAGTACACGCCATACTGATTTAAAGATGTCGAATTTTTCACCAGTCCATGTATCATAGGATATGACCTGTATGACATATGATATGACATGTATCATAGGACCTATGATACATGGACTGGTGAAAAATTCGACATCTTTGAATCAGTATGGCGTGTACTTAGGGACACCGAAACAGTATGGCATGGTCATAATCGGTGATGAGACATCTTTTTGTATGGTTGGATAAAAAATTAGATTTTCGCTAGTATTTCAAGAGAACATAAAATGAATGACACGTTTAATTCAGTATGGCGGACAGTTTGAGACGCCGCATCGGTATGGCATACGACTCCTTCATACTCTGGCTATCGAATATATGATATAAAACCAGAATTACTTTTTAGCTCATTCCCCAAGGGCATAGTTTTTTTTGACACATTCAAAAAATTGCGCAGCGCAACACCGACACATACGGGCCGCCATACTTGCGTTTCCCTGTTCTTTATAACACTGGCTAACTTCTCAAAAAGTTTCAGCGTTTCGCTAATCATACGTCGTTTTTCTTGCTGGCTCTCGGTCTATATATTCGTACTAAAGCACATAATTTGACTTATGTGCTTACGTCCGCCGACCCTAGATATAACGCCTACAATTTTGTAATTGATGAAAATCGTTTTCCTCCACTTATTCCAACTGGTGAATATTATATGGTCGAAATACAAATGATGTATTTACAGCACATAGTGTACACTGCAAATTTGTGTTTTGAAATATAGCTTCCAATATATCCGAAGTGAAACTTCCAATTAAACTTAATATTTTACAAAAAAAAGGTGTTATCCGTTTAATTATCGTAATTATAAAATTACAGTGAATTTTAAGAACAAAGTGTTGTTTGTTAATAAAAATTGTTGTTTGACTGTTTTTCTTTTTTCATTATAGCATTAGTAATTATTTAAAAAACGGATAGAATGTATAGGTTAATTGAAGGCAATAATGTGAGTAAAATATAAAATTAAAATTTAAAAATTAATACTTTAATAAAACAATAAAAATCAAAGTATTTTCGTGATCTTTCAGTAATTATTATAAGATACTTTGAAAATATTTTAATTAAAATTTTGATTTTTGACGTTTAACTAAATTCTAATTTTTGAATTTTAGTTCAATATTAATTTTCGATTTAAAATAGTTTTATATGGATATGGAATATAAATAAAGTTCGGGAATATCTTGGAAAAGAACAATAAGTAATGAGCACAAAAGAAATAATTAAAACCCTTAAATCCAAATGTTCTTTTATATTATAACTATAACTTGGTCGACTGTAATACTTGTATAGAAAAAACAACATAACCATTACATTTTTATTGCTGTTACGACATTGACCAAATCATTAAAATAATTCCGGAGTGCTATTTAAATATTGTACAAATCATTGATCCAACTTTGAAAATTTACCATGTAACAAAATAAATATAATAACATATAATAACAAAACAAATAAATAAAACAAAATAATAATGTGTTCAGAACATGGCCGCTTAGAGTCGTATTTATGTGCTCCGCTGCAAAAATTAATAAGTAGTACGTTTTCTTGTCATATTTTTGAATTATAAGTGTTCACGTTTCGTCGCACAGTGAGTGGAGTAGTGTGGTATGCCAATGGTATCATCTGTCAAACATTCGCTGACGGCAATATATTAACATAATAATTATAGTCGTGACGTTCCATTAAGGTCTTCAGCATTGGAAAAAGGAAAACAATAGCGATGACGAAAACTCGTAGCGGATCTATTTCCGACGATAGTGGGAGTGCGGATGTGATCAAGATCGGTGAAAAAGTCCTTGAAGTCTTCACCTAGAGAATGGAAGAAAGATTTGATGCACTGCAATGTTCAATTAGTGATATTAACAAGACGACATCTGAGAATCGGCAGCGTATTGTTTTCTTGGAGGAAAAGTTGGATGAGCTGGAACAGTACAGCCGAAGAAATGGTCTGCGATTATACGGTGTTCCTGAACAGGTGAACGAAAATGTCGCTGGATTGGTTATGAACATCATAAAGGAGAACCAGAAATTAGAAGTGTTCGCGAATGATTTTGATAGCATATACCGGGTAGGCAAAAAGATGGACCTGAAGCCTCGGGCTATTTTGATCAGATTCACATCCTATCAGAAGAGATCCCTAGTATTTAACAATAAAAAAAATCTTAAAGGTACCCAATATGTATTGAAGGAGGATCTGACCAGGAAGAGGCTTGAGGTGTACGGGGAAGCAGTTCGAAAGTATGGAATGCGATGTGTCAGTACACGAGATGGCAAGATATTTGTGAGGACTGCGTCGGATGGTGAAGGAATCTCTGGGTTGCTGTTGACGGCCACTTCACTGAGTGAGTTAAAATAACAAACTTTATTGGCGCGGTGCGACTATATTCAATGTGCATCAATTTATTACTTTATATACGGAACTTATCAAGTTAATTTTGCATTTTGTTTTCAATCGGTACACAAGTTAAATTTTTTTTGAATTATATTTCTTATTTAAATTAATAACTTATAATTGTTGGGATTTTTATAATTTTGAATAACTGCTAATTTTCTACATTCATATCACAGATTTCTGTTTTTTCCTTGTTTTAATTAAACATATAATAATTTTTATTATTCAATTTACCTAATAGGGGTTAAGAACAGAAATATACAGTCATGTTTTGCTGTTTATCATAATAACCTTTCATGATACATAATACATATTTTCATTATTTAGTTTTCTCAATAGTTATGTATGCGCGGAGTACATCATTTGTGCATGTTTGGTGATAGAAGTTTTGACCTGTGTTGAGTCCGAGTATATTTTTTAATAATTTGACTTCGGTTATTGATAACCGAAACGACTGGTATTGCGTGCCTGTCTTGGTTTTGGGCCCGGTGTAACCGTGAATTTTTACCCCCGTGATATTTTACCCCGGGGTAAAATTTCACTAGGGATATTTTACCCCCGGTAAAATTTCACTAGAGATATTTTACCCCTTAAAGAATTTTTACAGGGGGTAAAATTTCACTAGGGATATTTTATCCCGGGGGTAAAATTTCACTAGAGTATATTATCGAGGAGATAAAATTTCACCGACGTTAAAAATTGTTCTGAATCAAAAACCAAGGCAAAAACTTAAATTAAGTGGACTATTAATAATAATACTTTTTTAATAAAAAAAAAATTGTTCATATCAATTGAAGATCAACTCTCTTTCTTTGTGTCTTTTTTACCTTAACTACGACCTCAAAATGATTTCCATTTTTATTGTTTAAATACAACGCAGGCTTCTGGTAATCGGGATCGCTTAATAATTGCAGTGTACTGGGAAAACGTATCCAACCGAAAGATTTATCATTATCTGTGGAAGTGTATGAATACAAATCTGATCCAATAAATGCCGCAGTAAAATGTAGATGTAGCTCAACTTCTGTTGCCCATACTGCATCACTTCTCATTCGATAAAATTACTAATTACAAACTACTAATTCCTTAGTGAAATTTCAATAGGGAATTTTTACCCCCTAAAGAATTTTTACAGTGGTAAAATTTTGCTAGGGATATTTTACCGGGGGTAAAATTTCGCTAGGGATATTTTACCGGGGGTAAAATTTCGCTAGGGATATTTTACCGGGGGTAAAATTTCGCTAGGGATATTTTACCGGGGGTAAAATTTCCCTAGGGATATTTTACCGGCGGTAAAATTTCACTAGGGATATTTTACCCCTAAAGAATTTTTACAGGCGGTAAAATTTCTGGGGGTAAAAATTCACGGTGACACCGGGACACATTTGCTGCTGTTAATGGAATACTTTTATTTATTATCTTTCAAGTCGCACATATTGCTGGTGGCGGTTATGTGTTTAGCGGGTCTCGCGTGCCCCCGGTATTTGGCGTGGTTGGCTTTTGGGCTTTATTTTTGAAGTTTTGAGCATTAAGATAGTATGAGTAGAGTAAGAAACCTCAGTGTTGCACATGTTAATGTTCATTCATTGCTTGCCCATGAACATTTTGACAAGCTTAAGGAGCATATAATCCAGCATGAGTATGATATAGTGGGTGTCACGGAGACCTGGCTGAAGACTTCTGATCTAAATGAAATTATTCACATTGATAACTATGCGGTAGTTCGTCGGGACCGTGACTCCCGTGGAGGAGGAGTTGCATTTTACATACATAACTCTTTAAAATTTAATCTCTTGCATTCCTCCCCTAATATTGAACAAATCTGGATTAAATTGTCTATTCACAATGTAAAGTATGCATTTGGTTGTATATACAATCCTAATAGACTGCATCTCGACAATTTTTTCGATGAATTAGAAATTCCACTCTGTAAGGCTCAAAGTGTTTCCGACGAACTGTACTGTTTGGGTGATGTGAACATAAATTGGTTGAAACCTTGTAGTAGTGATACCATTCGTCTTCGTTCTGTTCTGGATGTGATGAATTATCGATTCCCCTACACGTATTGTGGGCGATACGTCAACGTTACTGGATTTCTGGTACTCGGTCTGCACATATCCCTGACCACGAACTAATATTTTGTACTATATTGTGTGATAGACCATCCAAAGTACCACTGCTTAAAGTTGTCAGAGACTTTCGAAATTTAAACCGAGATCTGTTCCGATCTGATCTGCAATCGATTCCGTTTCACGATATGTTTCGATTACTTGACGTTAACGATAAGTTGGCTTTCTTCAACGGAAACTTGCTGAATGTAATAAACACACACGCTCCCACTAGAGTCGTTCGAGTCACTAAGAAGCCTGCTCCATGGCTAACAGATAACGTCAGACTTCTTATGCATTTACGGGATAAGGCTTTTTCTAAATTCAAACGTAAAAACTACAACAGAATTGGCTTGACTACAAAACGTTGAGAAACTTAACCACTATGTCGGTTCGTGCCGATAAACGTGCTTACTTAAAATCTGTTGTAGAAAGTAGTAATTCTAAACAGTTGTGGAGAACTCTTAAAGACCTTAATGTTAAGTTGTCCCCGAATAACAATATTTCGGAAAAGTTGATGGATTGTGATGCTATCAACAAATTTTTTGTCTCTGCTACAAAATCTACAGATGATGGTGCCCTAATTGATTACTTTAATAACAACAAATTCAAACCTAATAGTATATGTGACTTTCATTTTAATTTGGTCGAGGTGTCTGACGTCAGTCATATTTTTGCTTCTATTAAGTCTAACGCAACCGGAGCGGACGGATTTAACGTTTCTCTTCTAGGATTTTGCTGTCCATATATTTACCCTTTCGTTACACATATCGTTAACACATGCTTACTGGAGGGTGTGTTTCCTGATGTTTGGAAAAAGGCATTAGTTACTCCCCTGCCCAAGGTAAGGCCACCTTCCGAGTTATCTCAGTTGAGACCCATAAGTCTGTTAAGTGTACTATCTAAGATTGTTGAAAGGGTTATGGAAATGCAATTGAGATCATTTTTAGATCAAAATGATATCCTCCCTTGTGTTCAATCAGGATTTAGACCTTTACATAGTTGTGCCACAGCCATGCTAAATGTATCAAATGATATAATTCATGCTGCTGATAGGGGTATGGTAACACTACTGATTTTGTTGGATTATAGCAAAGCATTTGACACTGTCAGTCATAAGTTGATAATAGCTATGTTAAAGTTTTTTGGTGTTTCGGAGAGCGCAAATCGGCTCTTTTCTAGTTTCTTATCTGGTAGATGTCAGCAGGTGGTTATTGGACGCAGTATTTCTCACCCCCTACCTGTGTCGGCCGGTGTTCCTCAGGGTTCAATCTTAGGACCTCTGCTGTTTCCCATTTACACATCCAGACTTCCGGGGCTTATAAAACATTGTAATATGCATATGTACGCTGACGACACCCAGCTGTACTATTCCTTTTATCCAACTGATGTTTCTGAAGCCTGTTGAAACGGTTAAAATTCCTCACGAACTTTGGCGTGAAGAATTGATGTTACATTAATTTCTAACCAAAGGTGTTAATTAAAACGACGAAAAAAAAAGATGGAATAGGCGCCACTCGATTTCGGTTAAAAAGGAAGACGTCGTTATGAAAGATTAGACAACTCGATTAAAGGGGAAATCGAGAAATCACGAGCTATCTTTGTAATCTTGCCGGCTAGCTTGGAAGATAATTAATTAAACAAAAACCAGCAATGAGTTCAGGGCATACGGAAAATTTTGAACAACGAAGAAATTTTGTAAACGAAAAATAATAATTGCTCAAATATAAAGCGCAAATATCTTACGCGCAGTCCCGCAAAGAACTAACAAAATAATGGCGGACTACACAAAAATGTTATCAACCATATGTTGATTATCAACCGAAATCACGGAATATTTATACAAAATGTACAAATTTTGAGAATCAACTCAATCAAATAATTAATAATTATTACAATACATTACCAACCAAAAAAAAATGATACCTCAAATTTCGTTGATCTGCGGCCGATGCAAAATTTGTTCAGCTTCGAATCCCATAAAGGCGGATGAGAGCTCCCGGTAAAATAATCAGAAAAAAATGAGCTTCCCAATCCTACGGATTCGAGAAGATAATCCCAGTTCGCTACTGGATGGTATTAACTAACCAATTCTTCTCCAAAATCCGGCTTCACAAAATTTTTGCACAACACACACAAAATCACCTCTTACTCGAGCAAACGTATCCAGTCAAGTCCCGTACCGACTCCTGCGCATTTCCCTCACTCGTACCAACGGTCACTGGTTCCAAAACCCAAAGAACCCGGCGGCAAATTTTAAACCGTTACACTGTAGACTCATTAACGATGATTTACACTCATTGTACAACGGTTCTGGTAGATATTCACTTATGCTTAATCCAAATAAGTCTAAGGTTGTCTTTTTTGGTAGGGGTTCTGATGAGTTTAAGGGGTCGTTAAGAATTAATATGGGCGGTTCGGCTCTTGCAATCTCGGAGGATGCCCGAGTTTTGGGTTTGCACATTGATGCTAAACTGAGGTTTAAAACGCATGTTACGGGTTGCATTCTGAAGGCCTATATGAATTTAAAGTTGATATATCAACATAAGGATTTTTTATCTTCTCATCTTAGAAGGATCTTGTGCGACTCTCTGGTCTTATCGCATTTTAATCATTGTGATGTTGTATATGGCCCATGTCTCGATTCCATCGATGTTCGTCGGGTTCAAAACAGTTGTCTTCGTCTAATCTATGGTATACGTAAATACGATAGAGTAACCCACACGCTTTCAACTGCAAACTGGCTCAATATGAGTAATCGACGTAAGTTACACTCACTCTCTCTATTTCATAAAATAATCACGACACATAAACCACCTTATCTTTATAATAAAATTACATTCCGTACAGATGTGCATAATCTGAACTTACGTCGAAAAATATATTTAATTATACCACGCCATAAACTGACTTTATTCAGGCGTTCGTTTGTTTATAACATAACCACTTTATATAACAATTGCCCGGATGAACTTAAGGAGTTATCCTTACAGGTCTTTAGGAAGCGGGTCTGGGAGAGGCTTTTTGCTGAACAGAGTGCATGACATTGCATAACATTACTTTCATGGGAATGTGAATGAGTGCCATGATTGCCGATCGCGTCGGCTGCCGTTGGGGTCTCGGAGGGCCTTGATGTCTACGCATGCCAGTCCTTTGGGTTGAGTGGAAGAGCAGGCGGCCTTCGCTATGAGGGTCATTCTGAACTCCGCCCTTTCCTCATGTGATGGCGGTGCCTTAACCAAATGCAAATCATGTCCTTCGATTTCATTATCCTTAATGTATTTTTTTCTCTTTTTCTTTCATAATGTATAGGTGATGCTGAGGTATTGTTTTGTAAAATTTATCTATATTTAAAAATGTGTTGTGCTGAACCGTTGTTCTATGAGGAATAAAGTCTATTATTATTATTATTATAAATGTTAGAATCACTCTATGATTCTTCGAATTAAAACACTGGATAACCGTTAATACTTCAATTTATTTTCTTTCAAAAAAACTTAACTTCTAAACTTACTTTTTACTTTGGGTTATCATGTTGGAGCAGGTTACCAACTTGATAATTTAGATAAAAGCAAGTTTACACATTTGATAATTTGTTTGTTTCAAACGTCCTGATATTGGGCAGGGTCGGCTCTTGTATAATTTCCATCTTGTTGATCAGTGTTGTCCAGGTATTAATCAGGGTCGGCTTTCGTAGGATTTCATTGCTTCTAACACGGCCATCCTGCGATTGTTACGTCCTCGTAACTAGTTTTCGGTGAATTCATGGCGTCCATTGATTTCTTGTCCATCAGCGTATTTCTACCAACATTATTCCATTCGTGGCGGTCTTGCGTGTCTAGCTGATGCGGGTGTATTCAGATACTGATCAGGGTCGGCTTTTGTATGGTTTTCGTTGCTTTTAACACGGCCATCCTGCGATTGTTACGTCCTCGTCACTGTTTTTGGTGAAAACCTGTTAATGAAATTAATTAATCTAGCTGGCACGGGGCTTCCCCGGTCGTTATCTTCGCTGGCCCGGGGCTCTCCCCGGGTATTATTTTCGTTGGCCCGGGGCTCTCCCCGGGCATTATTTTCGGTGGCCCGGGGCTCTCCCCGGGCATCATTTTCGTCGGCCCGGGGCTCTCCCCGGGCATTATTTTCGTTGGCCCGGGGCTCTCCCCGGGCATCATTTTTGCTCGCCCGGGACTCTTCCCGGGCATCATTTTCGCTGGCGCGGGGGACTCCCCCGGCCGTCATCTTCTTATTAAAAATAAAAACAGTCATCATTTTTTTTCATCAAATAAAAACAGAAAGAAGACCATCATTTTCGTTCGCTTGTGTTCCCATACCATTTAAATCTTATTACCACTAAGGGTAGAACCATGAATTTCATTGAGACCAAAACCATTGAATGTAATTAAGACCAAAAACAAATTTTATTACCACTAAGGGTAGAACCATGAATTTCATTGAGACCAAAACCATTGAATATAATTAAGACCAAAACAAACTTTATTACCACCAAGGGTAGAACCATGAATTTGATTGAGACCAAAACCATTGAATGCAACTAAGACCAAAAATAAATTTTATTACCACCAAGAGTAGAACCATGAATTTCATTGAGACCAAAACCATTGAATGCAACTAAGACCAAAAATAAATTTTATTACCACCAAGGGTAGAACCATGAATTTGTCACCGTTAATGGTGGTCTTTCATAACTCTACACCGTTAGGGGTGTACCGTGAACTCAGTCACTAAATAAATTTCATAATAACCCAACTTACAGATCCTGCTTTTTGTGTACTTCTAGCGTTTACTTCAAATATTCGAATCCCTGTTCCACGGTTTCGGAGGCGATCATCACGTCATCTAGATAAACCTGTGCTGTTGAATCTTTTAAATTTACCAGTAGTTACAGCTTGCGGTATCTGGTCGCAAGTAGAGTCCAATAACTTCTGTATTTTGTTTTTCCAGTTCTCGTCCAATCCTGACCATTTATTTCCATTCTGTATACTTCGTATCTTTGGTTCTGTTACCAATCAATGCGTCTACACCAGGGATGGTGTCATCCGGTTCCATGATTAAATCGACTTCAACTGTAGCTTCTTGAAGGGTTACATATAATCGGCAACTTCCAATTGTTTCCACATTTTAACTGAATCTTTTTAACACTTCAATAATTGATTTGGGAAGTTCATACCAAGATCATACACAAAATTATCCCAATTCCTGGTAAACGGTTTCCATCCATCGAAAAATGTCTTGCCATTTCCTTGGATAGATCATTATATAGTCAGATACTTGCGCTAGTTCCTTTAAGTCGTTTATTTGTTCGATCAATTCGTATGTCGAAAACTTGCTTTTGTCGCTCGATCAGCTATAATTTCTTAGGTTTTCCAATTCGTTCAACAATTTCTGTAATCGATAATTCCATTCCTCGTCCATTCCTGACATTTCATTTCGTACTTCCTCAGTGCGGCATACGATTGGTGTTGCCTGATCTCGCAGTACATTCTAGCGCCTTGTGACCAACCTGATCACAGATAAAACATTTTCCAGAATATTGGGCCTTCGTTCCAAGTTTAGCGCGTTTGTCTGATCTTTCGTAATTATCGTATTATTGTCTATGGCGTTTTGGAACTGGTCTATCTATTTCGTTTCCACGTTCTGGTCTGAGCTGGTTAAGTAACAACATGAGTTCCTCCTGGGTTTTTGGTCGTTGTAATCGTAGCTGTTCTCGTAGATTTCTTGAAGTTATTCCACCAATTACAGAGGACACAATTTTCTCCCATATCAAGTTTGGTTCGTATCGGTATAGGCTGCGTATCTTTTTCATTGCGTATTCATTCAAATTGCTAAATTCGTCGCTTTTCATATTGGCGGCTAGTAGCAATTTCGTGTCCCATGTAATATCATCTGGAAATGTAGTTAACAGGTCGTTTTCGAAACTAATCCAGTTTCTAACAGCCGGTCTCCAACCATCATAAAACATTCTCGCTCACCCTTGGAGGGCTTCGCTGGTTTTTAGGATCATAATCTGGTCGTTAATATTTAGGCTTGTTCTGATTGCGTTCACGTCTTCCAACCATTCCTTCATAGAATAATCATTTCGATCCGGATGAAATTTTGACAGACTGAATTCAAGTTTTTCCCGGGAGGAATCCTTGATTTCGGCTGAGCGGATTCCGATAAGTTCTTTGATGAATTGGCACAAATCGTTATTGGTTATTTGGTCGGCCATTTTTAAGATAATTAGTGCAAAACAATAGAAAAATATAGAAGAAAAATGAAGAGAAAAAAAATTATTATCTGTTTTGATACTTATCCGTTGGTTCAATGTGGGTTTAATCGATCGCACTTCTGATGTTAGAATCACTCTATGATTCTTCGAATTAAAACACTGGATAACCGTTAATACTTCAATTTATTTTCTTTCAAAAAAACTTAACTTCTAAACTTACTTTTTACTTTGGGTTATCATGTTGGAGCAGGTTACCAACTTGATAATTTAGATAAAAGCAAGTTTACACATTTGATAATTTAGATAAAAGCAAGTTTACATATTTGATAATTTGTTTGTTTCAAATGTCCTGATATTGGGCAGGGTCGGCTCTTGTATAATTTCCATCTTGTTGATCAGTGTTGTCCAGGTATTAATCAGGGTCGGCTTTCGTAGGATTTCATTGCTTCTAACACGGCCATCCTGCGATTGTTACGTCCTCGTAACTAGTTTTCGGTGAATTCATGGCGTCCATTGATTTCTTGTCCATCAGCGTATTTCTACCAACATTATTCCATTCGTGGCGGTCTTGCGTGTCTAGCTGATGCGGGTGTATTCAGATACTGATCAGCGTCGACTTTTGTATGGTTTTCGTTGCTTTTAACATAAATAATTGTTTTGACTACGAAGTACCCTTTTACTAAAAAAATATGGGTTACGTAATATTACAATAATTCTATTTTCAATCCATAATATGTAGTGCTTTAACCTGGGGGTGAATCACTGTGGCAGTATAGTGTACATTTGAGAGGCAGTATAAGCAGTAAGAGGCAGTATAGGCAGTAAGTGGCAGTATCGGCAGTATGTGGCAGTATTAGGCAGTAAGCGGCAGTATTAGGCAGTAACTGGCAGTAACTGGCAGTATTAAGCAGTAAATGGCAGTAAATGGCAATATTAGGCAGTAAGTGGCAGTATTGGCAGTAAGTGGCAGTACCGGCAGTATGTGTCAGATGTAAAAAAGGTTAAAATCGAGGTTTATCGCGTTATTATGTTGAAATTTGTTGGCTTCAAAACAACAAAAAATGCTAAAAACACTGCTGGCAATGTAGATAGCGAGTTAACTTGCTTAACAAAAAGCGTGAATGCAGACCACATGTTTCACGGCTCGTTCTGCATTTTATTTAAGTTGGCGGGATAAATTCTGACATCAAGTCGGACCAATTAGATGCGAGGTTACGAATCCTATCCTTGTTTCATGTCGAATCTTCGAAGACCATGGCCAATCAGCATGTCGTCATACCGCGTAAGGAGAATCTTTAGAGTCCCCTAAATGCACTTTACTGCTTAGATTTTTCGGGAGGAACCAAATAAAAGCGATGGATTTCGATGCAATTATTAGAGATTCACGAATCACCCGACGTGCAGCGGTTCGCTATGCCAGTAGTTGGCTATCGACCAACTATTAAGGTGAAATTTAAACTATCACCGAAAAGTAAATTAAATTATCGAGACTTTTGCAATTAAAATATAATTAGTGTAAAGCTCAGGCAAGTTCGCATTTAATATTGTTGACGTTATTTAAAACCCTTTACGCTTTTATGAACTATCCGTTGTTTAAATTAAATAATGCTGACGTTATCGTAAACCATTTACGCTTTTATGAACGATCCGTTGTTTAAATATTATCGATGTTATTTTAAACCATTTTCGTCGGTTCAATTAAATATTATTGACGCAAATTTAAAACTATCTTTGCTGTGTAAATTAAACCATTTAATAGTGACACTCTTTAAAACTAGTTTCGTTGTAATCTTATTGACGCGATTTTTAAACCAGATTCTTTGTTTAAACTAAAAATTTCGTGCCGCATTTGAACGAGTTTAAATTGTATTGTTTAAACATAAACAATCTCATAGAACAGTTTCGATCAAAGTACTTCATGGTTTGTTTCGTGGTACAATTAATGGAACAAGATTACGTTACGGTTGGCGCGAATTATTGTCAATAAAAGACAGGGCCGTACCTAGTCAGTTTGGAAATCGTGGAGCAGCCCACCTTTGTTTTTAATAACGAACCCACCTTATCGAAGCATCCCGTCCTACCGAGTCTTTGTCATCTCGATTTTTGGAAGGACTTTACCTGCCGACATTTCATTATTATTATTCTCACGCTGGAAAATATCTGCTTGGAAGACCGATCCTAAGATGGAAGTTTACCTGTAAAATATTACGTAAGCATTGTTTTATTATTATTAAGTATTTTTGTACCTTGTGGTCCGTTTGACCTCAAATTTAAAGCAGCCTTCCGTTCCACCGTTAAAAGTCGAATTCGCTCTTTTGTATTCTTTTGTTTATGTGTTAATATGTCGTTTGAACGTGGTGTTACCACGCATATGTTGATAGTGTTGATATTTAAAGTTATTTGTTTATTGCAAGTAACGTAACGATTAGAAATTTGTGTTTCATGTCACGTTTATACCCCCACGTATGGGGATTTTTGCATTTAAGATTGGTGGTTCAGTAACCCAACAATTTCACCTGTTCCAAAATGGTGAACAGCTGTTTAAATTTCAACATTCATATTTCGATCATTAACTTGTATGTTAATTACTTCATGTGTAAATATTTTGTCAACCGACAATTGTGGTTGTAAATTTGATTGTACAATTGTTGTAACTTGTCAGAAGCCCTTGTTTATTCCGTTTTTTTTATTATATCTATTTTAGTGTTTTTTTATGTGTTTTATTGTCGTCATGTGTATGTTTTGTTTAGCTAGCTATTTTTGCCAAGGTAAAATCTATCTACTGTGAAGGTAAGGTTATCCAAAGAGATTTCACCAGTGTAAGAGTCAACGCGACGAATCAGCAAGCTGTCGTGAACCAGCTTGGAAGGACGATTTTACATCCCCCTTTGAATAAACTTCGGTTTTGTTCACGTGGCGCCCATGTAAATACTCCGCGTGTAAATTTACCCCCCCCCCCCCCCCCGTTAGCGACAACATCCAAAATCACAATTGTGGACCGCCCAATCGTTGATGAGAGACCATCAAATCGCGACGTTTCGTCACAAGCCCTTTTGATCGTTCAATCCACCCACCCCTTCGCGGCTAGAGCTAGTCAACCTTTTTAGTTTTGTTCGGAAGGTGTCTTGTTTGCGACTTGTAAGGTAACACATTTTGTATCGTTTTTTCTCAATAAATTCGATTGGGTGGCTGAAAATTGTTTAAACAGTGTTCACGTTTTTTGTTTGGTGAAGCTTTCTTTCTGCAGGGGAAGGCAGTATGTATGATTGCCACTTTCGGACTCGTCATTCATTTGGCCCTTTCCTTTTTTTTAAGGCTTCGAGGTTTAGTTTTTGGGAACGTCTGAATAAGCACGTTTATCCTACTTTATCCGTTTTTGACCTAAATAATAAAACGAGAGCCGTCCAAACTTGTTTTGATTTTTATTTTTTTGAATGTTTATGTAACGTATTAATAGCGGAGTAATTTATAAAATCTTTTTTAAAAGCTTTATTTTATGCAAATAAAATAAATTTATTTTTGAAATTAGTAAACCATAACAAATGATTCAGTACCTGAAATTATAACAAAGCCCATTTTTCTAAAAATAATTGATATATTCAATTTTTGCAATTTTTATGTGGTGTCTGAATCTTTATGTTACTCACTGTATGTACTGTTATGTCTTGTTCCTCGTAGAATTACAAAAATACACTACTACTTTAATATAAACTTTATTTGACCATAGAAGATACATATTGCTATGATTCAATCGTCAATAAAGATTAACAATTATTAGGGATGCAGATAAGCAATTACAGACCGCATGAAAATTCTTCTACGATTTAGAAAGTTCTTCGATGTTAAATAAGACTCAAAGAAAGAGTACAATAAATTCGGTTATTAATAAAGACAGGTAAGGAATGGGAAAGTCCAAGAATGATATCGTAAAATATAATCTAATGTCCACAAATTAATTCACATAAAAATTGTTAGATCGTAAGAAATTGTTATTAAATAAAAAAAAAGTATAATTATGTTAGATTAAGTTGTGCGTTAAATATAAGAAATTACGTGGGTGTTCGAAATCGGTTGAACAATAATGTAACGGTGTTTGTCCGGAATGTTCGGAAGATCGCAACGACAAAACGGATCGCAAGATGAACGCTAAAACAAAAGCAATGGTGTAAATAATTTAATGACAATTATCAAATCAATTAATTATCAAAAGTGCTACAAAAACTTACCAGGTAGAAAAGATATCAAGTTGGAATAAAACGAATTTTATTCAAATAACCTAGCAACGGATCGATAAATAAATGCTTCTTACACGATAGCCAAAGCGAGGAGCACGTGTAAATTTCGGCTCCGAGAAAAATTCTTAATTGATTGTAAATCAATTTTAAAAGTGTGAAGAACTAAAAAGTAAATCAGTATAAGCACGTGCAAAAGAGAAAAATAAGTGCGGTTATAAAAATAAAAGTGCAAAAATACTTATTTGGAATAATTTTGGAATGATGGTATGTAAATTGGATGAAACGATCCTATTATTATCACAGGAGTATGGATGCACAAAAACAGAAACTAGATTGGATACAAATATCTGGATATTGGTAAAAAGCTTGGAAGACGAGATCTAAGGCGAATTATTACACTTAAGGAGCGACATCTACGGGTGGTAAGAATACAAAAACTTAATTTATTACGCGACGTGAGTGCGAAAGTCAAATAACATTAAACCGATTTCGCGGGAATACGAAATTAACTTTGGGTTGGAGTACGAGTAGATTATAAGAATTTGTTGTTTATTGTTTATTAGTATAAGATTTGTGTTTGAATTACTACATGAAAAATAAATCAAATTATCAATTATTGTTCAAAAACATAGGCGTATCATTCGGGGATTTTTCTATCCCTACAAAAACATTTAATTTCAGAATAAGAGCGCAGAATCGACTACTGAAGAGAAAGATTTTCATGCAAGGTAATTTTTTTAAAGAGCTAGCTGTGGAATTCAATAAGTTAAAAAAGCAATCTTTAAATAAATAAAAAAAAAATATATAGCGGGTGTCTCGAATAATAAAATAAATAAACTAGTACACCGCAATATGTGCTACTTATTTATTTGTACAATATTCAAACGGTAATTGCCATACAACACATCTATGCACCCTTATATGTACAGCTAAGGGTAAGAGTGGTGGTCACATCTCTTTCCAACATCGTTAGGGATGTGGACAGTACCTCGTTGTAACAATAATAACCACGAATATTACAACAAACTAGTAGAGTTTGCCATGGGCACCTATATTATTTTGAAAGCTGAAATCCTAATGTAGATTGTTGTTATGCATCATTAAGAATATTGTCGGCTATAATGTTACAACCGGTATGATGATTATCAACAAAAGCTACGAGTGGAAACTGACTGGAGATTCAAAACATTCGAAGGACGAGTTTAATGTGCTGTTTCCATACCACGAACAAAATTTGTATTTATTACATTACTTTCATAGAGTTTATTGAAAAGGATTGTTACAAAAGAGTAAAGCCTTTTGAAAAGTTTGCTCTACTATATACTGCCGTGATAAGCTACTGAAAATTAATTTTTGATTTATATAGCGGAGAAAAATATAACGGCTCTTTTTTCTTACTTCCGGCAAGCTCTGTGGGCGTGACAATGGTTCGATTATAAGTAATTGAACACCTCATCGGTTCGCTAACTACGACCTATTCAAATTTAGAA
The DNA here is from genome assembly GCA_932274525.1 of Podabrus alpinus. Classification (NCBI taxonomy): domain Eukaryota; kingdom Metazoa; phylum Arthropoda; class Insecta; order Coleoptera; family Cantharidae; genus Podabrus; species Podabrus alpinus. Next base: position 59,267,993 of record OW026454.1, on the reverse strand, counting down.
ATTAATTCTTATGGGTATCTGAATCGATTCGTACCTCTTTTGCTGTATTAAATTTTATATAAAAACTCAGATAAATCTTTAAGAAAATAAACGATTCATTTATTAACACAAATATTAAATTCATCAAGAAACAAAATTATAATACCTAAAGAGAAAAGAAACAAATTAAGTGTACAATTGTTACAAAGTTCTAATATTCTAACCACCCCCCGATTTATACGCACTAATTTAATTTTAAAATGTTATCAAACAAATCAACGCGGTGTGCACACAATTTATTTCTTACCGGCTTTCTGTCCACCGTCGAAAAAACGAACTAGTATTGTTGTTGTAGAATTTGCCGATGTTGACGTGACCTCGGATCCAATTTGTCCATCCACAGCTTGAATTGTTAAAATAATTGATGACCATCGATAATTTGACTTCCAAAAATTAATCTTCTTTTCGTTGTCTCAGGTAAATTATTCAACTTCTTCATATAACAACTTATAACCATTATCCAAATTTTAACCAAACAAAATTTTACAGCGGTACCAAAAATTTTCATTTACGAATATTCTTTGCTTCTTAACTTATTTGTAATATTTCAAACCACAATTGCCTTTCTTACTAGATACCATCAATCGAATCCGTTTCAAACTTAATATCCAAAAAATAAACAAAAAATAATTGTGCTTGCTATTAATGGACATCCAACAAATTTCAACCAAACTTAATCAAAAATCAACCACGTCCGCACTTTTCTATGGACGGCCTGCGAATTTAACAACTACTTCCGCACTCCTCCACGGACGCCATGCGAATCCCCAAATTATCTCCTTCCTGTCCCCTCCAATTATAGACCGGCGTACTTGACCAATTTTCCAAAACTTACACTTTATATCACACAATTTTAATTACTCGCGTTACCTAACTTAACAATTTTTAAATTACTTAATTTGTTTACTAAGCAACTGAACATTATCAAATGAGTCATAATTTTGTCTCTTTACACTTTTCAGGAATCGATTAATTTCCGAGGAGACTTAATTTTGGTTTGTCAGATATTAGATCAAACAGCTTTAAAAATACTAGAGGTATTTGTACGACTCAGGTACATTTCAAAGTGGTGTCTTAACCTTTGTTGTTAAAGCAAGAGGTGTTTTATTGCCTAATCGAACTCACCCCCTTTGGATCATTACAATACATAGGTATAATATATAATTTTATATTTTCCAGCGCTTTTAAGAAGTTTTATCAAGTTCTCAATTTTTCTTGAGTTTCCTGCATTTTGATTATTTCTGTTAACTATCTTAAATATTTTGAAATTTTACTCATAATATAAAATCTATATGATTTTTAACTTTTGAAATTAATCATACTCAAATAATAACATTACTGAATTGCTGAAAAATCCTGAAAATATATTGACTTTTAATGTTTAACTAACTTGTAAATTTTAATTTAGTAGTCAGAAAAGGAAAAGAATAAAACACGTACAATATCAAACAATAATTTTTATTAATTAATTTAACAACCATTACAAAGTAAATAAAAGATACACCGTCAACTGAAATTTGCGAAACATTAAATTTAATTGTAATTTTACTTCTTTGGATACATTGGACGATATATTTCAAGATAAATATTTGCGGTGCATACTATGTGCTTTAAATAAATCAGTTGCATTTCATCCATATATTCGCCATTTGGAATAAGCGGATACAAAATTGCAGACATGATGATAAATTATGGTTACATCCTAAAAATATCACATGGTAAAAACAGCAACCTTGTGAAAATTTAATCACCTTCTTTATGAAGCAGTTGGTGAAGTTTCCACAATTCAATACAGCTCTTGTTCCAATAACATTCGATTTAACGACTTCGCAAAAATTAACTTGAAAACGAAACCCAGGGAATATGCGATATTCGTTACTTAAAAATTTGTATCTTTGTACCAATGTCTAACAAATATAATATTATATAGTTTATGAAGATTAAACATTCATCATACATTTTTCTAATCCATCTTTTAAATATAATTTATTCCTCTTTCATTATGTAGATACTAGTTTTTAGGAAAATCAGAGAGTAATGTATCTTGTAATGGCTTTCAGTTTTTTTGTGAAATCTTTATTATCTTTATTTATCCGAATTATTTTCATATCATATCTCCACCAACATTTATAATAAAATTCGATAGTTGGCTATACTTACATATTTTGAAATTGCTCCTGTTCCAAGGTACAACACTCTCCCCCTAGGCAGGTGTTTAAAAATCTTAATTTTATTAACTATTTTTATCATTGTTGATTAATAAAATTATATTAAAATGACCAGAAACTAATTGACAAGAACTAACCTCTAATTTATCACCAAAAGACTGTAAACAGTAATGCAACTTTTTTGCATTACTGTTTACATTGCAATTTATAGCTGCTGTAGTATGATTATATTTGAATGTTGTGAATGTTACAAAATTTACGTACAGTTTATTATAACTTTTTAATTCCATCCCAGTATTTCTTATTTTAAAGTCATTTTGCATAAACTAAAACGAAAGGAAAAGCAATATTAAGTAGGTACGAGTACCTAAAATTACCATGAATAAAAAATTCTTTGAAAACCTTAGACAAGAAACTATATCATCACAACCGACGTCTTTTAGTAAAAGTACCAATACTCGTATTATCAATATTAGATTTAACTTTTCCATTTGAAATTACGGAGAAAACCTGGCATAAAAAGTAATAATAACTAGATAAACACGTTAATTAAATACGAGTAAAAAGAAATTACATGCATACCTATTTGTAGTAACAATAATATCTAACGAATATTAACAAACTAGTCAAGTTTGCTAACGTTATTTTCCTTTATTGAAGGTTGCAATTCGAATTTAAAATATATTTTGCATGCATCATTAAGCTTAATTGTTAGCTATAATATTACAAGTGATATTTATGATGATCACCGGTGATATCTACGAGCAGATACCGACCTGTAGATTCAAAGAATCCGAAGGTTTAATTTAATGTGCCGCTTCGATATCGTCAGTAATGAAGGATGATTCAATAAGACGTCACAAATAATACGATTTAATCAAGGAACCTTACACGATCGACGAACATACTTTTTGTTTAGGATAAGGTTACTCTAGAGTCCCTACTTCCTTGATTTGTTCATCTGATCCGCATTCTAAAGTATTAGTCGTCTCTTGGTAGCCCCTGAAAGTTTCCGTCCGAGTGGATTCTTCATTTTGAAATCTCCTCCCGAAGTTGTTTTTTTACAAGTCGTTCCATGTTTGTTCTCACGAGTAAAGGGGAAGTAAAGATTCGTCTTCGCACAGCGCCCCACAAGCGATGGAAGACTGCCTAAAGCGAAGTTCATTGGTGCCTCAAGGTTTCCGCGACTAGAGACCGAGCTACCCCTCAGCTTTGCATTCCTTTGGCGTCACAGAACCGCAGGAAGTAGGAGGTTTTTATGGTGGTGATTGTCCACTCCACTCTGAGCCGGGCATAGCTTTGGCAGTTAAATGCGTCTACTACTAATGCGAAACGCTCGGATCGAATCCTGGCAGGGTAAGAACTTTATTCTGGCCGTCTCTCCTGGGAAGGCAATGGCAAATCACCGAGGTAATCTTCCAGGAGAATCAATCTCAAAATGAAGTGTATTACATTTCCCGTGGTTCGGAGCCCACGTTAAACAAGTAGGTCCTCTATGTATGCGAGAACATATTGAACGCATATCACATGCATAGAAGAGATGGATCACGATGCTTCTGTCAAGAAACTATACGACTGTAGAGTAAGAGCTTGTCCACTCAGCCCAGACGAGTAAGCCAATGCCATCGTGCCCTGTGTCACTAATCTTTGCAGCTCACAAGGGGTTTGCTCTTTTGTGTTTGCTAATTAGTCAGGCTTCTTCTGCTACAATCATCATAACCGTCAAGAAACCGGCAAGAACCGAACACAAAGAATTTTCAATTCCGCCCGGCCTCAATCGCGTCTCGTCCGACCGATAGGGGGGGGGGGGTCTTTCCTATCTCTCGTTATGATGTTCATGCCTGCTGTCTCATCGAAAGCACGCAACCCTATCACCACGCCAAGGTTGGAAACACCCGGAGGAGGAATAACTATTCTTATTTAAGTTTTTAATTTTCATATTGTCTTCAGGTAATTCAAACCAGTTGTCAGGTATTTTAATATTAAATTAATATATTCGAAGGAGGAAGAATAAAATAAATGCATTGTCAAACAACTTTTATTATATGTAACCAGTATTATGTAACAGCCCCAGGAAGTGACGATATTCGGTTGTTTGCTCGACGACAGTCATTTGTCACAAAATACACTGTCAAGAGGAAAATACCGATTATTTGTCACTTCCCGCGGCCTGCATGGTGAATAACAGCCCTATGGTAACAGTCACCGGGCGGCTACTTTCCCCACGGGGCTGTAATTAAATTAACAAACAATACTTTGATCGTAAGATCAATTTAAAATTTACAATAATTTTAAAATTGTGTAATGTGTATGTAGGTACGTACAAGAATTAATTAAAGAACTATTGGAAAGCAAATAGAGATACACTGTCAATAAAAATTTATAAAGTATTAAATTTATTTAGAAGTTCTAGTACTTTGGATATATTGGACGATATATTTCAAGATAAACATTTGCGGTAAATACTATGTGCTTTAAATAAATCAGTTGCACTTCAGCCATATGTTCACCATCGGTAATAAGTGTAGGAAAGCGATTTTCATCAATTACAAAATTGCAGAAGTTATATGTAGTAACATCCTAAAAATATCATAAGATAGAGGCAAGAGCGTGAGCATTGTGAAAATTTACTGTTACCTTTATGAAGAAGCAATTCCTAAAGTTTCCACAATGGAAGATCGCTCTCGTTCCAATAATATTGGACTTCACGGCGTCGCAAAAATTAACTTGGAAACGGAAACCAGGAACCATACGATATTCGTTACTTAAAAATTTGTATCCTTGTACTAATGCCTAATTTAATATGCAGAAAATGAAAAAAATGTTATTTATTTACTTATTTTTATTTTGTCGATTAAAATATGGGAATGGGACTTTTCGGCGCCGCCGATTCGGCGTAGCTAGTTCGGTGCCGCCGGTTCGGCGTAGCCAGTTCGGCGTAATACCGTTTCGACGCGAGAACTATTCGACGCTAAGACGATTCAGCGCTAACCGTTTTAATAATTCGAAACGCATTTCAAGAATTTACAATATCCTCATTTTCGGTCGAAAGAGACTATAGAAATATTACAAAAATTAAATTTTTGTAATTTTTAGAATTTCTGTTAGTAGTATTCGTAGGAGAGAGGTCGCCTACGTCTGAAATCAGGCACGGCACTTAAAGAAGAAGAAGTATTCGTAAGTTTCACTGTCTGTTTATTTTATTTTAATGTTTTGATGTCTCTGATATATGTATTTATCTACTATTGAAAACTTTTACATTTGTGTAAGTATAATAATGTTACGTGTTAATGTTTTCATTGCCTAATTTCTGGTTTTTTATCCTACAACCACTTTTCGAAGATGAGAATATTTTAAATTCTCTAGATACGTCTCAAATTATTAAAGAAATAAAGGACTTTGGGGAAAAGATTTAATTTTTCAATTAATTCGTTAAATTACATGATCTTGGTTTTCGAACTAATTTTCCATTTTGTTAAGGTTATCTCAGGACTCAGGATCTCAAAATTAGAGTAAAATAAATTTGTAATAAATTTTTGTATTATAGTTGACCTTTTCTTGTTAATTTATAAGATATTTTTTAATTGGGTATAAGTATTTTAATATTTTAAATATTAACCAACGTTTCGGGCCGTTTACATGTGGTCCATTTTCAAGGCTAAAAATGAATTATAATTATTATAATATAATTTTATAAATTGTAGCGCTTTTTATGAAATTAGTTGAAAATGTCAATTTAATCAATTGTTATTAATTAGGTAATACCTAGTTTTTATTTAGGTGATGTCAACAAATGACCAGATATTTAAGTTTAGGTAAAGTATTGTCACATTTATAATAAAATAAAAATAAAATAAAAATATCAATACGCGACTCGCCTAAGCAATTATGGCAAAATTGACATTACGAGTAAAAGGCGATGCCCCGGATGTGATTAGTAATGAGAAAATAGAGTTGATGGAAAAGTTTCTAAGTTTTCTTGAAGGGTAATAAAACGTAGGTCAGACAGTCAGGTATGGAAGTTGCAAGTGTGAGGATGAGTTAAGAAGTTAGTTACGATGTGTTAGAAGGCTTCACCACTAATTTATAATGTAAGAATTAATTTTAAGTATTAGATTTAAGGTGTACGTAAATATTCGTTACTAAATGTTTAAATAAATAGTGTTAAAGTTTCGAACCCGTTTTAATTCAAAATGCATAAAAGATCCCCGTCGCGAAATAATCGTGACAGTATGAAGAGAACTAATGACAGTAAACAATGCCTATAAATCTAAGCAATAATTCAAAATTAATTTTTCAAATTTTCTTCCATATTTATCAATAAAGAAACTGTTGTGCTTGTAGAAGCAGTTTCTTAGATTGATACTTCTAGCCGGGGAAACTAACGTTAAATCCATTGATTTGTATTGGTTGGTACAAAAAGCTATGGACCAATTTTTGTGAGACACCATACATTAATTGCATACTTTAAAATAAATCGGAAAATCATTTCCCGCCGAATTGTCCCTGCGTCGAATTGGTCTTGCGCCGAATCGGGTCACGCCAAATTGGGTTCGAGCCGAATAAGGTCGCGCCGAAATGGGCTCGCGGCGAATTAGTCTCGCGCCGAAACGGCGGCGCCGAATCGGGTGTACGCCGAAAGGGCTACGCCAAACTGGCTACGCCGAACCGGCTGCGCCGAAAAGTCCTAGACCCAACAACATAATCGTAAAAAAATGAGGTACTTTAGTACGCATTCAAAAACTATTAATTTTTTTTTTATCTTCAATTGCAGATTAATGCATTTACAGTGCAACTTCTACACGAAGATGACCAGGTATCAGCAGGAGGCATTTTTAATTTAGACAAGACTATGATCTACTCAGTAAGTACCTAGTAGCTTTAAAGTAAGTAGCTTTAAAGTACCTTTACATTATTAGACAATAAACTCCATTGTCGCTGGAGTCTGAGGAGCCATCTATTCAGAGGTGTTTCTTCTTACGAAGATGCGTCGACCAGATCCAAAAACTTCATACTTGGATTCGACAGTCTACAGTACATTCCTTCACTGTCCCAGTGTCCATTGTCGATGTTGTAAGGCCCACTGAAGACGTTTCTTTTTATTTATTGGACGCAGCAATGGTTTTTTGACAGCAAGACAATCTTTAGACCAGCACTTCTCAAACGCCTCTTTACCACCGTGAGTGACACTGGGTTTGATCGGCTTCTATTAACTTCAGCACGGATTTCTGATGCTGCTAATTTTCTATTTCTTTTGCTAGTAACTACTACATGTTGGTCTTCCTGAAAAGTAGTTATTTTTGGTCGCCCGGAGCGAAGTAGATCACAATTAGTGTCAGTGTTCTCAAAACGATCAACAGTCGACTGGACACCTTTTAGCGACACTTTTACTTTTTTGGCAATTTTGCTATATGATAGGCCTTCCTTGCGTAAAGTAATAATTGCACTACGTTTTTCAATATAAATTTCACTACCTTTTGCCATTGTTGGTTCATAAAACACGTTAACTTGTTAAACCCTTGAATTCCAAGTTGCGAATGATAGTGACACATTTCACCATAAGATTTTATGATTATAATTTTTAAAAACATAATTTTTTAAAGTTTACATGATATTTCATACGACCCTAATCAAATATTAGAAGCTGCAAAGTGACATAGAAGTTTTGTACGCTATTGAGTAAATATTAACATTAACAATCTTTCGAAGTAATTTAATGAAATTTATGAGTTTGATTGTTATTCATTGTGTGGACTATCATAAAAGATCTACGTAATAGAAATATTATCGAATAATAAGTGCTTATTATAAATATTATCCAATAAGAAGTACACGGCTCCACGTGGACTCGCATAGAAAATGAATTTATATTGCTTTATCATTTTACCAGCCAGGCTTGTGAAACTCGACACCTGTTATCAGCTTCCTGAAGCAGCCCTAGTGAGTGCAGTCCCATATAAGCCAATGCATTACAAATTTAGCTTTAGCAGCCGGGCTTCAGAAGCCGGCTGCAAGAAGCCTCAATGAAATGCGGGCTATCTCGCCAATACACCAAATATGCTTGTCGTCATGATTTTCTGTACTGAAATTGCACACGAAAACTTGCATGCGATTCAGGATGAAAATAAGGACCGCGTCATAATATGGCTCTTACTCCTAATATTTATATTATAAAAAATTTGGGGATAATTACCTATCACCTGTCACCCGAAATCGCCCCAAAATATTTTTTTTAGCAAAAGGAACCTTATTAGAGTGTCCTGTAAAAATTTCGCCCGAGAATGTATAGTCAAAATTTTGAGAAAAATCGATTTGAAAAGTAGGGAAAATTTTTTTTGCCTTCTAATTTTTGGCTTGGCCAGAGCTGTGAGCATCAAAAAACCTACCCTCCGATGCTCCGCATCTCCGGGCGGTTTTTCGTGCTCAGAGCCGCTACGCGGCGGAGCTAAACATACGAGAAGACGCCACCAATCACCGGGATGAAGGCAAATATACTCTAAGTCTTAAATGAGTGATGCGCGGTGATGTCCGATGAAGCGCTGTACAGTTGATGAGGGTAGAGGCGAATTTTTTTGTGACCCTAACTTGTTGTTATTGACCCTAACAAGTCAGGGGGACCGCCGGCTTAACGTGTCCTCCGAAACACGGCCGACCGCAGTTCATTTTGTAAGTCGGTCACCCAAGTGGTTGCCCGAAGAAGTGTTGCTTGCATGCGAATATCGAATAGCTCGATTTCTAGCAGCATATCTAATGCGGTCGACATTATTACAGTAAGTTTGTTTTAACGTTCGCGATGAGAAATTCTCTAGCCGGTAACGTGGTCAAAAGAATAGAGAACGAAGTTTTTCTTATGTTCGGGGTACCGAAAATTGCTATCAGTGATAACGGGCCCCAATATAATATTAGCAAGGAATATAAATCCCTTCTGGAAAGATATGGCGTTCAAGGTAAATATACGCCGTATTACCACGCCCAATCTAATCCGACTGAACGCGCGAACAGAACGATAAAAGGGATGATTACCTCGTATGTGGGAGATGACCATCGAACGTGGGATGAGAATCTCGCGAAGATTTCCTGCGCTATTCGCAATGCAAAAAGCGAAGCCCACGAACAAACGCCCCATTACGTAAACTTCGGTAGGGAAATAATATTATCCGGTAAAGATTGGGAACGGAAAGACATTTTCAGTAACCACGAACCCATTAAAGATACATGTAGGGTTAAAGGCTTAAAATAACTCTTCAATTTTGTTCAAAACAAATTGATAGCAGCGGGGAAAAGGAATAAAAAGGTTTACGATCTCAGAAAGAGATCGGAGCAATTCGAAATTGGTCAAGGGGTGTATCGCAGAAATCGCGTATTATCTAGTGCGGCTGATAGATTCGCCAGTAAATTAGCTAATAAGTACGTTGGTCCATTTTACATTAAAGAGAAACCATCTACATAGACATACGTGCTAGAAGATCAATTTGGAAAAAACTGCGGGTTATGGCACTCAAGTGATTTGAAGGCCGAACCTCCAGATTTAGATAATGTACATTAGATGATTTGTATATAGAATTTTTTTCGTACATAGTTAATAAGTCTTAGGTTAATAAATTATTTAGTTTAGTTGAGTAGCAGCCACAGGGCATGGGTAGGTGTACCAGAAACCTGTCAGCTAGATAGATAGGTTGAGGAGATAGCTTAGCTGAAATCTAGTATTCCATTTACGGATGTAGTTATTGAGGTGTTTTGGGGCAAAACCCCTTAAACTTGGGGGTTTAAACCTTAAACTAAAAAAATATTCAAAAAATATTTAAAAATCCGTCAATTTGAATTGAAGGAAACGACCGCGCAAGTTGCCATTTGCTTGTGACGTCACAAGGCAGAACTTTACATTCATTTATATTATTGTTCTGTGGTTTTGTGCTTTGAAAGTTGAAGTTTGTTAGTGTTAAAAGCTGTTATTAGCATAATTAAATCAATTAAAAACAAAAAGTTAAAAAAGTACTCTACACGAGTAGAGTAAACAAAAAAGCGAGGTTATTGTTATTGTGCCAGTGACTTAAACCAAACGCGTTGCGTTTAAGGTTACATGATTTATTTTAAATTATTATTGAATTTTAAAATGGATTATTTATAACAAAATACAATAAATAGAAGTTATCTTTGCTGATTTGATATTTAATATATAGGATTAATCGGAAAATACTGTTTTAACTAAATTTTTTTATTCATGCATGTTCCCCATTGCCAAAACCCACTAAAGCCCAGTTGTTCAGTCTTGGATTATCTTATAACTTGGGTTAATTTCACCAAACAATTTTAGCCAGAGGTCTGTAATATCAAAACATGAAATCCGTGAAAGTATTACAGGTTTATTTTGGTTTTAATACATTTCATATATTAAAAGTATGTTACAATACATTTGCCTCCTCCTGTACATAATTATTCTTGAAATCCAACATATAAAATGCGATAGTTGTTTGAAAAATTCGAAAAGGTTGGCAACTTTTATAGCGGAGAGATTAGTAATACATACGAGACAAAAGTCGACAGGCGGGTTTTGTTGAGTTAGTTTTAGCGAAAATCAAAGCGAAAAGTGATCGACTTGGGTTTGAAGTTAGTTGCAAATGATATAACTGAAATTTTTTAGATTTATGAATTATTGGACTCGACATAATTTCGACATAACACGAGAAGGTCATCCTTCACGATTTGAACAAGCAGGCCTTGGTGGATGCCCCTAATGACGATGCGAAATGGTTTTTCGCCATGAACTCGGTGGGAGAAGAAATTCCCTCCAGTTTCGGCATCACAGTTGGCCTCGAATTGCTTAAACATCACACGGTAGTCATCTGGGGAAAATGACGAGTTGGAAATGCGCTCCGAGATATTTGTACCTTTGGAGTACTTAATATACTCTAGAATTTGAGCTGATCAACCAACAGGGGCCACTTAGCGACATCCTTTAGGACGTCTCCTAATTCCTAATTCTCCTAAAGGAATTCTCATTTAGGAAAATTTCAAGCAAAAGAGGTCCATATTTGCATATGACATCAATAATAAAATTTTGAGGTAGTAGTAAAATCTTCAAAATTTCGTAATCTTTTAAAGGCTCTAACATTTTTACTTTTGGGGTTCAAACTATGGGAATAATAGAAGTTCATGGAGCTCAAATGATTCTAGATCAACTGGTATTAATTTTATTAAAAAAATAACTTCTTAAAAATGTATTTCAACACCCGCCCCCCAGCCCAAAATTGTTCTAAAAATAGGATTTTTATTATAAACCATTAAAGCTCAAAATGACGAGAATGGAAGCATATTAAAGTTGAAACGATTCCCAATCGATTGCCACCAATTTTATAAATAAAATTTTTTAAAAAATAATTTTATAAATAAAATTGGTACTAAAAAGTTCAATTTGACGAAAAAATTTTTTTATAATTTTTCAGAAATGATTTTATGCAATAAAAAATTCTCACAGCTGTACTCATGCAAGCTATTCGTTCTAACTTTTTTCCCAGGTCATTGTATATTATGTTTGTAACTCATTTACTTGTCATCTGTATTAGCACCAACAGTCAGAGCTAGAATCCTATAGGTACCCCACTCTACCCAACCAAAATTTTGTAACAGCTTTTTTGAACATTTTGTAGAATCGGTTGGTCAGTAAGTGAAACTAAAACTCGGCCGAAAAGTCTCACGTCGAAATGTCCTTGCGTTGAAAAATCTCCACATCGAAATCCTAACATAAAAAACACTGTTCACTAGAGCACTAAAACCAATAAACATAAAATTCTTCCCCTCCCACCCCGCGGAAAAGCTAACTTCAAATTTAATGTGTGAAATACTTTTAGATAGAAAACAATGTGAACTGCTTATCACTGATTGAGATCAAGCAAAATTATTTTTAATTTGTTTTGAAATATTTTTAAAAAATTATATCGTCTTGTATAAATTGTACCAAACTTTTTTATACTTTCCTTTGTGGTCCTTACGTAGCCCATATTTTTTTAAATGGGATAAAAAGGGTACTTCATAGTCAAAACAATTATTTATTTTGTTACAGAGTAAATTTTCAAAGTTGAAACAATAATTTGTACAATATTTAAATAGGCTAATACCATTAGACCGTTTTTTAATAATTACTACTTAATGTAATGAAAAAAGAAAAACAGTAAAACACGTGCAATGTCAAAGAACAATTTTTATTAACAAAATCACTTTGGTCTTAACATCCTCTTAAAATTCACAGTAATTTTAAAATTACGAGAATTAAACGAATAACAGTTTTTTTTGTAAAATATTAAATTTAATTGGAAATTTTACTTTGGATAATATACTGGTAGATATATTTCACAATACAAATTTAAAGTGAACACTATGTGGTTTAAATAAGTCATTTGTAATTCGGCCATATATGCACCAGGTGGAACAAGTGGAGGAAAGTGATTTTCATCAGGTACAAAATTGCAGATATGATATGTAACATCCTAAAAAATACCACATGATAAAAGCAGGCCATTGCAAATATTCACTATTACCTTCGCGATGAAGCACTTACTGAAGTTGCCACAATTGAACATAGCCTTTGCTCCTATCATATTTGAATTAGCGGCTTGGCAAAAGTTAACTTGAAAACGAAAACCAGGGAATATGCGATACTCGTTACTTAAAAATTTGTAAACTTGTACTGTAACCTAATAATTTAACACCAAGAACAAAAAATAAAATTAAAAATTGCTAATCCATCTTTCAAATATAATTTTTTTATTTTCGATTTACCTCCAATTTATCACCAATAGTTGTCTTGAAGTTGAAGGTGCTGTTTATAGCTGTTGTGGTACGATTATATTTGAATGTTGTAATTTTTATAAAATTCACGTAGTGTTTGTCAAAACTTTTTATGTCCGCCCTAATGTTTCGTATTTTATACTCATGTTGCATAAACTAAAATGAATGAAAATTAATATTGGCTACTAGGAACTACAAACACTATCGATTATAAAAATTTTTTAAAAACCTTGGACAAAAAACTATCATCACAAACGACATCACTAAGTAAATGCATCGATATTATTAATAGTAGATTTAATTTTTCCATATTTAAGTTGTGATTTAACTATCAGAAGACCTTAAGAATTTGTACCAACCATGACCACGAATAATATAAATCAAACTGGTTAAGTTTGTCATATTAGGTCCAATATTTGTGTATTTAGAAGGTTACAGTTTTTATGTGTCGTTAGCATAATAGTTATTGTTGCTTAGTTTTTTGATAGAATAATGCTATTCTGCTTTTGTTAACTTTTATTAAATAACATACAATGCTATGTCATAACATACAATCCCATAATAATCCAAGAGTTTTCAATAAGTCTTGTTTATCAATAACCAAAAGCTCATCTGTTTTGCTTTCAGCTCGTAAATGTTTTAATATGCCCGGATGATTTGATCTCCATTTTCGTAGGTTAAAACCACCCAATGATAAAAGTGAGCATAAATCCTTATGAAGCTTGATAGCTTCTTGTATTGTATTGCTTCCTGTGAGGACGTCGTCCATGTAGAAATCCTCTTCTAATGCCTGTTTTGCTTCTGGATATTTAGACCCATCTTCAATTGCCAGTTGTTTCAACGTTCTGGCTGCCAAATATGGCGCGCATTTTGTGCCGTATGTCACTGTATCTAAGGTAAAATGCTTAATTGGCTCATTGTTCGATCTTCTCCACACAATTCTTTGTAAATTGCGATCTTCTGGTTTTACTAATATTTGACGAAACATTTTGGCGATGTCTGTTGTTAATACGTATTCGTGCATTCGGAATCAATTCGGCTAACAATTTATCGTTCAATGAAATTCCATTTGATGATTTGAATGAGCCGTCGAATACTATTCTGACCTTTGTTGTTAAACTTTCTCCTTTAATTACTGCATGATGTGGGAGAAAAAACATTTCTTGATTTTCATCTGTTAATTCTGTCTTAACTTCTGTCTTGTGATGTAACTCTTCATATTGCTGCATAAAATTAACGTATTCTGTTCTTAGCCCTGTATTGTTACTTAATCTACGTTCTGTACAATTAAGTCTCCTGATCGCACCTTTTAGTGAATGTCCTAAAGGGATGTTGTCTTTTTGTGGCAAACTTACAATAAATCTTCCCGTTGAATTTCGTGTTACTGATTTTGAATACATTTCTTCGCCCTGCAATTCTTCGGTTGTGTAATTAGCTTGCCTTGATGTTATTTCTTCGATTTTCCAGAATTTTTCTAACTGGTCTTGTATGTTGTCAACCGAAGCATGATATGCACCGACTGATTTGATTCGACATTGTTTAGAAACGATCGGTTCTGCTACAATCCATCCCAGATGAGTTTTCTGTAAGATGGGCTGTCCTTTTTTCAATGTTATTCTGCCTACGCATAATAAATTCCAAAAGAGTTCTCCGCCAATGAGTAAATCTACCTCGCTGGTGATATGAAATCTTGGGTCGGCTAATTTTACTCTTGGTAATTGCAGTTCTGATTGATCTAGTTCCATTTGAGGTAATGCTTGTGTTATTTTTTCAACAACTAGACAATTGATTGTCGCGTTGTAGTTGTTGTGTTTCGATTTTATTGTTATCTTTGCGTTTTGTGTGATCTTGGTTGTTGTACCCGTTATTCCTTGAATTTTAAAATTGATGTCGCGACAGTTTAACCTTAGTTTTTCTACTATCTCTTGTTTGATAAAGTTTAGTTGTGAGCCTGCATCCAAAGCAGCTCTTGCTTCATGGTAAATTCCATTGTCGTCAATTATGTCCACTAATGCTGTAGCTAGTAAAACATCGTGTTGTACTTTCTGCGCAAAACAGCTGGTTTTGGCAATGGACACACCTGCAACGTTTGATTGCGGTTCGTATAATTCAGCTGATTCATGTTCGTCTTGCGAGTTGTTAAAACTTGCATGGTTTACTGAAGTTGTTACTTCATGTAACAATGTGTTGTGTTTTCTTCCACATTCCTTACATACCGATGTTGATAAGCACTCTTTTGTAAAATGCCCTTGCGTTAAACAATTTATACATAATCGTAGATGCATTGTTCTTTCTCTTCTTTTAGTTGGGTTAAGTTTTAAACAAGGTGGAACTCGCTTTAGCGGCAGTTCCTAGGCTTCTATACAGCTACCTTTCTGGTGTGTAAAGTTGTTGTTGCTAGTTATTTTTGGTCGACATAATATTTATAATGTAACATCAGATAATCCGATAATCTGCACCAATTACATTTTTTGCGGTTGGTAATTATCATTTACTATATAAGTAACTAGCTGGCACGGGCGGCATTCGCCGCCCTTAGCCATCTAGACCCAGAATAGATCCGAGAAGGCCATAGTTGTTCGCCCTCGGCCTCACTTGAAAATGAATACCAAGAAATATTCAATATTGGTTACTTAACAATTTGTAAGCTTGTACCACCTTGTACTATTGCCTAATCATTTGACACTCAGAAAATTAAAAATATAAGATTATACGTTCATAAAACAAGATTCGAAATTCTATGTGAAATTTACAAAGAACTAACCTTTAATTGATAACCAACGGTTGTCGTGAAATTACAGGTGTTATTATATTTATAGCTGTTGATCCCTAGTAACACAAACCAAAAATAGACGCAAAAAAACCTAATATTCTACCATAAATAGACTATTTATACCAGATATAAACGATAAATAAACTATAGTGTGTGTTACAAAATTGAGATAGTTATTGTTATAACTTTATAACTCAATTTTACACTCAAAAAAATTTACTTAAGAGATAAATCGAGAATCTGTGCATTAAATTAAATAACTCATAAAATTTTTAAATTAATGAACACTTTTCTAACTTTTAGAATTAACTAAAAACGTCATTGTTATTGTAAACGTAAATTCATTAATTCAAGAAGAATTCAAGAATTTAACAAATGATAATCAGCAATTCCTTTTTTAATCTATATTCATGTTTGATAGTATTTTTGTATTATTATTATTAACGGGTTGTGGTTCTGACCCCCACTGCACTGAAGCTTAAGCCTATTGTGCCCCACGTTACAAGTTTTTGCTCCATCAACTGCGTTTCCTCAACAAAGTCAAGTATGCAGTTGAAGGGTGCTTGTGCAATCTCCTCAGTATCCGGGTATGGCAAACCAAGGTGACGTAGCCTGCTCCCAGCCAAGGCCGGGCATTTGCATAAGATATGGTGGGGTGTTTCGTCCTCTTCACCACACATCCTACATATGGGATTTTCAACCAGCCCCATGATGTTGAGGTGTCTGTTAAGGCAGCAGTGTCCAGTAAATAGTCCTACTATCCTTCTCAGTTGTTTCCTACTCAGCTTGAGTATTTCTTTCCTTCTAGGCTCACTCAACGGGCCCCTTATGAACATCCGCGATTGCCTCAGTCCAGGAACTCCCATCCAGTGCGCAAGGTGTTGTTATGTTAGGTTTTTCCCCGATACTTTTCTTTGCTGTCGTATTGTAACAATTTCTGCCACTCCAAGGAACGACAAAAACTGCCCCGACGATCTTTGTTGATAACTCAGGGGATCGCCGGACAAAGATAGACAATGCCACGAAGTGCTAGCTCAAGCACGGACCATGAAGAAAACGGAACCCCCCCTACCCTCGGTTGATGTTACACAATTATACGGGATGACGCTAAGAATACATAAATGTAGCGAAAAAAAGGTGTTAATCTGGGCGCCATGTAATTGTTTTCACCCCGTACTAAGAGAGAACTTAGAAACACAAAAATTACAATTTGTGCTTCCGAAAATAGATAACAAAGTCGGAGGATGCCCCCGCGACCGGAAAAATATATAACGACTCGTCGAACGACATCACCTTATCTGTGTTAAAATAGCAAGATCGACCGCTACCAGAAAACACAAAGAAACCAACCACCAACAATCGATTATAACTCCTGTTAGAAGAGAGCATGGAATGCGACGTCAAACGTGATTTGCTAAGGGCAAATATAAAATCCACAATAATCACACTCATGCAAACCCCCAGATGGTAATCGCATTTAAATACACACAATATTAATAATGCTAAATAAGAAAATACAATGCATAAATATTTAAAAGTAATTAAAATATTTAACATGGGAAAGTAATCGAATTGTCAATGTGAACGACAACGTTGTTATCTGGCAGGCCAAATGGTCGTATCTTTTGCAATCAGCGTTCCCATTCAAATAAATTCGCCTTAATCAAAAATTGCAGTACTAAAACTACACACAAAAATGGCTCTAAACAACCCGTTTAGATAAAAAAAAAACATACAGAATGAGGCAACAAATACTACACAGAACAAACTTGTATTTACGCACACAATGAAAAATAATTCTGGGTACCAAGGAGTAAAAAAATAACAATTACGCACAAATTTCGTAATTGCGGGAGCAATACAAGAAAGAAAAAGCCATATGCCCAAATTTGGTCAAGAGACGACAAACCAGAACAGAAATCAATGGCAATAGCAAAAATATCGCACTCACCTACGCGAACTAAAAAATCCTCCAACGAGAATTGCGTAAGCCAAAAAACGAATCCTCGCCACAGCCATTTGAACCACATCCATGGCTATCGCTCCATCACAAATAGGAATTGAACAGCCCCCCTAAAACTCGACCTTCCTCGGCACTTCACAAAACTCTTCTCCCCTTTTCGAGTCACTCTCGCGACCCCGTTATCGAAAACACAGCAATACTGCTAACATTAGAATTGATGCATGAATCCACCATACAGGGCGTTGCTAAAGTTGTCAAAAGCAAAGTAGAAAAGCAGCCTCTCTCGCAAGTGAGTCTGCTTCTTCGTTTCTCTTGATGCCTTGGTGTCCCGGCACCCACATCAGCGCAAGTCTGTTGTGGTTAGCCAGTCTTACCAGTGCATCTGCGCATTGTTTAACGACCTTGGAGTGTGATTCAACTCCTTCCAAGGCCCGTAGTGCTGCCTGGCTGTCAGTCATGATGTAGATCCTTCTATTTTCATAGTTTCTCCACATCATTTCTTCTGCACAGACCAATATTGCCATTATTTCTGCCTGGAATGCAGTGGTATAACCTCAATTAAGGTTCAAATTATTTGTGAAATCTGCAAAATTCAGTTCAACATGTGAGAGTTTGTATTTCAAAGCAGTTTCATTTTCAGTTCAACTAATGTATGTGTTTTTTGCTTTTGGCAGTGGATTTTATTCTACATAGTCATAGCTAATGGTTACTTTTTGGAACATAATTTTATTTGCAAAAATTACTGAATGGTAATTTTTAGGCTTCTATACAAAGTATAACAAGAAGCCTTATGATCTAGCTCCGTGTCCGTCTGTCCGTCCGTCCGTCTGTCCGCATAATTCAAAATCATACAGAGCGTTTCAAATCGTGTTGGAAATACTCTGTGTGTATAGAGGTCTAAGAACTGGGTAGCCAGTGCGCTACTTTTAGGCTTCTATACAAGGTATATTTATGATTAGGGCCAATTTATTTGTCAAATCGTCTTGACGTTTCTTCGGCGAATCGCCCATGAAAGCTGCGGGTCTCGCGGAAGGAGGAACAACCGGTAAAACCGTCACGATCATCCACTCGGGTCGTGAGTATTTCGGATCCATTCCCAGGGCGCTGCAATCTGCGTCGCTAATTTGTCTAAAGATATGCAGCACTTCTTCCGCCAACAAATACTTTTTTTCTTGTGGAACCTTTCCGTCGGATTCCTTCCATTCGGCCGTCAAATCGAGACCCGATTTTCTAATTACAGGTTGATGATTTCCACATCCACCATCCGCGTGACATATTGTTTGATCTTTGCACAAACCGTACACTAGTTCTAAGCGTTTCTTGGAATCGTCTGCAGTTATCTTCTGAGCGTGTTCGAAGTGGTTTTGTTTTTTTGGGTTCACCAACAATTTACTGCAATTAAAGCAGACGCAGCGTAAAACTTTCATGACATCTTTAATCATGCCAACGTGAAAGATCGGTTTGGCCAATTCGATGTGACCAAAGTGATCGGGGCAAGTGTCCCGGTCGCCTTCGCATGTTTGACATGGTAAAGTGCTGTCAAACGCTCCCATCCTCGGATCCATCAGGCCGCCCACTTTTGGAAGGCTTCCTTCGATAATTTCTACATGATTTATACCTTCTGGGACGACAGGCATGCTACGAATATCTTCCAGACTAAAAATGCCAAATTGCACATTCTTTACAGTTTTGAAAGCAGATTTTTTGTTTTCGATTAATGCCATTGTTAATAATTTACTTTTACTTAACGCGCGAAAAATTAGCCAAACTGTTACATCTACTATACTCATAGGGCGATTTCCTATATAAGCAAATTGATCTGATGATACGTTGATACGATGATCCGTTGATACGATGATCCGTTGATACGATTATACCATGATACGATTGTCCGTTGATGCAATTATTCTTTGATACGTGGCTTACTGGTCTAACTGCCGCAGGGATTAACGGCCAGAATAAAGTGAAGATAAGCTATTGTTCCAAGGATATGATTTACTAGGATATTGGATATCAGTGGACGTGTTAAAGAAAGACTACGTTTTGAATCGACTAGTTGCGACCCTCTATCGGGGTCATTTTCAAGACTGTAATAAAGAAAAATGTACATAAACAAGCGAAAAAATACAAATCGAATGTAAAATATGAATGTCACCTCTCAAACCAGATGTAAAATGTTTTCTTGTGTAACACATTGTAGTAAACATACAATGAATATGGTCAGAATAAAGTTATAAAGTAATAAACATGGCCAGAATAAAGTTTTACTGAGCCCGGAGTGTAACCAGGCATTCAGCATTAGCAGCAACGCACTTAACCGCTATAGCTGACGATCGATATGAAAAATCTAAGCCCTCGTGAATAACTTGATCCAGTACGCCCCTGACTTATTGTATGACAGCTGTTTTCAGATAACAAAAATTAAACAAGGTGGAACTCGCTTTAGCGGCAGTTCTTAGGCTTCTATTCGCAATTTACATTAAGCAAACGCCACCATGCGGGAGAATTTTAGATTAGTAAGTGACGTATTAAATGAAAATAAAAATTCGTTCTTCAGGCTCAAGACATAACAAAATCAACTAATTAACAAAACATATATTATAATAAATTTAATACCATACTGAAATGTTGCAAATTTTCACTAGAATATGATTTTGAATTTCGAAATATACGTCCAAACACGGCCATATTGTTGTTGCTGGTGGCGCTACCAACGGTAATGTAAATTGCCGATACAGCTACCTTTCTGGTGTGGAAAGTTCTGGTTATTTTTTTTCTTTTTTTTCATTTCAATTTTTCATTTTCAAGTTATTCAAGTTTTGGTTATTTTTGGTCGCCATATAATGTAAAATCACATAATCAGATAATCTGCACTAATTATTTATTATTTTATTTTAACCACAGCAGTGGCTTGATGTGGATAGTGAAGTTAAGTTTAAATAAAAGAGAAGGAAGAGGATGGATCCACCTCAAAAAATGGACCGGAAATTAAAGTTAAGTAAAGTTAAGAAAGTAAAGTTACGAATGGAATGGAAAAGTTTTATTGAGTTAAATTATGCAATCGATCACACGCCAATGATTTAACGAGGTACCACTGGTGACCGTCAGTTTTTTGTTGACACGCCTTATTAAGATGTCATGTCATGTACCTACTCACTTATATTGTTTTCTACAGTAAATGTTAACTTATCACACCGTTGTTTTTCATTGAACTTCGAATTATTTACATACCACAGCTTTATCTCAATAGGTTATGCGCCCAGGTAACGTGAGTAATTAATTTTGGTAATCGCGAATGTGTTTTGCGCAGTGAAAGACAATTAAAAACCGCGAATGTGTTTTGCGTAGTAAAAAAGTGAATAACATTGAAAATTCGCGAATCTGTTTTGCGTAGGGAAAGACATATTTGAAATTGTGAATCTGTTTTACAAAGTGATTCAAAATGTCCGAGAAGATTGATGTAAGTACAATAAAGAAATTTGACGGAAATAATTTCAAGCAATGGAAATTCCAAATAACATGTGCTCTCCGAGCAAAAGGTGTTTACGAAGTAGCCACAGGGGTAACTGAAAAACCCAGAGCAACCGATACAAAAAAATTGGAAGATTGGAATAAAAAAGATGCGTCCGCGATGTTCACAATTACAGCGGCAATGGAACTATCATTAATAACATTAATAGAAAATTGTTCAACCGCAAAAGAGGTCATGAATAAACTCGACACAATCTATGACCAACGCACGTGTTATGTGAAACCAAGTTCACACACATAAAATGTTCCCAGGACTTCACCTGAAACCAGGGAAAGAAACTCGCTTGAACTTTCCATAGTTTAATAAAATAAGATCTGTTTACTAACATAAGCATTTTTTTACTAAATATAAGTTGTAATAATTGTATTGTAAGTTAGTATTATTCTGTATGCTAAAATCGCTGCAAGTACTCAAATAAATTGTTAAGACTCAAATTGAAATTTTTTTAAAGTCTTTTTGGGTAAATAACTTAACTGGCGCAGTCGGGACGGATGTTAGAAAGGCATTAGATAAAATTTCTAAACCTTTTTCGTTTCAACGATTTACTGACAGAACTTAGTGATAGGTTAGTGTATAAGTGAAAATAAATAATTAAAAATTAAAATAAACGGGAACGCCGTTCAGTGAATAAAAATCAAATATAATTTAAAGTGCATAAAAGAAAAACCTACCAAACCAAGGAGGAAGAAAGAAATTAAGAAGAAAATTCAATCAACCACGAGGAAAACTACCCGGTGATGAAGAGATTCACAACGCTCTTGGTATTCATTGCGTAAGTTTTTGCTCAAAATTATTTAAACTTTCCCATGTCCGAATCCGAGATCACAGACCTATTATCACAATTATCCATAACTAACGAAGTAGTAGAAGAACAACGTCAAGCTTTAAATCAACATCTCCAAATTGATACTAATACAATGGCAAAATTAGAGAAATTCCACATCGACGCAGTACCTAAATATGATGGAAATGCAGCAACCTTGTCAATTTTTACAAACGCATGTGAGCATTTATTATCCATGTGTAGTACTCCGACACCATCAGATGTAAACACACAACTTATTCAAATAATTCTTAGCAAGTTAGAAGGTCGTGCATTAACCTTAATTGCCTCTAGACAAAATGCTACTACTTGGGGTAATATTAAAGATTTATTAATACAACATTTCGGGGATCAAAGAGATGAAAATTGTCTACTCAGGGATTTGATGAGTCTAAAACCATTTAAAAATGAGTCATCATACCAATTTGGGATGCGATGTCAAGATGTACGTTGTTTATTATTAACCAGGTTACAATTAAAGGAAACCGACCAAAACGTTAAGGTTATTAAAACAAAATTGTACGATGATTTAGCATTACAAACCTTTTTGCAAGGGTTAAACGGACAACTTGGCTTAGTAGTAAGGCTTAAAAACCCAGGAACGTTAGAAGAAGCTTTAGGACATTTGATTTCCGAGGAAAATTTTATGTACGCCCAGTCAAAAACCAACCTATTTAACAACGGTCAACGTCATTATAATCCGATTGAAATTAAACAACCGGCAATTACACACAAACCGGTAATGAATCAAATGATGTTCAAAAATAATTATTCAGGTCAAAATTTTCCAAATCAACATAAACCTAATTTTCAAAATTTCCAAAGACCGCAATTTATTAAACCAGCCACCTTTAATCCAAATAGAAATTTTACGCCACCTCAACAAAACGTCCGTACATTTCAACAATTTAATAATCAAGCAACAAACTCATCGGGTCAACGTTACTCTCGACCTACTTATCAACCTTCGAGTCATCGAGTTAACACTTATCAGCAAGGTTCCAATTTCCGAGGACAATTTCAACGACCCTCAGTAGAACCAATGGATACATCATCAGCACATACGAGAAGATCAAATCAACCTACACGCAATTGGACCTCAGAAGAATTATTCCACCAAAATATTGAAGAAAATTATAATAATTTTGATGAAAGTCAAACTCATAATAATACAAATTACGACTATTTCGAATCATATGACCAAAATCAAGATTGTGAAAACTATGAATTTCAGGAAAATGAAATCAATCAAGTTCCTGATGATGAATTTGAAAATCCCGAGGTTGATAACCAAAATTTTCGCGAAGTTTCCATCAGAAACGATCAAACTTAAACAATGTGACAAAAATTAACATTAATTTAATGGAACAGTCAAAATTAGCTTACATAGAAATACCAAAATTAAATTTTAAACTAATGATTGATACAGGATCGACAAGATCATTACTGAATCGATGTCAAGCATTCAAATATTTTCCTTCTGAAATATTTTATGAACCATTTCAAATTCAGACAGCCCATCAAATTAGTAGACACGACTTGGTAACACTTGTTAATTTAAAAACTCTTTTTGGAACAAATTTCAAACATAAATTTTATATTTTTGATTTTAATAAAAAATATGATGGATTGATAGGGTTAGATTTACTCAAAATAATAGATGCAAAAATTGATTTTGAAAACAAAATTTTAATAACGAAGTATGGAAATATTCCCCTTAAGTTTGAAAATAACCCTTTTCAATCTGTACGACCAAATTTCCAAAATAGTACATCAAACTTTCATAATTCAAACACATATTTTCAAAATAATAATTCAAATTTCCAAATGAAAGATCTAACAAGAACATCGACTTTTAATTTGACACCTACGGAAGTTCATTACAATAGAATTACAATCAGTAAAACGATGCAAAATAAAGTATTATATCACGAAAATGTAAACGCACAAAAATTTGATAACTATGAACAAAATTTCCCAAATATTAAACAAAATTATCAAAATCAATTTAAAAGTCAAGAACCGGTCAAAAAATGTAAACCCTTAATAAATGACAGTGTTATCGAATTACAAACATTACGGAACCACATTTCAAAATTATATAAAGAACATCAATTAGTTAAACAAAATTTAGAAACAGCAAAATCGGAAATTGATAAAAAACATTACGAAATTTTGATGAACCAAAATCATGAAAAATTAATTTTACTACAAAAAACAATTTCAGAAAATCAAAAATTAAGAAGTCAATTAAAAGAACAAGAATTACCTGTTCAATCAGAAGATCAGATTTTGAAACCACTTGAATTAATAAATTCATACCATTTAGAACCGACAAATTTCCAAAAACAAAAATCGGTTAAAAATTTCAAATACATAAACAATATTTCGACAAATAATTACAAAAAGAAACATTTTAGGAAATTCAAATTATCTTCAAATAAATTCCAACAAATTTTCAAAAAACGAAATCTAGTTAAAAAACTCCAATACATAAATAAAATTTTGATTAATAACAATAGAGAAAATCATTTTAAAGATTTCATATTATTTATAAACAAATCACAGCAAATTCTAAATTGCAATAACCAAAAACAAAAAAATTTAAAATTCCAAGTTTCAAAAACCAAGCAAATAATAAGACAAAATTTAGATTCAACAAAATTAGAAATTGACGATTCAAATAAAAATATTAATATCAGTCATGCTGATCATTCAAAATTAAAATTTAATGAAGTTAATACAAATAATTTATTGTTGAAACTAAATACATCAAAATTTCTTAATCAAAATTATAAAAAATTAATAATGCCGAAAAGAACAATTTCAGAAAACTCACAATCAATAATTCAATCGGGAAATCAAAATTTAGAATTATCAGAATCAACTAAACCACAATATTTAAATTCGATAAATCTCAAAGGGCAGAATCTAATTAAAAATCCTGAATACGCAAATAAAATTTTGACCATTAACTATAATAGAAAACATTCTAGAAATTGCAAATTAATTTCAATTAAAGTACAACAAATTCTCAAAAACAACAACCGGAAAAGGAAAAAACCAAGTAACCATTATATTGACCAATACTCACTTTTGGTACCTCCAAAAACCAAAACAGCAAATTTTCTTTTTCACGTAATTCCACAATATGCAATTTTAAATAATTAAAATAAAACTTAAATAATTCTAAACTTTTCAAAATTTCTAAACTTCAAATTTTACATATGAAACTACTTAAATACACTAACAAACATATTTAATGATTATATATTTACCAAAATGACGCTTATTCAAATTTTAATATGCAATCTTTTTATAAATCAATTTTACCCTTTAGAAAACAATATAACTTCATAAACCTTACATTTAATAACATCCTTGTCAAAAATCAATACAAACAAAAATTTATAAAATCAATCGAAATCAAAATTTTAACTTATCAACAATTTTTTTTGATGTCAACAATTCCAAATTTAATAACTTTCGAATAATCAACCTCCACACCCATTCAAAATTGAGCAGACAATTTATGTAAAAAGAACCAGTAACATAAAAGCAAAAACGAAAGAAAAGTTTGAAGGACCTTATGTGATACAAAGAATTTTTGATGACAACACCGTAGAAATTAAAAAAAAAAATAATCAAGTGCAAAAAGTTCATCTGAGATTATTAAGAAGACCTGTTGTTACAGATGCTGCACAGGAAGATGTACCACAACCATCGACATCAAGGAATTAAAGGAAAATCCCGGAATTATACCAATTCAATTGGGAACAGCTAGTAATAAGAATAGTTTTTGGACCTTAATTAAGATAATAGAATTAGAAAAAATTAGAATAGAATATGATAACCTAGTAGATAATTTTAAAATATTGACTTCAGCTTATTTTAAGCATGAGAACGGAAAAGATTACAAGCGAGAAATGGAAAACTTCCATAAACATTTGGAACACATTATAAAACAAACTAAAGAAAAATTCGATACATTGGATCCAACGCCACTGAAAAGACATCGAAGAGGCCTGATTAACGGATTAGGCTCTATTATTAAATCGATAACCGGAAATTTAGACAGTGAAGATGCAAGAAAATATAACGAAGCGATAAAAAACTTATCAGATAACCAAAAAGGATTAAAATTATTAATGAAGGAACAAATAAAATTAACCACAACCGCAATCGAAAATTTTGAGAAACGAGTTGGTCAACTGACAAGTAACCAAGGGCTTTTACAAGAACGAATTTACCAAATTGAATACATCGTCAACGCTACCAACGTTTATAAAACTAAAATCGAAAACAAATTAATGATCACCTCAATTTACCTACAACTCATAACAGCAGTCAATGCTATAAAAGACGTTTTGGAAGAATTAGAAGAAGTAATAACCTTTGGCGTAATGAAAATAATGCACCCATCAATTTTAACACCAGACGAATTAATTAAAGAATTAATAGAAATATCAGCCACCTTCACAAATACGAAATTTCCAATACCTTTGAAGAATGAAAATTATTCAGAATTTCAAAAATTGACCCACATAAAGATATTCATCCAAAATTCTAAAATACATTTAATCTTAGAAATTCCAACTGTCGAACTTATCGAATATAATTATTTCCATTTATACTCATGTCCAATCCTAAAAAATTCCAGTTATTCAATAATAATTCCTCATGCAAAATTCCTCTTAATTAATGAGCAAAGCTATGCATTAAATAACCAAGAGTGCACCGAGATAGAAGTAAATAAATACATGTGCGAATTTGAGACCAATCAAATTAAAGAAGACTCACCTTGCAAAGTTCACCTAACACAATTTACTCAAAATTACAAAAATTGCCAATACGAATATTTGGATATCAAAGACACTAAGATTCAACCTATATCAAAAACCCAATGGCTTGTTATTACCAAAGGAGAAGAAATTGTACGACAAGAATGCGACTCTAAAACTAAATCAATTTCACTAAATGGAACATACCTTATTTCAATGTTAGGCAAATGTAACATGAAAATCAACTCAAAATTTATCCAAAGTTTTGAGACAAAGCAAATTACAAATGTCATTGAGGTCCCAAATTTATCAATGGAATACAACCGAAAAACAGAAGAAATTCAGCTTCGACCAATTCAATTGGAAACAATTAATTTGGATGAATTGAAATTAGCAGATATCAAGTTACACCAAATCAAAGAAAAAATTGGCGAAACAAAGACAAGTGCAATTTATCTTCACCGAACAAGTGGATGGACAATTATAATATATGTATTAATAATAATTTTTATATTGTATTATGTTCTAGCCAAATTTAGTTACAAATGGAAAAGGGTTCAGCTTTCGGTTCAGGAAAAGGGTTCACCAATCAGCTCAATCGATCAGGTCGGCTTACAAAATTAACGAACCGTAATTTTGATCTTCGGCAGGGAGGTGTTATGTGAAACCAAGTTCACACACATAAAATGTTCCCAGGACTTCACCTGAAACCAGGGAAAGAAACTCGCTTGAACTTTCCATAGTTTAATAAAATAAGATCTGTTTACTAACATAAGCATTTTTTTACTAAATATAAGTTGTAATAATGGTATTGTAAGTTAGTATTATTCTGTATGCTAAAATCGCTGCAAGTACTCAAATAAATTGTTAAGACTCAAATTGAAATTTTTTTAAAGTCTTTTTGGGTAAATAACTTAACTCACGGAAACAAACAAGATGATGCATCAAGAACGTTACCACAGTTATAAAATGAATAAAAACGACACAATGGCTATACACATTGCTAAAGTTGAAAATTTAGCAAGGGAAGTAAGAAACACCGGCGATACAATCAGTGATTCGGCAATAATGGCAAAAATATTGTTGGAATTACCTGAAAAGTACAGAAATTTGCGACAAGCATGGTTGTCCCTAGACGAAAGTAAACAAACCATCAATAATTTAACGGCAAGATTATTAGATGAAGAGGCGAATCTAACAACCGTCGAAGCGGCTGACACAGCATTTGCAACACAAACGAAGAAAAAGATGACAGCAAAAAGCTCGAAACCACAAGTTACTTGCTACAACTGTCAAAAGAAAGGACACTTTGCAAGGGACTGCCGATCGCAAAGAAAGGAGCGAACAGGCAATAATCCAAAAGAAAATGGATCGAAGCAACGACAAGAAGGAAACTTGTCGGCGTTCACCACAAATACGGAAGAGAAGCACACCGCAGAAGCACTGACAACATCAGAAAGCGAAGAATGGGTCTTAGACTCAGGAGCTTCTAGGCACTTAACGTATCGAAAAGAATTTTTCTCAACGTACAAAGAATTTCAAGAGCCAAGTTCCGTAAAGTTAGGAAACGATGAAATTCTCGAAGTACCAGGAAAAGGAGAAATAAAAATTAAAAAGAAAATCGATGGAAAATGGTTCGACGCAATCATAAAAGATGTTCTTTATGTTCCACAACTAAAAAGAAATTTGCTTTCGGAAGGTGTTTTAACTCAAAAAGGCTATAAAATAGTGAAGGAGAATAAATATGCCAACGTGTACGAAAACAATAACAAGCTGACGGCATATGCAATAAAAACCGGGAATAATTTGTACGTATTGCAATTTCAAACGTTGATAAATTACGAGGTCAACTACGCAATAAATGACACGGACAAATTAATGTTATGGCATAAACGTTTAGGACATGTGAACATAAAAACAATTAAAAGTTTACTTAGCAAAGGTGAAATCGAACATATCGATTTAAAGAAAATTGATAAAATCAATTGTGAAAGTTGTTGCTACGGAACAGCGCATAAATTAAAATTCGGAACTGTTAAAAGACAAGTGAAAATAGCGGAAATTATTTACGCAGACGTGTGTGGACCAATGAATACGGAAAGCATTGGCGGCGCGAGCTATTTCATTTTATTGAAAGATGAAGCAACGGGTTACAGAACAGTTTATTTTTTGAAACACAAAAGTGACGTTCTAGACTATTTCAAAACATACGTAAAAATGTGCGAGAATAAATTCGGTTACAAAGTGAAAACATTACACGTTGATAATGGGACAGAATTTATAAACAAAAACTTCAAAAACTTTTTATGGGATCGTGGAATAGAACTCGAGAGGAGCGCACCCTACACACCGGAACAGAACGGCTGAATTGAACGGGAAATGCGTACAATCGTGGAAAGCGCAAGATCCATGTTGTATGAAAAGGATCTACCAATAAGTCTATGGGGTGAATCCGTAAACACAGCTGTTTATGTGTTAAACAGAACACCAAATAGCAGCTCACCAGAAAAATCACCGTACGAAATGTGGACAGGTAAGAAGCCAACCTTGTCACACTTAAGAACACTTGGAAGCGTAGCGTACGCACACAAGCTCAAACAAACAAGAACAAAGTTAGAAACGAAGAGCAATAAGTTAATAATTGTAGGATACGACGGAAATTCTACAAATTATCGCTTATTCGACATAGAAACAAACAAGATTACAATCTCAAGAGATGTGATTTTTAACGAAGAAACAAAAGAAATTCTCAACAGAACCAACACCGTGAAGGTTACAGTTGAAAATAAAGAAGACAACGAAAAGATTCCAGAAGAGATTCCAGCAGCTGAAGAACAAGAAGAAGCTGAAGTGCACACACCACAACCAGTGGAAGAACCAAAATACCAACTACGACCAAGACAAATCATCACTACTCCAAGGAGGTACGATGATTACGAAATTAATTTTGTTATAGATGTGCCACAAACATACAAGGAAGCTATGACATCCGCAGATTCAAAGAAATGGCAAGAATCAGTGGAAGACGAACTAGCAGCATTGGAGAAGAACGAAACATGGGAATTGGTGGAGAAACCCGACGACAAAAATGTCATTGGAAGCAGATGGGTATTCAAAGTAAAGGATCACCCAGATGGAAGCATGAAGCGATACCGTGCACGCCTAGTTGCGAAAGGTTACGCACAAAAAGATGGCATCGACTTCAAGGAGACGTTCTCACCTACAACCAGGTACGATTCAATAAGAATTCTTCTAGCAATAGCAGCCAAAAACGACTTGGAGATAATGCAGTTCGACGTCAAGACAGCATTCTTAAATGGAAACCTCGACGAAGAAGTTTACATGGAACCTCCGGAAGGCACAGGAATCGACCAAAAATACGTCTGCAAATTAAAGAAAAGTCTTTACGGCCTACGTCAAAGTAGTCGCAATTGGTTTATCAAATTTCATAATTTCGCGAAGAAATTAAATTTTGAACAATGCAACGCGGACAGATGTATTTACACGGGTGAAATTGACAAATTTAAAGTGTTAATAATTTTATTTGTTGATGACGGACTAGTTTTATGTAAGGTCAAATCGGTAATAAATTTAGTTTTGGACAAACTAAAAAGTGAATTCGAAATAACGGTCAGCGAATTGAACTATTTTATCGGTTTGGAAATTAAAAGAAATCGCCAAGATAAAACTATTTTTATACACCAAGGTGATTACATAAGCAAAATAGTACAAAAGTTTGGTCAACAGAATGCAAGGTCAGTGAGCATACCAGTTGATACGCATACCACTTTGTTAACCAGCAAAGGCGACAAGAAAACAATAAAATTTCCATATCGAGAAGCCGTGGGAAGCTTAATGTTCTGTGCTATAGTTACAAGGTCAGACATTGTTTACGCAGTTGGATTAGTTAATAGATTTCTATAAAATCCGAATGAGCAACATTGCAAAGCAGTAAAACAAATAATTCGTTATTTGAATTGTACATCGAAATTTGGAATTATGTACAATGGAAAAGCGAATGATCCAAATAAGCTGATTGGATATTCTGATTCAGATTTCGCTAATGATCCGAACACGCGAAAATCGACATCGGGATATGTTTTCAAAATGAATGAAGGGGCAATTACATGGTCAAGCCAAAGGCAAAAGATCGTAACATTTTCAACGACAGAGGCTGAATATGTCAGCGCATCGAATGCAACAAGAGAAGTAAGTTGGTTGCGCCAATTATTATCGGAAATCGGAGAGAGGCAGGAAGAACCGACACCAATAAAAATTGACAACCAAAGTGCAATCCGATTGATTAAAAATAACGAGTTACATAAACGATCGAAGCATATTGAGGTGAAGTACCATCATATTCGTGAAAAGTTCGAAAATAAAGAGATAAGTGTTGACTACGTAAACACAAATGAACAATACGCGGATATAATGACTAAACCATTGAGTAAGCAAAAGTTTTGTGCGATGAGACATGAGCTTGGGATGGAAGAAAATTATTTATGTTAAAATATTATTTGTTCTTTCGTTCAAAAATATTTGTTTTATAATTTGTTGAAATGTAAAACTTTTTATAGCTTAACTTTTTTGATATGTACAGGGTGCAATCGAAAGCGATAATTAGTGGAAGTATTGAGTTAAATTATGCAATCGATCACACGCCAATGATTTAACGAGTCACCACTGGTGACCGTCAGTTTTTTGTTGACACGCCTTATTAAGATGTCATGCCATGTACCAACTCACTTATATTGTTTTCTACAGTAAATGTTAACTTATCACACCGTTGTTTTTCATTGTACTCCGAATTATTTACATACCACAGCTTTATCTCAATAAGTTTGATTATTATTACTTATGTACAGCGATGCCAACCGTACTATAATTTATCATAGTAGGCATTCTATAAGTAATTTGTACCTTCTGTTGTACAGCACAGAAGGTAAAATTATAGTATGCGTACTACAATTATAGTACGAGTTGGCATCGCTGCTTTTTTTACCTATATAGGAAATTTAAATACGTTGATACGTTGATCCGTTGATACGTTGATCTGTTGATCTGTTGATACGTTGATCCGTTGATCTGTTGATACGTTGATCCTTTGATTCGTTGATCCTTTGATCCGTTGATCCTTTGATCCGTTAAGACGTTGATACCTTAAGACGTTGATACCCTATTATTTTTACGATTTTGTTTCCCCTCAAGAGTTGCGCATGGTGTTATATTTGATCACTTCAAAATTTAATAACATATACGTTCTTAAAATAATCCCTTGTGGTGGTTTTGAGGTTGTCTGTGCAATGTATCGGGCCTGGTAGCGACGGATGAACGAATATAAATAGATTTGTTAGGTTGCTACTAAAGATTCATATGATTAGAATTACCACAGATTTAAGAAATGAAATATTCTGAGATTTATATTTGAACTTAAAATGCTATTCTTTTGCTTTTATGTGAAAAATTAATTTTTTATCCGATAATAAAGATACTAATCTGAAAATCGAGTTCTCTTATTATCACTAAATTTTACTTAAAGTATACTAGAATATTTTTTAGCTTAGTAGGTATTAAAAATTCAGATTATCAGAATTACCACAGATTTAAAAAATGAAATATTCTGAGATTTATATTTGAACTTAAAATGCTAGATTTTTCTTATAGGTATCTGAAAAAATAATTTTTATCCGATAATAAAGATACTAATCTGAAAATTTAAATGTTTTGTCACTAAATTTTACTTATATAGAATATTTTTTAAGTTGGTAACTCTCGGTTCCGAATTATCGGATTATCTGATATCACATTATAAAGACATAATAGAAGGCGGTCATGGTCTGAACGTTAGCGCGATCAACTGCTAACGCAAGGCGCCCCGGTTCGACTCCGGGTATTGTCTAAAAATTTCTTGACCGTCTTCCGTGTTTCGGAGGGCACGTTAAGCAGGCGGTCCCCCTGTGTTAATGATTTGCAATCATAACAATAAAAAACAGGGTGCAGGCACATCGAAAGGCAAGCCTAGCAAGCTACCTGAGATGTAAAAACCAAACTGCTCATAGAACCAACAGTGCCTTGAACAGAGGCACTATAGTTGGGAAGTACAGGACGTAGTCCTAGATTAAGAAGAAGAAGAAGAAGACATTATAAAATTATGGCGACCAAAAATAACAACAACTTTTCACACCAGAAAAGTAGTTGTATGTATAGAAGCCTAGGAACCGCTGCTGAAGCAAGTTCCAACTTGTTAATTTCGGATGTTTCTATGCGAAAATGGGAAAAATTACACCAACTTATAAAGAATCAAATGTGTAAGTTATAAATCTCAAAAATTAGTTTGCTGTTTTCATCGGACATTTTCAAGAAATCGTTCAAAAATTAAAGGTAGGCAAATTCAGAATGGATATGATTATAGTTTTTATGTATTAAATACAAATCTACAACTAAGTTTATTATTTCAGCTTTGAAATTATGTAAGTGTTAAACTATTGATGATTTGTTCCCCACAATTGAATTTCGGGATCGAAGTAAATAGCAGGTGATCAGGAAATAATTAAACCAGGGTAAGTGAATAATAGTGAAGAATATTTTGGTCCCCAAAGGCGAAGAAGTTTTGGTATGTAGTGTAGTAGTTGCATTTAGTGTATTCATGAAATTGTTGTTAATTTGGGTGTTCAATTTTAGTGTATTACATTTTCCATCTGATAATATTAATTAAAAATTTTTAATCAGTGCAATAAAATTTTAGAACAAACTTCAGCAAGATTTGTAAAACTTTCCGACAAAGTAATAAATTAAAAACTGTGAATTAATTTTTGATTACGAATATATTGTTTTTTAAATTCGTGAATTCAAAGCAACCTTGTATAAAATCTCTTATCCTCTATTAATTTTAAATTTTCTCTGATTTGTTTTCCGGATAATTATAATAATTCAAATTTTTAGCAGCAACCTGTTTTTTCCAGATCACCGTTGTAAGTTGGCGCTATCCTTATTATAATATTTGTTCTTGTAAGCATGTTATAATTATTGCAAATTTAATAAATAGTAGCTACTTAATTTAATTTATAATTACTGATTTTTTGTATCAATATTGTATATTTTTTAAGGCGTGTTAATTAACAAACTCAATAAATAAATAATAAAGGTAAAAAATTAATTATGATTTTATTTATTCTAACGGCTGATCTTTTCATATACGTTTTAAGTTACAGATAGCTATTTGTTGGATAAAGTGTTCTGTTGTTTATTGTTGCAGTCATTCAACAGGTAATGTCAATGTTTTGAGATAAAATGGTTTGAGATAAAATGTCATCACAAAACAACCAAGAACTTTCTTCTTAAAGTACCAGTACCGTATCCGCTCAGCGAACGTTGGTTATCAACTTGGCCGAAGTCAAGATGACTTAACTAGGGAAAGAAATTTAATGGGGTGGTTTCCCGTTGCCTTCCCCATAGCCCACATATTTATATTGGGCTTGAAGATCACAGCAGTATATCCGGCGCGACTAGGTATAGAACCACGGTTTCCCGCTCGCTAGTCTGCGGTGTAAGCTTACCACACTGCTGGTTTTGCTGCACAAGAACTTTATGTAACAAATAAATATCTGGAATTTTAACTGGAAGTTAAAAAAAATCAATGTTTTGAGATAAAATATCATCACAAAACAACCAAGAACTTTATGTAACAAATACATATCTGGAATTTTAACTGGAAGTGGAAAGGTCGGCATTAAAACAACCTACCATAAGTTTAAAATAATGGACATTCTAGGGGGATGGACATAGAAGGGGATGCAAATGGTTGGAAAAGACACCAAAGAAGAGGTGGAGACTTTCCTAAGAGGTAAATTGGGCGTTGAAGTAACAGTTGGCACTGCCGAGGTGATCAAACCAAAGTCATCACAGCCATTTGTAGTAGCAAGGATGAGTTCATGGCAGGACAAAATAGCAGTTATGAGAGAAAAAAATAAACTGAAAGGTACCAACAGCTTTATTGATGATGACCTAACATTGCAGGAACAGAAGATGCAAGCCAAGCTGAGAAAATACGCCAAAAAGGAAAAAGGAAAGGGTAACGAAGCAAATGTGGGATATGGAAGAATATATATAAACCGAGACCGATGGGACTGGGATCACCAAAAAGAGGAAATTGTGAAGAGCATTGTACCCCCTATACCAAAAAACTAGTAATAGAAAATGCCGGACGGAAGAACGATGCAAAAACGAATGAAAAAGGACAATCGAATAATGGACAAATGAAAGGAAGAGATGTTATGTTGTTTGCAACTTGGAATGTGAGAGGAACTTTTGTGGGGGATGCGTTAAAACAGTTAATAGCGGTGATGAGAAAGTACGGGAGTGTAAAAGAGTTATAAGAGAAAAGAAAAGAGAACATCAAATAAAGAACCTGGAAGAACTGGAAGAGAAATACAATAGCAAAGAAATAAGAAACTTTTACCAGGGAGTTAAACGAATAAAACAAGGATATCAAACAAGCACAACATTTTGCAAAGATAAAGACGGCACACTGTTAGGATCAAAGAAAGGAGTAACGAAAAGATGGGCAGAATACTTCCAAGAGTTGTTAAACGGAACAGAAAAACAAAATAAAGAGAGAGAACATGTAGCAACCGAAATGAACGACGAAAATGAGGACAGTGTGGAAATACCAAATGAAGACGAGATAAGAAAAGTGATAGCGGGGCTGAAAAATAATAGAAGTGCTGGTGAAGACGGCATACAAGCAGAAATGTTAAAATATGGAGGTGAATGTTTGCAAAAAATAGTCATCGACATGATACAGAAAATTTGGATGGAAGAAAAAATGCCTACATCTTGGAGGCTGGCACTGATATGTCCGATTCACAAGAAGGGTGATAAAACCGAGTGTGAGAATTATAGGGGGATCGCACTGTTGGATGTTGGGTATAAGGTACTCGCTGCATGCATAAAAAATAGTCTACAAGAATATGCGGAGAAAATTGTAGGAGAGTACCAATGTGGGTTCAGAAGAGGCAGATCGGTGACGGACCAATTGTATGTTTTGAGAGAGGTTCAGGGAATTAGCCATGAGTTTGGTCTGGCAACACACCTAATGTTTTTGGATTTTAAACAAGCATACGACAGTGTTAAAAGAGAAGAACTGTATAGCATTATGGTAGAGATGGAAATTCCTCGAAAATTGATAAATTTGGTAAAAATGACACACGAAGGATCGGAGAACAAAGTAAGAATTAGGGGCGAGTTGTCCGACAGTTTCACAGTTGATATAGGACTGAGACAAGGTGACCCGTTGTCTGCGCTCTTGTTTAACTTTGCGTTGGAAAGTGTAATACGGAAGTCGGGTTTAAACAGACATGGTACAATTTTTAGAAGACGACAACAGGGCTTGGCTTTTGCGGATGATCTAACAATCATGGCAAGAACAAAGAAGGACATACAAGAATTCACAAGAAAATTGTTAGAAGCTGCTAAGAGAATTGGTTTGGAAGTGAATGAAAACAAAACAAAATACATGAACTGCAGTGATAGAAATTTCGAGGAAAAGAAATATATAAGCATAAGAATGGAAGATAAAACCGTAAATTTTGAAGAAGTTTGTTGCTTTACGTACCTGGGAACGGTGATAACAAGAAAACCGGGACTCGGCGAGGAGATTAAAGCAAGAATGGCTGCGGGCACAAGAAGTTTTTTTGCTTTGAAGTCGATCTTTAATAGTAAAGTGTTTTCTAGGTCAGTGAAAGTAAGAATATACAAAACAATTATAAGACCATCGGCTATGTACGGATCGGAGGTGTGGACACTGAGAAAGAGAGAACAAGGGATGCTGGAAGTGTGGGAGAGAAAAGTATTGAGGAAGATTTACGGTGGAAAGTGCGTGGACGGTCAATGGTTTATACGGTCAAACCGAGAACTAGCCGAGATGTACGGTCAACCAAGCATAGTGGCGTGTGTGAAGGCACAGAGATTGAGATGGTTGGGGCATCTGGTGAGGATGAATGAGGACAGAACCCCAAGTGAAATTTGGAATTTGACATTCGGAGGCACAAGAAGAATGGGTAGACCGAGGAATCGTTGGAAAGATGAAGTGCAGGAGGATCTACATAGATGTAATTGGTATGGAAAATTGGAGAGAGTGTGCTCGTGACAGGAGAGAATGGAAGATGATGATTGATAAAGCCATGGGCCTCCTAGGCCTGTAGGGCTAACATACATACATACATACGAATTAATTTTTGATTACGAATATATTGTTTTTAAATTCGTGAATTCAAAGCAACCTTGTATAAAATCTCTTATCATCTATTAATTTTAAATTTTCTCTGATTTGTTTTCCGGATAATTATAATAATTCAAATTTTTAGCAGCAACCTGTTTTTTCCAGATCACCGTTGTAAGTTGGCGCTATCCTTATTATAATATTTGTTCTTGTAAGCATGTTATAATTATTGCAAATTTAATAAATAGGAGCTACTTAATTTAATTTATAATTACTGATTTTTTGTATCAATATTGTATATTTTTTAAGGCGTGTTAATTAACAAACTCAATAAATAAATAATAAAGGTAAAAAATTAATTATGATTTTATTTATTCTAACGGCTGATCTTTTCATATACGTTTTAAGTTACAGATAGCTATTTGTTGGATAAAGTGTTCTGTTGTTTATTGTTGCAGTCATTCAACAGGTAATGTCAATGTTTTGAGATAAAATGGTTTGAGATAAAATGTCATCACAAAACAACCAAGAACTTTCTTCTTAAAGTACCAGTACCGTATCCGCTCAGCGAACGTTGGTTATCAACTTGGCCGAAGTCAAAATGACTTAACTAGGGAAAGAAATTTAATGGGGTGGTTTCCCGTTGCCTTCCCCATAGCCCACATATTTATATTGGGCTTGAAGATCACAGCAGTATATCCGGCGCGACTAGGTATAGAACCACGGTTTCCCGCTCGCTAGTCTGCGGTGTAAGCTTACCACACTGCTGGTTTTGCTGCACAAGAACTTTATGTAACACATAAATATCTGGAATTTTAACTGGAAGTTAAAAAAAATCAATGTTTTGAGATAAAATATCATCACAAAACAACCAAGAACTTTATGTAACAAATAAATATCTGGAATTTTAACTGGAAGTGGAAAGGTCGGCATTAAAACAACCTACCATAAGTTTAAAATAATGGACATTCTATACTAAAAACAGTAATGTGTAAAACTATATTTAAGCCTGGTTATTCTAAAAATTAAGAACTCTTTAAATCACAGAAATAAGAATGTCTCTCTTTTAAAGAAACATCCGAGCTAATAGATAACAATTCTGCTTATGTAACTTGATATTAATTTACAATTCATCAACAATTACTTTGTTGTTAAGAATGACATTCTGAATTAATTTTTTATTCAATTAAATACCGTCGGAAGATTGGGTCAATTTCTAGTACGTTTGTTCTTTATTTAATGTTCATTTTTGTAGCTGGTAAGAACGGATTTCTTTCAGTGCAGACATCCTTTAAACTCTATGACGCTCGAGTGCATACGACGGGCCGCAGGAGATGGCGAGGGGTGTGGTTACTCTTTAAACTACAGTGGCATAACACGAGAAGAAGAAGCACTTAAACATCTTATTGTCGACTGTTGTGTTTTATTTGGAAGCCGATCCTCTTCATAGATGAATTACGGCCTTTGCACAGCATCCACTAGGAGCTAGGTTTTTAAAATCAGGACTTACACCTCCAATTAACTGCTTTGGACTTGCTCCAAGCATGTGACATACTAAGGTTTCCTTCAGAGATTATCTCGAGGTTCACAAATAGGAGATATTAGATACTTGATGTCGTGTTCCATTGATAAGAGATTAGGGCTATGACGTAATTGGGTTAATTTAGTCAAAACACTTATGATTTGAATAATTTAATAAGACCATAACAGGTAAACAACTGAATTGTGTCTGGATTTTCTTTAATTGGAAAAATTTGTTGACGCCTCTGCCTCATTTATTTAAAAATGCAAACGTTGTTGGAATCTGAAAGATGTAAAATTTATAAAGGATAAAATATTGGTGGTTGTCTAATTAAATTTAATATGAGAAAACAAATTAAATTCAATTAAGTTATTTGTTAAATTAGGGTTTTCGTTATTTAAATAAGTGATAATCTAGAAAGTTTGCGAGTGCGCGCGAATGGATTATTGGTGGGGTGTGAAAAATGGAAATGGACAGAGGGATTCCGAATCAAGCGCTCGGATAGTAAGGACGCGCTTATTATTGAGTTAAATTAAAGTTTTCTAAGTCGACCATCCAAGTGTGAAGACTGGTCAATAGTATTTAGATTTTGAAATTATAATATTTTTTATGAATAAATCGTCGTCAAGTGAAGATATAATTTGATTACTAGTAGAAAATTATTTGGAATTGGTTAATTTATTTTTGGATGGAGTTTGGAAATCGTGTGAATAATTAATTTAAGTTTAATCAAAGTGAAAAATACGTTAGATCAAATATTCTGGAAAGTTTTGGAACCGCTGACTTGTAATTTGGTGGTTATGTTGATGGTTTGGATGAATATTAAATTATTGGAAGGGATTGGTTCAAGATTACTTACCTGTACTCGATTATCTGGTTCGGAAGAAGAAATTGTTCGCTGGTCACTCTTATCTGTCCTTGATGGTTCATGATTTGAAGCTGCCTTTGATGGTCATCTACACGTTTTAAGAATCTCACATCACATCGGCCGATCGGTAAACTTCGGAAGACTCTTTTTTACTTCGGTAAGAATTTTTGTGTTGCGAAAATTAATTGAACAATAAACACACCGTTTAAATTCGGGCGCGCGTAATATTTTGGGGGAATATTGAACTTACTTGATTTTTGTAAATTTAATTTGTTTAGGTTAAGAAAACGAATAATTTGTCCTTAATATTGTAGCGCTCTCGTTGATCCACAGGCGATTCAGAAGGTCGCCGACTGGTATACTTACTAATTTCTTACTCAGGGGTGAGTTGCTACGAAACTTATTTTGTAATAATGCCAGAGAAAGAAAAACATGAATCCTTTTTATACATTTATTTAAATTTGATTTGTACATTAGTATTTTATTCTTGATAAAATACTGTAAATCCTTAAAGTTAATATTCATTCACCTGATTCATACCATTAAAACTAGAAAAAAAGTTACACAAATGCATACAAAGAAATAATTATTCGTTTTTTTACAATACCTTTTTTGGATGGTTCTTACACCCATGTATTGAAAATTATGCTTAACCAATGTTATCACATACGTGTTTGACCGGATGTTAATATTTGCGGATGTTGTGGAAATGAAGTCTTGATCGGACGCTACAACTCTTGATATCTTCAATTAACAGCGTAGAACTGTGCATTATTTGTACTCGACTATTGTTTATCCTGACAAGTGTTTGTTGCTTCCAAGTTTATGATTAAAAGCACTGAACTAGAGATTACATATATTCGAAAATTGTTTATTCCATTATTTATTTATTACTTTCTAGTTTACTGTTAAACTTCGCGCTATCACTTTTTATAATCGTCAATTATTGAGCGCACGTGTGTTGTAAACTGAATAATTTTTGGTATTTCGTTGAGATTATGGCGAAATTACTTATAATTTCATACATTTATATTCGTATTCGACCATTTTAGTTGATTAAATAGTAGAATTTTATTCTTATAACTTCGATGATTGTAGATAAAAATAACTTGATTTCATTTGAATTTACTTTTGGTATGCATATTTTACGATTATCAATTGCACTTTATGTTAACTTTAATTGCATTACCAATTTCATTTTTGATAAATGAGTGAATATTAAGAAACTAATTAATTAATTACGAAACTTTATTTGAGTGCGTGCTACGTTTATTGTAGTTCGAAAAACACTGCCTCACGAGGTCATTTTTCTCCAGCTCCCCGCTTTCCGAGTGCATTTCTCGTGATAATCTAACGTACTGCTATGATGTTTCTGTCAAAATTTGCACACCTCGGGTTCGGGTGTGAAAGTGTTAAAAAAATTTTAAAATAGAAAATTGAAATTTTCGAGGGTGCAATCTTTGTCCAGAAACTCACGATCCTTGTCCCTCTTGTATAGCTCAGCGGTTGAGATTCACTCAAGGTATTGTAGATTCAGTTGAATTTTGAGATGCTCATTGAAATTCAGATAAATACTTTTAGTAGATTGAAAATTGTTGACAAAATAATTGTTTGGAGATAAACTAATTCACCTTTGCTCTTGACGATCTTAAAAATTGAAATCCTAGCTGTTTTTGAAATTGAATTGTAGGAATAAAAGATTGTATTTAAATCAAAATAGTTTTATATTAACCAAAATTAATTAATTCGCTAGCGCTATAAATTTTGTAAACAAATTTTTGTAGATAAATTTTTATCTCTGGAAATTACAATTGTAAACATCAAATAAAATCGAAATGAGTAGATCCAAAAAGCTTCTTTTCTTTCTCTTGTTGGTTTGAATAAAATTCAAAACCTCCGCTGTCCAATAACGGTTTAAAATGTTTTTATGTAAAATTTCGTCGTAGAAAAATAAATAACGGAAAAATGTTTATTGAAAATCTTATGAGGATAGTGCTACTAATTAGTCACGTCCTATTTTTATATGCTTAAGGCCAAATTTAAATGGAAATAATAAAGTTTTCATATACCTGTCAACATATCCGGTTTGTATAAAAACCCTGCGCACAAACACTATTGCGATGCGCGGTCACTTCGTAGCAATTCACTCAACTAACGTCGTGTTGGTAGTTGTTGATAAAAAATTTCGCTCCCGTTTTTGTGATTGTGCGGCGTTGATTTATCGATTGGCACTTGTTGATTAGTTGCATCAAATTTTTGGAGTACCAGTGAGTTGTTGTTGATATTTTTTTCCAGGTTATAAGAAAGGTGAGTCGTCTTTTTAACACGATGTCGGTGGCGATATGTTTTCAACTAATGGTAGCCATTTTAGATAAACTTCTATCTAACTTTGATAAATATTGGACTCGTTGAACATCTGGATGTTTTTTGGATTTGATTGTTCACTTTGGAACTGCACACGTCCTGTTGTTTCAAGCGTTAAAATTAGACTGACTTTCTGGATGCGCCGCTTTCCAAAATTGGTCAAATTTTTTTATCAGTAAGTCAAATTTGATACTTTGTAAAAATTTTCATTAACCAAATGTTTTCAAATTTTCAGGATCGTCTCCAAATCTGATGTGTTGAATTATCCAATGGTTTCTGCACGTTTTTGAAATACAGGAGCACTTTCGTAGGCACAATTTAGACGGATGCTTGACCATTTTCTTATCACAAAATTTTTGTTATCACTTCAAGCGAAAATGAGCACTATTTACCTTTTTATGGACTTACAGAATCAAATTATGATCATTACATAGAGTGGATTATTTAACAAATTTTGATATAATTAGTTTTATACAGAATATGTTATTCATGGAATAAATTCCATTTTTGTGACACAAAATTATTGGTTATGTCTCTGCTGATTGGACATTGGACTGCCGAGGACAAATCGATACAATCTACACTGACTTCCAGAAGGCGTTTGACCAACTTGATCTATATAGATTGATTGGGAAATTGTCATCGTTTGGCTTCTCTAATCAGCTGATTCATCTCTTCAGTACGTACCTATTCGATCGCAAGCAATTTGTTGAATACCGCGGTCATAAATCTTCAGTCTTCTCGGTTAGCTCGGGCGTTCCTCAGGGGTCCAACCTTGGTCCTCTCCTTTTTATAATTTTCGTGAACGACCTGCCCAATATTATAACATCGCAAAAACTGCTATATGCCGATGATTTAAAAATTTACGCAGGCATTTCCTCATTGGAGGATTGCTATCGTCTGCAATCTGATCTGGACCTGGTTGGGACCTGGTGTAGGAGTAATCGGTTGCAACTGCAAATCTCCAAATGTAAAGTAATCTCTTTTACAAATAGGAAGACCTTTATTGACTTCTCCTACACATGTGAAGGCAGAATTTTGGAGAGATGCGATTCCTTCAGAGACCTGGGAGTTATCTTTGACTCACGACTAACCTTCACCGAACATATCAGCGAAACCCTAGGTTGCGCGTCCCGCATGTATGGATTCATCTACAGAAACGCTCGCGACCTTCAAAGCATTCCATGTTTGAAGCTTCTTTACTATAGCTTCGTTCGGTCAAGGCTGGAATACGCTGCGCTGATCTGGTACCCAACACATGCGTACCACATTAGGCGACTTGAGTCTGTACAACGTCGATTTTTGAAATTCTTGGCATTCCTTCAAGATGGTCTTTACCCGATACAGGGCTATGATCATCGCAGACTCTTGGCTCAATTCGATGTCGAAACACTTGAGAGCAGGCGCTTTGTATCGTCCGTCGTATTTATATAC
The DNA here is from genome assembly GCA_932274525.1 of Podabrus alpinus. Classification (NCBI taxonomy): domain Eukaryota; kingdom Metazoa; phylum Arthropoda; class Insecta; order Coleoptera; family Cantharidae; genus Podabrus; species Podabrus alpinus. The sequence goes on along the minus strand of OW026454.1, from coordinate 59,224,722 downwards.
AAACTTCTTAGATACAACATCGATTGTCCACCATTATTGGCAGAGATAAATTTTCTAGTACCTAGAGGTAACTCCAGACAGAGTGACCTGTTCTACTGTAGGTTTAGCCGAACCAACTTCTTAGCCACGTCCCCCATCTCCATCTGCAGCCGCAACTTTAATGTTATTGCTGACATTGCCGACCCCTACCACACGGGCCTCAAGGAGTTAGTGGCATGCTGTTACATGCGAGTTGGGTAATCGCCCCGTCCAAACGATCCAGCATATTGACTTACATAAATATGTATTATTTTGTTTGTGCTATGTACTTCCATATATTAGTTGGTATATATTGCAATGTCCAACACCAACCACCACGTCAATAGAAATGATAACGTCACGATTCAAAGTTTTGTTTATTATAAAAAAGGTAGCACATGACTTATTTTATTCGAACGTAAAAGTTCATCCGATACCAAAAATTTGATTCAACGTCATAAATTTATATGAAGAGAAGGTCACGGAACGAGATAACAAATAAATTCAAATGCAACGTTTTAATTCTGTTTATAAAAATGTTTGTTAAAATTATAAATTATATTAATTAATTATAAGAAAAGTTATGTGAAATCAAAATAATTGTTCAAAGTTAATTTATAAAAATGGTTAAACGTAAAACTTTAAAATAAGGAAAATTTTTACACGTATCGGAGTGCTTCGAAATTCAATGTACCACAAATGGGAAAAACATTTTCTTCAAAAGTTACTGGAAGATCACAGGAGATGCAAATACTTCAATATAATCTGAAACACAAAATTTTATTAAAAATTTTATAAGTCACATTGGGCTTAAACCGAACCTGTAAATTATAACGTCAAATATTGATTTTACATCGACCAATGGAACAAAATCACGATTGCCTTGGAAAAATACAGTAGCGATGAAAAAAACAATTGGTTGAAGATTATTGGGTTGTTGATTCTTAATTTAATTAATGGTGGTCGAGTTTTGTAGCTGCTAATAAAGATAAAGTTAATTAGTAAATTTTGCGATTAAAACCAGAAAAAAGTTATAAAATATAAAAAGTGAAGTCAACTTACGTGTGTTGGAAGTGTTTTTGATCAAAATTATTAAAGGATCCACAATATTTTTCACAAATTACGTTATACGATTTTACACGTGTTGCAAAACGAATCCACTTGTATTCAAGCGACCGTCAATCATCCACAAGAAAATTACACTGGAGTTCATGGCCATTCATCTTGGAGACAAGAAAAGAACCAGATTTGTTTAAAGGTAAAGCCAGACAACTTTTATTTTCACAAAAATTAGTGCGAACTTAAAAATTTCTACCGCGTTGCGTCGAGACAATAATAATTATAGTTTGGGGTAATATTAAGTATTTAATTAATTGATGTTCAAGATTTGTTTAAACTTAATTACATTTTATATAATAAAATTCACAATTTGCATTATAAAACGGAGCATAATTTTATCATTTCCGAAGACCATTACTAGTCTATTTCAGCATACGATTTGGTCAAGGAAGGAGCCCAACTTGAGAAAAGGTAGGTCAGTGCTCACCGAAATTGTTAAGCCGAGGTATAAATTTATTTTATTTGCATTTATAAATAAAAATTTTGCATACATTTCTGTTGACGGGGTACATTTACGTACACTCGTACAAGACATTAATATTCAAACGTGTAGCCTTAGTAAAGCTCCGACACTGCACGGCAATATATATATATACTGTGGCGTCTGGTGCTTTGAAGATACACGAGTACGCCCACAATCGGTTTATGGACACCTACCTTTAATTCGACTCTTATACTTCTCAGGGTAATATGCGTCGGGATCTGAATCAACCAACACTTCTTATACGAGCTTATTCTTGATTGAACGAATTCTGTATTCCAACAAAGATAAAACTACAGTTGGAATTCCGTTAACAAGTTTTTAATCAAATCAACAAATTTCAACATATAACAAGAACCCAAACAATCAAACAATCTTTATGTAAACTACTATTCTACGCACTGATTATTAAAAGGTAGCTAACCTGTGATTTGTATCGTGCGCACTATTTTCTTTCTTCAAATATTCCACCTTCCAATCTCCAATCTCCAATCTGCTTCTCATATATCGGATAACTTGGTATCCGTATCTCCCCAACGTATCTATAAGACACGATCTCGAACACAACCTTCGTTGCCAACACCTTCTGTATCCCGCTATCTTGCGGAATCTTAAATTCTCCAAGGAATTAATCTTCTTGGGTAGTACCACCGTATATCGTTCACGAATATAATTTATTTCAGTATATTTTATTTGAATCTTACTTGAATTCGCGAGTTTATCTCGCAGTACAAAATACACGACCGTCACCTCTCGTGATCTCGATGGAACTTCGCGAATATAATTTATTTCAATTATCTTTAATTGAATTGCAATTATTCGCACAACTGCATATCGCAGTAACTAATATGCGACCGTCACGCTTCGTGATCTTGATCGAACCGTTTATTTACTTTTATGTAACTTCGCTACTATATAAATTTTTGTTTTTAAACTGGAGCTTCTTATATTCTCGGTTGTTTGTACATGGCCGACGGTTCTCTGCACGTTTGATTAATTTTGACATGTTGTATATAATGTTTACATACAACATGTAACCCGAACAAACTTAAAATTAAATTCAAACGACAAAAAAAACAAACACATGTTTGGAGACCGGAGGGTCTCCAAACCTCCTCCTTGTTGGTACGACTCTATCCTCAACATGGATAGCGCGTATCACAACAATACATTTGTATACACACTCCTTGTAATTAGTTTGTAATTAAAACAGTGTAATGTATCAATATTTATTTTGAGACAGAGGTAAAACAATGTAATAAACAAAAAATACATTTTTCTACGGAGGCAGAACAGTGTATTGTACATTACACTTGATCGTACTGCTATGTCCTCCCTAACTAAATATTTGCCTTGGCTCCAGCCCTTAAGTTTGCTAGCCAAAATATGCTCAGGTAAAATGGTTCGTGGTGATAATTTTTAGCTAAGGAGTTTAACACTATTGCCCTTCCTCACTAAGCTCCGGTGATGAGTCGCACAAGGGTGGGTTCCTTGTAACATTCAATATTAGAGGCGATTTTAGGGTGTTATTTGGCTCTCTCGGGATACTTATTGCTTTCTTATTGAAAAATAAATAATGTCACACTTTGAAAAGTCAAAATTCAAAAATCAGTATTCAGTTTAAATATGACAAGACGTGACAACGTCGCAAATGTGATATTATAATTATGGAAAGTTCAACAGGACGTGATGGATAATATTACGATGCCATATGTCCGGTAGAGGTGTGTGAAATGCATTATTGCAAAAGATAAGAAGGTAGTTGGAACCCCATGAACGTTACTTCTATGTAACGTCGTGAGAACTGCAATGCTAGCAGAATAAGGGTTCAAGCCAGTACAGAGAACCAGGTGGGATGCGAGTTATTAAATATGACAACAGGAAGGAAAAATAGGGAGTTACGTAGTTACATGTAGTTAGGTAGTCAGGTCGGAGTTACGTCGGTAATACGCGTGTGGCTAAGTAAGCCACTTCGCGTGTAATGTTAATTAAAATGTTGGTTCAAGTTAAAAGTTAATCATTGTTAAAAGTTAATAGTTGCTAAAAAGGATTACGACATGACAACATCCCGATCGCCTGCTCTGCACTGGTACCAAGCTACCCTATTAATGATTGTCGTAAGGTCAGTGTAAATACAATTTGTAATTATGTAATATTAAAATAATATTTTATGTTAAATATACTTGAATTATTATAAATGTGGAACTTATGATTTACGACGCCGTTCAAATGTTAATCGATCCTTTGAGCTACATCCCCCAAATAATCCACGACTTAGATAAACCAAATTTAAGTTTGACAATAAATATTTCAATAGTCTCAAAGAAATTGTTTATATTCAACAAAAAGTGATGTTTATATTTACATAAATAAATGTTTACACAAATATTTGTAGATCGCAGATCTACCATTAATGAAATTTTTAAATAAAAATAGTTAGTGCAAAAATTTGTTTTCAAAACAAAGTGGCTTCCTCACTTTATTCTGACGTGCTTGTTTTAGTTGTAAACTAAAACAAGTCTTTCGCTGTACATTAGCGTGTAAAATGTTTTAAATAATATTAGTGCTTATTTAAAGCTTAACCCTGAACAAATTAAATAATAAAGTTTGAATAAAAAAACCTGTCAATTAGGGTATTGGAAATTACACTTTCGTAGAAGTCTTTTTTCTCAAATCCTGTATTTATACGCAGAAGGCAAAGTTTATAATAAAATTAACAAAATAATAAGTTTCACTGTACCTTTTCACATCGGCAAATCGAAGTTTTAATTTTGTAAAAGGATATTGTGTGTGGCTCACTTTAGTTGGCATCACATGGGTGAGTCATCGGCCTTGTATCCAATTATACCAGTCACCAACTGTTTGTCGTTGCGTGAAGTTGCTTCATTGAATTAAATTTTTTATAATATTGTTGTTGTTGTTTACCAAATCGTAGATGTTTAAAAATTGAGAAAAAGGTAAGTTACATATCCTTGACAATATGTTTTGGATCCAGTGTTGTTGAATTAAACCTGTGAATTGTGATTTTGTAGAGGCATCTTGTGCTCGGCCATTGTTGTAGTTGAATCTATTTATAAATCCACTCCAATCCAGTTGAAATCTTAACCTTCAATTGTTTGTAAACAATTGATTTGTGAGGGACCTCTCGATACGTCTACACAACTTGAATTCACAAAGTCAACTGAAATTTGGTTAACCTCCAAAGATTTGTAAATATTATTTTCTGGAGCACATTTGAGTTGCGTGCACTTTGCTGGAATGCCCGAGGTCAACTGAAGTTCGATCTAAAATCAATGAAATTGGCACCATTGTTCCTTCAAAGTAAGTCAAATTTCATCCTTCTGGATTTTTGATCTTTCCAATAATTCGTTTTTGTTTCAGATTCATGATCTGCATTGAAATCCATTTCTTTTGATGTGCTTTCCATGCTGTATTACTGGTACATTTGGTTTTTATGCCTTTATTTGGACGGCTCTTTGACTCATATCTGCCATTTTATATGAACTCTTGGATTTTACACAAAATTGACCTTTATGTACAAATTTAACGATTTTCGTCTTAAAAAGATTCACTTCAACTACATGAAATAATTACATAATTTTTGGTGTGAACAGTTTTGTACAAATCATGTTATTTATCAAATAATTCAGTTTACAAGATGTTACATTTTTATAGGTTATGACGATTTACATATAAAATGATTTATTTATCGATTTTGAGCTAATTCAAACTTTTTCATTATTTTTGATGTGACAATCATCAATCTATTTACTCTTAGCAATATTTATCATCTTTATTTTATCCTGAGAGATTCAAATTTGGATGTGAAATTGAAATTTTAGAAAATAAAATTTTCTCGTAGAGCAAAATTTTTAAAGTGCCTACCGATTTAGAATTTTATGCTTTATTTGAATTTATTGTTCATTTTTGTATCGGGAGCCTTTATTTGTCATTTTGAATCATAGCAGTACGTAAAACATACTGTGGCAGAAAAATGCAATGGTTATTACATTGTTTTGCCTCTGTAGGTGTTCATTATCTCTTATCGCAATTAATACGTTTCTAAGCACTTTACAGTGTTTTATCAAAGTTTTAACCGTTAGAAATCGTTAATTGCTAAGCAATGGTAAGATTGAACAAGCTGCACGCAAAATGGGAAATGTTGAAGATTTTAGTGATTTTGTTAAAGCGTGCAAAAAGGCCTCCACAAGAATAAATGTCATAGAATTAAGTATAAATGATTTTATGAAACTAGAAAACAAATTTAAAAGTACTAACAGGAAAAAAGCCGTTTTGTCCGGTAAAACAGAAAACAACTGTTTGCCATACTTAAAAGATATAGTTTCAGTAAAATTTGTAAAAGGTTCCACTTGTTTTTATTACAAAACCAATTTTACTGAAACTGAGTATCAGTATGCAAACTTTATGCTAAAAAAGAATGCAAAACTAGAGTTTCCTTGTATGCTACAGGAACCAAGGGGTATATCTACGGAAAAGAAAAAAGTAATTATGAAAGATTTAGTGCCCAAATTGTTACCAAACAGAAGAAAATTTTGGTTTGATCTACCTGAAAATAAAAATTCTGGAGACTTACTTGAAGAGGGGTTGTCATTTTTTTAAAAATGGATAATTTTTGAGAAATTATTTATCTTTGCATCTCTTTTTTTTTATTGTAAAAATTTATTTTAATATTTATGTTATTAAAGATACTTAAAAACCTTTGTTTTTGTATTCTAATTAACCAAAAATGTATTTATAAGTAAAACAAAATCTGTTTCACAAAAAGTGCATAATTTGGCAGTTTTTTTTTATGATTGGATTTTATTGTTAAGGTACTTATTTTAATGACTTTTTCAAACAATAATTCATTAATTCGATCAATAATTATTATCAGCAATCTGAAAAAGGCTCTTCTCTATTAGGGTTACATAAATATTATAAAATTACACAACTTTTTATGTACCGATTTAAAAAAAATGTAATGTACTACATTACATCGTTCTACATGTATAATAAATATATACATTTATTAAAAACCATGGTAAAACAGTGTAATGGTGATTACATTGTTTTGCATTATTTTCATACACTAGAAATTAGCAACCACGCCAAGGCAAAACTATTTAGCAAACCAAAGAAACATAAATATTAAAATATTTTTGATATTAATTGATCTAAATCAAAGCTACCTAGAAAACCTATCAGCTGTGCAATTTTGAAAGAATTCTGTTTAAAAATAAACAAACTGCACTAATTTTAAATAAAACAAAGCTTTACTCAAAACTAACTTTTTGCGATTACATTGTTTTGCCTTTTCACGGCAGAAATGAATCGTAACTAGTGTCTGCTTATTCTTCAATGTACGACTACTGTTAATAAATTAAAACAAACGCAAACGTTATTAAAACCAAATATTGATGCAATTTATTTTATACAATAAAAATATTGTTACGTCTTCCGTTAATCAATCATGATAATATTACGAAATATTGGTTCACCCTGTATATTTTCTTATTTTCATTTAGCTAACTTAGAATTAATTAATGTCACGAAGCAAATGTGATAAAATAATGGAAGAAAAATGATTATTTTTATTACACTGTATTTACAAAGTAGGGGAAGGTGGGGCGGAATGGGGGTCGGGGCGGAACGGGGGATCAGGTTTATTTGCTGATAGTAGCACTGCAGTTCGCTGCAACTCCCTATACACCTTCATTATGCATCTGTGCAGTGATAAGAACGGTCGTTGTGAATTACCAAGTGTTTCTCCTTTGTTCATTAAACACCTCCCTGAAATCTGTATAAAACTACAACTTTATGAATATTTGAAAACAAGGTAAGATATATTTCACATTACTTTTCGTTATTCCAATTTAGTCTACCGAATTAAGCGTTGTTTAAAGTATCTTTTCACGTGTTAACATGTCTTGGAGAAGTAACATGGCTGTCGCTAATCTTGCGATGTTTGGTTTAGCAACACTTGGGGCACAACGGGGTAGGGCAGAACGGGGTCCTACCCCGTTCCGCCCCGACCATACTTTTATTTTTCACCGATCTAATTTCTTTTCTTTTGTGTTTGTTATATATTCACTATAACTATTCACTATAATATAACAATAGCTAGCCCTATTTTTACCAGCTTTCCGAGGTTTTCGCCTGAACATATACTTCCCATACCCAGAGTAAAGCCGGGACAAAAGCGAGTGACGAGGAAACGAGGCAAAACGGCAATCCTGACAGCTTCCCCTTATAAGACTGAACTCAAAGAAGCGGCTAATAATGCTAAGAAGATCAAGGAAGCCAAAGAAAATAGACTTAAGAAAAAACTGTTCACCGGTAACGAAAAAAGGAAGGAGAATACCCACAAAACTGTTAACAAAATAGAAAAGAAAAAAACACAGAAAATTGTTAACAAAATAGGAAAGAAAAAACACAGAAAATTGTTAACAAAAAACCACGAAACAAAGCGTGGAATCAGATGAAGAAGACGATGCGACCTGTTTTAATTGCAACGACTTATATTCAAAATCGAGTGAAGGCTGGATATCATGCATACAGTGTAAAAAATGAGCCCATAATTCCTGTGCCGGCATTGATACTGACGATGATGAATCACAACTCATCTGTGAACTTTGCCAGCCATAAAACATGATTTTGTTTCACCTTTTAATGAATACCCCGTTCTGCCCCATCCATGGGGCAGAACGGGATATAACCTTCTTTTTTTCAAACGTTTAAAATAAATACAAGTATTTTCATTATTTATTTTTGAATATCGGAGATGTTAAACGAAATGTTAAATAAATTTATTCACACTATAATAGATTTTTACCTCTTTATTTACACCTTCAAATACTGTCCCAACCACATGGAATGCTTTGAAGGTCGCGAGCGTTTCTGTAGATGAATCCATACATGCGGGACGCGCAACCTAGGGTTTCGCTGATATGTTCGGTGAAGGTTAGTCGTGAGTCAAAGATAACTCCCAGGTCTCTGAAGGAATCGCATCTCTCCAAGATTCTGCCTTCACATGTGTAGGAGAAGTCAATAAAGGTCTTCCTATTTGTAAAAGAGATTACTTTACATTTGGAGATTTGCAGTTGCAACCGATTACTCCTACACCAGGTCCCAACCAGGTCCAGATCAGATTGCAGACGATAGCAATCCTCCAATGAGGAAATGCCTGCGTAAATTTTTAAATCATCGGCATATAGCAGTTTTTGCGATGTTATAATATTGGGCAGGTCGTTCACGAAAATTATAAAAAGGAGAGGACCAAGGTTGGACCCCTGAGGAACGCCCGAGCTAACCGAGAAGACTGAAGATTTATGACCGCGGTATTCAACAAATTGCTTGCGATCGAATAGGTACGTACTGAAGAGATGAATCAGCTGATTAGAGAAGCCAAACGATGACAATTTCCCAATCAATCTATATAGATCAAGTTGGTCAAACGCCTTCTGGAAGTCAGTGTAGATTGTATCGATTTGTCCTCGGCAGTCCAATGTCCAATCAGCAGAGACATAACCAATAATTTTGTGTCACAAAAATGGAATTTATTCCATGAATAACATATTCTGTATAAAACTAATTATATCAAAATTTGTTAAATAATCCACTCTATGTAATGATCATAATTTGATTCTGTAAGTCCATAAAAAGGTAAATAGTGCTCATTTTCGCTTGAAGTGATAACAAAAATTTTGTGATAAGAAAATGGTCAAGCATCCGTCTAAATTGTGCCTACGAAAGTGCTCCTGTATTTCAAAAACGTGCAGAAACCATTGGATAATTCAACACATCAGATTTGGAGACGATCCTGAAAATTTGAAAACATTTGGTTAATGAAAATTTTTACAAAGTATCAAATTTGACTTACTGATAAAAAAATTTGACCAATTTTGGAAAGCGGCGCATCCAGAAAGTCAGTCTAATTTTAACGCTTGAAACAACAGGACGTGTGCAGTTCCAAAGTGAACAATCAAATCCAAAAAACATCCAGATGTTCAACGAGTCCAATATTTATCAAAGTTAGATAGAAGTTTATCTAAAATGGCTACCATTAGTTGAAAACATATCGCCACCGACATCGTGTTAAAAAGACGACTCACCTTTCTTATAACCTGGAAAAAAATATCAACAACAACTCACTGGTACTCCAAAAATTTGATGCAACTAATCAACAAGTGCCAATCGATAAATCAACGCCGCACAATCACAAAAACGGGAGCGAAATTTTTTATCAACAACTACCAACACGACGTTAGTTGAGTGAATTGCTACGAAGTGACCGCGCATCGCAATAGTGTTTGTGCGCAGGGTTTTTATACAAACCGGATATGTTGACAGGTATATGAAAACTTTATTATTTCCATTTAAATTTGGCCTTAAGCATATAAAAATAGGACGTGACTAATTAGTAGCACTATCCTCATAAGATTTTCAATAAACATTTTTCCGTTATTTATTTTTCTACGACGAAATTTTACATAAAAACATTTTAAACCGTTATTGGACAGCGGAGGTTTTGAATTTTATTCAAACCAACAAGAGAAAGAAAAGAAGCTTTTTGGATCTATTCATTTCGATTTTATTTGATGTTTACAATTGTAATTTCCAGAGATAAAAATTTATCTACAAAAATTTATTTACAAAATTTATAGCGCTAGCGAATTAATTAATTTTGGTTAATATAAAACTATTTTGATTTAAATACAATCTTTTATTCCTACAATTCAATTTCAAAAACAGCTAGGATTTCAATTTTTAAGATCGTCAAGAGCAAAGGTGAATTAGTTTATCTCCAAACAATTATTTTGTCAACAATTTTCAATCTACTAAAAGTATTTATCTGAATTTCAATGAGCATCTCAAAATTCAACTGAATCTACAATACCTTGAGTGAATCTCAACCGCTGAGCTATACAAGAGGGACAAGGATCGTGAGTTTCTGGACAAAGATTGCACCCTCGAAAATTTCAATTTTCTATTTTAAAATTTTTTTAACACTTTCACACCCGAACCCGAGGTGTGCAAATTTTGACAGAAACATCATAGCAGTACGTTAGATTATCACGAGAAATGCACTCGGAAAGCGGGGAGCTGGAGAAAAATGACCTCGTGAGGCAGTGTTTTTCGAACTACAATAAACGTAGCACGCACTCAAATAAAGTTTCGTAATTAATTAATTAGTTTCTTAATATTCACTCATTTATCAAAAATGAAATTGGTAATGCAATTAAAGTTAACATAAAGTGCAATTGATAATCGTAAAATATGCATACCAAAAGTAAATTCAAATGAAATCAAGTTATTTTTATCTACAATCATCGAAGTTATAAGAATAAAATTCTACTATTTAATCAACTAAAATGGTCGAATACGAATATAAATGTATGAAATTATAAGTAATTTCGCCATAATCTCAACGAAATACCAAAAATTATTCAGTTTACAACACACGTGCGCTCAATAATTGACGATTATAAAAAGTGATAGCGCGAAGTTTAACAGTAAACTAGAAAGTAATAAATAAATAATGGAATAAACAATTTTCGAATATATGTAATCTCTAGTTCAGTGCTTTTAATCATAAACTTGGAAGCAACAAACACTTGTCAGGATAAACAATAGTCGAGTACAAATAATGCACAGTTCTACGCTGTTAATTGAAGATATCAAGAGTTGTAGCGTCCGATCAAGACTTCATTTCCACAACATCCGCAAATATTAACATCCGGTCAAACACGTATGTGATAACATTGGTTAAGCATAATTTTCAATACATGGGTGTAAGAACCATCCAAAAAAGGTATTGTAAAAAAACGAATAATTATTTCTTTGTATGCATTTGTGTAACTTTTTTTCTAGTTTTAATGGTATGAATCAGGTGAATGAATATTAACTTTAAGGATTTACAGTATTTTATCAAGAATAAAATACTAATGTACAAATCAAATTTAAATAAATGTATAAAAAGGATTCATGTTTTTCTTTCTCTGGCATTATTACAAAATAAGTTTCGTAGCAACTCACCCCTGAGTAAGAAATTAGTAAGTATACCAGTCGGCGACCTTCTGAATCGCCTGTGGATCAACGAGAGCGCTACAATATTAAGGACAAATTATTCGTTTTCTTAACCTAAACAAATTAAATTTACAAAAATCAAGTAAGTTCAATATTCCCCCAAAATATTACGCGCGCCCGAATTTAAACGGTGTGTTTATTGTTCAATTAATTTTCGCAACACAAAAATTCTTACCGAAGTAAAAAAGAGTCTTCCGAAGTTTACCGATCGGCCGATGTGATGTGAGATTCTTAAAACGTGTAGATGACCATCAAAGGCAGCTTCAAATCTTGAACCAACAAGGACAGATAAGAGTGACCAGCGAACAATTTCTTCTTCCGAACCAGATAATTGAGTACAGGTAAGTAATCTTGAACCAATCTTTTCCAATAATTTAATATTCATCCAAACCATGAACATAACCACCAAATTACAAGTCAGCGGTTCCAAAACTTTCCAGAATATTTGATCTAACGTATTTTTCACTTTGATTAAACTTAAATTAATTATTCACACGATTTCCAAACTCCATCCAAAAATAAATTAACCAATTCCAAATAATTTTCTACTAGTAATCAAATTATATCTTCACTTGACGAGGATTTATTCATAAAAAATATTATAATTTCAAAATCTAAATACTATTGACCAGTCTTCACACTTGGATGGTCGACTTAGAAAACTTTAATTTAACTCAATAATAAGCGCGTCCTTACTATCCGAGCGCTTGATTCGGAATCCCTCTGTCCATTTCCATTTTTCACACCCCACCAATAATCCATTCGCGCGCACTCGCAAACTTTCTAAATTATCACTTATTTAAATAACGAAAACCCTAATTTAACAAATAACTTAATTGAATTTAATTTGTTTTCTCATATTAAATTTAATTAGACAACCACCAATATTTTATCCTTTATAAATTTTACATCTTCCAGATTCCAACAACGTTTGCATTTTTAAATAAATGAGGCAGAGGCAGTCAACAAATTTTTCCAATTAAAGAAAATCCAGACACAATTCAGTTGTTTACCTGTTATGGTCTTATTAAATTATTCAAATCATAAGTGTTTTGACTAAATTAACCCAATTACGTCATAGCCCTAATCTCTTATCAATGGAACACGACATCAAGTATCTAATATCTCCTATTTGTGATCCTCGAGATAATCTCTGAAGGAAACCTTAGTATGTCACATGCTTGGAGCAAGTCCAAAGCAGTTAATTGGAGGTGTAAGTCCTGATTTTAAAAACCTAGCTCCAAGTGGATGCGGTGCAAAGGCCGTAATTCATCTATGAAGATGATCGGCTGTAACGATTTTTTGCAAAACATTACTGACTACTTATTTCGCAACATCCTATATACGGCATTTTTAATCGTCGGATATGTGTGCGCATGTCTGTCAATGGCCATAGCGATTAGCATTTTTTTTCGTTTGTGACGAGAGGAACTTCGCTCGTTGAATTTTTGCAAATTCCTTGGAATTATAATGTTTAATTATTGAATACATTATTATAACAACTGACACGTTCGCGGATTAGATAGATCAGTTTATGTAAGTGGCAAATTTTTTTAACAACTTAATTTTAACGCATATAATTTTTACTAGATATGTGCGGAGCTGTCATTTTTATGCTGTCATATTATCTTTAGAGATTTCAATTATAAGTTTTGACATTTCACATCCCAAACTGTCAAAAATTACTTATGTCAACAAACATCAAGTTGATTGCTTTTTACTTGAAATAAATCACACTACCAGGACGACCAGTATATTGAATGATCAGGGTGACCTTTTGGCAAGATCCAGTTTATTTGTTTCCACTTCTAACCAGTCGGCGAAAGAATCTGTCAACATCGTATCCACTATTGGTGACTGCAGGAAGATTAAAGGAGATTCCCGCAATTGTATTGCGTTGTGTTTTGGGCATTGTAGAACCCGAGAGCGCTTCAAGGTTTGTGCCGTATTTTACTTTTTTAATCTGCACTGCAGTGAATTTTGTACACCATATTTTTTTGCTATCACAATTGCCTTCTACAATTGTATTGATTCTTGCCTTTGACTTGGTAGCATTCATTAATTTGTTGATTAACTGCTTGTACTGTGCATATGATAACGATATTTTTACCTTCATTAAACGATTATTTGTTTGTCGTTAGCTTTATTTGTCTGTTCAGTGATCACCTGGAGATTCTAATTATCCACGACCTTTTGCCTCCGCAAAAGAAAAGAGTTAGCTTATACGACCATCAGGGTTTTACGTCTGTCACCGAATTTACTGTTGATATTTATATTGGCAGATGTAAAGTTTTGCTTCTTCAACTCCTCAGGTCTCATTAGCTTGTCGAGCTTAGAGGAGTAAAACATTTTACACGGCTTCCAAATAAAACACAACAGTCGACAATAAGATGTTTAAGTGCTTCTTCTTCTCGTGTTATGCCACTGTAGTTTAAAGAGTAACCACACCCCTCGCCATCTCCTGCGGCCCGTCGTATGCACTCGAGCGTCATAGAGTTTAAAGGATGTCTGCACTGAAAGAAATCCGTTCTTACCAGCTAGAAAAATGAACATTAAATAAAGAACAAACGTACTAGAAATTGACCCAATCTTCCGACGGTATTTAATTGAATAAAAAATTAATTCAGAATGTCATTCTTAACAACAAAGTAATTGTTGATGAATTGTAAATTAATATCAAGTTACATAAGCAGAATTGTTATCTATTAGCTCGGATGTTTCTTTAAAAGAGAGACATTCTTATTTCTGTGATTTAAAGAGTTCTTAATTTTTAGAATAACCAGGCTTAAATATAGTTTTACACATTACTGTTTTTAGTATAGAATGTCCATTATTTTAAACTTATGGTAGGTTGTTTTAATGCCGACCTTTCCACTTCCAGTTAAAATTCCAGATATTTATTTGTTACATAAAGTTCTTGGTTGTTTTGTGATGATATTGTATCTCAAAACATTGATTTTTTTTAACTTCCAGTTAAAATTCCAGATATTTATTTGTTACATAAAGTTCTTGTGCAGCAAAACCAGCAGTGTGGTAAGCTTACACCGCAGACTAGCGAGCGGGAAACCGTGGTTCTATACCTAGTCGCGCCGGATATACTGCTGTGATCTTCAAGCCCAATATAAATATGTGGGCTATGGGGAAGGCAACGGGAAACCACCCCATTAAATTTCTTTCCCTAGTTAAGTCATCTTGACTTCGGCCAAGTTGATAACCAACGTTCGCTGAGCGGATACGGTACTGGTACTTTAAGAAGAAAGTTCTTGGTTGTTTTGTGATGACATTTTATCTCAAACCATTTTATCTCAAAACATTGACATTACCTGTTGAATGACTGCAACAATAAACAACAGAACACTTTATCCAACAAATAGCTATCTGTAACTTAAAACGTATATGAAAAGATCAGCCGTTAGAATAAATAAAATCATAATTAATTTTTTACCTTTATTATTTATTTATTGAGTTTGTTAATTAACACGCCTTAAAAAATATACAATATTGATACAAAAAATCAGTAATTATAAATTAAATTAAGTAGCTACTATTTATTAAATTTGCAATAATTATAACATGCTTACAAGAACAAATATTATAATAAGGATAGCGCCAACTTACAACGGTGATCTGGAAAAAACAGGTTGCTGCTAAAAATTTGAATTATTATAATTATCCGGAAAACAAATCAGAGAAAATTTAAAATTAATAGATGATAAGAGATTTTATACAAAGTTGCTTTGAATTCACGAATTTAAAAAATCTGATGTGGCCAGCACATGACTTCCCTATAAGGAATCATTCCTTCATCGTTCAACTAAAGATTCGCAGAAATATTATTTAAATTTTATTTTATTATTTAATTAAATCAATAAAATAAAATTAAATAAATAAAAAACCATTTCGTCCTTCAAGTAAAGTGCTACTTCCGGTTTAGGGATTTGCTCCAAAATCAAATGGTGCTTTCGTATACCGATTAAAGTGTTAAATATGAAATTTGGTTACTATATAACAATTCGTTCCTGAGATATTGAAGAAAAACTATTTCGTCCTTCAAGTAAAGTGCCATTTCCGGTTTAAGGATTTCCTCCAAAATCAAATGGTTCTTTCGTATATTGATTAAAGTGTTAAATATGAAATTTGGTTACTATATAACAATTTGTTCCTGAGATATTGAAGAAAAACCATTTCGTCCTTCAAGTAAAGTGCTACTTCCGGTTTAGGGATTTCCTCCAAAATCACATGGTGCTTTAGTATACTGATTAAAGTGTTAAATATGAAATTTGGTTACTAGATAACAATTCGTTCCTGAGATATTTAAGAAAAACCATTTCGTCCTTCAAGTGAAGTGCTACTTCCGGTTTAATGATTTCCTCCAAAATCAAATGGTGCCTTTGTATACCGATTAAAGTGTTAAATATGAAATTTGGTTACTATATAACAATTTGTTCCTGAGATATTGAAGAAAAACCATTTCGTCCTTCAAGTAAAGTGCTACTTCCGGTTTAGGGATTTCCTCCAAAATCACATGGTGCTTTAGTATACTGATTAAAGTGTTAAATATGAAATTTGGTTACTATATAACAATTCGTTCCTGAGATATTGAAGAAAAACTATTTCGTCCTTCAAGTAAAGTGCCATTTAAGGTTTAAGGATTTCCTCCAAAATCAAATGGTTCTTTCGTATATTGATTAAAGTGTTAAATATGAAATTTGGTTACTAGATAACAATTCGTTCCTGAGATATTTAAGAAAAACCATTTCGTCCTTCAAGTAAAGTGCTACTTCCGGTTTAGGGATTTGCTCCAAAATCAAATGGTGCTTTCGTATACCGATTAAAGTGTTAAATATGAAATTTGGTTACTATATAACAATTCGTTCCTGAGATATTGAAGAAAAACTATTTCGTCCTTCAAGTAAAGTGCGATTTCCGGTTTAAGGATTTCCTCCAAAATCAAATGGTTCTTTCGTATATTGATTAAAGTGTTAAATATGAAATTTGGTTACTATATAACAATTTGTTCCTGAGATATTGAAAAAAAACCATTTCGTCCTTCAAGTAAAGTGCTACTTCCGGTTTAAGGATTTCCTCCAAAATCAAATGGTGCCTTTGTATACCGATTAAAGTGTTAAATATGAACATTTATGTAACATTTTGCGTTACATACATCCATACATACAGACATACATACATACATACATACATACATACAGACATCATTGCGAAAGTAGTCAAAACGGATTCAGAAATGCTCAAAACGGATATTTCCGTTAAAATATCGACATCGAATTTTTTCATGATTACAATACTTCCTTATAGGGAAGTAAAAACAATATATTCGTAATCAAAAATTAATTCACAGTTTTTAATTTATTACTTTGTCGGAAAGTTTTACAAATCTTGCTGAAGTTTGTTCTAAAATTTTATTGCACAGATTAAAAATTTTTAATTAATATTACCAGATGGAAAATGTAATACACTAAAATTGAACACCCAAATTAACAACAATTTCATGAATACACTAAATGCAACTACTACACTACATAACAAAACTTCTTCGCCTTTGGGGACCAAAATATTCTTCACTATTATTCACTTACCCTGGTTTAATTATTTCCTGATCACCTGCTATTTACTTCGATCCCGAAATTCAATTGTGGGGAACAAATCATCAATAGTTTAACACTTACATAATTAATTTCAAAGCTGAAATAATAAACTTAGTTGTAGATTTGTATTTAATACATAAAAACTATAATCATATCCATTCTGAATTTGCCTACCTGTTAATTTTTGAACGATTTCTTGAAAATGTCCGATGAAAACAGCAAACTAATTTTTGAGATTTATAACTTACACATTTGATTCTTTATAAGTTGGCGTAATTTTTCCCATTTTCGCATAGAAACATCCGAAATTAACAAGTTGGAACTTGCTTCAGCAGCGGTTCCTAGGCTTCTATACATACAACTACTTTTCTGGTGTGAAAAGTTGTTGTTATTTTTGGTCGCCATAATTTTATAATGTCTTCTTCTTCTTAATCTAGGACTACGTCCTGTACTTCCCAACTATAGTGCCTCTGTTCAAGGCACTGTTGGTTCTATGAGCAGTTTGGTTTTTACATCTCAGGTAGCTTGCTAGGCTTGCCTTTCGATGTGCCTGCACCCTGTTTTTTATTGTTATGATGGCAAATCATTAACACAGGGGGACCGCCTGCTTAACGTGCCCTCCGAAACACGGAAGACGGTCAAGAAATTTTTAGACAATACCCGGAGTCGAACCGGGGCGCCTTGCGTTAGCAGTTGATCGCGCTAACGTTCAGACCATGACCGCCTTCTATTATGTCTTTATAATGTGATATCAGATAATCCGATAATTCGGAACCGAGAGTTACCAACTTAAAAAATATTCTATATAAGTAAAATTTAGTGACAAAACATTTAGATTTTCAGATTAGTATCTTTATTATCGGATAAAAATTATTTTTTCAGATACCTATAAGAAAAATCTAGCATTTTAAGTTCAAATATAAATCTCAGAATATTTCATTTCTTAAATCTGTGGTAATTCTAATCATATGAATCTTTAGTAGCAACCTAACAAATCTATTTATATTCGTTCATCCGTCGCTACCAGGCCCGATACATTGCACAGACAACCTCAAAACCACCACAAGGGATTATTTTAAGAACGTATATGTTATTAAATTTTGAAGTGATCAAATATAACACCATGCGCAACTCTTGAGGGGAAACAAAATCGTAAAAATAATAGGGTATCAACGTCTTAAGGTATCAACGTCTTAACGGATCAAAGGATCGACGGATCAAAGGATCAACGAATCAACGGATCAACGTATCAACAGATCAACAGATCAACGTATCAACGTATCAACGTATCAACGTATCAACGGATCAACGTATCAACGTATTTAAATTTCCTATATAGGTAAACAAAGCAGCGATGCCAACCCGTACTATAATTGTAGTACGCATACTATAATTTTACCTTCTGTGCTGTACAACAGAAGGTACAAATTACTTATAGAATGCCTACTATGATAAATTATAGTACGGTTGGCATCGCTGTACATAAGTAATAATAATCAAACTTATTGAGATAAAGCTGTGGTATGTAAATAATTCGGAGTTCAATGAAAAACAACGGTGTGATAAGTTAACATTTACTGTAGAAAACAATATAAGTGAGTTGGTACATGACATGACATCTTAATAAGGCGTGTCAACAAAAAACTGACGGTCACCAGTGGTGCCTCGTTAAATCATTGGCGTGTGATCGATTGCATAATTTAACTCAATACTTCCACTAATTATGGCTTTCGATTGTGTAACCTTCGTTTTATTTTACTATAAATATTTCGGTCTATTCACTTTCGGTGCGCTCCTGAAATTACCCTGGCGAACCACAATGCGCCGGCTATGTTGGTTTTGACAGTTTGGGTGTTGGTAGACAGAGATGGCGGACTAACGGGAAGTCGAGTGGTCTTGTCTTTGGTGGTTGTTGGAAACGTAGTAAGGCGGATAGGTAAAAGTGCGACGACCCGTTGATTAGGTTGGTTTGGCTGTGAAACTACTGGTCGCGTTTTGCGAATTATATCTATGGTCGTCGTTTGGAATACCTTGTGGTCGAATTGTAGGACCTACTCTATTAGAAGGATAAAATCTGCCAGCTTCGTTTCCGGAAAGCCTGTGGGACGTGTTGTTCCAGTCCGTCCCTCTGTGCCGCTGTCGATACCTAAAGGTAATTGAACTTTGCTTGAAATTGCTTTCACTAACCACTTCGAGGAGACGTAACTACTCGTGGTACCGATCGAGGAGAAGCCGCTCGGGTGCGAATTTATTATTATTTGTTTACGTTCTTTTTTTGTTTAGTTGATTATAATAGTTATTAAGTACTAACCCTTTTAGTTATAATTACATGTATTCTTATTTGCAAGTATTTATCCAGTGTTTTGGATTAATTATCGTCCCGGTAAGGTAGAAACCTGCAAAGGCAGTCGCCACAGTGTGTGTCCGTCTGCCACGAGAGGGCACTGGTATCGATTGTCGATCCAGTGGCGTACCCTCTGTAGGGTTGCGAGGTCCTGTGTCAACCTACCGGCGACCCAACTGTTGTCGTAATTTTAAGTATATTAGGCTAAGTGTGTATTCTTTGTTTAGGTTAAGAAGTGCGTGTGCATTAATTGTGGGACCCGTTTGTTGCGCATTTGGACATTTATATTATTTTGTGTGGGTGGGTCCCCAATTGAACTATATTGTTCCTTTGTGTATTTTATCTTTTTATTTTTTTATTATTATATCATTCTTGCTTTCCGTGTAATTGATTCATTTATTCACGACCTCACTGCCCCCCCCCCCCTTCGTTCTTACCCAGAACTACGAACGGAGGACATCTGGGAAGTGCGGGTACAGTAAAGTTCTGGTGGCGCCCTCCCGATTTCGTCTTTCCTATTTTAAGCGAGGTAAGTGTCCCCCCCCTCCGACCAGTTTCCGCGGTACAGTGTACAACTTCCCCCACGGCCACTCCACCGAGCTAGTTGTCGTGCAGCTGGTCCAGGGCTATCACCCACCCTCCCCTTCTGGGACATTTTGGTACCGTGACAATTGCACCCTGTACATATCAAAAAAGTTAAGCTATAAAAAGTTTTACATTTCAACAAATTATAAAACAAATATTTTTGAACGAAAGAACAAATAATATTTTAACATAAATAATTTTCTTCCATCCCAAGCTCATGTCTCATCGCACAAAACTTTTGCTTACTCAATGGTTTAGTCATTATATCCGCGTATTGTTCATTTGTGTTTACGTAGTCAACACTTATCTCTTTATTTTCGAACTTTTCACGAATATGATGGTACTTCACCTCAATATGCTTCGATCGTTTATGTAACTCGTTATTTTTAATCAATCGGATTGCACTTTGGTTGTCAATTTTTATTGGTGTCGGTTCTTCCTGCCTCTCTCCGATTTCCGATAATAATTGGCGCAACCAACTTACTTCTCTTGTTGCATTCGATGCGCTGACATATTCAGCCTCTGTCGTTGAAAATGTTACGATCTTTTGCCTTTGGCTTGACCATGTAATTGCCCCTTTATTCATTTTGAAAACATATCCCGATGTCGATTTTCGCGTGTTCGGATCATTAGCGAAATCTGAATCAGAATATCCAATCAGCTTATTTGGATCATTCGCTTTTCCATTGTACATAATTCCAAATTTCGATGTACAATTCAAATAACGAATTATTTGTTTTACTGCTTTGCAATGTTGCTCATTCGGATTTTCTAGAAATCTACTAACTAATCCAACTGCGTAAACAATGTCTGGCCTTGTAACTATAGCACAGAACATTAAGCTTCCCACGGCTTCTCGATATGGAAATTTTATTGTTTTCTTGTCGCCTTTGCTGGTTAACAAAGTGGTATGCGTATCAACTGGTATGCTCACTGACCTTGCATTCTGTTGACCAAACTTTTGTACTATTTTGCTTATGTAATCACCTTGGTGTATAAAAATAGTTTTATCTTGGCGATTTCTTTTAATTTCCAAACCGATAAAATAGTTCAATTCGCTGACCGTTATTTCGAATTCACTTTTTAGTTTGTCCAAAACTAAATTTATTACCGATTTGACCTTACATAAAACTAGTCCGTCATCAACAAATAAAATTATTAACACTTTAAATTTGTCAATTTCACCCGTGTAAATACATCTGTCCGCGTTGCATTGTTCAAAATTTAATTAGAAGGACGGGTAGCTGCCCGTCCTTCTAGCTGCCCGTCCTCGGATGGGGTATCATCTAGTTTAAAATAAGTAAAAAAATTTTAAATATTGATTAAGTTTAATTTAATTTAAAAAAATATATGTAAGTTTTTTGTTTATTTATTTAATGTTGTTCTCATTTCTTATTATAAAAGGCCAAGTCCTTCCTTCCTTCCTTCTGTCTGTCGCACGGAAATACCCGAAGCAAACCGAACCGAACGCATAACGGATAATTTCATAACCAATCGGATGAACGTATCATCGTATCAACGTATCATCGTATCATCGGATCAACGTATCATCGGATCAACGTATCAACGTATTTAAATTTCCTATATAGGTGAAAAATCTCTTATTATAAAAGGCCAAGTCCTTCCTTCCTTCGGTCTGTCCCACGGAAATACCCGAAGCAAACCGAACCGAACGCATAACGGATAATTTCATAACCAATCGGATGAACGTATCACGTATCAACGTATCATCGGATCAACGTATCGCATGGGACCGAGCGTCAGCAGCTTGCCGCGCTTGAGTTTCTTCTAAAGTTTCACGTTGTTGACGTATCGCATGGGACCGAGCGTCAGCAGCTTGCCGCGCTTGAGTTTGTTCCAAAGTTTCACGTTGTCGACGTATCGCATGAGACCGAGCGTCAGCTTGTCGCTGTGATCGAAGCTGTTTTTCTGTGTTATTGGCTCTTGTACGTGCTTTTCTCTCACGATTCAATCGCCGTCGCTTTGCAGCAGGATTTTCAAAATTTTCATTATCCATTATGGAAGTTCACATAATGCTTTTTTGGAAATAGCTGTCCTATATAGACAAAATGATACGATGATACGTTGATACGATGATACGTTGATACGATGATCCGATGATACGTTGATCCGATGATACGTTGTGCGTTCGGTTCGGTTCGGTTTGCTTCGGGTATTTCCGTGGGACGGACAGAAAGAAAGACTTGGCCTTTTATAATAAGAGATAGTTCCATTGCCGCTGTAATTGTGAACATCGCGGACGCATCTTTTTTATTCCAATCCTCCAATTTTTTTGTATCGGTTGCACTGGGTTTTTCAGTTACCCCTGTGGCTACTTCGTAAACACATTTTGCTCGGAGAGCACATGTTATTTGGAATTTCCATTGCTTGAAATTATTTCCGTCAAATTTCTATATTGTACTTACATCAATCTTCTCGGACATTTTGAATCACTTTGTAAAACAGATTCACAATTTCAAATATGTCTTTCTCTACGCAAAACAGATTCGCGAATTTTCAATGTTATTCACTTTTTTACTACGCAAAACACATTCGCGGTTTTTAATTGTCTTTCACTGCGCAAAACACATTCGCGATTACCAAAATTAATTACTCACGTTACCTGGGCGCATAACCTATTGAGATAAAGCTGTGGTATGTAAATAATTCGGAGTTCAATGAAAAACAACGGTGTGATAAGTTAACATTTACTGTAGAAAACAATATAAGTGAGTAGGTACATGACATGACATCTTAATAAGGCGTGTCAACAAAAAACTGACGGTCACCAGTGGTGCCTCGTTAAATCATTGGCGTGTGATCGATTGCATAATTTAACTCAATAAAACTTTTCCATTCCATTCGTAACTTTACTTTCTTAACTTTACTTAACTTTAATTTCCGGTCCATTTTTTGAGGTGGATCCATCCTCTTCCTTCTCTTTTATTTAAACTTAACTTCACTATCCACATCAAGCCACTGCTGTGGTTAAAATAAAATAATAAATAATTAGTGCAGATTATCTGATTATGTGATTTTACAATATATGGCGACCAAAAATAACCAAAACTTGAATAACTTGAAAATGAAAAATTGAAATGAAAAAAAAGAAAAAAAATAACCAGAACTTTCCACACCAGAAAGGTAGCTGTATCGGCAATTTACATTACCGTTGGTAGCGCCACCAGCAACAACAATATGGCCGTGTTTGGACGTATATTTCGAAATTCAAAATCATATTCTAGTGAAAATTTGCAACATTTCAGTATGGTATTAAATTTATTATAATATATTGCTATGATGCAAAACATCAATAATTTATTATAAGCACTCAATAAACACTCGTAAAAGTAAAAATTACATGAACTTTTTATAGCAGTAGGAAGTTCTGAAAGGTAGTCGAAAGTTCCTAATGTAGTCAAGTTATTATAAAAGAAAAGGTGACCAAAGGAAGTTTCTTCACCAATGATACGTATTGAAAAGGGACATTACAGATTAATTTATTTTTCATATAAAAAATTTGTTTCATAAATAATTTAATTTTAGTTTTGTAAAGAGTAGGTTAACTTTAAGAAGTGCGATATAAATAAACAGTATTATTACGTAGTGGTGATTAACATGGAGGTGAACGGAAAGACTAATGCAACTATTCGCCATCCGAGACAAACGATTTTACGTGTAGCCGGACCAGACGATGGGTTGTTTATGACAACGCTAGAAAAAAAGAGTGAAATTAATTTAAGGACATTTGATTATAAAATGAACGTTATCAAGATAATAAGTTACTTACGTTTGAAAATTAAATCATCAAGTGTGAAAAAAATCCAAAATCACAAAAAACCAGGGAAACGAAATAAATAAAAATAAAAAAATATACGCTCGTGCGTTTGAGACGACGGAGGTGTCTCGTTCCTCTCGTCCAAAAAGAAAGTGTTAATTGGATAAAATCCAACCAAAAGTGAATTAACCTGAAAAATAAAAAGGTTAAGATTAGATTAAAAGAAGTGGTATTTGAATTTCGTGAAAATAAAATTCAGTGATAAATAGAAAAGGTACTTACCTTAAGATTTCCTGGAAAGTGATCAATAATAATTGGAACCAGATTGTGTATTTGAGAAGCGACGCACAAAAATTGAAAATTGATGATTCAACTGGCGAGATTAAGAATCGACAGTGACGTGATCTTAGAAAACAAAGAAATCAAGGCGACCTCTTTTGTGGTAAGCGACAATCATCTAACTTTAACATTTAACAGTGCCGTGTTGCCTATAAACAAATTAAAATTTCAACGACGCTACGTAATAAAAACAATCACAAATTTAATTGCGCATTAGTTTTTAAAAGATTTCATTTGTTTATATTATTTAATTATTTTAGTTTAAGTTTTGGGGTTTATTTGCAATTTTCGTTTATATTTTGTGTTTGATAAAAAAAAATAAATTGTTTATATCTACCAAGCTTCAGTAGCGTATCATTGGGAAGGAATCTCCCGTACACTTTTACGATTTCAGGTATAAGCAAAGGGTACAACCCCGAAGAATCGACTACTGCGGTAAGAGTGTTTTTCATGCTGATAAAAAAAATATATATCCTTACGACTGAGCTAGCAATTGAAAATAATAATAAAAGATTAAAATTTCAAAACATTTCAAAACTATATAAAAAAAAATTTACATGTGGCCTTTCCATAAGCGGAAGGAAAACATAGTAAATTGTAGCAACAAGGTGGGACTCCTGTGGCATTTAACAGGACACACACAATAAAAATATAGTAAATTGGCGCCCAACTTAAGGCTAGAGAGAGGGGTAATAATAACAAGAAAACGCTTAGGATAGAAAAATTTGTCATTATAAATTAAATTTTGACAGGTGAAAAGTATAATTTTTCAAAAACAAAACAAAATAGTAATCTTAAAAATATTTTTATTTCAACAAAATCAAACAATCAATACATTCGAATAAAAAGTTTCTAAAAAAAAAAAAATATAAATCAAAATGGCTGACGAAATGGAAACGAGAGCCAAGAAATATGGGAGGAAGACTATTGCCATAGTGGAAGAGAGAAGGTCTTTCGCAGAAGGAGATGCGTCCTTGACCGAGGATGAGGCATTAGAAGAAGACAAAATATTGGAATTAGATGGAGCAAAAGGAGAAAGCATGGAAAAAGAGCCACAGGAAGAAGCGGTAATAAAAATGGGTACGCAACAGATAGGGTTAGATCAACTAATGGCGATGATGGAAAAATTCGATAAAAAAACAGAAGAAGCACAAAGGAACACAGAAGAGTTAATTAGAAAAAGTGCAGTAGAAACAAAAGAGTCAATAGAAGAGACCAAAAAGGACATAGAAGAAGTCGTTAAAAAAACGTTACAAGATTTTAAATTAAATGTTGAAAAGAAACTGTTAGAAGAGGTAAAAGAGGTAAATGAGAAGATAGAGGGGGTAGAATCAAGGGTTGAAAAGGTTGAAAACGAAATGTCACAAATAAAGGGGGAATTAGTGACCGAAAAAGCAATAGATAATAAGATTGAATTTTCATTTGGGAAATCAGTAGAGTTTATAAATAATCAGGAGGGTGAGTTTGAAAATCGCGTTGAAACAGAAATAAATAATCAAGGGGTAAAAATAAAAGAGATCGAGGAGTTGACACGAAACAAAATTAATGAAACCGCAAATGGCTCGTTAAATTTAGCCACATTACAAGAATTTTCATGGCCAACAAACCAGGGGCCAATAATGAAATTTAGGGAACATGGAGACTTCAATCCAAAACAATTCGTTAAATATGCGAAAAGAAGCACTAACCACATACGAGATGTAAATAAATTCAAGAATCACATCTGTGCGATGATGGGTGACAGCGTAAAAAAATGGTTTGGCTGCGTGCAGGACAAGTTTGAGAATTTCCAAGAATTTGAGAAATTGTTCCTAGATAGATTTTGGGATGAACAAGTACAAGGAAAGGTTCGACAAAAATTAATGACCGGAAAATTTAGTGGTCATGGAAGAAGAAACGATTATGCGGAAGGTATAATCAATGAAGTAACACAATTGGAGCCAGAGATCTGTGAGCGAGATATGGTAAAATATTTGGGGAATCATTTCTGTAGAGATGTTAATAATCGTGTAACCGTCGAAAATATAACTACGGTAAATGAGCTATCAAATTTATTAAGAAGGTTTGATACATCCTACGTGGAGGATAAACTTAACAAATATAATAATTATAACAATAGAAATTTTAGTAATTATTCTACTGAACATAACCATGACCGTCATTTTAATCAGCGCGGGTATAATCATTTTAGTAACCGAAACAATAATTTCAATAATTCTAATAATCACTGGCGAACTCATGATCGGCCTTGTGAAAATAATTATAACCGAAATCAAAATTTTGGGAATCATAACGCGGGAAATTCTAACGACGCGAGGATTCAAAGTCAAACGTATGAACGGACTGGTGGGTATAATAATTACGGAAGAAATAATTACAGCCGTCAGGGTAGTCATGGTAACGGTCGAAATTATCAGAATGGACGTGAAGGTTTTAACCGAGGTGCCAGACACGACTCAAATTGGCGCAACCACGGCAATAACGCTACGGATCGATTAGATCGGCAAGGGGATGAACACCGTTTTCAACACCAAGCCACCACGAGCGCGAATACACGTCAGGTTAGCAGCGTAACGACCACCACAACTCCAGAGGTTGGGGAGGTAACGCAAACACAGCAGGATTTTCAGTAAGCGAGGAACCAGGGGACATGAAGATGAACTCCTATCAACACCCAAAAGAGTTCATCTCCATAGAGAACATAACGGGGGAAAATGAACAAAAAATGGACTCATTGCCATATTTAATGACAAAGATCAATGATGTGGATGTGAATTGCTTGTTAGATACGGGAGCTGAGGTATCTTTAATTAATCAGGGAATTGTTTTAAAAAATCAAACAAAATTTAAAGAGTCAATTTTGAAAACTAAATCTGTAAATTTAATAACTCCAAATCAAAAGAAATTTTCTTCGGTAAATGAAAGTGTTATGGCAAAAATAAGAATAGGGGATGTGACTGTGGAGGATACGATATTAATTGTGAAAAATCTGTCAATGCAATGCAGTATAGGTTTTGATTTAATCAATAAGTTTAACATGATTATTAATGCCGAAAATCAGACAATAAAAATCTTAGATAAAGAAATTAATTGTACAAATAATTTAGGAAAACAGGTCAAAAGACAGAAAGAAGAATTGTCAAAATAAAGTTTAATTGAAGGGGAATTTAATATTAACAATGTTGGGAAAAACGGGGAAATTAATTTTGAAAAAGGTCATGAGGATGTAATTTTAATAAATAATTTATGTGTGGAAGGAAAAGAGGTAAAATTGAATTGTCCAGAAATTTATATTAAAGACGTTGTACAAATATTAAAAAATTGTCAATCATTAATAAATCAAAATCCAGGTACAGCCAAAAATTATATTCACAAACTTCAAATCATGAAAGACAAGCTCTTCAGATGCAAGACTTACCCTGTACCACATGTCTACAAAAATCAAGTAAATGGGGAAATTCAGAAAATGCTTCGCGACGGCATAATCAAAAAGTCACCCACGGCATATTTAAATCCTTTAGTAATCGTGAAAAAGAAAGACGGAAGTTTGCGACTATGTTTAGATGCACGAGGATTGAATGCGATTACGAAACCACAATTTGAGTGTCCAGAGGGAGTAGAATCTTTATTAGCAAGGTTGGGTCAAGCTAAAATATTTAGTAAACTAGATCTCAGAAATTCATTTTGGCTCATAAAACTTCACGAGGAATCACAGCAATACACAGGTTTCAGTGTGGATGGTAGTACGTACATTTTCAGGGTTGTTCCGTTTGGGTTGTCAACGAGCAGTGCTGCTCTCATAGGGGCTCTTCAAACGATTTTAAACAAATATAGTCATTTTAGTGCTCATTATGTAGACGATATAATTATTTTCAGTGAGAATGAGGAAATGCATAAATCACATTTAGGCCAAATTTTGAAAACGCTTAATGAAGCAGAATTAAAACTTAACATTGAAAAGTGTGAATTTTATAAAACGGAAGTACAATATTTAGGATACATAATTTCCACGGAAGGAATCAAAATTGACAATAAGAAACTATTACAAATTAAAAATTATCAACGACCGCACAATCTAAAAACGTTAAGATCATATCTCGGGTTGATGAACCACTATAAACGTTTTATTCCAAATTATTCTGATTTAACGGTGACATTACATGAGTTGTTACGAAAAGGAGTCAGGTGGAAATGGGATCCACAAAAGGAATTGGCATTCAATCAAATCAAACAAAAATTATATGACAACGTTAGGTTAATACATCCGAATTTTAAAGATAAACTTATTCTAAAGACGGACGCTAGTTATTTTGCAATCGGATCGGCATTAATGCAGGTGCAAAACGGTATCGAGGTTCCAATTAGCTTTGTATCGCGCACATTGAAGAAATCTGAATTAAATTATTCGACATCTGAGAAAGAGATGCTAGCAATCGTGTACGCATTAACGAAATTAAAATTTTATTTAATCGGTAATAGATTTGAAATACACACAGACCATTCGGCGTTAACATTTCTTATGAGAACAAAATTTACTAACAACCGCATATATCGTTGGAGTTTACTAATCATGGAATATTCATTTGATATAGTCCACATAAAAGGAAAACAAAATGTAGTAGCCGACGCGTTAAGTCGAAAAGACAACCCGGTAGACGAACCAAAGGAAATTTTAATAGCGTTGAATAGACTTCATACGGATGAAGCACCATTCACATTAGGGGATGTATTATCGGCCCAAAATAATATTTGTTTTAATCAGTTGAAGTTAAAATTAAATGAAAATGATGCACGGATTAGAGAGTCATATCGATACAAAAATAATGTTATAATTAAATTATTACGGAATTTAGAATTATATGTAATTGACGAACCAACAACGATAAAAGTTATTAGCGCGTTACATGTTAACTACGGGCATTTAGGTGTTAGGAAAGTATGGTTATTGTTCAGAGAAAAATTTAGTTCGCGTAGGTGAGTGCGATATTTTTGCTATTGCCATTGATTTCTGTTCTGGTTTGTCGTCTCTTGACCAAATTTGGGCATATGGCTTTTTCTTTCTTGTATTGCTCCCGCAATTACGAAATTTGTGCGTAATTGTTATTTTTTTACTCCTTGGTACCCAGAATTATTTTTCCTTGTGTGCGTAAATACAAGTTTGTTCTGTGTAGTATTTGTTGCCTCATTCTGTATGTTTTTTTTTTATCTAAACGGGTTGTTTAGAGCCATTTTTGTGTGTAGTTTTAGTACTGCAATTTTTGATTAAGGCGAATTTATTTGACTGGGAACGCTGATTGCAAAAGATACGACCATTTGGCCTGCCAGATAACAACGTTGTCGTTCACATTGACAATTCGATTACTTTCCCATGTTAAATATTTTAATTAATTTTAAATATTTATGCATTGTATTTTCTTATTTAGCATTATCAATATTGTGTGTATTTAAATGCGATTACCATCTAGGGGTTTGCATGAGTGTGATTATTGTGGATTTTATATTTGCCCTTAGCAAATCACGTTTGACGTCGCATTCCATGCTCTCTTCTAACAGGAGTTATAATCGATTGTTGGTGGTTGGTTTCTTTGTGTTTTCTGGTAGCGGTCGATCTTGCTATTTTAACACAGATAAGGTGATGTCGTTCGACGAGTCGTTATATATTTTTCCGGTTGCGGGGGCATCCTCCGACCTTGTTATCTATTTTCGGAAGCACAAATTGTAATTTTTGTGTTTCTAAGTTCTCTCTTAGTACGGGGTGAAAACAATTACATGGCGCCCAGATTAACACCTTTTTCTCGCTACATTTATGTATTCTTAGCGTCATCCCGTATAATTGTGTAACATCAACCGAGGGTAGGGGGGGTTCCGTTTTCTTCATGGTCCGTGCTTGAGCTAGCACTTCGTGGCATTGTCTATCTTTGTCCGGCGATCCCCTAAGTTATCAACAAAGATCGTCGGGGCAGTTTTTGTCGTTCCTTGGAGTGGCAGAAATTGTTACAATACGACAGCAAAGAAAAGTATCGGGGAAAAAACTAACATAACAACACCTTGCGCACTGGATGGGAGTCCCTGGACTGAGGCAATCGCGGATGTTCATAAGGGGCCCGTTGAGTGAGCCTAGAAGGAAAGAAATACTCAAGCTGAGTAGGAAACAACTGAGAAGGATAGTAGGACTATTTACTGGACACTGCTGCCTTAACAGACACCTCAACATCATGGGGCTGGTTGAAAATCCCATATGTAGGATGTGTGGTGAAGAGGACGAAACACCCCACCATATCTTATGCAAATGCCCGGCCTTGGCTGGGAGCAGGCTACGTCACCTTGGTTTGCCATACCCGGATACTGAGGAGATTGCACAAGTACCCTTCAACTGCATACTTGACTTTGTTGAGGAAACGCAGTTGATGGAGCAAAAACTTGTAACGTGGGGCACAATAGGCTTAAGCTTCAGTGCAGTGGGGGTCAGAACCACAACCCGTTAATAATAATAATACAAAAATACTATCAAACATGAATATAGATTAAAAAAGGAATTGCTGATTATCATTTGTTAAATTCTTGAATTCTTCTTGAATTAATGAATTTACGTTTACAATAACAATGACGTTTTTAGTTAATTCTAAAAGTTAGAAAAGTGTTCATTAATTTAAAAATTTTATGAGTTTTTTAATTTAATGCACAGATTCTCGATTTATCTCTTAAGTAAATTATTTTGAGTGTAAAATTGAGTTATAAAGTTATAACAATAACTATCTCAATTTTGTAACACACACTATAGTTTATTTATCGTTTATATCTGGTATAAATAGTCTATTTATGGTAGAATATTAGGTTTTTTTGCGTCTATTTTTGGTTTGGTTTGTGTTTGTGAAATTACACCTGTAATTTCACGACAAGCGTTGGTTATCAATTAAAGGTTAGTTCTTTGTAAATTTCACATAGAATTTCGAATCTTTTTTTATGAACGTATAATCTTATATTTTTAATTTTCTGAGTGTCAAATGATTAGGCAATAGTACAAGGTGGTACAAGCTTACAAATTGTTAAGTAACCAATATTGAATATTTCTTGGTATTCGTTTTCAAGTGAGGCCGAGGGCAAACAACTATGGCCTTCTCGGATCTATTCTGGGTCTAGATGGCTAAGGGCGGCGAATGCCGCCCGTGCCAGCTAGTTACTTATATAGTAAATGATAATTACCAACCGCAAAAAATGTAATTGGTGCAGATTATCGGATTATCTGATGTTACATTATAAATATTATAATAACAACAACTTTACACACCAGAAAGGTAGCTGTATAGAAGCCTAGGAACTGCCTCTAAAGCGAGTTCCACCTTGTTTAAAACTTAACCCAACTAAAAGAAGAGAAAGAACAATGCATCTACGATTATGTATAAATTGTTTAACGCAAGGGCATTTTACAAAAGAGTGCTTATCAACATCGGTATGTAAGGAATGTGGAAGAAAACACAACACATTGTTACATGAAGTAACAACTTCAGTAAACCATGCAAGTTTTAACAACTCGCAAGACGAACATGAATCAGCTGAATTATACGAACCGCAATCAAACGTTGCAGGTGTGTCCATTGCCAAAACCAGCTGTTTTGCGCAGAAAGTACAACACGATGTTTTACTAGCTACAGCATTAGTGGACATAATTGACGACAATGGAATTTACCATGAAGCAAGAGCTGCTTTGGATGCAGGCTCACAACTAAACTTTATCAAGCAAGAGATAGTAGAAAAACTAAGGTTAAACTGTCGCGACATCAATTTTAAAATTCAAGGAATAACGGGTACAACAACCAAGATCACACAAAACGCAAAGATAACAATAAAATCGAAACACAACAACTACAACGCGACAATCAATTGTCTAGTTGTTGAAAACATAACACAAGCATTACCTCAAATGGAACTAGATCAATCAGAACTGCAATTACCAAGAGTAAAATTAGCCGACCCAAGATTTCATATCTCCAGCGAGGTAGATTTACTCATTGGCGGAGAACTCTTTTGGAATTTATTATGCGTAGGCAGAATAACATTGAAAAAAGGACAGCCCATCTTACAGAAAACTCATGTGGGATGGATTGTAGCAGGACCGATCGTTTCTAAACAATGTCGAATCAAATCAGTCGGTGCATATCATGCTTCGGTTGACAACATACAAGACCAGTTAGAAAAATTCTGGAAAATCAAGGCAAGCTAATTACACAACCGAAGAATTGCAGGGCGAAGAAATGTATTCAAAATCAGTAACACGAAATTCAACGGGAAGATTTATTGTAAGTTTGCCACAAAAAGACAACATCCCTTTAGGACATTCACTAAAAGGTGCGATCAGGAGACTTAATTGTACAGAACGTAGATTAAGTAACAATACAGCGTTAAGAACAGAATACGTAAATTTTATGCAGCAATATGAAGAGCTACATCACAAGACAGAAGTTAAGACAGAATTAACAGATGAAAATCAAGAAATGTTTTATCTCCCACATCATGCAGTAATTAAAGGAGAAAGTTTAACAACAAAGGTCAGAATAGTATTCGACGGCTCATTCAAATCATCAAATGGAATGTCATTGAACGATAAATTGTTAGCCGGACCAACTATCCAAGAAGATCTATTTAATATAGTACTCAGATTCCGAATGCACGAATACGTATTGACAACAGACATCGCCAAAATGTTTCGACAAATATCAATAAAACCGAAGATCGCAATTTACAAAGAATTGTGTGGAGAAGATCGAACAATGAGCCAATTAAGCATTTTACCTTAGATACAGTGACATACGGCACAAAATGCGCGCCATATTTGGCAGCCAGAACGTTGAAACAACTGGCAATTGAAGATGGGTCTAAATATCCAGAAGCAAAACAGGCATTAGAAGAGGATTTCTACATGGACGACGTCCTCACAGGAAGCAATACAATACAAGAAGCTATCAAGCTTCATAAGGATTTATGCTCACTTTTATCATTGGGTGGTTTTAACCTACGAAAATGGAGATCAAATCATCCGGGCATATTAAAACATTTACGAGCTGAAAGCAAAACAGATGAGCTTTTGGTTATTGATAAACAAGACTTATTGAAAACTCTTGGATTATTATGGGATTGTATGTTATGACATAGCATTGTATGTTATTTAATAAAAGTTAACAAAAGCCGAATAGCATTATTCTATCAAAAAACTAAACAACAATAACTATTATGCTAACGACACATAAAAACTGTAACCTTCTAAATACACAAATATTGTACCTAATATGACAAACTTAACCAGTTTGATTTATATTATTCGTGGTCATGGTTGGTACAAATTCTTAAGGTCTTCTGATAGTTAAATCACAAGTTAAATATGGAAAAATTAAATCTACTATTAATAATATCGATCCATTTACTTAGTGATGTCGTTTGTGATGATAGTTTTTTGTCCAAGGTTTTTAAAAAATTTTTATAATCGATAGTGTTTGTAGTTCCTAGTAGCCAATATTAATTTTCATTTATTTTAGTTTATGCAACATGAGTATAAAATACGAAACATTAGGGCGGACATAAAAAGTTTTGACAAACACTACGTGAATTTTATAAAAACTACAACATTCAAATATAATCGTACCACAACAGCTATAAACAGCACCTTCAACTTCAAGACAACTGTTGGTGATAAATTGGAGGTAAATCGAAAATAAAAATATTATATTTGAAAGATGGATTAGCAATTTTTAATTTTATTTTTTGTTCTTGGTGTTAAATTATTAGGTTACAGTACAAGGATACAAATTTTTAAGTAATGAGTATCGCATATTCCCTGATTTTCGTTTTCAAGTTAACTTTTGCAAAGCCGCTAATTCAAATGTGGCAGGAGCAAAGGCTATGTTCAATTGTGGCAACTTCAGTAAGTGCTTCATCGCGAAGGTAATAGTGAATATTTGCAATGGCCTGCTTTTATCATGTGGTATTTTTTAGGATGTTACATATCATATCTGCAATTTTGTACCTGATGAAAAACACTTTCCTCCACTTGTTCCACCTGGTGCATATATGGCCGAATTACAAGCGATTTATTTAGAGCACATAGTGTTCACTATAAATTTGTATTGTGAAATATATCTACCAGTATATTATCCAAAGTAAAACTTCCAATTAAATTTAATATTTTACAAAAAAAACTGTTATTCGTTTAATTCTCGAAATTTAAAAATTACTGTGAATTTTAAGAGGATGTTAAGACCAAAGTGATTTTGTTAATAAAAATTGTTCTTTGACATTGCACGTGTTTTACTGTTTTTCTTTTTTCATTACATTAAGTAGTAATTATTAAAAAACGGTCTAATGGTATTAGACTATTTAAATACTAGATGATACCCCGTCCGAGGACGGGCAGCTAGAAGGACGGGCAGCTACCTAAGGTCATATGGCTTTTGGATTGCACTGAGAGCTTTCCTTAGTCTTCATTCAACTTAAGTTACCTTGGGTAGCTGCCCGTCCTTCTAGCTGCCCGTCCTCGGACGGGGTATCATCTAGTTTAAAATAAGTAAAAAAATCTGATGTGGCCATCGCATAACTTTCCGAACAGACGCACATTTTTATATTAAATTTTTAAATAAAATGGTTACATAATTTCAACAGTAAATCGATGAAAAATTTCATATTTTGCCAAAATAGGAAGAAAAAAACTTTTGAATGCCTATATCTTGCAAACGAAGCATTTTTGGACCCATGTTATTAGGAACTTTTCATCTTATTTTCGTTAGTAGAATGCGTTTTACTATTTTATTTACAAATACAAAAATTTTTTACAAATACAAAAATTTTTGAAACGCCCTGTATATTTTAGAGAAAAACTTGTAGGACAAAAAATGTAGGAAATTCCATAGCGCTAATTTTTTGTTATTAATATTTTTACATATTTAATTTCGTTTCGAAGTTATGACGCATAATGTCATAATAGCTCCAGGTAAACCCCCCTTTCCCGTTACACGATTTAATTTATTTTCATCTGGCTTCGTCCTACGACAGGAAAAAGCTTATATGCAAAATTTGGAATGATTTGCTTGCTTCGTTTAGACGCTATCGTGTTCACAGACGTACATACACACACACACACACACATACATACACACATACATACATACAGACATCCTTCCAAAAATGATAAAAATGGATTCAGGGGACCTCAAAACGTGAACATCTGTCAAAAAATTGGGGGGTCAAATTTTGACTGATAACAATACTTTCCTTACCTAGGGGTTCGGAAAGTAAAAATTTTAAATATTGATTAAGTTTAAGTTTAAATAAATAATAAAAAAATATATTTAAGTTTTTTGTTTATTTATTTAATGTTGTTCTCATCTCTTATTATAAAAGGCCAAGTCCTTCCTTCCTTCTGTCTGTCCCACGGAAATACCCGAAGCCAACCGAACCGAACGCATAACGGATAATTTCATAACCAATCGGATGAACGTGTTATCGTATCAACGTATCATCGTATCATCGTATCATCGGATCAACGTATCATCGGATCAACGTATTTAAATTTCCTATATACGTGAAAAATCTCTT
Source organism: Podabrus alpinus (assembly GCA_932274525.1). Classification (NCBI taxonomy): domain Eukaryota; kingdom Metazoa; phylum Arthropoda; class Insecta; order Coleoptera; family Cantharidae; genus Podabrus; species Podabrus alpinus. The sequence continues at coordinate 59,188,783 of OW026454.1, read as the reverse complement.
ATTATAAAAGGCCAAGTCCTTCCTTCCTTCCTTCCTTCTGTCTGTCCCACGGAAATACCCGAAGCAAACCGAACCGAACGCATAACGGATAATTTCATAACCAATCGGATGAACGTATCATCGGATCAACGTATCATCGGATCAACGTATCGCATGGGACCGAGCGTCAGCAGCTTGCCGCGCTTGAGTTTCTTCTAAAGTTTCACGTTGTTGACGTATCGCATGGGACCGAGCGTCAGCAGCTTGCCGCGCTTGAGTTTGTTCCAAAGTTTCACGTTGTCGACGTATCGCATGAGACCGAGCGTCAGCTTGTCGCTGTGATCGAAGCTGTTCTTCTGTGTTATTAGCTCTTGTACGTGCTTTTCTCTCACGATTTAATCGCCGTCGCTTTGCAGCAGGATTTTCAAAATTTTCATTATCCATTATGGAAGTTCACATAATGCTTTTTTGGAAATAGCTGTCCTATATAGACCAAATGATACGATGATACGTTGATCCGATGATACGTTGATACGATGATACGTTGATACGTTGATCCGATGATACGTTGATACGATGATACGTTGATACGTTGATACGATGATACGTTGATACGATGATACGTTGATCCTATGATACGTTGTGCGTTCGGTTCGGTTCGGTTTGCTTCGGGTATATCCGTGGGACGGACAGAAAGAAAGACTTGGCCTTTTATAATAAGAGATTGTACAAATTATTGTTTCAACTTTGAAAATTTACTCTGTAACAAAATAAATAATTGTTTTGACTATGAAGTACCCTTTTTATCCCATTTAAAAAAATATGGGCTACGTAAGGACCACAAAGGAAAGTATAAAAAAGTTTGGTACAATTTATACAAGACGATATAATTTTTTAAAAATATTTCAAAACAAATTAAAAATAATTTTGCTTGATCTCAATCAGTGATAAGCAGTTCACATTGTTTTCTATCTAAAAGTATTTCACACATTAAATTTGATGTTAGCTTTTCCGCGGGGCGGGAGGGGAAGAATTTTATGTTTATTGGTTTTAGTGCTCTAGTGAACAGTGTTTTTTATGTTAGGATTTCGATGTGGAGATTTTTCAACGCAAGGACATTTCGACGTGAGACTTTTCGGCCGAGTTTTAGTTTCACTTACTGACCAACCGATTCTACAAAATGTTCAAAAAAGCTGTTACAAAATTTTGGTTGGGTAGAGTGGGGTACCTATAGGATTCTAGCTCTGACTGTTGGTGCTAACATACAGATGACAAGTAAATGAGTTACAAACATATACAATGACCTGGGAAAAAAGTTGGAACGAATAGCTTGCATGAGTACAGCTGTGAGAATTTTTTATTGCATAAAATCATTTCTGAAAAATTATAAAAAAATTTTTTCGTCAAATTGAACTTTTTAGTACCAATTTTTTTTATAAAATTGGTGGCAATCGATTGGGAATCGTTTCAACTTTAATATGCTTCCATTCTCGTCATTTTGAGCTTTAATGGTTTATAATAAAAATCCTATTTTTAGAACAATTTTGGGCTGGGGGGCGGGTATTGAAATACATTTTTAAGAAGTTATTTTTTTAATAAAATTAATACCAGTTGATCTAGAATCATTTGAGCTCCATGTACTTTTATTATTCCCATAGTTTGAACCCCAAAAGTAAAAATGTTAGAGCCTTTAAAAGATTACGAAATTTTGAAGATTTTACTACTATCTCAAAATTTTATTATTGATGTCATATGCAAATATGGACCTCTTTTGCTTGAAATTTTCCTAAATGAGAATTCCTTTAGGAGAATTAGGAATTAGGAGACGTCCTAAAGGATGTCGCTAAGTGGTCCCTGTTCGTTGATCAGCTCAAATTCTAGAGTATATTAAGTACTCCAAAGGTACAAATATCGCGGAGCGCATTTCCAACTCGTCATTTTCCCCAGATGACTACCGTGTGATGTTTAAGCAATTCGAGGCCAACTGTGATGCCGAAACTGGAGGGAATTTCTTCTCCCACCGAGTTCATGGCGAAAAACCATTTCGCATCGTCATTAGGGGCATCCACCAAGGCCTGCTTGTTCAAATCGTGAAGGATGACCTTCTCGTGTTATGTCGAAATTATGTCGAGTCCAATAATTCATAAATCTAAAAAATTTCAGTTATATCATTTGCAACTAACTTCAAACCCAAGTCGATCACTTTTCGCTTTGATTTTCGCTAAAACTAACTCAACAAAACCCGCCTGTCGACTTTTGTCTCGTATCTATTACTTATCTCTCCGCTATAAAAGTTGCCAACCTTTTCGAATTTTTCAAACAACTATCGCATTTTATATGTTGGATTTCAAGAATAATTATGTACAGGAGGAGGCAAATGTATTGTAACATACTTTTAATATATGAAATGTATTAAAACCAAAATAAACCTGTTACACTTTCACGGATTTCATGTTTTGATATTACAGACTTCTGGCTAAAAATGTTTGGTGAAATTAACCCAAGTTATAAGATAATCCAAGACTGAACAACTGGGCTTTAGTGGGTTTTGGCAATGGGGAACATGCATGAATAAAAAAATTTAGTTAAAACAGTATTTTCCGATTAATCCTATATATTAAATATCAAATCAGCAAAAATAACTTCTATTTATTGTATTTTGTTATAAATAATCCATTTTAAAATTCAATGATATTTTAAAATAAATCATGTGACCTTAAACGCAACGCGTTTGGTTTAAGTCACTGGCACAATAACAATAACCTGGCTTTCTTGTTTACTCTACTCGTGTAGAGTACTTTTTTAACTTTTTGTTTTTAATTGATTTAATTATGCTAATAACAGCTTTTAACACTAACAAACTTCAACTTTCAAAGCACAAAACCACAGAACAATAATATAAATGAATGTAAAGTTCTGCCTTGTGACGTCACAAGCAAATGGCAACTTGCGCGGTCGTTTCCTTCAATTCAAATTGACGGATTTTTAAATATTTTTTGAATATATTTTTAGTTTAAGGTTTAAACCCCCAAGTTTAAGGGGTTTTGCCCCAAAACACCTCAATAACTACATCCCTAAATGGAATACTATATTTCAGCTAAGCTATCTCCTCAACCTATCTATCTAGCTGACAGGCTTCTGGTACACCTACCCATGCCCTGTGGCTGCTACTCAACTAAACTAAATAATTAACCTAAGACTTATTAACTATGTACAAAAAAAATTCTATATACAAATCATATAATGTACATTATCTAAATCTGGAGGTTCGGCCTTCAAATCACTTGAGTGCCATAACCCGCAGTTTTTTCCAAATTGATCTTCTAGCACGTATGTCTATGTAGATGGTTTCTCTTTAATGTAAAATGGACCAACGTACTTCTTAGCTAATTTACTGGCGAATCTATCAGCCGCACTAGATAATACGCGATTTCTGCGATACACCCCTTGAACAATTTCGAATTGCTCCGATCTCTTTCTGAGATCGTAAACCTTTTTATTCCTTTTCCCCGCTGCTATCAATTTGTTTTGAACAAAATTGAAGAGTTCTTTTAAGCCTTTAACCCTACATGTATCTTTAATGGGTTCGTGGTTACTGAAAATGTCTTTCCGTTCCCAATCTTTACCGGATAATATTATTTCCTTACCGAAGTTTACGTAATGGGGCGTTTGTTCGTGGGCTTCGCTTTTTGCATTGCGAATAGCGCAGGAAATCTTCGCGAGATTCTCATCCCACGTTCGATGGTCATCTCCCACATACGAGGTAATCATCCCTTTTATCGTTCTGTTCGCGCGTTCAGTCGGATTAGATTGGGCGTGGTAATACGGCGTATATTTACCTTGAACGCCATATCTTTCCAGAAGGGATTTATATTCCTTGCTAATATTATATTGGGGCCCGTTATCACTGATAGCAATTTTCGGTACCCCGAACATAAGAAAAACTTCGTTCTCTATTCTTTTGACCACGTTACCGGCTAGAGAATTTCTCTTCGCGAACGTTAAAACAAACTTAGTGTAATAATGTCGACCGCATTAGATATGCTGCTAGAAATCGAGCTATTCGATATTCACATGCAAGCAACACTTCTTCGGGCAACCACTTGGGTGGGTGACCGACTTACAAAATGAACTGCGGTCGGCCGTGTTTCGGAGGACACGTTAAGCCGGCGGTCCCCCTGACTGGTTAGGGTCAATAACAACAAGTTAGGGTCACAAAAAAATTCGCCTCTACCGTCATCAACTGTGCAGCGCTTCATCGGACCCTCGTCGTACGCCAGGCTGGTGACCTACGATGGCAGTGGCCTGCGGGACTCTGGAAGAACCGGGTGCTAGTACCGGGACTCATTGAGAAACCGGGGTCGCGGCCGATGGTGGGGGGTGTCTTGGTGGCGTAAAGGGCCGATCGAAAAAGTAGCTTCGCACAAGGCGCCTGGGGTGTTTTGGTGGCGTAAAAGGGCCGCGATCAAAAAAGCGGCTTAGCACAAGGCGCCTGGGCGCTGCTGAGTTGCTGGCGTTGCACAGTCTGGAGGCGAACGGGGCACAATAGGCTTAAGCTTCAGTGCAGTGGTGGAAAGCACCACACCCGCTAACAAATAATAATACTGTAGTAATCTGTAACTACTAACAAGAAACGGTTACCACTCTTAGACTTGGGGAACGGTCCCATTAAATCCGAAGAAATGACCTCCCACGGTTGGGAAGGCATCGGATGCGAAAGCATGAACCCCGCTTGTGTTTTATTCGGAGCTTTCAGTTGGACGCACACCGAACAAGCCTTAACAAAATCTTTTACATCGCACCTCATCTTCGGCCAATAGTATAGGTTCGCTAGACGCGCATATGTCTTGTACACACCCGTGTGTCCCGACGTAGGATCGCAGTGGGCCTTGATGAGTAAATCACATCTTCCGATTTTTTTCACCACTGTCTTCCAACATTCCCAATTTTGAGATAAATTGGTGAACATTGACCGTACATATTTATACAATTTGTTGGCCTCCACTCTCCACTGAGGATATTTCAACGGGTCGCTCAGTATTTTATTCCTCATTTTGGAATACCAACGATCTTCCACATCGCGATCTGTTTTGACGTTCACCGCATCGACCACCGGGACGCTTCGACTTAACATGTCCGACACGACATGTTCTTTACCTTTACGGTGAACAATTTTCACTTCAAATTGCTGCATTTTAACAGCCCATCGCGCTAGTCTCCCGTTAACATCGCAGAGGTTCGATAACCAAACCAAGCTATAGTGATCGGTGATGACAGTAACGTTAGGCACCCCTTCGATGTTGGGTCTGAACTTTTCGAGAGCAAATGGTAACGCTAAGCACTCTCGTTCGGTAGTGCTGTATTTCTTCTCCTGAGCTGTCAAGGAGCGGCTAATATAGGATATCACCTTTTCGCCCACAGGCTGCGGTTGGCTTAATACGGCCGCGATTCCCTAACCCGAAGCGTCCGTTTGCACATCGAAAGGAAGATCGTAGTTCGGACAACTTAAAATTGGTGCTGATACCAATTTTGCTTTAATGTTACGGAAAGCTTTTTCGCAATCTTCCGACCATTCCAATTTTTTGTCGGATTTTTTGAGCAAGCCAGTTATCGGGGACATAATTGAGGAGAACTCTGGGATGAATCGTCTGTACCAACTGAAAGTACCTACTATACCACGGACGCCCTTAGCATTCTTAGGGGCCGGAAAATCTAGCATAGCCTTTACTTTGTCTGGATCAAAGTGCAGACTTCTCTTGTCAACTACATATCCTAAATATTTAAGTTTTTTTTTTTTTTTTTTTTAGCTCAACGCAGGGAGGAGAAATCTCGTGCGAGACACCCACTTAATCGAAGTGGATAGTGTCAGACTTCACTGACTAAAACTCCCCCCTACCAAGCACCCGGGTTTCCCCGTCAGGCATTTCTTCCGGGATGCTCGGTCCGAGATGTCGGGATCTTCGACATCTCCCGCCCTGGATGTTCGGGCAGATGCGTTGGGTCTGCAGTATCGTGTGCAGACCCGCCTTTTTCGTTTGGGCCTCCAAGTTCCTCTCATGAATGGCTTCCTGGTTGCTCAGTCAATAGCAGTGTGAAAATAAAAACCATCGATATGGTTTCGTCCAATATGGCCTCATCAGCAAAAATCAAAGAAAATGAAAAGAAACATAGAAACAATCCTGAAACAGACAAAGAAGAAAGTCCCAACGAGTGGCCCGAAGAATGGCCCACATTTGAAGATGAAGCAAATAATAGCTCGGACAACGAAAAACAAGAAGAAACCCAAAAGAAAGCAAAAAAGAAACCGAACAAAAACCAAAGAAAACGTGCCAGACTGGCAAAACAAGAAGAAGAAAAAAACGAAAGACAAGTAACGAAAACGATAAGTAAAAACAGTAACGAAACAAAGAAAAAAAACTATGAAACCGAAAAAACACAGAGTGAAGAACAAATGGAAACATCCACAAAGATAACTGAAACAAGGTCCAAAATTCAACAGATGATACAAGAAAATAAAGAAAAACATGGAACAGAAGAAAGAGAAACACCAAATAAAGATAATTTGGAAATAACAAAATGGGCAAAAAAAATATTTTCCAACGCATCCAATGCCGCGCATGAAATAATGAAATTCATTATCTTAGGTAAAGAAGAACTCGACGATAAGGAGAATGCATACAAAAACTTAGAAGATATGAAAGAGAGCACCTCTAAACTTTTACTATTCATACTGGCGGGCAATAACAACATACGAGGAACGGATGAGCCTTCAGCCACCCCTCCCCCGTCCAAAGCAAATACAGCAGAGGCGGTCCCTGCCCCTGCCACCCCCGCGAACCTCCTCAAGGTCCGGGTACCCAAAGAAACAAATTCTTCCCCTCAGGAAGAACCCAAAAAACAGGACCCACCTAAGAAAGAATTGGCAGAGTCCAACCCCCCGAACCTCTTCAAGGTCCGGGAATCCAAGAAAACAGTTTCTTCCCCTCAGGAAGAACCCACGAAGCATAGCCCACCTAGAAGGTACCCAACATCAATAAAGAGGGCTGCCATCAGCAACCCCCGGAGTACGCGCAAAAAATATAAAGTGGTTGTCTACCCTGGAGAGGGTAGTTCATTTCAGACAGCGGAAAGCACAAGGGCCGCCCTGACTAGCATCAGAGCGGAAGATCTTGGCATAAAAGCAGATAGGCTCTATCTGACAAAAAACAAAAGTGTGGTGGTGGAATCCTCCCACCCTTCGGTCAAAAAACTAGTAGGCAGCACTCTGCTAGCAGAAAACCAATTAATGGCCCGGGAGCCTTCAGCAACCTGGCCATCAATTGCTATACAGATGGTAAACAAATCCGTCTCGAAGAGCCAAATCATAGTGGAAATAGAAAGAAGTTTTCCCGAGGCAGTCAATATGGCCGGGATTTCGTGGCTCAAAAGAGCCAATCCCGTACATACCAAAGGAAGAACATACAACAAATGGATCCTAGAGGTTCACCCTCTGATCCATGAAGCAGCAGTCAAGAAGGGTAAATTCATAGTGGCTTGGAAAAGCTACCGTGTGCGGAACCACATCGGAATTGCCCGATGTTATAAATGCCAACGTTTTGGCCACACAGCCAAATTTTGCAAAGGAACTGAAACATGCGCCTTTTGCACCTCAACAGAACACGCTTCACGTGACTGTGTGGTGCAAGAGGAGCCTACTATGCATGTATGCGCCAACTGTGTCAGAGCGAAGCTCAGTGACAACAAGCACTCCACAGGATCAGCCCTGTGTAAAGTGTATAAGGCCCGTCTTGGGGCCCTTGCACAATCCATAGCAACCACTATAGAAAACATTAGAAATAACCGTGACCAAATAAGACCTAATCCTAAAAACTAATAACCGTGACAAGAAATAAGGTCTGAGTGTACCCTGAAAAGCCAAATAACTATCGAAGTGAAAATAGACTACAAATCAAGACAAGAAAACCGATACTTACCAAACAGTGATGAAATAAAAACGCCCACGCAATCCAGTGTTGAAACCTGAAACAAACAAATAAGAAACCAATATATCAAAAAATAGGCAGATTAAATGTATGTAACAATATACCAAATGACACGCGGTTTGAAACCCGATTAAAAAAAAATTCATACCAGAGAATACCCTGAACCAGCAATTAATTTTTTGAAATTTATATTTATTTTTTTATGACAACATGAAATCTCCGCCTATTTGCGGATTAAGTGTGATTGGCAATGCTAATCTGTTATTTTATTCTATATAATAAAACAAACTTCAATTGGTTGCTCAGTCAGGTAGGGGGCATTGCGATGGAATTCGATGAAACGTGTGCTCTTTCGCATGCCTCTCTTCTACCTGTCCGAGTTCTTTTTTCCTTTTTTCCTTTTCTTCCCTTTCCCTTCCTTTTCCTTTCCTTTCCTCCTCGTTGGTTGGCCTCCTGGTTTGACGGTCGGGAAGGGGGCATTGCGATGGAATTCGATGTTACGTGTGCTCTTTCGCATGCCACTCTTCCACCCGACCGCGATTGGCCTCGGGTCACTGATCTTCAGTGTCGGAATCCTCCCCCGCATGGGCAGCAGCAGCGGCGGCCCGTTGTTCGGCTCTTCCTGCTGCCTCCTTACACCTCAGGATGTTTGAGATGAGGGTGTTTATCCGCTGCCACTGGGCCTCGTCGACGAGCATTGCTTCGACCAGGTCTTCGGGAGTCATTGTGTACCCCAGTGCAAGCGAGACCATTGTTCGCTCGCGCTCCCATCTCTAGCACTGGAAGAGGGAGTGTTCCGCGGTATCGATTTCCTCGCAGAACCTGCACTTGGGGCTTCCCAATATGCCAAATCGGTGCAGGTAGTACGCAAAGCAGCCGTGCCCTGACAGCATTTGTGTGAGGTGGTAGCTCACCTGTCCATGCCGCCTCTTGACCCATCTCTTGATGTTGGGGATGAGTCTGCGGGTCCACAAGCCGCAAGTTGCCTCCTCCCACCTGGCCTGCCAACTTTCGGCCACCTCGCATCCGGCACCCCCCACTCCGTCGTAGATTCTGCTCCTTGATAGTGCGGGGAGGTCGATGGGGGGCATCGACGCCAGAACGAGGGCCGCGTCGAGCGAGACCGTCCTGTAAGCGCAGGAAACGCGCAGCGCCATTCTGCGCTGGACGCTCAGCAGTCTCTGCGCGTTCCTTTTAACCCTCAGCGCCTCGTGCCATACAGGTGCCGCATACAGTATGATCGACTGCGTCACGAGGGCTAGGGTTCTTCTCTTTGCCTGCTTAGGGCCTCCCATGTTGGGAAAAAGGCGGGCAAGCGATGTCGTCACTGCTCCCGCCTTTGCGGACGCGTCCCTGATGTGCTCGGCGAAGTTCAGGTATTTGTCGATCTTGACGCCGAGAACGGTTACGGAGTCCTTAGATGGAATTGGAACTCCGTTCAGTCGGAGGGAAACCTTGGAGACTTTCCTTCTTCCGCTGAGAAGTACTCCCTCCGACTTTTCAGGGACTAGGGTGAGTCCTCTTTCGCTCACCCAGGCGGAGATGGTCTCAAGCGCCTCTGTCGCCGATGTCTCGATCTCTGCCACGTCCTTGCCCACGACCACTACGTTGAGGTCGTCCGCGAAGCCCACGGTGGTGCATCCGTCTGGGAGCTTCAGACGCAGCACTCCGTCGTACATGAGGTTCCAGAGCGTCGGTCCAAGAACCGAGCCCTGGGGGACTCCGCTTGTGACCTCCATTTCTTCCTGCTCCCCATCGCCTATTAATAGGCGTCTGTCCTCGAGGTAACTGGCGACGAGATTAAAGGTATCGTTTTCGATCGTCGCCAGGCTGTTTAGTGCCCCCAGGATGTGCCTCCACCCCGCATTATTGAATGCATTCCTGACGTCCAAGGTGACGAGTAGGCAAAGCCTTCTGGTACGCCGGCTTCCCATCTTGGCCTCGACCGCGATCTCCATGATCTTTTTAAGTGCATCCACGGTCGATCTTCCCCTCCTGAAACCGTATTGGTTGTCGGAGAGGCCGCCGCTGCTCTCGATGTTCTTCTCGAGGCGGTTAAGTATCAACCTCTCGAGCAGCTTGCCTGCGTGATCGAGCAGACAGATGGCCCGGTACGAGGTGGGGTTTTCCGGGGGTTTGGTGCCCTTTCTGATGAGGACGAGCTTCGCGACCTTCCAATGTGCGGGAAAAATGCCGGTCTCGAGGCATTTGTTGTAAATTTCCAGGAAGGTCCGTCCTGCTAGGGTCACCGCCTCCTTGATGACCCGGCCGGGTATGCAGTCCGGGCCGGGTGCCTTGTCGGGCGCGATTTTGGACGCCGCCACGGTTAGTTCTTCCAGGGTGAACCGGGACCTCTCCTCCGTTGGGGGTCTTCTCGGTTCGGTCGTGTTCGGGTGTGTGGGGAAGAGTGCCGTCGCCACCTCTCGGACCTTTTCTGGATGAGGTCCGGTCATCTTGCTGGGACCCCTGAGTTTTCCTCGCACGATCTTGTAGGCGAGTCCCCAGGGGTCTTCTTCGAGCAGGCCTAGGAGTTCGTTCCAGCATCGGCGCTTGCTCGCGGCGATGGAGCGTACGAGCCTTTTCTTGGCGACTCTGTAGGCCCCGTCGGCTTCTTCCCTCTCCCTTGAACCTTTTCTTTTCCTTCCCGCCGCTCTTCTTAGGCGCAAGGCTTCGCGTCTGTTTTCCGCGATCTCTTCGTTCCACCAGTGGACCGGCCTTCGTTGGTTACCGGCTCTTCTCCTGGGAATGGAAGCATCGCAGACGCGCCTTAGGGCCTCGGAGAGCTCTTCCGAGTCCTTCACCTCCGATCGGCTCAATTCGGTTTCGACCGCGGTTCTCAGCCTGTCCGTGTCGATCCTTCTCGTCCAACCGTCCACTCTTTTGTGCAGGATTGGCGGTGCGGGACACGTCTCTAGTTGGTACGAGACGTAGAGATGGTCGCTGAGCGTCTCCTCCTCGAGAACTCTCCACCCGGTGATTTTGTGGAGAGCCCGCGTCGAAACCAGGGTGAGGTCAAGAATGGACTTGCACCCTCTACCCACGAATGTCGGGGCGGTGCCGACGTTGGCTACGCCGAGATCTAGCGTGCTGATTGCTTCGACGAGCACCTCCCCTCTTGCGTTCTCGGACGGCGACCCCCATTCGGGTGACTTGGCGTTAAAGTCGCCGCCCACGATAACGATCTCCGTCGTTCTCCTCACTTCGCCGGCAAGCTCGTCCAGCCTCCTCTCGAACACCTCGGCCGTCTCGTTTGGGGAGTAGTAAACGCTGAAGATTTTCACTCCCCGGGTTCGGATCCACGCGAAACCGTCTCCTCTGCCGTTTTCTTCGGCTAACGCGGCAACGGGCAGGTAGATGGCCGCCCTGTCCGTACAGTCCTTGACGTAGCCCTCCGACGCACTAATGTTCTGCTCGGAAACGAGGGCCACGTCCACTTTTAGTCTTTGGACCGTTTCGTGGAGGAGATCGTGGGCCGCCCTCGAGGTATGGAGATTGGCCTGCAGGAACCTGACCGGCGTTCCTTGTCGGGGGTCTCTTGCCCTCCCGTGCGTGTCGGTGTTAACGAAAACCCGGCGTCGTTCTGGCAGCCGCGTTCTGGCTCTGCCTTTCTGGGCGACGGGGGCTCTCGGCGATCCGGTATGACTCCACCTGGATCTGCCTCTGCATCGACCAATGTCGTCTACAGGCCTTTATGTCCTCCTCGACCTGTTGGGGCGTTATGCCTATGTACTGGACATAGTAGTTATAGAACAGCGCCTTGAGGGCCGGGTATTCTTTCGGAAGACCCTCGGCTGCTATTCGTCCCAACACGGATGTCTTGGTGACCCCGTCGATTTGGTAGTCCCCCGCCTTATCGTAAAAGAACGACACGTAGTCACGCACGTCGCTCCTGATGCGGTCCTCTCTCAGTCTTGCCAGAGTGAAGGGACCTTTGGGGCTGGCGTCTCGCGTCATACGCACCCGGGGGGGGTTTAGGGGGTCGACCGGTAGGGATGTTTTGCCGTCTTCCCTCCCGCCCGGTAGCACTATCCGGTTGTTCTCCGCCAGCACTCCCTCTTTCGTCGCCCGTATCGCTTCCTTGTCGTTCGCGATCCTGACCAACTTAGGTTCGGCCTTCGACACAGAGGTCGAAGAGTCCGTGGGCAGGGGGGTCGATTGTTCGGGAGGGGCACCTGTGGGGGTGTCTATCGTGGGGGAGACAAACCTCTGTCGAGGTGGGGACACTTCGCTTAAGCGTTCCGCGACCTGGGGTGTTTTGTGACGAGGAATGGCACCTCTGGCTTCATCCTCACCATGCGCCGGTGGTGACGCGCAGTTCAGCTCCCTGTGGCCGCTCTTCCCGCACCTCTTGCAGAACGGCACCGGCTTTTTACAATTTGCCGCATAGTGCCCCGCTTCTCCGCAACGCAGGCAGTCCTTCGACCTGTCCGGGCCCCTGCATGTTTCTCTGACATGTCCAGGGCGCCAGCATCTGTGGCATGGCATGGGGCCCACCGGGACTCTTTTGGCCGAGCACGTGGACCACCCGATCCGCAGGCTCTCTCTCCGAAGAAGCTCTTCGGCGATGCCGGGTGGCAACGTGATCTCGGCCTTCTGCGTTCCTAGAGCCGCTGCTCTTAGGATCCCCACCTTGATCGGTATGTGGGGGCCCACCATTTTGCGGAGCTCGGCCTCCAGTTTCGGCTTGTCGAAGTCCAGCTCTAGGCCGGATATGCCTATGACGGCCTTCTCCGTCAACGCCATCGCGCCCAGTTCTTCGGCGACCGCGTTGATTTCTCTGAGGAGTGGAGCCGCCGCACCCTCCCCTCCGGCCATGTTGACAACCCAAGTAGCATTTTTAGCTAAATAGCAACTACGAATTTCAATAGCTGGCTATTAGCTAGTTGTTAGCAAGCTAATACATCTATTTCAATAGCAATTGGTTATGACTAGCTAATAGTTGGCTAATAGTGCTTAATAATAGTTGGTTTTTAGCTACACAGCTAATAGTTGGCTAATTGTGCTTAATAATAGTTGGTTTTTAGCTACACAACTAATAGTTGGCTAATTGTGCTTAATAATAGTTGGTTTTTAACTAACAGCTAATATGATTTGACTAATTGTTTTATTCATATAGTTTTTAAAAATAGCTAAGTTATAGCAACTTTATCTTCTAATATTATGTAAACGAACCATGATGCACGTTTTAATGTACAGAATCAATTTATTAAATTTAGTATATTACTCGTTTTCACATCTACGATCAAAACTACGGATGTGTTTCTGCTAGCGTTCCTGCAAACCGTTTGGTGTAACGTTGCAAGCTGTTTGAAGAGAGCTTTGAAAATTAATGGGATAATGACATTTAAATACCTAGGGAATGAAATTACGAGCGTAATTTATAGCGTATCTTCAATCTGATGATAACTTTTGTAAAATTTTTATTACGAGTAAAGTAGGCCGAGCAGTCGAAGGCGGCAGATTTAACTTTTGGTTCACAAAACTGTTGGGTTTAAACCCCATACCTATCCAATTGTTTTTTTTTGACAAAATAATAAATTGGATTGAGATATCTGTGTGTAACAAATAGTTACCATTAATTTTACAATTTGTAATTTAATAAAAAAATGTGTAATTTTACTAGTTTATTATTTATAACAATTAAATATACAAAATATTTTAACACTTTACGTTCACAAACATAATAATCATGCCGCTGTCTTCACGTTACCTATTGCACTGAAAAAATAAAAATTAATAAATTAAATTTAGATAAACAAAATTTAAATGCTTTAATTACCGGTTTGCACTATTTCTAAATAGCTTCTTCAAAAATTCTTCGTTGTCCTTCACCGTAAACTCGGAATTTGCTAATCGGATTACTTGATGCAAAGTCCTAATTATGTTAACATACAAGCCAAATTCAATATTTTTGATATTTTTATCATGGGTATTCCCAGTCCAATTGATAGTCGTAACAAAGTTCCGATCAAAAATACAGTCGAAAACGGTGTAACACACTTTGTTCCCTTTTAACGTGCCAGTCTTACCACACAGCTGCGCCAGAAATTCTACAAATATGAACTTGAATTCATCGTTGTTCAAATCGGATTCCAAATTGTCTAATTTTTCCAAATTATTAATTGGAAGTCGACTTTGAAGCAAACTGAAATCTTCTCCAAATTGGTTTTTTTCTAATGTGGGCGTTGTCATATTAACCGTATTAGATGAACCAAGGACAGAAATGAGTTGGTTCATCATGGTTTTCAATTCAATAATATTGACATTTATAATTTGATTTTGAGTCTTCATAGCTATGATTTCATTTTTAATCGTTTTGATGTCATTCTCAATGCCTCCATTACTGACAACCACAAGATCATTTAGTACTACCGATTCCTCGGTAGCAATATTTGAAGTCTAAAATAACAAATTAAATTGTATAATTGAATGAGGCCCAACAACTATTACTACGGCGTACGACCCCTTTCGCGATCATGTCATCCAACTGTTCGTTCAGTTCTTTCTGAACGACTGGGGAGACTGGGGAGACTGGGTAGTACCGTTGTTTAATAGGGTCTGCCTTGGTCTTTATTACGTGTTCGATTAGATTCGCACATTCTAACTCGTCTCCCATTAATTGATAATTCCGTTCTACTAAGTCCCGAAGTTCTTGTTTCTGATCATTACTTAGATCGTCCGTATTTTGGATCGCATCCTTGAACTCAAAACATTCTATTGGGTCTTTTGCGAACACCCAACTATCGCTACGCAAATCAGGAATTATACCCATAGCTTTCCAAAAATCTACCCCCAATATCAGTGAATGTGGTAAATCTGGTATCACGACGATTGAAATTAATTTAGTGCAACCCTCTAATGTCATAGGTACCGTACATTTACCTACGCTACGCACAGCCTGACCATTCGCGACGGTGCATATAGTCTCGTCGGGTTCTAAACTAATATTAAATTTATCAAGGTAGGGTTGTCCTTTTTCGCCCATAATATTATAACTTGCCCCTGAATCTAACAAACCCTGAAGTTTATTCCCGAAAATTTCAACAGTTAGGTACGGGCGTTGATCTTCTTTAGTATGACCTAGAATATACCCTAACACGTGATTCATATAATTATTGGTCGATTCGGACATAGGGATCGGCTTAGTTCGACCGTCTAAGCGCGATCCGACCCGTTTCCCGCGCGCCTAGATGCGCCTCTACTGGGATGTCCGTATCCGTGGCTACCACGAGCTCTCCTACGGTCAACCGTTGACCTTGTCGTACAGTTCGGACAATTATTCACGGTGACACCCGACCTATTGCACTGGGTACATTGGACCCCTTCGGCCCTCGACCGGCATTCGCGTGCTAGGTGTCCCGCCTCGCCACATTTCCAACAATGAAATTTGGCATTGTCCAACCAATGTACCTTCATGCTACTCCCGCTAGGTGCAGCATCTACAAAAGCTAAGTCGGGTTCTAAACAGGCGTTTCTAGGGGGTGGAGGCACATAACTTTTCGCGACTGCCCGTTTCGCGTCGACTTTGCGACATTTTTCGACTAACTGCGCAATCGTATTAACATCCGCATCTATTAAATATGGCTGGTAGTGTGGCGCGACATTATCTAATAAGATCTCTAGCTTAGTCGCATCAGGGATCTGGACTTGGAGGCGTGAGAACAAATTTTGCATAGCCGCAATGTACATCCCAATTGGTTCGCCTTTACCTTGGGTTGTTGTCTTAATCTCGTCGATCAACTTTCTGTCATACTTAGGAGGTAAATATTCTTCTCTCGGGGCTTTTACCAGGCTACCCCAATCATGTATCCAACTTCTGGCATACCTAAACCAAACGCGGGCATCGCCGCGCGCGACATTCCGCAGGGTACGCGTTTTTCTTCGACGTCTTCCAAGAAAGCGTTGAGAGATTCTCCGGAGCGTTTCCCTGAGAATTTAATTCCCCATTCCCTCACAGGATATGGCTTCCGCCGACCACCGCGCCTAACTACCTCTTTTTCTGAATCAGACGACGATTCGTCTGACGCTGACGAGTCCGAATTCTCATTGCGCAATGAATGTCGGATGGTGCTAAGGTCTAAAATACTTTCTGAAGACTTTTGTATCCCCTTTGTCTTTTCTTTAAGATCGCTGGAAAATATCAGTAATTCGGCTAGTATTCCGGCTTTCTCCTTTTCCTGCTCTTCGGTACTAGTTATCGTCCTACCTACCCTACCCAAAGCATGAGAAAGCTTCCACTTAATTTTTTTAAAACCCCATTACGTTCATCGCCCTCATAACCTCCCAAGAGTGTCTTTAATTCGTTTAAAGTCCCTTTCAGGCTGGTAATATCTTCGGCGTACGTATATGGATACGATGGTATTGAATCATCCAAGGACTCTTATTGATACTTCATATTCGAGCTCTGCTCTCGATAAGCGGTAGATATCAATTTTGTCAGCTTCTGCCATTTTAACACACAAGAAGAAAGCAACAAAAACTATTCTAACTTGACTTTAAACACGTCTGTTAAGCCAATGGTGATTCTCTCCAATAACGTAATCAAACAACGCGCAAATAATATCCGTATCTATTACTTTAGGTACCGTGCGCACTTTAGCATCAGGCTAAATACCAAGCAAAATTGTCTCCACTGCGGTATCAAAATCTCTAAGTTCAATTTTGGGTCAAATTCCCAAGTTTAAAAAAAAATATGAAATGGTGATCCCGCACCAGACAACGCACTTGTAACTTGTAGGCGTGGCTTATCTGATATGCTAAGGCCCCACGTTGGGCGCCAAATTGTGACCTTCGTAAATCTTGGTCGACAAAATACCAGTCACCGACCCTTTTGGCACTTACCTGCAATTTCCGACTTGGTAATGACGACGCTACGGCTTTTCCCTGCAGAGAGCAATTTGGGGTGGGTCTGAGTTCATACCGTTACGATCTGATCCAAACTCAAAAAAATATGGGCGCCATGCGCTTTTTGTCGTCTCAAAAAGGTAATTCCGAAAGCGCAAAAGCAAGGAATGAACAAAATCAAGTTGGAATTACAAGCAGCAGGTACAGTGACGAGTAAAACAAATTTATAAATAAAACTATTTAATTATAAAAATCAACGGCCACAAGTCAGAAGTCGCCGAATCGTACTTAGCGTTCAAACAAGTAAACCTAACAGTGGAGATTACGATCATATATTAACAATGGTATACGTATCTTAGGGGTCTAGGACGTTTCGCCGTCGCCGTTTCGCCGTCGCCGTTTCGCCGTCGCCGTTTCGCCGTCGCCGTGGCCGTTTCGCCGTCGCCCATTTCGCCGTCGTTAATTAAAAAATATAAATCAAATGTTACAATTAAAGTTTTATTATAAAATTTTATAATAAAATTAATAGTTTTAGAAGAAGAACAAAATGTAACCTAACCTATGGGAATTTTTTTTGGGATTTCAAACCCACTCACAATATGAGGCTGTTTCATTTATATAGTAAAAATTTATTACCAACTTAAAATGTTGCGATAATCCAAAAAATTTCAAATGGAGTGAAATTTTTTCTCTCCGATTTGAATTTTTCTTAGAAATTCGGATAGATGGGGGTGTGATTAGTAGATATTAGTAATAAATATAATCAAAAAAATGGAAAATAACTCGTGTATTGCCAAAAAAGTGAAAAAATTAAATTTTTTTTGCCTTCCAATTTTAGGGGTGTGCATTCGAAAAGGAGGGTAATCCATCGTCAAATCCTACCCTTACGGGGCGCCGCTGCGCTCCGCTCCGCTCTGCACCCCTCCAGGGCGGATTTGACTCTGGTTACTATGCTAAACATACTTGAAGCGCGACAGATCAAGAAAACCGGGATAAATGCAACCGGGATGTGAGAGAACCTCGAAATAGCATTAAAAAGTATAGTTGCGGTATGGGGCAGTAAACTATTACGTTTCCAATTTTAGGGGTGTGCATTCGAAAAGGAGGGTAATCCATCGTCAAATCCTACCCTTACGGGGCGCCGCTGCGCTCCGCTCCGCTCTGCACCCCTCCAGGGCGGATGTGACTCTGGTTACTAGGCTAAACATACTTGAAGCGCGACAGATCAAGAAAACCGGGATAAATGCAACCGGGATGTGAGAGAACCTCGAAATTAACGACGGCGAAATGGGCGACGGCGAAACGGCGACGGCGAAATGGGCGACGGCGAAACGGCGACGGCGAAACGTCCCATTCCGATATCTTAGTACTATAAAGATCTGAATTAGTAAAAGAAAAATATACAAGAATAACATAAATCATACAGTCGGGACATTGTCTCGGACACTTCGCAAATCAAACAAAAGTTAGGGTGACGTTTTAGTCTTCTTTCTTCATTGGCTTGATACGTAATGCTATGTCCTCCCCCCTTTAAAATGTTAGGTACAGGAAGGTACACACATTATTGCCCCTTCTTACTAAGCTCTCGGTGATGAGTCGTTCAGGGGTGGGTCCCTTATGGTTCGAAATAATTATTGGCTCTCTCAGGATATCTTATTGCTTTCCTTTCTTTATAAAAATAAAGAAATAAAAAACTTTCATCAGCTCCCATATAAATTTTATTATAATTAAAAAGAAAACCTATCAAAATGTCTTTCATGAAAGAAATAGTTGTACAAAATATCTTGGATTAAAATCCAATGTAAATGAACCTTTAAAATTTTTAATACTAAATACAATAATGATTCGAAACAAAGAGGCTTCCACTCTTCGTCCCAAGGTGCTTGATCGTTTAACCAATCAAGTCTCTCGCTTTACATTAGCGGGGTTAAATGTTTTTAAATTAATATTTTTGCTTATTCAAAGCTTGAAGTAATTTTAACTAAATTAGAAAACTTTTATTTTTAAACTTATCACTGAGGGTAATGAAGAATGCACTCTGTTAGAAGTCTTTTCCTCAAATCCTATTTTTAATACGCTGAAGGCCAAAGTGTAACAAATTATAAAATCATAAATTCACTGTACCTGTCTCCTTGACAAAATCGAAGTTTTTATTTTAAAAAGGATATTGTTTTGTTGTTGTGTGTGTGCCCTACTTTAGATTGCATTTGCAATGACTCAACTTCCCTGTTGTCATTATCACCTTGCTTGATGTCACTTGAGTTCGTCTTTTACATTGACTGGTGCTAGAGATTGTGTTTGTTGCTGCATATTTCCTATTGAAAATTTCCAAAAACGTTGAGGTAAGTTATTTTCATTAATTTACAATGATTTTCTTATTATCCAGAAAGTTTATGTGAGTCGATTTTTTGTAAATTATTACATGTTTTCCATTATCAGCATTCATTATGTCCTTGACATCTATTTTTAGAATTGGGTCCAGTCCAACGGAAATTTCTAACCTCTACTAAGTCGACTTGAATTTGGTTAACCTCCAAATTTTGGTAAATAATATTTTTCGGAGAGCATTGAAATTGCGTGCACTTTGTTGAGAAGCCCGAGGTCAACTGATTTTTCATCGAAATTCGATATTATTGGCACGCCTGTTCAAATTTTGTAAGTCAAATCCATGTATTTACGAATTTATTTCTTTTTAATAAATTATTTTTGTTGTAGATTCATGTTCTCTATCAATATCGATTTCCTTTGAGATGTCTCCACGAGTAGTTTGACTGGTACATTACGTTTTCATCAGTTTTTGGATTCTTTATTGACTCATTTTCTCCATCTTGGTTGTTTACTTAGGCGTTACACAAATTTGACCCTTATTCACTAATTTGTTAATTTATCCTTTGAAACTATACACATTATATGCATGAAACAATTACATAATTTTTGATATGCTTACATTTTTACAAAGAATGTTATTTATAGAGTAAATCGGTTTACAAATTCTTACATTTTTCTAGGTTATTATGATTAATACATTTTTACAAATTTTGAGCTAATTAAGTTTTTTGTTTCATTTCTGATGTCATTATCATCAATTTGTTTAAACTTAGCAATGTTTGTCATGTTTCGTTCATCCTGAGAGACTCAAATAAAACTAGAAAATTGAAATTTTGAAAAATAAAAATTTCTCGTAGAGCAAATTTTTAAAGTGTCTTCCGACTTAGAATTTTGTGCTTGTTTTGAATATATAATTCATTTTAGCATCGGGAGCCTTTCTTATTCATTTTGAGACATAGCAGTAAGTACGCAAAGAATAAATGTGTGAAGTCAACCGTTCACCCGCCGCGCAATGTCAAAAAAAAACAAAGGATGTACTACAAACACTCACCCCCGTTCGGTCCGCAAGCTACGTTCATGGATATGACCCACCACTGGATCTGACTCGACCAATGAGAGTCCGTTGTTCAAATGTAAACAATACAATCAAAAATGCTTCTTGTGTATTTCTTATTTCTCTAACCGTAAACAGTACCATTCGCTGTTATAGTCTGTTGAGATATTATATTCAAAATTGCCGCCTTTAAAAATAGCGCATGTATGTTCACGTGCATACAAGCAGTGTGTAGTCAGTCGTTGTTTTGTACTCGTACTCATAAGACGTATGTAATTTGTTCAAGTTAAACTTTTCTTTTTATTAAACCTATTTTAAACTAAGTTGTGTTTATTTTTATTCGACGATACAAACCCAATAGGTTATCGGCCCAGTGTACGTTCTAACCCTCGAATAAAAAGACATTAAAAAGAAAATTTTATTTGCCTCGTGGTGAAGAATCGGTTGTGTGAAACATTCTAGTGTTTTGTGTGTCAAAAACTATAAGAATGGCCGAATCAATAAACTTGGCAAATGTAAATAAATTCGACGGAAGAAACTTCAACCAGTGGAGGTTTCAAATAAAGTGTGCCTTAAAAGCAAAAGGTGTGTTTGAAATCGCGTCGGGGGCCACTTTGAAGCCAACGCCCGATAGATGCGACGAAGTGATTGCATGGAATAAGAAAGACGCGTTAGCCATGTGCATCATAACAAACACGATGGATGTCGCCCAAATAACACTTATAGAAAATTGTGAAACTTCAAAAGAAATAGTGGACAAATTGGAAGGTATTTATGCTTTAAAATCTGAAACAAACAAAATGTTGGCGCATGAGCAGTTTCACCAGTACAAAATGGCGTCAAATGATTCCATTGTACAGCATATTTCAAAAATCGAAAACTTGGCCCGTCAAATTCGTGATAGCGGAGATCAAATAAGTGACACAGCTGTCTTGACCAAAATACTTGGTACTTTGCCGACGAAGTATCGAAATTTTAGACAAGCTTGGCTTTCTATGGATGAAAGTAGGCAAACAATTAAAAACATTACGGCGCGTTTGGTCGACGAAGAAGCTAGTCTTAATTCGACGGAAACAGCTGAAAGTGCAATGGTAGCTACAAGCACTACGAAAAGTCACAAGAAATTTGATAATTTTAAAATCACATGCTACAACTGTAGGAGAAAGGGTCACATCGCTAAAAATTGCAAAGCACCTAAAAAGAAAAAGGATGAAAAACATGAATCGACGAATTCCGCAGGAAATAGCTTTTACTCGGCGTTTAATATCGAAGGCGTAGCAGGAACATTCCAGAATGACGTAATTGAATGGATCCTTGATAGCGGTGCCAGTGCGCACATGACATCATCAAAAACAATATTTTCATCGTTACGCGAAGAAATTGATGAGTTTACAGTAAAGCTAGGAAATAATCAAACACTTCCAGTAAAAGGGATCGGCACGGTTCAAATCGAATGCTTCATCGCAGGACGTTCATTCATGACGGATGTTTGGTACGTTCCCGGTCTCAGAAAGAATTTATTCTCCGAAGGTGCGGTAACGAAGAAAAATATGATGGTTATCAAAGAAAATGAAACAGCAAAAATTGTTGAAAACGGCAAAGTGAAAGCGTGTGCGGTTCGCGAATCGAACAATTTATATAAATTATTGTTTCGTACAATAACTCCGGAAATTAATACTACAGCTACGGGTGGAACTCTAAAAGAATGGCATGAACGGTTAGGACACGTAAATGTGAAAACAATTTCTGAAATGGTTTCAAAAGGTGTAATTGAAGGAGTGAACTTAAGTGATAAAAACAATTTTGTGTGCGATGGCTGTCAATACGGGAAACAGCATCGTTTACCCTTCAAGAAAACCACGAAAAGAAACACGAAACCGGGTGAAATGATTCATAGTGATTTATGTGGACCAATGTCGGTAAATTCAGTAAGCGGTTATCGATATTACGTACTTTTCAAAGATGACGCAACCGGACACAGATTTGTTTACTTTGTGAAACACAAATCTGACACCCTCGATTGCTTCAAAGAATTTGTTAAGTATTGCAAAAACAAGTTCAATCGACGCTGTCAAATTTTAAGAGTTGACAATGGTAGTGAATATGTGAACAGCGACTTTAAAGAATTCCTGAAAAACCAAGGAATGGTAATGGAAACCTGCTCACCATACTGTCCGGAACAAAATGGTAAGATCGAGAGAGAAAATCGATCAATAGTGGAAAGTGCAAGATCAATGCTTTACACGAAAGATTTGCCCTTGTATTTGTGGGCAGAAGCTGTCCGAACGGCAGTATACATCCTAAATCGTACGTCGAATGTAAATACCCCAAATACAACGCCATATGAAATTTGGAATCAAAAGAAACCAACATTGAGTCATCTAAAAGTGTTTGGAAGTGAAGCGTTTATGCACGTACCAGATAGTTTGCGAAGAAAACTCGAACCTAAAAGTAAAAAGTTAATATTGGTTGGATATGAAAATGAATCAACAAATTATAGACTTTTTGATCCAGTCACAAGAAAGATTAAAATTTCAAGAAACGTCACATTTAACGAAAACAATGACGTCGTACTTCCTAGAACGAATACCATTTTAATTCAAATTGATGACAATGAGAATGAAAACGAGCAAGAGGAAGAAATTGTTGAAGTTATTAATCAGAACGTGACAGAAAATATGCAAACACCAACACAACGGTATGATTTACGAGAACGTCGTAATATACGTCCGCCACAAAGATATGATGACGCCGAAGTTAATGTGGTAGAATTGGAGATTCCAGAAACATATGAAGATGCAATTACATCAAAAG
The DNA here is from genome assembly GCA_932274525.1 of Podabrus alpinus. Classification (NCBI taxonomy): domain Eukaryota; kingdom Metazoa; phylum Arthropoda; class Insecta; order Coleoptera; family Cantharidae; genus Podabrus; species Podabrus alpinus. Next base: position 59,165,782 of record OW026454.1, on the reverse strand, counting down.
AAGCTAAAAATTGGAAAATAGCAATTGATGAGGAAATAACTGCGCTAAACAAAAACAACACCTGGACCATGGTATCTTTACCGAAAAATAAACATGCAATTGACGCAAAATGGGTTTTTAAAGTAAAACGATCAAGTAGTGGTGAGGTCAACAAATACAAGGCAAGATTATGTGCGCGTGGATTTGCACAAATCGAAGGTGTCGATTACAAGGAAACGTATGCACCAACGACCCGCTATGACACGATTAGAATTTTACTTGCAATTGCAGTACAAGAAAGTTATGAAATAATACAATTCGATGTAAAAACAGCGTTTTTGTACGGGGAATTAAAAGAAGATATCTACATGAAGCCACCGCCAGGAATAAGCAACGATAAAAATTTAACATGCAAATTAAATAAATCATTATACGGGTTGAAACAATCGCCGCGTTGTTGGAATAAAAAATTCGACGATTTCTTAAAAATTTGTGGTTTCAAGCAATGTGAAAATGATAAATGTGTTTATGTGGGAAACATTTTTAATCAATTAACTTTACTCGTACTTTATGTGGACGACGGATTATTGATGGGAAAAGATAAAACATTACTTAATAAAATTGCGGTGGAGATGAAGAATACGTTCGAAATTACTCTGTGTGATGATCCAAATTATTTTGTAGGATTAGAAATCGAAACAAACAAAGAAGATGGATCAATGTTTATTCATGTCAGCAATTTTATCGAAAGAATGCTAACTCGTTTTAATATGAACGACGCAAAACCTTCTAAAATCCCAGCGGATCCAAACGTTATTTTGTCAGCGCAAATGGACGGTAAAATCGAAGGAAAAATTCCTTATCGTGAAGTTGTTGGATCTTTAATATTTATTGCAGTGTCAGCAAGGCCAGATATTATGTTTGCAGTAAACAAAATCAGCAGATATCAAAATGATCCAAAACCGGCCCATTGGAATGCAGCAAAAAGGATCATGAGGTATTTAAAATATACCAAAGAATTTGGAATTCGATATGTCAAAGAAAATTACGATCTTATTGGATACTCAGATGCGGACTACGCAAACGACTTAGATACGCGACGTTCGACCACCGGATATGTCTTTAAAATGTGTCAAGGTGCAATTACGTGGAATACAAAACGTCAAGTAAGTGTTTCGTTATCTACAACGGAAAGTGAATTTGTCGCAGCCAGCGAGTCAGCAAAAGAAGCAATGTGGTTAAAACAATTATTAGGTGAAATCAGTGAGCGCCCAATTAATAAACTTTGTTTGTGTATCGACAATCAAAGTGCAATAAGCTTAATTAAAAATCCTGTGTTTCATAAGCGCACAAAACATATAGACATACGATACAATTTTGTGCGGGAAAAATATGAAGAAGGTCAATTTGAAATCGTTTACGTTTCAACCGAAGAACAAACAGCAGACATTTTTACGAAACCGTTAGCATACGAAAAATTTGAAAAATTCCGTACTTGTTTAGGAATGTTTGAAAAGTAAATCTGTCTACATAGTATTAGATTACATTTTTTATGTTCAATTATGTTTATGTTTTTGTTTACTGATAAGTTAATGTTGTGTAACGTTAAAAATTTTGTAGAGCCGAGTTTTGAATACGGGGGAGTGTTGAGATATTATATTCAAAATTGCCGCCTTTAAAAATAGCGCATGTATGTTCACGTGCATACAAGCAGTGTGTAGTCAGTCGTTGTTTTGTACTCGTACTCATAAGACGTATGTAATTTGTTCAAGTTAAACTTTTCTTTTTATTAAACCTATTTTAAACTAAGTTGTGTTTATTTTTATTCGACGATACAAACCCAATATAGTCCGGGAGCCAGCGACATTTTTTGTGACACATTTGATAAAGAATAATTTCATTATTTTCGTGTCATATTAACGCCTTCTTGACATAAAATCAACTCCTGCCGGCGCACCAGCGGGACAACGCTTATCAGCAGCTTATCAATGTTGTTAAAAAAAACGAGTAAATGACAAACATGATAAAAGCTGAAACTTCAAATATCGTTTAATGACATATCAGTTAGGAAAAAAATCACCTCCTGCCACCTGTATCGTAGAACGATGTACTCCTGCCATGGACCTAATGATGTGAAAAAAAATGACTTAAATGATAAAAGCGAATGTGCTGAAGACGGAAATCGATTTGAAAAGGCAATAAAGAGAAATAAATTCTACAGTTTCGCAGATTCACAGAAAAAGAAAATGAAGATCTCAGGAAAAATTGTCGAAGTTCGCATGCAACGTGACTTATTTGGAAGATTACTGGGAATTTCTTTGGAAAACTCGATAGATTTGGCAAAAATATTGAGCTTTCCGCTGACTCCTGTTCCACTGTCATTATGCCACATCGATGGAGCATTGTGCAAGACCGAAAAATCAGCTCTATTGAAGTTACTTGAAAAAAAAACAGACAAAGAATCACCATCACACGTAGACGTCCAAATTTTCGATGGATTTTTCATTCTGCATCTGATGAGAAACATTCCGCTAACCTTCGGAAATATTTCCTCCAAAATTTAGCAGATGTTTACGAGATGTGGAGCAAGAACAGCCATAGTAACGTTCGATGATTATTTTTCACCTTCGATCAAGGATAATGAACACACATTGCGTGGGACGAGCAAAAAACAACGATATCACATCAACGGTGGTGATCAAACGCGTCCTGCAGATTTCTCATTGGAATTAAAAAACATCAACTTCAAAGAGGCCTTAGTGGAGTTTCTGATTGATGACTGGAAAAACCCTGCAATGGCGCCATTCTTCAAAAATAAAACTGTTTATATCAATTATAAAAATTGTTATAAATTCGAAGAAGTTAACGATGCTGTTGTGAGGATTGAAGACGAGAATTACGCATGTCCTGCACATGAAGAAGCCGATACAAAAGTGATGTTCCATGCTTGCAAAGTGGAGCCAGACTCAAATGTTGTCATTCGTTGCTCAGATACCGACATTTTGATAATAGCACTGGGAAACATGCAACATTTGAATGAAAACGTTAAACTTTGGCTAAAAGTTGGTGTTGGCAATTCGGAAAGATTTATTAACGTATCGAAGCTGTACGATACATTGGGGCAACAGTTATGTGAAGCTCTTCCAGGATTTCACGCTTTCACGGGATGTGACTTCAATCCTGCTTACTTCAAAAAGGGCAAGAATCGGCCATTCACCATTTTGCAGAAGTCTCCTGAATTCATAGAAGCCTTCTCGAAATTACCGAATTATCCAGACATCGAAACAAATGCTATTTTCGAAGCATTAGAAAAATTTGTTTGCAGCATGTATGGCTGCAAACAATTTATAGACGTTAATGAGGCCCGACTGGCTATTTTTATGAAAGCTTTCAAATGCAACGACACTGAGGAGCAGTTCAAACTGAAACGAAGAACTTCGATGGATCTATTTTGCCACCGTGCAAATCAGAGCTGCGACAACAAATTCTCAGATCCGCTTATATCTCCAGTATATGGTCCAACGCACATTCTCAACATCGTACCTTGCTGTCTCCATGTGATTGTGGATGGCAAGAAATAGAAGACAAGTTGAAATTGCGATGGTTTCAAGGCGACCAATTACCAACTTTAGTCGGCGAAATTGTAATCGCGGATCCTAGTCGAATCAATGCTCCAGGTAATGAAATAATATCCCTTTTACCTCACTTTACACAGCATATCATTTCTACATCATTTTGTATTTTTTACAGACTCTTACTTCTAAAATGACGATGCCGAGGAAGTAGAGATGATCCCGAGGAAATGACCAGAAACCAGATAAGCGATAGTGAGGATTCTGACGAAGAAGATTTAGCGTGACTTGATATTTCAATAATGATTCCTGTTTGTCAATTGTTTAAATCAATATTTCCATACTTATAAATATTTTTATTGTATTAGCTACGCAAAATGGTTACTTTTGAAGCTGTTTCGGGTCCGCAAAATTCTATTTTAGCGGCCTAGTACTTAAAGTCGTCTTGACAACACTTTAGCGGATTCAAATTTGTTTATTCCAAAATTTGCCCTTTCGGCAATTGACTCTGGTATGCTTACATCCACTATCGCACTCATTTTGCACAACAGGATTCTTGTCCAAAATTATAATTATAATAATTGAAGTGCCTAGTGGAAAAATTAATTAAGTCACTTTTTTATCAATTTGTAGTTGAGCACATTTTCACATTGCGGTATTTATTCTCTACAAATTAGTATAAAAATCAACAAATTAAAAAAAAAGTGACTTAACTACTTTTTCCACTAGGCCCTTCAATTGTAAATAATATGTGGCTAATTTTAGACACAAAACCAACACATTAATATTTTTGCGTATTAACAAACGCGTCGTTAATAAATAAACCGGTTGCTATAAACATTTTCGCACAGCCTTCTAATATACATACTGCTATGATTCAAAATGTTTAATAAAGGCTCCCGATACAAAAATGAATAACAAATTCATATAAAGCATAAAATTCTAAATCGGTAGACACTTAAAAAATTTTGCTCTACGAGAAAATTTTATTTTCTAAAATTTCAATTTCCCATCCTAATTTGAATCTCTCAGGATAAAATAAAGATGATAAATATTGCTAAGATTAAATAGATTGATGATTGTCACATCAAAAATAATGCAAAAGATTGAATTAGCTCAAAATTGATAGAAAAATCATTTTATATGTAAATCGTCATAACCTATAAAAATGTAACATCTTGTAAACTGAATTATTTGATAAATAACATGCTTTGTACAAAACTGTTCACACCAAAAATTATGTAATCATTTCATGTAATTGAAGTGAATGTTTTTAAAACGAAAATCGTTAAAGTTGTACATAAGGGTCAATTTTGTGTAAAATCCAAGAGTTCATACAAGTTGGTAGATATGAGTCAAAGAACCGTCCAAATCAAGGCATAAAAACAGAATATACCAGTAAAATAGCACGAAAGGCACATCAAGAGACATAGATTTCAATGTAGATCATGAATCTGAAACAAAAACGAATTATTGGAAAGGTCAGAAATCCAAAAGGATAAAATTTGACTTACTTTGAAGGAACAATGGTGCCAATTTCATTGATTTTAGATCGAACTTCAGTTGACCTCGGGCATTCCAACAAAGTGCACGCAATTTCAATGCGCTCCAGAAAATAATATTTACAAATCTTTGGAGGTTAACCAAATTTCAGTTGACTTTGTGAATTCAAATTGTGTAGACGTATCGAGATGTCCTCCACAAATCAATTGTTTACAAACAATTGAAGGTTAAGATTTTTCAGCTGGATTGGAACGGATTTATAAATAGATTCAAGGATGACAATGGCTGATCACAAGATGCTTCTACAAAATAACAATTCACGGATTTAATTCATCAACAATACTGGATCCAAAACAAATTGTCAAGGATATGTAACTTACCTTTTTTCTCCACTTTTAAACATCTACGATTTGGTAAATAACAACAACAAAAATAAAATTTAGAAAGCAAACACCAATGAAGCAACTTCCCGTAACGATAAACAGTCGGTGACTGGTATAATTAGATGCAAGGCCGATGACTCACCAACGTGATACCAACTAAAGCGATCCACACACAATATCCTTTTAAAAATTTAAAACTTCGATTTGCCAATGTGAAAAGGTACAGTGAAATTTATTATTTTGTTAATTTTATTATAAACTTTGCCTTCTGCGTATAAAATACAGGATTTGAGAAAAAGGACTTTTACGAAAGTGTATTTTCCAATACCCTAAGTGACAGGTTTTTCATTCAAACTTTATTATTTAATTTATTCAAGGTTAAGCTTTAAATAAGCACTAATATTATTTAAAAACATTTTAAACGCTAATGTACAGCGAAAGACTTGCTTTAGTTTATAACTAAAACAAGCACGTCAGGATAAAGTGAGGTAGCCACTTTGTTTTGAAAACAAATTTTTGCATTAACTGTTCTTATTTGAAAATTTAATTAATGGTAGATCTGCGATCTCCAGAAATTTGTGTAAACATTTATTTATGTAAATACAACCAGCACATTTTGTTGAATATAAATCATTTCTTTGGAGCTATTGAAATCTTTATTTATTTTTCAATAAAAGGAAGCAATAAGTATCCCGAGAGAGCCAAATAACACCCTAAAAATCGCCTCTAATATTGAAAGTAACAAGGAACCCATCCTTGTGCGTGTCATTACCGGGGCTTAGTAAGAGAGGGCAATTGTGTTAAACTCCTTAGCTAAAAAAATTACAACGAACCATTTTTACCTGAGCATATTTTGGCTAGCAAACTTAAGGGCTGGCGCCATTACAGAAAATTAGTTAAGGAGGACATAGCAATACGTATGTTATTGATGTCTATTTAAAATGAATATTTTAATTCAAGAAAATATTTTTTGCGAAACTAATACAATAAAACGTTGTATGCAATACGTATTTTGCGTACTTATTACATAAAATACTATTATACCTATCAATATTTTTATAATGTTTTTGTAAAATCATTTATCGAATAAAATGAGAGAAAATAGATGAAAAATATTTTTTTAAGATGCCTTCAGAATCGTTCCTGTACTGTGTGTCACTTATCCAACAACAACTTCACAACCTCCTGCCGAGGCCAGGTTCCGACAAATAGCTGGCAGCATAAGTTTTTCTGCCTTCTTAAATTAATAAACTACCGGTAAAAAAAAATTCAGCTTTTATCATTTAAGTCATTTTTTTTCACATCATTAGGTCCATGGCAGGAGTACATCGTTCTATGATACAGGTGGCAGGAGGTGATTTTTTTTCTAACTGATATGTCATTAAACGATAGGTAAAGTTTCAGCTTTTATCATGTTTGTCATTTACTCGTTTTTTTTAACAACATTGATAAGCTGCTGATAAGCATTGTCCCGCGATCGAGGTGGCAAGAGTGGATTTTGTTGATAGGCTATATTATTACAACAGATAAAAAGATGAACCAAGCTTTATCAAATAACACATTGAAAAATGTCGCTGGCTCCCGGACTATTAGATGCCTCCAAGGATGTAGTGAAATTCAAAATTCCCAAAAAAGGTGAGGTCGAATTTATAGCACTGGTAAATATGCGGATTTTTGGTGGATAAGCATTGGATAACAAAAACAACGTAGACGTTGATAACGTAGTCTTTTCCAAGCAAGCTTTCGAATAATGCTTTGTGCAACCAATTGCTACCAACCCAAGTAGCATTTTTAGCTAAATGGCAACTATGAATTTCAATAGCTGCCTATTAGCTAGTTGTTAGCAAGCTAATACATCTATTTCAATAGCAAATTTAATTTTATTTATTGAAACTTTTTAAATCATTCCACTTAAAAAGAATAGGTTCAGTACAGATAATTATATACAATTTTCTAGGTATTTATTTTGTTAGTCAATATGTGGGAGGGCAGCGCCATCATCAAAACCGAGCCATCTTGCAACGGGCTTAAAGCGGTGCCGTGTGCCACGGCTGCACATGCTGGTTGCACGTATTATGGCAACACCAATTCTAGCCCTAAGCCAGCCCAGTATGGTGCTTAGGGAGCAGTTCCAACGTTCAGATATGGCCTCTCCCATATGCCTAATGAAGGAGGACATTTGGGGTGCAAAGACACCATCGACTGATGTTACAAGTGGGGTGAAAGTAGCATGTCGCATTTCACAAGCGTTGGAGTATTTTCTCTTCTTTTCGTCTTCAGCTGATTTTAGGACGGATGTAACAGGACGTGAGCGGTATGAGGGAGCGTCGGTGTCAACAACACGGATATCGAATAACGCCTCCCTCTGAGCATCCCATACACCCCGGCAGGATAGGTCTGCACGCAGTCCACCATCATTTTCGGAAATGATCGGCTCTTTTGTCACATTGCCCCAGGCGTGTTGGCAGAGCTCACAAAGAAGATCTCTGATCTCGTTGTGTCGCCGTGTGATTAGGCCTCCGGTTTTACAGCAGAGCGCGTGATCAATGTTGAAATTGCTGTTACCACAACCATCACATGACTGTGGCATGCAGTTGGGTATTCTATGGTAACGTATTGATAACGCATCACTGAATTCTAATGGGGATAAATCAAAGTGATCTTTTTTTGTAGGAATAACAGAGAGCCAATTTGAGGATTTCGTTTTCATCTTGGATGCAATGGATCTTTCAAATGCCCTTTTCTTGTTTGCGCTGAATTTTGCTAGGATAGTTTCTAAGAATTTATCATCAAGAGCTTCTTTTTCTTTGCGGCCCTCTTTGCGTGGGTCTTTTAGAGATGTATTATGGTCAGACAGGATAATCTGTTTTTTTTTTCTAATAGGGCTATAGTGAGAGCTATGCAGCCTTTCTTGGAAATTTCATAGCTTAAATTAGTGGCTTTAAATGGGTCGGAAATTGCCAATCCACCTTTCTGTACAGGTAAGGAGAATAGGTCCGCTTCTATGGGAGAGACGTCGCTGCCAAAGAGCGCCGGTAGGAAGGTAGTGCGTAATGCATGTGTCAGTGGTTCAAAAAATTCATGGGAGTTTTTTAAGACTTGTAATAGGAATGACCATTGGAACTGAATTGCTTTGGTGAGGGCAGTGTAGGCAGCTTGAGGGGAGTCTTTGCATATTTGTGATATTTTTTCTACGGTGGAAACGAATCTGTTTACATTATTTTTTATAAAGTCATCTTTTCCTTCACCGATGTAGCTTCCTAAAAAGCGAGATCCAGTAACTATTGTTAGATTGGTCCCCTTGAAAATCTTGTGAGCTGTTTGTTTATCAGCATCAGCTACAATAAGCAGTGTTTTCATGGCTTGCGGAAAGTATCCATAGGATGGTCCTATGTTATTTATTTTATCCCACCAAATGCGTAGGCTTTTGAAGTCACCTTGGGCACAGGTTTAATACATCAGGTTAATCAGGTTAATACATCATTAATGAAAAAAATTCGGGGATCCATCAGGACGCGCATTACAACCCGCATTTATAATAATAATACTAAATGTATCAAATAAAAAATCGAGTAAAATTACAAAATAAATTTTTTTATTACAAAAATTTATATATAAATTAATTGGCGAATTCAAAATTTTGAATTTAGCGAATTCAAAATTTCGAATTTAGCGAATTCAAAATTTCGAATTTTGCGACTATAATGGCTGGCTTTTTTGCTAACTAATGACGCGTTATTTAGCTAGCTATTTGCTAAGAAAAAGTGGGCCACTTTAGCCAACTATTAGCTGTATTTTTGCACTAGCTTTTTTGCTAACTAATGACGCATTATTTAGCTAGCTATTTGCTAAGAAAAAGAGGGCCATTTTAGCAGTTTTGCCACAATATAGTCGACCTTTAAACACTATTTAGTTGGCTGTATTAGTTAATGTAGCCATTAACCACAGCTAATAGCCAACTATTAGCTAGTTTTTAGCATCAAAATGCTACTTGGGAATTAATACTTCTTGAAAACTTCTCCCAAAACTGGTAATCGTTAAACCAAAACGGTACTTGTACGACAATATTGTTCCTGGGCTCTACCAATTTATAATCCTCAAAACTTGAGATATCGGATTAGCTAACTACCAAATCACCGGAAAAATACTATCCAAAACTATTGGCAAGGCCTTCCGTAATAATCAGCTTTGATTTTCGCTAAAACTAACTCAACAAAACCCGCCTGTCGACTTTTGTCTCGTATCTATTACTTATCTCTCCGCTATAAAAGTTGCCAACCTTTTCGAATTTGTCAAACAACTATAGCATTTTATATGTTGGATTTCAAGAATAATTATGTACAGGAGGAGGCAAAAAATGTATTGTAACATACTTTTAATATATGAAATGTATTAAAACCAAAATAAACCTGATACACTTTCACGGATTTCATGTTTTGATATTACAGACCTCTGGCTAAAAACGTTTGGTGAAATTAACCCAAGTTATAAGATAATCCAAGACTGAACAACTGGGCTTTAGTGGGTTTTGGCAATTACTTTAAATACATTTTGAGTAGCACACTCCTCATTGGCCGAAAGAATTCAAATTAATTTATCCATATCGTACTGCTATGATTCAAAATGATAAATAAAGGCTCCCGATACAAAAATGAATAATAAATTCAAAATAAGCATAAGATTCTAAATCGGTAGGCACTTTAAAAATTTGCTCTACGAGAAATTTTATTTTTCTAAAATTTCAATTTTCTAACTTTACTTGAGTCTCTCAGGATGAACAAAAGATGATAAACATTGCTAAGTTTAAATAGACTGATGATTGTCACATCAGAAAAGAAACAAAAAACTTAATTAGCTGAAAATTTGTAAAAATGTGTTAATGATGATAACCTATAAAAATGTAAGAATTTGTAAACTGATTTATTCTATGAATAACATTCTTTGTAAAAATGTGATCATATCAAAAATTATGTAATTGTTTCATGCATCTAACGTGAGTAATTTCGAAGGGAAAATCAAAAAAATAGTAAATAAAGGTCAAATTTGTGTGACATCAAAGAAAACAACAAAAATGGAGAACATGAGTCAATGGACAATCCAAATACAGCATAAAAACGCAATATACCAGCAAAACTGCATGGAAAAACACCTCAAAGGAAACCGAGATTGGTACAAGGAGTGAATCTGCAATCAAAATTATTTATTAGAAAGAAATAAATTCGAAAATAAACGGATTTGACTTACTTCATTCGCACAGGCATGCCAATCATATCGATTTTCGATGAAAAATCAGTTGACTTCGTGAATTCTAACAGAGTGCACGCATTTTATGCGCTCTATAAAATATTTGCGATGGATTCCGAAATTATTTGTTTACTAACAATTAGAGGTTAGAAATTTTCAGTTGGGTTGGAACCAAATCTAAAAATAAACTCAAGGACAGTAATGGATGCTCATAATGTTATTGTAAATGGTTATAATTTACGAACTCGACTCACATAAAATTTTCTGGATAATAATAAATATTGTCAACTAAAATTAACTTACCTCTCAACGTTTGGAAATCTACAATTGGAAAGATGCAAACGACAAATATAAAATTCAGTCACCAGTCAATACGGAAACAACTTCATGTGAGGTCAAACAAGATGATTATGACGATCACCGCACTAATGTAATTCCATGTTGTTGACTCATCAGATGTGCACACTAAAGTAGGCCACACACACAAAAACGAAGTAATATCCTTTTTAAAAATTTAAAAACTTCGAAATGTCAAGGAGACAGGTACTGTGAATTTATTATTTTTTTAATTTTATTACACAATTGGCCATCAGCGCGTTAATACAGGATTTGAAAAAAGGACTTCTTCCAAAGTGCATTTTTCATTACCCTAAGTGAAAGGTTTTTTTTATCAAAAGTTTTATTATTTAGTTATTAATACTTTAAGCTTTGAACAAGCACCAATATTATTTAAAAACATTTAAGCCCGCTAGTGTAAAGCGAGAGACTTGATTGGCCTAACAATCAAGCACGTCGGAATAAAGAGTGGACACCTCTTTATTTTGAAATATCATTTTGTATCAATTGTTCTTAATTTGAAAGGTTCATTTTTATATTGGATCTGCGATCCAAAACATTTGTGTAAACATTTATTTTATGAAAATTATTTCAATCAGTTCGATTTTGTTAACAATAAATATTACTCATAAGCTAATGAAAGTTTTTTATTTCTTTTTTTTTCTTAAAAAAAGGAAAGCAACTAGACATCCCGAGAGAGCCAATAAATATTCGGTGAGGATTACCTAATGTTGGTCATTCCGAATGAGTTGAAACTTTGCAATCGCAAAGAGGAAGGTTAATATAGTATAATGACATAATTTTCACAAGCGAAGTTATAATCAAAATTTTGAGAAAAATCAATTTGAAAAGTACGGAAAAGTAGCATGATCGTGCCACACAACCGGTCGATGCCACTAGCTTCGCCCGGCCGGCGCGCATTTTGTTGACGGTACGTGCAGCTAGATATACTCTTACACTTAGAAAATTTCGCAGCAGCAGATGCACCTCGAGCGTCGTACATGCAACATCGATTATTTTTAGTTTTTACGCGATTTTTTGGGGGTGAAACGAAATAGTTTACTGCCCCATACCGCGACTATACTTTTTAATGCTATTTCGAGGGTCTCTCACATCCCGGTTGCATAGATCCCGGTTTCATTGATCTGTCGCGCTTCTCGTATGTTTAGCCTAGTAACCAGAGTCAAATCCGCTCCGTAGGGGTGCAGAGCGGAGCGGAGCGGAGCGGCGCCCCGGAGGAGTAGGATTTGACGATGGATTACCCTCCTTTTCGAATGCACACCCCTAAAATTCGAAGGCAAAAAAAATTTAATTTTTTCACTTTTTCGGCAATAACCGCCTTATTTTCAATTTTTTCGCGAATATTTATACTAATATCTACTAAGCGCACCCCCCCTACCCGAATTTGAAAGAAAAATTAAAATCGGAGCAAAAAAATTGCACTCGATTTGAAGGGACCGGTAACCCGATAGTGGTCGTGGCCGGGGTCACGATCTTACTTTTCCCTACTTTTCAAATCGATTTTTCTCGAAATTTTGATTATATCTTCGCTTGTGAAAATGATGTCATTATACTATATTAACCTTCCTCTTTGCAGCGCCGTTGTTTTTTTTTTAATTTGGAGTGACCAACAGTAGGTAATTCTGCCCAAATATTCATAAGATCGCCTCTAATATTGACCGTTCATTAGGAACCCACCCTTGAGCGACTCATCACCGAGAGTTTAGTAAGAAGGGGCAGTTATGTTGAACCTCCTCTGTACAAAAATTAGGTAGGAAAGGTCACAGCAGTACGTATTTCTAAATACAAGATGATAAACACAACATTTTTTAACATTACTATACTTAGTAGGTATAGTTTTTCCGAAATATGTAGTTTTATAACTGTTCATCACAAGTTGGCAATACTTAGATCCGCCGAGTGGAGGGGAACGCTTACTTTATTAGGTTAAAACATTAGCATGTAAACCTTCGACACAAGAAGAATTGTTAGTCAGTAGTTACTAAATTTCATAGCATTGTATGTTATTTAATAAAAGTTAACAAAAGCAGAATAGCATTATTCTATCAAAAAACTAAACAACATTTAGTGGTCCTTCGAAGCATGATAAGATAAACAATCAGTGACAAAAGTGCATACACAAAGACAAAGACAAAAATAATTATTTTATGGGAAAGCATCGCGCCACAAGTCCCGAGGTCAATCAAGCATCATTCTACAGTTATCAAGCAAGCAGTAATAACAAAGAAAAACAAGCAAAGTCAGCAAATACCAGGTTAGTAATAGTATATCCATACATCCTTTTTATTATTATCCAAAAATTTTATCCTTTAATTGATAAACAAAAAATCAAATATGGATACAAAAGCATTAAAAAACAAACGAAAAAATTTAAAATCGGCGTTAACAAAATTTAGAACATATGTCGACAATTTTAACGCATTAACACATAATTTAGAAGAACTGAAGGTACGTTTAACAAAAATAGAACCTTCCCTCGACCAATTCGAAGAAATTCTAGAAGGCATAGAAAATAGCGACGAGTCAGATGATATTTCAATAACACAACAACGAGACGCGTTCGAAATGTCGTACTATGAAGCGATAGGAGTCGCTTTTCACAAATTAAAAACAGCTGAAACACAACAAAGTGCATCGAATCAGCAGACAACAGCTCCAGCTGATAATTCGCAAAACATTATATCAAAGTTACAATTACCAAAATTAACACTTCCTAAATTTGATGGAAATTATTCATTATGGTTAGCCTTCAAGGACACATTTACATCAACGATTCACGACAATGCAAATTTATCAAACATTGATAAATTCAGATACCTCAAGAGCTCACTACAGGGTGATGCATTAAATTTAGTCAACTCCTTAGTAACATCAAACGACAATTACAACATTGCGTAGGATTCTCTGCAACAGAGATACGAAAATCAAAGAATAATAATTAACACGCATATGCAAGCGATTTTTAAAATGCAATCAATCACAATAGAATCGTCAACACTTCTGCGACAAACCGTGGACAAATTACAAATGCATGTAAGGGCATTACAGGCATTAAACAGACCAGTACAACATTGGGATACCATGCTCATCTACTTATTAACAAATAAATTAGATACCTATACAAGAAGGGGTTGGGAAATGGAATTAGGTGATAAAAATCAACCACGACCTAACTTAAAAATGTTAACAAATTTTCTCATCACCAGATGCCAAGTTTTAGAAATGTCAGATAATAGCAAAAAACACACAACAGAAAAACAAACTTATAACAAAAAGGGTCTTGCGTTAGCTACAACACAAGTGGTGTGTAGTAACTGCAAGAACAATCACTACATTTTCAAATGTGATCAGTTTTTAAAACTTGACCCAACTAAAAGAAGAGAAAGAACAATGCATCTACGATTATGTATAAATTGTTTAAAGCAAGGGCATTTTACAAAAGAGTGCTTATCAACATCGGTATGTAAGGAATGTGGAAGAAAACACAACACATTGTTACATGAAGTAACAACTTCAGTAAACCATGCAAGTTTTAACAACTCACAAGACGAACATGAATCAGCCGAATTATACGAACCGCAATCAAACGTTGCAGGTGTGTCCATTGCCAAAACCAGCTGTTTTGCGCAGAAAGTACAACACGATGTTTTACTAGCTACAGCATTAGTAGACATAATTGACGACAATGGAATTCACCACGAAGCAAGAGCTGCTTTGGATGCAGGCTCACAGCTAAACTTTATCAAGCAAGGGATAGTAGAAAAACTAAGGTTAAACTGTCGCGACATCAATTTTAATATTCAAGGAATAACGGGTACAACAACCAAGATCACACAAAACGCAAAGATAACAATAAAATCGAAACACAACAACTACAACGCGACAATCAATTGTCTAGTTGTTGAAAAAATAACACAAGCATTACCTCAAATGGAACTAGATCAATCAGAACTGCAATTACCAAGAGTAAAATTAGCCGACCCAAGATTTCATATCACCAGCGAGGTAGATTTACTCATTGGCGGAGAACTCTTTTGGAATTTATTATGCGTAGGCAGAATAACATTGAAAAAAGGACAGCCCATATTACAGAAAACTCATCTGGGATGGATTGTAGCAGGACCGATCGTTTCTAAACAATGTCGAATCAAATCAGTCGATGCATATCATGCTTCGGTTGACAACATACAAGACCAGTTAGAAAAATTCTGGAAAATCAAGGCAAGCTAATTACACAACCGAAGAATTGCAGGGCGAAGAAATGTATTCAAAATCAGTAACACGAAATTCAACGGGAAAATTTATTGTAAGTTTGCCACAAAAAGACAACATCCCTTTAGGACATTCACTAAAAGGTGCGATCAGGAGACTTAATTGTACAGAACGTAGATTAAGTAACAATACAGCGTTAAGAACAGAATACGTAAATTTTATGCAGCAATATGAAGAGCTACATCACAAGACAGAAGTTAAGACAGAATTAACAGATGAAAATCAAGAAATGTTTTATCTCCCACATCATGCAGTAATTAAAGGAGAAAGTTTAACAACAAAGGTCAGAATAGTATTCGACGGCTCATTCAAATCATCAAATGGAATGTCATTGAACGATAAATTGTTAGCCGGACCAACTATCCAAGAAGATCTATTTAATATAGTACTCAGATTCCGAATGCACGAATACGTATTGACAACAGACATCGCCAAAATGTTTCGACAAATATCAATAAAACCGAAGATCGCAATTTACAAAGAATTGTGTGGAGAAGATCGAACAATGAGCCAATTAAGCATTTTACCTTAGATACAGTGACATACGGCACAAAATGCGCGCCATATTTGGCAGCCAGAACGTTGAAACAACTGGCAATTGAAGATGGGTCTAAATATCCAGAAGCAAAACAGGCATTAGAAGAGGATTTCTACATGGACGACGTCCTCACAGGAAGCAATACAATACAAGAAGCTATTAAGCTTCATAAGGATTTATGCTCACTTTTATCATTGGGTGGTTTTAACCTACGAAAATGGAGATCAAATCATCCGGGCATATTAAAACATTTACGATCTGAAAGCAAAACAGATGAGCTTTTGGTTATTGATAAACAAGACTTATTGAAAACTCTTGGATTATTATGGGATTGTATGTTATGACATAGCATTGTATGTTATTTAATAAAAGTTAACAAAAGCCGAATAGCATTATTCTATCAAAAAACTAAACAACAATAACTATTATGCTAACGACACATAAAAACTGTAACCTTCTAAATACACAAATATTGTACCTAATATGACAAACTTAACCAGTTTGATTTATATTATTCGTGGTCATGGTTGGTACAAATTCTTAAGGTCTTCTGATAGTTAAATCACAAGTTAAATATGGAAAAATTACATCTACTATTAATAATATCGATCCATTTACTTAGTGATGTCGTTTGTGATGATAGTTTTTTGTCCAAGGTTTTTAAAAAATTTTTATAATCGATAGTGTTTGTAGTTCCTAGTAGCCAATATTAATTTTCATTTATTTTAGTTTATGCAACATGAGTATAAAATACGAAACATTAGGGCGGACATAAAAAGTTTTGACAAACACTACGTGAATTTTATAAAAACTACAACATTCAAATATAATCGTACCACAACAGCTATAAACAGCACCTTCAACTTCAAGACAACGGTTGGTGATAAATTGGAGGTAAATCGAAAATAAAAAAATTATATTTGAAAGATGGATTAGCAATTTTTAATTTTATTTTTTGTTCTTGGTGTTAAATTATTAGGTTACAGTACAAGGATACAAATTTTTAAGTAATGAGTATCGCATATTCCCTGGTTTTCGTTTTCAAGTTAACTTTTGCAAAGCCGCTAATTCAAATGTGGCAGGAGCAAAGGCTATGTTCAATTGTGGCAACTTCAGTAAGTGCTTCATCGCGAAGGTAATAGTGAATATTTGCAATGGCCTGCTTTTATCATGTGGTATTTTTTAGGATGTTATATATCATATCTGCAATTTTGTACCTGATGAAAAACACTTTCCTCCACTTGTTCCACCTGGTGCATATATGGCCGAATTACAAGCGATTTATTTAGAGCACATAGTGTTCACTATAAATTTGTATTGTGAAATATATCTACCAGTATATTATCCAAAGTAAAACTTCCAATTAAATTTAATATTTTACAAAAAAACTGTTATTCGTTTAATTCTCGAAATTTAAAAATTACTGTGAATTTTAAGAGGATGTTAAGACCAAAGTGATTTTGTTAATAAAAATTGTTCTTTGACATTGCACGTGTTTTACTGTTTTTCTTTTTACTTCCCTATAAGGAAGTATTGTAATCATGAAAAAATTCGATGTCGGTATTTTAACGGAAATATCCGTTTTGAGCATTTCTGAATCCGTTTTGACTACTTTCGCAATGATGTCTGTATGTATGTGTGTATGTATGGATGTATGTAACGCAAAATGTCTGTAAGTTCTGTATCTCTGGAACGAATTGTTATATAGTAACAAAATTTCATATTTAACACTTTAATCGGTATACAAAGGCACCATTTGATTTTGGAGGAAATCCTTAAACCGGAAGTAGCACTTCACTTGAAGGTCGAAATGGTTTTTCTTAAATATCTCAGGAACGAATTGTTATCTAGTAACCAAATTTCATATTTAACACTTTAATCAGTATACTAAAGCACCATGTGATTTTGGAGGAAATCCCTAAACCGGAAGTAGCCCTTTACTTGAAGGATCAAATGGTTTTTCTTCAATATCTCGTGAAAAAATTGTTATATAGTAACCAAATTTCATATTTAACACTTTAATCGGTATACAAAGGCACCATTTGATTTTGGAGGAAATCCTTAAACCGGAAGTAGCACTTCACTTGAAGGACGAAATGGTTTTTCTTAAATATCTCAGGAACGAATTGTTATCTAGTAACCAAATTTCATATTTAACACTTTAATCAGTATACTAAAGCACCATGTGATTTTGGAGGAAATCCCTAAACCGGAAGTAGCCCTTTACTTGAAGGATCAAATGGTTTTTCTTCAATATCTCGTGAACAAATTGTTATATAGTAACCAAATTTCATATTTAACACTTTAATCGGTATACAAAGGCACCATTTGATTTTGGAGGAAATCCTTAAACCGGAAGTAGCACTTCACTTGAAGGACGAAATGATTTTTCTTAAATATCTCAGGAACGAACTGTTATCTATTAACCAAATTTCATATTTAACACTTTAATCAGTATACTAAAGCACCATGTGATTTTGGAGGAAATCCTTAAACCGGAAGTAGCACTTTACTTGAAGGACGAAATGGTTTTTCTTAAATATTATATACGATAAATATTTTATTTATGAAATTTTTTTTAATCAAAATAAAAGCAAATACAATTTTCTATAAATATATTGGAATATATTTTTCTGTACCAAATACCATTTAAGAATTACAACAAATTTAATAATTTAATTAAATAATAAAATAAAATTTAAATAATATTTCTGCGAATCTTTAGATGAACGATGAAGGAATGATTCCTTATAGGGAAGTAATGTGCTGGCCGCATCAGATTTTTTCATTACATTAAGTAGTAATTATTAAAAAACGGAATGATTGTATAAATTAATTGAAAACAATGTGAATAAAATATGTATATAAAATTAAAATTTAAAAATTAACAGTTTAATGAAACAATAGAAATCAAAATATTTTCATGATCTTTCAGGAATTACTAAAATCAGGTGCTTTGAAAGTATTTTAACTAATATCTAATATTTTGATTTTTAACGCATAACTTTAACGCATAACATTTATACTAACCCAAAATTATACTCTTTTAAAGTTAGAAGATTACTGGTATAATCTACATGTATAATAAACGATTATGATAACTCAAAATTCGACCTTTCTAGATGACATTTGTAAAAAAAATCGCTTTAAGTCTGTCCGTCTACATTACACGGTTATTCAACATTTATACTAATCCAAAATTATACTCTTTTACCGTTGGAAGATTACTGGTATAATATACATGTTTAATAGACGACTACGATAACTCAAAATTCTACCTTTAGGGATTACATTTATAAAGCAAATATACGCATCGTATAATATCCGAATATTCTAAGTATAAGTACATGAAGTGTATATGATACACGTATATTAAATATACGAAAATTATACATATCCGTTAAATATACCTAATTTCCCAATAATACACGTATATCATACGAACGTGTGTTACTTGGGTACATTCTAATTTTTTAATTTTAGTTTAATATAATTTTCGATTTAAAAACGTTTATACTGTGGATAAAGTTCGGGAATATCTTGGAAATGAGCAATAAACAATGAGCACAAAAAAATTAAAAACCTTAAATATAAATGCCCTTTATAGGCTACTAGCGCCTGCGGCGCTAGACATACGTATAGTAAACAGAACCAACACATTATGAACAATTTTTTTATTATTTCACCTTTAAAATTACTGTGGGCATGTAACCGACGTTGGAGAAAATGTTTGTTGCTCCGAATGAAGTCATTTGAAAGCTTGAGTTGAACATTGCGAATGTTTAGCAGGAAGTGTTTTGAAATTGCAGTGGTGCCAGTAAGGTAACTTAGAAGCGGCTCAGGTGGATCAATCAGCGGTGGCAAAACAACTTTGCCGTTCGAACAACACATTCTTGGTGATTCCTTAGCGAACTTCGAAACACGGCAATGCAAGCAAAGTTTGTTCATAAGTCCTATTACTACATCCTCGTGATTCATGTAATCGTAGTCTTTGTCGTAATTAAATGCTTCCAATGTTAAATTCAATTTTTGTCTTGATCGAACTAATCGTAAGCGATTGACATTAAGTCGTTCTAAACGTACTTCCTCAGTTTCGCCAGCTCTTGACGTCGAAGCTCTGGCGCGTTTATCTTCAAGCCGGATTTCGCGTACTTCTTCAGTTTCGCCAGCTCTTGAGGTCGAAGCTATGGCGCGTTTACCTTCAAGCCGAATTTCGCGTACTTCCTCAGTTTCGCCAGCTCTTGACGTCGAAGCTCTGTCGCGTAATTCTTCAAGCCGGATTTCACATACTTCCTCAGTTTCGCCAGCTCTTGACGTCGAAGCTCTATCGCGTAATTCTTCAAGCCGTATTTCGCGTACTTCCTCAGTTTCGCCAGCTCTTCACGTCGAAGCTCTGTCGCGTAATGCTTCAAGCCGAATTTCGCGTACTTCCTCACTTTCGGCAGCTCTTCTTTTACTTACCTTCTTAGCCTTTGTTATTGGTGTTTTATTTCCTACGATGTCCTGCCTGGAATTAACTGACTTTGACATAAGAATATTAACCTTAAAATAATGACATTGGCACTCAAAGAATTGTTTATCAAAATATAAATTATAAAGTTGTATTGGTTTTCTGTACTTTTTTATTATTTTATATTTTCTGTCATCTGTCATCTGTCATCTATGTATATCATGTATATCTATACATATATGTATATGGTATATGTATATAATGTATGTCACATACATACATACATACATACATACATACATACATACATACATACTGCTATGTTCTCCTTGACCAAGGAGTTAAACACAAATGCCCTTCCTCACTAAGCCCCGGTGATGAGTCGCTCAAGGGTGGGTTCCTTGAAACATTCAATATTAGAGGCGATTTTAAAGGTGTTATTTGGCTCTCTCGGGATACTTATTGCTCTCTCATTGAAAAATAAAAAAAAGATTTCAATAGTCTCAAAAAAATTGTTTATATTAAACAAAAGTGATGGTTATGTTTACATAAATAAATGTTTGCACAAATAGTTTTAGATCGCAGATCTAACATTAATTAAATTTTTAAATAAAAACAGTTAATGCAAAAATTTGTTTTCAAAACAAAGCGGCTTCCTCACTTTGTCCCGACGTGCTAGTTTTAGTTGTAAACTAAAACAAGTCTTTCGCTGTACATTAGCGTGTAAAATGGTTTAAATAATATTTGTGCTTATTTAAAGCTTAACCCTGAACAACTCAAATAATAAAGTTTGAATGAAAAACTATCAATGAGGGTATCGAGAATTTGCACTTTCGTAGAAGTCTTTTTTCTCAAATCCTGTATTTATACGCTGAAGGCAAAGTTTATAATCAAATTAACGAAATAATAAATTTCACTGTACCTTTTTCACATCAGCAGAATCGAAATTTTGATTTTTATTTAAAAAGGATGTATTGTGTGTGTCCAGCTTTAGTTGACATCACATGGATGAGTCATCGACCTTGCATTAATCATACCAGTTATCAGCTGTTCGTGGTTGAGTGAGGTTGTTTCATTGACTTAAATTTCCTTGTGATTTTGTTGGCGTTGTTTACCAAGTCGTAGAGGTTTTAAAATAGAGAAAAAGGTAAGTTGCATATTCTTTGCAGTAAGTTTTGGATCCAGTTTTGTTGTTGAATTAAATCCCTGAATTGTTATTTTTGTAGAAGCATCGTGCGAACGGCCATTTTCATTGTTGTTTACCAATTATGAAATTATTTCCATTTTGCTGAAAAATCTTAACCATCAATTGTTTGTAAACAATTGATTCGTGAAGAACATCTCGATACGTCTACACAACTTGAATTCACGAAGTCAAAAATTTGGTTAACCTCCAAAGATTTGTAAACATTGTTTTCTCGAGCGCCTTGGAATTGCGTGCACTTTGATCGAATGCACGAGGTCAACTGAAATTCGATCTAGAATCGATGAAATTGGCACCATTGTTGCTTGAAAGTAAGTCAATTTTCATCTTATTGGATTTTTTATGTTTCCATTAATTCGTTTTTATTTCAGATTCATGATCTGCATTGAATTCCATGTCTTTTGATGTGACTCCCATGCTGTATTACTGGTATATTCTGTTTTTATGCCATTCTTTGGACGGCTATTTGACTCATATCTGCCATCTTATATCAACTTTTGGATTTTGCACAAATTTGACCTTTATGTACTAATTTAACGATTTTCACTTTGAAATATTCACTTCAACTACATGAGATGATTACATAATTTTTGGTGTGAACAGTTTTGTACAAGACATGTTAGTTATTAAATAATTCAGTTTACAAGATGTTACATTTTTGTAGGTTATGACGATTTACACATAAAATGTTTTTTTTTTCAATTTTGAGCTAATTCAATCTTTTTCATTATTTTTGATGTGACAATCATCAATGTATTTACTCTTAGCAATATTTAACATCTTAATCTTATCCTGAGAGACTCAAATTTGGATGTGAAATTGAAATTTTAGAAAATAAAATTTTCTCGTAGAGCAAAATTTTTAAAGTGCCTACCGATTTAGAATTTTATGCTTATTTTGAATTTAATATTCATTTTTGTATCGGGAGCCTTTATTAATCATTTTGGATCATAGCAATACATACATACATACATACATACATTCATACATACATACATTCATACATACATACATACATACTGCTATGTTCCCTTAGGTATATTCAAACAAATTTCCACCCTTAGAAACACACCACTTTATTTACTCTTAAAAATCAGGGGCTCTCAAAATTCGAGCATTTCGCAGGTTCCACGACACTGTTGATTCCCTATATTATTTGAATTGCCTTTTCATTTACCTTGAATCAACCCTTGAGTGGAAATCATCAAAAAAAATAAAATCAACCATTAAAAATGCTATACTTTTAATTTCAGATAACAATTAATAGTTTTCACGTACAGAAATTTTCATTTAAATAAGAATACATTTTCTTATTTTAAATATACCAAAAATTTACACTGATTTTCTCAAAATAAAACCCAAGTTTGACGACGCAATATTATTCGCGAATGGTTCGTAGCACATAAATTTAAATCTTAACAGTTTCTTACTCTTATTTTGTAATGATCGTTGTTTCCGTATAGTTGATTTGAGCTTCTTGTTCTTAATTATTAGTTTTCCAAAATTTGTGTTCTTACGAATCAATTTACATATCCAAATCATCCAATGTGATAAATATTAACAAATTATTCAATTTCCAGTTTAGAATCCAGATCGGTAGGTAATTCCATTTCATCTTCAAACATTTATTTTCCATCAATTCTCATCAATTATCACAGATTCCATATTTTCCAAATGGTAAGAAAATTAACCTCTAAAAGCCGCTTAAACACACTTTTCTTTCTTTTATTCTCCTGACACGTCTTTTTATTTTTAATGATCAAGAAACAATGTCCACAATTTCGTTAGTTCGCGCAACTTCGGAATTACCGAAAACTAAAGTCAATTGTCGATCCAATTTAATCAATGTTCTATTGATTTTGTTATCAACGAATTTTAATCTCTTCTTCAATAGGTAAGTGTAGTTTTAAAATTCACTTTTTAGTTATAAATGCACTTGTTTTATCTTTTAGGTTCACAAAAGCCGCCAACTTGGATTATTATTACCTTTACAGACAGATCAAATTTTCTTATCTTCCAATATTCCAAATATACAGTGTGTAACTCAATTATAAATCAAATTTTACAAATAAATTATACATTATTCCATTATTATCCTTTACAAATATCATTTTACAATGCAAAACAATTTTTTTTTTATGATGTCATGAAATAGTTCAAAATATCGCATCTTTAGTGTGATTCTTTTATTTATTCATTTGTTTTTGAAATATTTGGGTGTTCTTAATTGACTTTTTGTAGCAAAACACGACAATACATACATACATACATACATACACACATACATACATACATACATACACACATACACATACATACATACACACATCCTTCCAAAAATGATAAAAATGGATTCAGGGGACCTCAAAACGTGAACATCTGTCAAAAAATTGGGGGGTCAAATTTTGACTGATAACAATACTTTCCTTACCTAGGGGTTCGGAAAGTAATAAAACTCAACTCACATTTTAAGTATCCTGGAAATAAATGTATCAAAATTACTTACCATTATTCTGATTAATCAACAAATAGTTATCAATTCAATCTTGATTATCAACACCGTATAAATCAACAATTCTGGAGAACAACAATTTCGATATCACAATCAACGACAGCTGATCAGTGTAGTTCAACAAGTGTCCGGTAGTTTTAGATAGTGTTATCTGCGCATGCTTTTTATAAGCTGGATATATTTAAAAACAAGGTATTTAAAACAAATTATAATTTCTATTAAACTTTGGCCCTTAGCACATTAATATAGGACGTGAAGAATTTTTCTCACTATCCTCATTGCTTATTTCATTAACAAAACATTTTATATTATTTACATTTTCGACGAATAAATTTTACTACAAAAACATTTAAACCGTTAGTGGACAACGGAGGTCTTGAATTTAATTCAGGTCAAACAACAAGAAGAAGAAGAGAATTTTTGGATCGACGCATCTCGACATTTTTTTGATATTTGATAATTATATATTTTGCCAACAGATAAAAATTTATCTGCATTTATTTGTTAATTTTGAAAATTAAGCGCTTGCGAATTTATTATTCCAATATAAACTTATTTATTATTTAAATGCAATCTTTTATTGACTCAACAATAACAACAGTGAGGTATTTCAATTTTTAAGATTCATCATAACAAAAGTGAATTACGTTTATCTCTTCAAATCATTACTAGATCAACAATTTTCAACATTTCAAAAAGATTTTAATTCGATTTCGATAAACATCCCTTAATTGAACTGAACCTACCATACTCTGAGGGAATCCTAAGGCTGAGCTAAACTAGAGGGACAAGGGTGGTGAGCTTTTTGGTAAAATTGCACCCTCGAACATTACAATTTTAAAATTTATAAATTTTCTTTCATTTTTGAAAATGGCGCTCAACAAAACTTCGAGGCGTGCGATTTTATACAAGAAACTTCACAGCAATACATACATACATAATCTTCACGTAAAGTTAAATCTTTATGTAAAGTTAAATCTTCCGCAAAGAGGTGGATCTTCCGCGAAGAGGTCTGCCGTTAGGTTAGTGTTAGTTTGTGATATTTCTTTAGCAAACCAATTAAAAACAATTTAATCTTCACGTAAAGTTAAATCTTCCGCAAAGAGGTGGATCTTCCGCGAAGAGGTGGATCTGCCGTTAGGTTAGTGTTAGTTTTTGATATTTCTTTAGAAAACCAATTAAAAAAACAATACTCCGCGTAAAGTTAAATCTGCCACAAAGAGATGTGGATCTGCCGCAAAGAGGTGGATTAACCGCTCCCTCGAGCAGTTTACCAGTTTGCAAAATTTCGTGCAGTTTACCCGGGGTGCAATTTACTACTTTTTTTTTCGGCTACCTGCAGTCGTTCGTGCAATTTACCGTCACTCAATTTCCATCGCGCCATCTGTTGACAGTATTTTGAATCACAGACAGTACGTCAGATTAATTATTTGACAAATTAAATTTTTTGTCAAACTTGTGATTTGATTTTCGAAAAAAGCGAATAACTTTTTTCCCCGCTCGAATTTCTTCTCCATATATGCGAGAATGGTTGCGCCTGGAGCTACAAAATAACTGTGCAAAATTTGGTTGAGATCGGTCCACGGGTCTAGGAACGTATAGCGAACAAACAAACACGCAAACACGCAGATCTTCTCTTTTATATATTTAGAAGATATACTTATTATTATTTTGACTTCTTAATCACTGTTATAAAGGCAGCTGTAACCCGATCCATTAAATACTTGATGTTTGAGTTTTTTTCTTGCTTGTCCTACTAGTACATGTTGAATTTGAACCACCTGATATGTCTTAAGAATTTCATCACACCTTTTTTGGTTTTCCTCGAAACGTTTTCAAATTTCTTCTCGAGATTAAATGTAGAGGGAGTAGATATTCTTGCCGCATTTTCATATTGAAAAACTTCCAAGCTCTTCGTCAATCAATTAGCATTTCAAGTTTTTTAAATTCGCCTTCTTACTGTAAGCTTTTGTCCACTTTCTGGAGTACCGCTTCAAAATTTAACTTTTAATTATCAATTTAATTTTACCTTGCACTTCTTCATTAAAGTAAGGATTGCTTTTAGCTAGTATTTCGGTTATTATCTTTAACAGTTGCGATTGGGAAGCACTTGTATTTTCCCACAAAATCTTACACAAATTTTACATTTTCTCATTTTTAAACCATTATACATTGTTAAGATTATTAGGCTAATTAATTTTCACTTACCTACTATATTATATCATTTATAAAAATTATTTAAACCATTAGAAGATCGGATGATCATGGCAGGGATTAAAAATATTTAACTTACCCGCCTGAGTAGAAATGCTCTAGTGCCAAAACTGCAGCTGAAATTTCCAGGGCTACTTCTAGAGATTTTAATGCACATACAGTGCCGTCTTTAAGCATAGGCAGGCTAGGCACGTGCCTAGGGCCCCAGGCCTGAGAGGGGCCCCCAAATTCGAATAATATTTTTTTACACTTAAAAAACTATTTGACGACTGATGTAACAAAATACTGTATATTTCGTCACCTGATTTTGAATCTAATTTGAATTTAAAATTGATACTCCAAGCGCCACCTCTTAACTCATTTTTGCAACGCACTTGTGGTACAAAGAACAGACACGCGCGGCTAGGATAAAGAAACTTTTAGCTTGAACGTTGACAAGTTCGTTCGTGGTATTTTTGATCGATGTGTAATCGATATATTTTAATCGATTCCTCGTTCTTTTTGTAGATCGTACGTATTAACTAATTCACCGTGAAGACGGATATTGTGAAATTAGTGAGTATCGATTTTTTTAAGAAGCTAGTTCGATTATTCGAGATACCGGAATTTGTTATCTCATACAGCCATTTTTAGTTTTGTATGTTACAAAGCAGTACCAACCATACTTTATTTGGTAACTTTCGCATGGTTATATTTTTGGACAACCATCTTGTTTACATTTTGGTGTTTATCAATCACAACATCAAGTAGTTGAATGATCGTTATATTTTTGGACGATCATACTGTTTATTTGGATTGTCATTCCGTACCAGACTACAACACAGCTGAGTGGTTCCATTCCAATTCCGTTGTTCCTGTGCGAAACCTGTTGCTGCGTGAAACATCACGTCGGTGTTCTGCTTGCGAGGAGTCCAGACTGTATCCATTGTTATTCAACGCCAGCCACAGCAGATCCATCCAGAGAAGTTGCTGTTATACTACCATTTGTGATCTTATCACGGGCCCGGGTAAGGCAATTTATTTTTCCTGTGTGGATATTTGTGGTTTTGTGGCATTTTATTTTGAGTCAACTTTTGTATTGACCGGGTTACCATTCTGGTCGTCCCGTATTGTCGTCACTTTTGACGTGCCGTTAATAAAGTCAATTACAGTGCAGATAAGTATTAGCACTTCATCACCACTGGCGTTTGTAGTTGTTGATTTGACTTCATTAAACTTTGTTATTAAAGTATTGTTTTATTTTCGACGAGGCGTACCCTCATTATTTTCGGAACAGCACAGAGTGGAAGTCACGACCCTCGCTTCCAGCTACAACGAGCTAGTTCTAAATTTTACCATCAGGGCAACCACGCAATATAAGTAGTAGGGATTTTTATCCTTTCTGCGTGGTTTGTTTACTTTTCTGATACGTTCTCCCATTAGGGACGAGTAAGGAAGGTAAACATATCACTGAATATTGCGTGAGAAAATCACATATATATGTCATGCATCAGTTTATTGCATTGACTAAAAACGCCGTATGTATCGAAATCACTCAGCACAGAACGACGTAATAAAAACACCGAAAAGCTTCGCCCGAGCTCGACTTGTTCTCGGTCAACAGTGCGCCTGGCGAGCTTCGCAGAAGTTTCGCGCCAGCGTCGAGTTGCTCCGCGAATTGACTTGATGCCCTCTATTCATTTCGGAGCATTCCGTCGTGCTTCGAAAGACGCAATCGGTTATCGCTAAAATAAGACTCAAACGCTTGAAATTGAAAATGTCATAAGATTCTATGATACTATAACTTTAGAGATATGATCACTTGGTGAACGAATTTAGAACGCGGCCACGTATCGCGTCATAGTGTGCCCCATACGCGAATTTCGCCCTAAAAGACGCCGTATGATTCATGCCGATGTGCGCGTGAGAATATCTCTAAAGTTATAGTATCATGATAAGATTCAGTGTAAATTTGGAGTTATTGCATGTAAAAACTTTTCATCCACGACCACTATATTATGAAGGTTTAATACGTCCGTTTTCCGTGGATTAAAGGCCTTTTAATACACTAGTGTATTAGAATTCATAATACACTAGTGGACGTATTAAACCTTCATAATATAGTGGTCGTGGATAAAATAAATTTGTCAAATCTGACGTTTCTCAAAACCAGAATTTATACTTGTGGTTTTGACCATGGTCGTGGATAAAATGTTGAATTACATTCGGGAATTAACAAGCCTCTAATCCCCTTATATAATTAATAATTATAATTTTGTTTTACATGATAAAAAAATAAAATATAAGGGTTACGTTATACAAAGTAATTAAAAGGGCCCCCAAAACTCGGTAGCCTAGGGCCCCATGCTCGTGAAAGACGGCTCTGTGCACATAATAAAATTTAATTCTTCCCCGGCTGCACTACTAAAAGTTTCTTTTCCTGTGTCCCCATTGGGCCACCCAATGGGGGAGTATATTAAAAGTTTAAGAGAAGTAGAAATGTTTGCCATTGTGAAATTGGGCCTTCGGACCGTTAAAACTGTCATAATTACTTGTTTTTGCATTTATTTCTCCATTATGTACGTAGGTATGTAGGTATAATGGCAACATTATCTGCAAATCGCATAATTGGTTAAGCCAGCTTGCCAAGAAAAGTATAAAATATTTCGAAAATAATAAATTGTAATCTAATTGTAATTTCGATTTGGTTAGTTAATTTGCATTAAAATTTCAATTAAAATTCGATCAATTTTCGTTCAGTAAATTCTCTTATGTCCCTTAAATATTATTGCAATTTAATAATTGAAACCAAATTACCTCTATAATCTATCTATTTAAATAAATACCTAATTAAAAGTATACTTTATTATAATAATTACATATTGATAACAATTCAATTTATTAAATTTGTTACTAAATACCTCAATTAAACTCCATGCAATTTAAATTTTTATTAGAGTGCTCAAATTTATTTAAAAGCATTTGGGGATAATATTTTTGTTTAATTTATGTTCAAGTTCTACTGAATTATCATTATATAGTTACCCAAACTTAATTATTCAAAAATGAAAACCTTAAGTACAACAGATATTTGGACAGCATTATCACCAATTTGCTTTGCATTAAGATTACTTGGTTTCGAACAATACTCAGTTTCAGGACCGTGCAACAACAGAAGCTTAAAAATTATACACGAATGCAGTTTCAGTAGATTTAGATTGTATTTCTTTGCTTTACTATCTTTAGTTTTCACAAGTTTACGTTTTAAACTCACCAACATCACATTTCTTAAAGTGCCGCAAACTTTACTTATAAATTATATTTTCAAATTTATTACTTTGGTCGATATAATTGTTCTAATATCAACGGTATATTTTTGTGTTAAAAATGGAGAAAGGATGATGCTTGTCATTCAGAAAATTATTAAAATTGACAAAGAATTGTTGAATCTTAAGCAAACAATTAGTAATACATTAGTATGCTACTTAAACATATTATCAATGATATTCGATATTTCGATTTATGGAGCAGCGATTTTTGGACCTTTAAGTGTGTACGAAAAGTTTAAGATGGTGACATACTTCATACCAATTCTGTATAAGTTTTTACTCGGCATTTTATATAGAAGCTTAATGATATCACTGTATCAGCGATTTTATTCACTCCAAAAAGTTTTAGATGTACCACTTCGTCAAAAAAGAAATGACGATTTTATAAAACTGTATAGTAGTAGTCAACGCGTTCATTATAATTTGTATACTACTGTAAAAGAAATCGGTGCAATAGGATTTATCCCCATTGTCTTAATCCTTACGATAAATTTTTTGTTAATTTTATTCAATTGCCATAGCGTTATTATGTTAAATTTTGATATTTACAACAGTGGCATGATTCAGAACACTTTCTTAGCAATACTAAATTCAATTGATACAGCGTTAATTATTTTTTGTAGTTATCTAGTTGCAGAACAGTTAATTTGCACTGTCGAATTTACAGTATAAAATGTATGCAATACTTTTAGGTAAATGGTTTAAAAAATAAATTATTTAAGTCGTCATTAGATACAAACAACAAAAACGTGAAAAATGAGGTAATACAATAGGTATTCAAAAACAATTAATATTTTTGGCGTATCTTGAATTACAGATTAATGGATTTATACTGCAACTTCTACACGAAGATGACCATGTATCAGCAGGAGGGATTTTTGATTTAGACATGACTATGGTCTACTCAGTAAGTACTTAGCTTTATGAAATTCTAAACTTTTAATTATTTTTGCAGATGATTGCTGCTCTAAGTACCTATTTAATCATATTAACTCAGTTTGAAAATAATTGAACATCGTTGGGAGTAAGAAGGGACACCATTAGATTAATTCTGATTGCTACACTGATGTTTTATTATTCGTAAACTTAGCTATAGCAAATGTAAATAATAATGTCAATGTAATGTACTATGCACATGCAAGGACTTCTGATTCATTGTATTTATTTGCGTCCTGGAATAAAGTATAGCACTTACAACACCTAAAAATTTTAAATATAAATGATAATTCCACTCAGGGTCATGTTAGAGTAGTTCCGACCAATCAGCGTGCGCTATTTTACATTGTAGTTAATTAGATACAACGCATGCACAGTCGAATAATATCCGAAAATAAAAAATATTCCAAATACCCTACCAGAACATCGAATATTTGTAGTGGGGCGTAAAAGAATTCATACTGCTATGATGTTTTTATCGTAAAATTGTACACCTCGGGTTTTGTCTTGGGCGCCAGTTTCGAATGAAACAAATTTTTTAAATCAGTGAATAATTAAGTTTCCGAGAGTCCAACTTTACAAAAAAAACTCACCACCTCGTCCCATTCGTACAAGCTCAGTCACGAGTCTCCTGAGAGTATGGTAGGTTCAAAACTCAATTAAGGGATGTTTATTGTCGAGGTAAAATTGTAGACAAAATAATTGTATGGAGAGATAAACGTGATTCACCTTTGCTTTTGATGATCTTAAAAATTGGAATGCTTCACTGTTGTAGTTGAATCAATAAAAGATTGCATTTAAATCGAAAATAATTTTATATTAACCAAATAATTAAATCGCATGCGCTTCAAATTAATAAACAAATACAGATAAATTTCCATCCGTTGGCAAAATACAATTATCAAATATTAAAATAATGTCGTTTGATGTTGATCCAAAAACTTCTTCTTCTTGTTGTTTCGTAGAAAATGTTACAATAATAATAATTTACAAAGATTAATAAAATGTTTACAAATACCTTTTTGAATATCCTGCTTCTTTAAAAAGCATGCGTACTGAACACTATTTCGATTGGCGCGCATTCCGTTGCGATGCACTCAACTAACGTCGCACTTGTTGATGTTGATGATAAAATTCGCTCCTGTTTTTAAAGTGATTATACGGTGTTGATTATCGAGATTTTTACTTGTTAATCAGTTGTTCCAATTTGCTAGAATACGGGTAAATTGTTTGGAAATATTCAGTTCCAGTATACTTGAAAAGTGAGTCGAAATTAACACATTATTGGTGCTTAGATGCCCTAACTAATTGGTAGCCATTTGTAGATAATCCACATTATCAAACTTTTAACAAATATTCGGCGCTTGGACATCTGGATGATTTTTAACTTGAGTTGTCCACTTTTGAACCACACATGTTGTAACGATGTTTTGGCCTCGTTCAAATTTCCCCTTGGGTAGCCAGGGCTGAGGACGTCTTGTCGATTTCTTTAATACTTTAAAAATGATGCACTCGGGCGCCAAAAGTTTTTTAATGGGAAAAACTTTAAAACTAAAATAAAAGAATAAAAAAATGTTTATATTAAATTAAATAATTTATTGACTATATTTACAAATTACTAATGTATTTACAATAACGGAAGCAAATTAAAAATTTTATTTATAATAAATGAAAAAAAAGAAAATGGACGTAAATGAATAATAAATTGACAATTTAAAACAAACGGAAGCAACTTACTTAAAATAATTCAAAAAAAACCTTATTGAATAAGATACTCTATAATGAAATTTATTTTAGCACGGCACTGGGATGTGACAGAACATAACGAACATAACCTGTGAAAATTACGTTGTAAATTTATCGGAGTCTGTTTGTATTGTCCTACTGGTGCCTCGTTTAAAGGAAACTGAATTTTTTCTAGTGGCGGATAATCTTTAATTTAAGGTAAATTACTGACTTTATTAAACCAAACAAAAGAAAATAAAACTACTTGATGGGGACTACTGAACTTTTAGATTAGAAGATCCAATTGCGTAAACGGAAACGGAGGAAGCCAGGAGCTGACTTCTGATACGGGAGCAGATTGAATCTTTAAGAACAGGTAATGAGTGATCTCGGGAGAGTAGTTTATTCTAGGTTATAAAATATTATACTTTCAGCTAAAAGCCTAGATCCGTAAGCTTGTCGCTGGTATAATCGGAAAGTTTCCCTTCGGCTAGAATCGTAACCAAAAGAAGGTTTGGTAATTGGAAAAATCGCCTAGATCCGTAAGCAATTTTGTTCGGAAAGTTAGGATCGGGAGATCGGATAATGGTCGGTCGGAGTGACCGGACGGGTCGGGTTGGTGGTCTAGAAGACCTCGGACGGGTGGTCTGAAAGACCTCGGACGGTGGTCTAGAAGACAACAGGGATGGGCGGTCTAAAAGACAACGGAACGGATAGGTTTGGTCTAAAAGACCTCGGACGGGTGGTCTGAAAGACACCGGGGATTGGTGGTCCAAAAGACAACTTTCTCGAAACTTCAACAAGCTTCCTGCCGTAATGACAAAAACTTAAGAAATTGGTCATTTCACCATCGTCATCTACCTTAATGTATCCTAACAAAAATTAGCAAACTGTAATTTTAATTCAGTTTCCTGTAAATTAACAATAAATTTGGTTGGTTGTTTAGGCAACCAACAGTACTCCAGCAATATTATGATGTTTAATTTGCAAAAATAAATTTTGAAAATAAATCACAATTTACCATAATATTTACTTCGTTACAATGTCTTATCGTTTCAAGCGTTAAAATACAACTTTACGGAGCCACACATACGTTCATTTCGAGCATTCGAGTATAACTTTTACTTTACGGAGCTACACGTCCGTTCATTTTGAGCAGTAGAACACAACTGACTTTTTGGTTGCGCACTTTTCGAAAATTGGTCAATTTTAGTTTATAGGCAAGTCAATTTCATACTTCATAAAATTTTATGTTGATTAAATCTCTTTAAATTTTCAGGATCGCTTTTATATTTTGGTGGATGAATTGTCCAATGATTTCCAGACGTTTTGTTATACAGTAGCCGATTTGTATGCACTTTTTGGATAGACTTTTGAACATTTCTTATCACGAAAATTTTGTTATCGCATTTCAAACGATTTTGAGCTGTATTGACCTTTTTGTTGATTCACAGAATCAAATTATAACCTTTACATAGAGCAAATTATTTAACACCTGTGCATGTAATCAGTTTTACACATAATTTTTAACTAGTAAGAATTTTTATTGAAACTTTTTAAATCATACCACTTAAAAAGAATAGGTACAGTACAGATAATTATATACAATTTTCTAAGTATTTATTTTGTTAGTCAATATGTGGGAGGGCAGCGCCATCATCAAAACCCAGCCATCTTGCAACGGGCTTAAAGCGGTGCCGTGTGCCGCGGATGCACATGCTAGTTGCACGTATTATGGCAACACCAATTCTAGCCCTAAGCCAGCCCAGTATGGTGCTTAGGGAGCAGTTCCAACGTTCAGATATGGCCTCTCCCATATGCCTAATGAAGGAAGACATTTGGGGTGCAAAGACACCATCGACTGATGTTACAAGTGGGGTGAAAGTAGCATGTCGCATTTCACAGGCGTTGGAGTATTTTCTCTTCTTTTCGTCTTCAGCTGATCTTAGGACGGATGTAACAGGACGTGAGAGGTATGAGGGAGCGTCGGTGTCAACAACACGGATATCGAATAACGCCTCCCTCTGAGCATCCCATACACCCCGGCAGGATAGGTCTGCACGCAGTCCACCGTCATTTTCGGAAATGATCGGCTCTTTTGTCACATTGCCCCAGGCGTGTTGGCAGAGCTCACAAAGAAGATCTCTGATCTCATTGTGTCGCCGTGTGATTAGGCCTCCGGTTTTACAGCAGAGCGCGTGATCAATGTTGAAATTGCTGTTACCACAGCCGTCACATGACTGTGGCATGCAGTTGGGTATTCTATGGTAACGAATTGATAACGCATCACTGAATTCTAATGGGGATAAATCAAAGTGATCTTTTTTTGTAGGGATAACAGAGAGCCAATTTGAGGATTTCGTTTTCATCTTGGATGCGATGGATCTTTCAAATGCCCTTTTCTTGTTTGCACTGAATTTTGCTAGGGTAGTTTCTAAGAATTTATCATCAAGAGCTTCTTTTTCTTTGCGGCCCTCTTTGCGTGCGTCTTTTAGAGATGTATTATGGTCAGACAGGATAATCTGTTTTTTTTCTAATAGGGCTATAGTGAGAGCTATGCAGCCTTTCTTGGAAATTTCATAGCTTAAATTAGTGGCTTTAAATGGGTCAGAAATTGCCAATCCACCTTTCTGTACAGGTAAGGAGAATAGGTCCGCTTCTATGGGAGAGACGTCGCTGCCAAAGAGCGCCGGTAGGAAGGTAATGCAATTACCTTAAT
This sequence comes from Podabrus alpinus, assembly GCA_932274525.1. Classification (NCBI taxonomy): domain Eukaryota; kingdom Metazoa; phylum Arthropoda; class Insecta; order Coleoptera; family Cantharidae; genus Podabrus; species Podabrus alpinus. The sequence goes on along the minus strand of OW026454.1, from coordinate 59,130,866 downwards.
AATAATTTAAAATAATTTAAAAATAATTAATAATAAAAAAAAAGTGCGTAATGCATGTGTCAGTGGTTCAAAAAATTCATGGGAGTTTTTTAAGACTCGTAATAGGAATGACCATTGGAACTGAATTGCTTTGGTGAGGGCAGTGTAGGCAGCTTGAGGGGAGTCTTTGCATATTTGTGATATTTTTTCTACGGTGGAAACGAATCTGTTTACATTATTTTTTATAAAGTCATCTTTTCCTTCACCGATGTAGCTTCCTAAAAAGCTAGATCCAGTAACTATTGTTAGATTGGTCCCCTTGAAAATCTGGTGAGCTGTTTGTTTATCAGCATCAGCTACAATAAGCAGTGTTTTCTTGGCTTGCGGAAAGTATCCATAGGCTGGTCCTATGATATTTATTTTATCCCACCAAATGCGTAAGTTTTTGAAGTCACCTTGGGCTGAAGAATCATCTGCATACCAAGATTGAATAGTGCTTTGTTCTTCTTTCATTTTATTTATGATAGGTAATGTTGCAAGAGCATAGAGCGGCATGGCTAGTGGGTCTCCCTGAGTTACCCCTTCTTTGCTGTAAAGTCTCATGTCAGAGTCACGAATAATAAGTTCCGCATGACCGTTATAAGTATTATATAAGAAACGAGCACAATGAGGCCAATATATTCTTGCTTGCCAGAGAGCCAATTGTCTATTGACGGCATTAAATGCGTTGTTTGCATCAACAAGGAGCATTCCCCAGTTTGATCCGGGGATACATTTATTTTGATAGAGGTCATTCATTGCATGTATTGCACCTTCGATACCGCTACTAAGGCCACTGCAAAGTTGTGACTGGCCGCATGCTTCTGTAACTTCGGAGCCGGTGGCGAGAATCATGCATTTTGATAAAATTCTTCGTAGGCATTCGCCTATGCCAATCGGTCTCACACCTGGGCATTTGTCTAAAGCTACGAGGCGGCTTGACATTAGTGCTTGTATTTGATTCCATGGGATGTATTCATTACTTAATTTCATGGTTAGTTGTGCTATGGAATTTCTAAGGTGTAGGCTTGCGTTGCCAAATCTTAAGAGGTACTCCTTCCAATTTTCAGAAGAGGTACCTGTTGGGCCACCACCACCATGTAACTTTCTGGCAACGTGTTCAACGTGAATGCTAGTTATGTCGACCTCTAGTAGTGGCGGCATTTCCGTGATTTCATCTGGAAGGGTAAATAAATCAATATTGGGCGTTTTAGGACATGGGTGTTTATCTTTCAAGGCATCGCCAACAGTTTTACCGGTAGCATCAATTTCATCATTGGTATTAAGTATTTTACTGGTGTCTTTTGTCAGCAGCCAGTTTACGGCATCGCGTATTTTGCCTCTTAAGATTAGGCGTGTGAATGTTTGAGTTACATGGTCATTATGTTTCTTTCGATTGTGGGAATTACGAAGAGTTTTGTCTGATTTGATTGATTCGGTTAGTAGAATTTCATAATGTTCATCTGCCCATAACTTTAGGCGACGCTCAAGTAAGCGGCTTATGTCTTTCGCTTGTTTAACATTCTTGTCTCTTTGTAGCATTACTGTAATAAAAATTAATACTCGTTCTGAAGGGTATTGGGAATTGGTTAGCAGTTCTATTTCATCAGCGAGCGTATGAACGAATTTCCTGCTGATGGTATTGGAGGAAGGGAGATCGTAGAGCTTGCCACGGAGAGTACATACTTTGTTCCAGCGTGTTTGCCAGATGCCACATTTCAAACCTGTGTCATTGAGGAACAGTGACCCAAAAGCTTCTTCAAGAGGAGATACTTGTATTGGTCTTTGTAGTGGAGATGCTCGTGTGGAATCTTGTGCTTGTGACGAGCAGTCAGCACTGTGAGCGGAACGTATGTGACGTTGTAGACCTTTCTTTTTAAAGGTTTTGGAGCAGGTCGGGCATAATACCATGTCTATATTTTCTTCTTGATTTGTCAGATTGTTGCGTGTGACATCCATTGTGCCAGTTTTAAAGTGACAAATCTATCTTGTGCGTATTAAACATTCAGTCCAAACATAAAATAAAACATTAAAACATTGAATTTGGTAAATGCATCAAAAATATTACGATGTAAATATGTCAAAACGGAATTTTATTATGGAATGTCAAATATGGCAATGTCAAATATCTTTATAATTGATATTGTGTGCCTTCCGGTAGTAATTCTTCGGGAACCTCACTATTACTAAATAACTTCGACTCGATTATCACTTCCAACAACAAGTTATTCCGAAATTCACAAAATTTCCTATCAACTGGGAACAAATTTTATAGAGACGACTTTTTACACGTCTAATGTCGATTAGACGTGTTAACTTATTACACATAATAAGTTATTCATAAAGCAAATTCAATTTTTATGGTACAAAATTATTGGTTATGTTTTTACTGATAACAGCATTCAGTAAATTTATTATTTCTGATTTAAAATGTCTTTTTTATGAAATTTTGATATGGTAATTTCCTTGATGAATTTATTTAACAGCTTTTTATCTAGTGTTCCAATCTTTAGAGATCTTTATATGCTCACAATATTGAAAAATAGTGTGAATTGTTTATCACTTCAATCTGTGTTGCTTTAAGTAGGTCAGATTTTTATGTCTTTTTAAATTGAGCTAGAAATTTAATATTTTGTGTTGGCTCGGTAACTTGGATCACAGCAATACGTAATAAAAAATCTCGCAATATAAATATTCGAAAATCGAATATTATTTGTAGTGTGTATTTGTAGACTAACGCACCTCGCAACCGATGAGATGTAGGAAACCGGTTCAACGCATTAGTTCCCACCCGAGTTCACTTAAAGCAATGTACTTCTAACGAATTTTATATTAACTAATTTTATATTACAAATTTAGTGCGATTATGCTTCCATTTTTTTCGGTACTTACGAAATTTTTTTTTTGATTTTGTTTGCAATGATTGTGATGCGATATGGTCAATTTGTTTCACCATTTTCGACATTAAAAATGGCGTTTGAAATGTCGATTTTCGTATGTGATGTTGTGCTTTTAAGTTGTGGCGTTTCTTCACGGAATTATCATCGCAACAGCAACGCGGGTTCGGACAATACTCAAAGATTCAGCGAGTACAGGTTTCAGCTGCTTGCTAAAACCTGTACTCGCTGAATCTTTGAGTATTGTCCTTGCCCTTGTGTTGTAACAAATGAATAAAATACCTACTTGTTCAATCATCAGTTGAGTGAACCACCAACGACTCTTTGAGCAAGAGTGATCAAGAATTAAGACTAACTTCGTCCGCTTATCAACAAAAACTTATCAATCAACTGGTTTTAGTTTTATTAATAATCAATAAATTGATGTTCACAAAGTTCATCGACCCTTCATGTCATTTTTGTGACATTTGATGCATTGAAGAAGTATCTATTTGTAATAACCATGACAGATCATACGAATCATAATGAAATGTAGCTAAAATCTCTCTCTTTGTGACCCTCGAGATAATCGCTGAAGGAAACCTTAGCAGTTAATTGGAGGTGTACGCCCTGATTTTAAAAACCTAGCTCCTAGTGTATGCGGTGCAAAGGCCGTAATTCATTTACATATGCCGAGGATCGGTAACAGAGACAAAACAGAACTGGTCAGTAGATTCTAAACTTCTAAACAATATAGCATTAACTTTGAAATCGTTAGAGCCCAAGGTAGTGACACAACCGATGATCTAGTACAGGAAAATTGTACCGAAATTTGTCAAATATCCAAGAAAATTGCGAAGTCTTTGTAACTTCGTATAATCATACAGAAATATATTCTATTTAAGAATTCCACGAGTCCCGAGCATTATATAGTGTGCTCGACCCTAAATTCAGGTATAAAGACCCTCGCGCTCCCCACCGGCGTAACGGTTCCCGCCAGTCGATAAACTGCTTGTGCCAGTTTTGTCGTAGACACTGTGAACACCCTCCAGTAAGAAAAATGCTCGAAGAAACATATTTAATACAAAATATTACGAAGAAAGTTAAACAACAGTTGAAAAAAGTGGAGGAGAATAGTCCTACTGCGAAGTTGTGGGTGCAATATTTCAATATGGTATCATTGATGAAGAAATTCATCGAAGCTGAGAGGACTGGAGACTGGGAAAAACACCTGTACACCATAAAATTAATGATCCCTTATTTTCACGCTAGTGGGCATTTTCCTTACGCAAAGTCGTGTCAAATTTATCTGCAGAGTGTAGAAAAATTGGAAGAGAAAATGGACATATTTGAGTACAACAGATTTGTTAGAAACGGCTACTTTACGATAAGGCGCAAAGACAAATTTTTTTCTGGAACTTGGACTGATATGTGTATTGAACAAACTGCCAACAAAGGTTTCAAAATGAAGGGTGGTGTAATCCATCGAGGATTCACAAATGACATCCTCACAGCTCACGTTGTTGCTAGCCCTACTTTTCACAATATTTATGAAGCATTTGAAGAATTTTGTGGTGGCGATTGTGGTACGTCTGAGCAGCATGTTGAGTCAAGAGAATCTCGCATAAAAAGAAATGATGCTGATGTCGAGAAACTTGATAATTGGCTAAGCACACACAGCCCTTTCATAATTGCCGAAGAAATAATGTCTCTCAGTTCGGGCATAATAGGTGACCAGAATATAAATTGCCATAAAGTAAAGCAAATTGGCGAACAGTGTATAGCAGGAATCGTTGGAAAGCTGTTCAGGGATATCAAACTAAAACGCTCTAACACAGTTTTGTCTCTTGCAACGATAAATTCTGCAGTAAAAGTTCGCGATAAAGTGGTTCCAATTGATCCATTGACACTTTTCCAAAGAATGCTAATAGCCAAAAAGCACGACGAAGATCTCGCGGAATTTTTTGAATATGAACTTGCGCCGTATCCACTTTCACTCTTTAACGATACAAGCGGAATGAGGAAGACAAAAATGTCTGCTGTTTATGTCATGTTTCATCCCATTGATCAAAGTTTGCTGGGCCCGATAAAATTTATGTGATTGATGGTGGATTTTTATTGCATCGGGTAATATGGCAGACAAATCAAACTTATGGACACATTGGTGCGACGTATGTTAATTACGTGAAAAACCACTTTGGGCTAAATACAGTAATCGTATTTGATGGCTACGAAAATGACTGGAGTACCAAAAAAGCTGAGCAGCAACGACGATACTTGAATAGCCAATGTGCAGAAATTGTTTTTGATGAAAGTATGACCGCTACTGTCCCTCAAGATAAATTTTTGTCAAATGATAAAAACAAAATCAGATTGATTTCATTGTTAACGAAGTTTCTCAAAAATAAAGGATTCGCTGTGAAACAAGCGGTGGATGATGCGGATGCACTCATTGTTAAAACCGCAATAGAAATGTCGAACAATGGACGAACATCTGTAGTCGGCGAGGACGTTGATCTCCTTGTTCTCTTGATCGCTTTAACACCAGAAAATAAAGATATCTTTTTCATAAAGCCAGGCACAGGCAAAATCAAAAGGAAAATTGTTTCATCGGCGGAAATCCAAAAATCACACGAACGTATGATAAATACAATCCTACTGGCCCATGCCTTCAGTGGTTGTGATACCACGTCTGGTATATTTCAGAAGGGAAAATTAAAAATTTTCAAACTCTTGCAAAAAGAAACTCGATTGGCTAATATAGCGGCAATTTTCAATGATGAAAATTCAACCCCATCACAAGTAAGAGAGGCTGGTGAAACCCTTTTTCTGATGGTATACGGTGCGAAGAAAATTGTAAATCTTTCGCTGAATTCATATAGATTAGACCAGTTTAAAAAATCGCTGCAAAAACAGAAATCAAGGCTTGAATTATTACCACCAACTTCCGAGGCAGCAGCTCAGCATTCGTCACGAGTGTTCTACCAAATTCAGACATGGCTTGGCAACAATAAAAATCCAGAACAGTGGGGATGGAAGAAAATCAACGGCTCGTTGCAACCTATTACAACACTCCTTGCGCCAGCCCAAGAATCGATACTACAGCTTATCTCCTGCAACTGTACGGCTGATTGTTCCTCGAGGTGTGGATGCAGAAAAGCAGGGTTAAGATGCTCGCAAATTTGCGGAAATTGCCAGGGAGTGCAATGCCTCAATTCATACATGGAGGAAATTTGCGAAAATCTTAACGACCCTGAAGATATCGATACAGTACACGAGCATGCGGGCGAAGATTTGGAAGATTTTGTCCAGGAGGCGGATGCTACCGACTCCGATTTTATTTAGATATATAACAGGTATGCGTTCAATATATAATATAATATTTCAATGCACTTAAAAATCCTCACTTATGCAATTAATATGTATTTTTTCATTTTACAGAATATACTCACAGCGAGTGAAGTTTTAATAAAACAGACATAAAATTGGAGTAAAAAAAAAGTTTAATTATAGAAAAAATGTCAAAAACTAATACTGAATACAATATGATGAGTGATTATTTTTGAACAATATTTTTGTTATGATTCAATTGCCACTTCCTATTATACACGTGAAAATCCATAAATAAATTCAAAATTTAATAAAATAATTTTTCTAATGTCAACTTTATAATTTCGTTATACAAAAAAATTTTTATTGGTCAATAAATTAAACAATAATAATTCTTCAAATTTTATTCAATTTTACAAGTCTGGAGTATGTTCCTAAAAGACTAGATTTGTTTTTATTAAAACAAATCAAAAATTTTATTTGTATTCAAAAATTTTAAATTTAAATTATGTGCCTAAAGTCATGCGTGTATTTTAAAAACACAAGTGCCCGAACTGACACTCGGAAGATTTGGAAATTTTCGAGAACGTCCACGCATGGACACATTTAAAAATTGCAAGCAAGGATCCACAAAATCAACCAACCAAAAGCGCTGAATTGCAACTTGCACACGCGTGGTAAAGAAATTTCGGCAAAGACAGTTGAACATGGACGTATTCGTTCTTGGATGAACAAGAGGGAGAATCAATCAAGCGGTGATTTTTCAATCAATAAAAGTGGATTTTCAAAGTAAATTTAAAAGTAAAATTCAAAGTGGATTCTCAAATAGTTTTAGTAGTGGAAAATTAAATTAATTGAAATTAAGAGAAACAAAAAGCGGTCGATGTCATTGGAAATCAATGGTAGAAAAAATAACCATAAATTATTTGTAAAATTCAATAGGGAACATGCATGAATAAAAAAATTTTGTTAAAACAGTATTTTCCGATTAATCCTATATATTAAATATCAAATCAGCAAAAATAACTTCTATTTATTGTATTATGTTATAAATAATCCATTTTAAAATTCAATGATAATTTAAAATAATTCATGTGACCTTAAACGCAACGCCATTGGTTTGACGTCACACGACTCGTATAACAATAACCCCGCTTTGTTGTTTACTTTAATCGTGGCTCCTGGTGTAAAAATTTGATACGTAATAACGCAGAAATCGTTTTTAAATATTACTTTTGATTGTTTTGTTATAATTATTGTTATAGTCATGACTGAAAGTGGTTTTGTGCAAGCGCAATCTGATAATTTGCCCAAAATAGACGTGTTTACGATGAGTAATTTTTTTGCGAACAATCCTGATTTCGTTAGCGCCGAAATTAGAAGCACAAAAGCGGCAAGGTAAGTGAAATTTATTTTAACGTATTGGAGTAAGCCAACTGTAGTTTTATGTCTTTAGATCGGCAAGAGAAACTTATGGGGATAACGCGATAGGTTATGTTCAAGTTAAAAGAGAAGGTCGCATTTGCATTGTGAAAGCAAAAATCACACCAGAACACAATGTTCGGAAGAAAGCATATAACGTGAAATTAATTTGCGATGAAAGAACCAATGTTATAACTTCGGTGCAATGTGAGGATTGTGCTGCACATTTAGGTAGGTACCTAGGTTTAGTAGTTATTTAAAATAATTATACGTAACCATCATACTTTAAATTATTAAAATTTGAATCTGTTATAAATTCTTATTAATTTGTAGGAGGATGTAAGCATACTGTAGCCTTCATAGCATGGTTACACAGAAGAAGTGAAGAGCCTTCAAAGACCTCTGTTGAATGCTATTGGAAAAAGTCTAAACTTTCATCTGTGGGTACATCCATGAAATTCATCACGTGCAAAGAGTTTTCGAAGTCTACATATGTAGATCTACCACATGGAGATGAGACCTTTCTTGCTTCGGTAATTGATCACAGCCGTGAAGTTGGCAGATTAGACACCATGTTAACAAAATACTACAAACATTTTAGTGATACAGAAAAGTTATCAATAAATTATTTGGTAAACGAGTTTGTCTCAAATGTAAATGACCGCACAACAGAGAACTTTTTCAATTTTTTTAGGTCAAACATGACAACCATTGCATGTAAACGCGCATTTGAGGCAACGGTTGAACAAAGTTCTTGTTCATTGTGGTTTGAGCTGAGATATGCCAGGATCACAGCGTCGAAGGCATACGATGCAGCTCATTGTAAAACGCTAGATGGTACTCTCGTAGAAAGCATCCTCGGAGCTTCGAAACTGAAAGATACTGCTCCTATGCAACGTGGTCGATTATTAGAGAAAGCAGTTATACAGGAAGTAGAGAAGAAGATGAAGATCAAAATAAAAAGATGTGGTCTATTATTGAGCCCAGAATACCCCGTTATTGGAGCTTCTCCCGATGGCGAAAGTCAACAGTTCTCAATCGAGATCAAGTGTCCATCGTCGGAAAAAACAGTAGCGAACTATGTCACAAAAACGAACAAAATCGCCCAAAAGTATCATGCACAAATACAGTTACAAATGCATTTTTCACAGAAAAAACAAGCTTTATTTTGTGTAGCCAGTCCCGATTTTGAAACTTCAAAAAATGTAAATATTTTAACCATCGATTATGATTTAAATTATTGTAAGAATTTATTAGAGACGTGCACAGAATTTTGGTGTAAAGCACTATTTCCAATTTTATTGAAAGACTAAATAAAAATTATAAAAAATTGTTTTTAACATCCTTTATTTTAAAAAACAAAAATAGTGTTTTATAGTGTTTTTATAATTTTTAGACATGATTGTGTACCTATGCTCCATTCTATGCATTACGTTTTAGTATTAAACTCGCATCCCAACACAGTGTCTCTTATATGTACATCGCTTCTAAATCATAGTACATAAGTAATTATTTTATTTATAATTTTTCATAACTATTAAATAAACGAAAATTTTTAAATTTTAATTATAAAATCTTGTAAGTTAATAATACCACAAGCGACAATAATTACATAATCAAGTAATGAAATGTGATGGTTGTCCACACAAGCATGAGGCAGCAACATGTCGAACTCCCTCAATCTTCCAATTACTCTCTCAACATGAATTCGGAGTGCTGCAATCCGCTTGGACTCCTTTACTTTTTCTTTCGTACTAGGTTTTCCTATCAACACCGATGGTGGACGAACAAGAATGCAAGATTTTTCCTCCAGAAGATGAGCGATGTTTTTAAAACCTCTATCAGCCATTACTGATACTCCAGGAGATAATTTGTCAAGGTAACCGCAATTTTCGACAATGGTTACATCCGTTGCACGTCCACCAAATCCCGTTGAAATAAAGTTAACCAATCCATCTGGAGTACACGAAATAAGATACTTCAGTGTGTTACAACCCTTATACTGGGACCAAGTTAGGGACTGATGAACTGGATTACTGGGCTTTTCAATTTGAATCTCCAGGCAGTCTATAATAGACACTACATTACTGTAACGAGCTCTGAAAGTGATCGGTAAATGTAGTTTCGTTAGCTTTTTATCAGGCCATACTATTAGTTGCTGTAGTAATCTAGCAATTACTAACAAAGTTTTTCTAAAAATTTTGCTAGCATTGCTCGGAGACATGCCAAAGTTGATGCCTACAATCACAAATGGTTCGTTTAATCGAATTTTTCTAATAGTTATCAAGATGTCTAACAACGAAGCAGGAGCATTGGAAACTAACATCTTTATTAAATAATAGCTTTCAATTGGCAATCCTAAAAATATTTTTGGCTGTTTTTCCATCGATAGTAAACAACAATTACGCATATTAGTTTGCAACATTTCGTTCGACAATGCTTCGTCTAAACTTTCCGAAGTCGAATTTTCTTCGACCACATAATCCGAGTCGCTAGAAACAGATGTCGTGGTGCTTTGTTCGTCAACCCCCTGTTCCATAAATAATGCTCTTTTCACTATTTCCACTTTAAATGGCGAGGTAGAAGCATGCACGGAAGAAATAATCATTGGAGATGATCCTATTTCGCTACTAACTGTTTGTACTTGTGTAGCTTTGCTTCGCACAAAAGGCTTCCAAAGCTTCAAATTTGTCTGCACACATTTGTCGACTTGAGGTTTTGTAACCTCTGGGGCCGCAAGTGGTTCAATCGATGGTTCTTCTTGCGAAGACGTGCATGGAATTTCCACATCTTTCGTTGCTTCTAGTAACGCTTCTTGCACTAGCTCTATTCTTCTTCTTTTCAGTGCACCTCTTCTTATAATGGAGTTCCTTGGCTTAAGTCGTTGACATTCAAATAAACGTGGTGTAACGCCAGGTTTTAATTTGGCGATGTTCACGTGGCCCATGATTCGGTATTGACAATAATTTTCCATGTCTTCATGTATCTAAAATTGAAATAAATATTATAATATTATACAGAAAAATTGAAAGTACGTAATAACGTAATGCATTATTTTTCAACAGAATGTGAAATAGTTTATTTAATTTTGAAAACAAAACAATAAGTTATAATAACCTCTAGCTAGGTAATTGTGATTTATTTTTTTTGTAACTATGTACTTACGTTAAAATGATCCTCACAGCAATGACGTACTGAGTTCGCAGATAATTTTTTATTTTTGTGTACGTCCCATTTCATTAAATTACACCACTGCTGCCTAGCTTTTGCTTTTCGCGGTACATTAAAAAACAGCTTATTTGGCGTTTTTATTGTAGTGTTCTTACATTTCGGAACAATACAATACTTATAGCACGTCTTCTTGTTGGTTTCCATGATAATAACAGTTATTAACACTAATAAACTTCAAATTTTAAAGCACAAAACCACAGAACAATATTAAAAAGTAAAACGAGTCGTGTGACGTCACAAGCAAATGGCGACTAACGCGGTCGTTTTCTCCAATTCAAATTGCCGGATTTTTAAATATTTTTTAAATTATTATCAAAACGAAAATAAATAAATTAAATAGCATTAATTAGTATATTTAGATATTTTTGATCCAACTACGCTATAAAAAAAATTTATGCATCTTCCCCATTGTGGATTTGGTTTACTTAAAATTAGTATGGTGAAATATTTGAAATCAACCTACGTAAGAAGCTGGTATGTTAATCGAGTGTTATGAACAAAAACAAACAGAAGAACGACAAGGTATGTAGCAGATTTCTGCTAAGTTCATTTGAACATGAACATTTTTCTTTTGTTCAATTTAGTTTTGTACGGATGAACCGGAAAAAGATACAAATTCAATAAATTATTAAATGTACAATAATTTACGCCTATGGGTTAGGTGACCCATTTGACAATTGGAATTGTACACCAAATTCCAATAAAAAATCAAGGACGTTAGATACCACCAACGTAACGGGGTTGTTGTTTACAAACACCAAAACGAGTACATATTGCGGTATCGAGATACCACGTCAATGGAAGTACGTCATTTAAGTTTCAGTAAAATTTTGTTAATGAATAAAAGCATGTAACTTATCAAAGTAATCAGCAAAACTTCATCCGATACCAAGAAGTTAACTTAAAGTCAAATGATTCGTTGAAAACGGGACATAAAACAGGTTTGAATAAAATAAATTTGAAATGCATCATTTAATAATTTGTCTTTGTTAAAATGTTAATTTATAGTAAATGAAAAATTGTTAGCAATAAGAAAGGTATTTTAAAAGTCAGAAATTTGTTAATTAATTGATAAATGTAAAAATCCATGTTAGCGTTAAATTTAAAATAAGTTTGTTAAAATTATTACGTGAGTTCGGCATATCACAACTTAATGAACTGCGTATGGAAATTTCATGTCCATCATCTTTATTTGTCCAACCACGAAGCAATATCAAGAAGTCGATTCAATCTAAAAATAAAAGAAAATTTTACTTATAAAATTTCAACGAACCGCAATGGGCTTAGTCCATACCTGTACTGTGAAACTTCAAATAATATTGATTTTTCGATCGACCAATAAAATACGTCTATGAAAAGATCAGGATAGCGAGGAACTTCGAAAATTAATTAATAAAACAATGGATAAGAGGTTGGTGTTGATATTCACACGTGCAAAGTGGCGAATTTAGAATCGTCCTAATAAAATTAATAATGATAGTAAAAATAAATAGTGAAATTACAAAATACGAGTGCATAATTCAACAAAATAGTTACTTACCTACGGAAAACCAATAATAAGGTGAAAATCGTAACGGATTGCAAATATTTTTGAAGAAAATAAACTTCAACACAAAACGAGGTCAACAAACTGCATCTGGAAGTTTCCGATGGTAAATGAACCCTTTGAGTGTCTTTGACGCGCAATTGTACCATCTCCATTTCAAATAAAAGAAATATTCCTGGATTTAATAAGGTACCGTGTACATTGCAATAAAATCTTTATAAACTTAAGTGAAATCTCCGGACTTCGTACGACACGTGTTTTACATCATTTTACGTTCAGAATTTTTATAAAATAGATTTAATAATAGAACTTTTTGATATAACCAAATATTTATTTTCATTTGTGTGCTTAATAAAAACATTAATAACTTTGTAACGAAGGATAATTATTTAGACCTGTTCCGCACCATAATTTCATTTACAGCATTGGTAACGGAGCGAATCCACCCTGTACAAGGTAAGATACATGCACTACGAAAGAGCTAAGCTGAGGCACCTTATTTCATTAAATTGTGTTTACAAATTTTCACATACTTTTCCATTGACGGGGTACAATTACGTACACCCATATAAAACATTAACGACAAGAACCTTTAACCCTATTAGCGAGGGTATTCATAACAATTTTGTATCATAAAGTGTGGGTCTCTTAAAGGCCTTACGTAAGCACACAGCACTTTTTGGCGCAACAACGTGAGGCTCGAGTCACGACGAATAACCTCGTACCGCGAGTAAAACTAGGTCATCATAATTAAATTAATAGATAGGTTAATTACAACGAGAAAATTCATTAAAATTATTCATAACGTTGACATTAAAACTAACAATTTTCTTAAAACTAAAATTAAAAATATTCTTAAAACTAAAATTAAATTACATCAAAAGTCACTTAATAACTATTTCCTCAAAATTAAATTGAACAAATATTTAAAACATAAATCAAGATGGCAGAAAAATCTGAAAGGACGATCAGGTATGAAAAGAAAAATCCGGAAGTAGAGGAAGAAGAAACGTCAGAAGAAGGAGTGTCAATAACCGAAGAAGCCACAGCAGGTGAAATGTTAATTCAATTAGATATTGACGAGACGCCGAAGGTAGAAAAGCTATCTGAAATGCAAATGGTGATGGCGTTAATAAGAGACATGAAAAAGGATGCACAAGAAAGAGATCTCCTAAATACAAATAAAGGAGAAGAAAACACAAAATTAATTATCAAAAACACAAATGAGCAAATACAAGACACCAAAAAGGAGTTGAGTGAAACCAAAAAGGAATTGAATGATAAAGCAGAAGAAACCAGTAAGAGGTTAGAAAATTTAATTAAAAAAGGCGCAGAGGATTTCAGTATTAGTTTACAAAATTTAAAATTAGAAATTGAAGGCAAGTTTTCGAATGAGATCAACAAAACAAATCAAAATGCAATAAGGGTAGAAGAAAAGGTGTATGAACTAGGTGAAGAACTATCAGAAATTAAGGATAAAATTATACTGGAAAAAGAAATTGACACGAAAATAGAAAATTCAAAAACGGTTATAAGTCAAGAGGTGTGTAAATTAGAAAATCGGGTAGACCTGAAATTCAATGATCAGGGCGAAAAACTAAAATTACTTGAAGAAAACGTAAAAATAAAATGTGAAAGCACAAACAATTCTATAACTTTATCGGCTCTACAAGACATCACGTGGCCGACAAACAACGGGCAAGCAATAAAGTTCTACGAAAAAGGGGACTTCAACCCTAAACAATTTATCAAATACGCGAACCGCAGCACAAGTCACATCCGCGATGTGAACAAATTTAAAAATTGCATCTGCTCAATGATGGGTGGAAATGCTAAAAAATGGTTCGGGTGTGTGCAAGATAAATTTGAAGATTTTGTCGGTTTCGAAAGACTATTTCTAGATCGTTACTGGGACAAGCAAGCTCAGGGGCGAATACGTAACGAGTTAATGAACGGTAAATTTAAAGGGTACGGTCGCCGCAATGATTACGCGGAGAACATCATTAACGAGGTAACGCAACTTGAACCGGAAGTCTCCGAGGAAGAAATCGTTGAACACTTATCTAATCATTTCTGCCAAGATATAATTAATCGGGTAGCTCTAGAAAATATAAACACGATATCCGAACTATCGAAATTGTTAAGGAGAACAGATGCGGTTAACATGGACGAAAGAGCCAATAGGCCAAGCTATAATAACGCGACTAGAACTTTTAACAATTATTCAGGGGGGCAACGCGAATCGAATAACCAGCGCACTTATCACAATAATGGGAACGACAATCGCAATAATCAGGACAATAGATACAACCGTTACGAACGATCTGGAAATTATAACCAGAACAATAATAATTACGGCAGAAATGAAAATAATTTTGAAAATCGTAGGGGTGGTTACAATAATTTTAATACTAACAACCGGGATAGTCAGGATGATCGTAACGCAGGGTACAACCCAAATCGAAATAATTTTGGTAGAGGTAACTATTACGGAAACAATAGAAATTATAATCAGGGTTATCGTGGGCGCTTCCAGAGAGGAGGTAGATTTGAGTCAAATTGGCGTAGTTATGACAATCGCACAAACGACCACAATAATCAACAAGGGGGCGACGAACGTTTCCCAAGCCGAACGTCAGCCAATACAGAAAACAGACCGATTAATAGTGTTACGATAAATAGGACACCTGCTGTGGAAGAAGAAGCATCTTCCCCACAGGATTTTCAATAAACGGCGTGCCAATGAATATGCAGATAAGCTCTTATCAGCATCCCAAAGAGTTTATCAGTATCGAAAATACAGGGGGGTTAAATAATGAGAATAAATTTGATTTATTGCCATACATTATGGTAAATATTAATAACGTTCAGGTAAATTGTTTAATAGATACAGGGGCAGAAATTTCATTAATAAATCAGGGGGTAATTATGAAAAATCAAGAAAATTTTAAAGATACAATTTTAAAAACAAAGATAGTAAATTTGGTAACGCCAAACCAGAAAAAGTTCTCGTCTGCGAACGAAAGCGTGCTCGCGACAATTAAAATAGGGGATGTAGTTATAAAAGAATCGATTTTAATTATTAAAAATTTATCCATGCAATGCATACTCGGAATAGACTTAATTAATAAATTTAATATGACCATTGATGCGGAACGAAAAATAGTAAAAATATTAAACAAAGAGATCACTTGGACAAACAATTTAGGGAATCAAATCACTGATGGGAATGAACCGGAAATGTTAGTAGAAAATTCAATAGAAGGGGAATACAATGTTAATTATGTTAATTATGACAGGGAAAAAGGTTTAAGGAATGTTAATTGGGATACACAGTTAATAAATAAAAACAAAGGGGATTTGAAAAACATAAAATTAGATTGTCCAAATGATTACACCCAAGAAGTTATAAAATTATTTACGAAATACGACGCATTAATAAATCAGGAGTCGGGTACCGCGAAAAATTACGTGCACAAGCTACAAATTATCAAGGACAAGCTATTCCGCTGTAAGAATTACCCTATCCCGCAATGTTACAAACACCAGGTACAATTAGAAATTCAAAAGATGCTAAATGACGGCATCATAGTAAAATCTCCTACAGCTTATTTAAACCCACTCGTTATTGTTAAAAAGAAAGACGGGAGTTTAAGATTATGTTTAGACGCGAGGGGGTTAAACGCAGTCACAAAACCCCAGTTTGAGAGTCCGGAAACTATGGAGTCATTATTATCAAAATTGGGATCATCAAAAACTTTTAGTAAACTCGACTTAAGAAATTCGTTTTGGCTAATTAAATTGCATAAAGACTCACAACAATACACAGGTTTTAGCGTAGATGGTAACACTTATATCTTTCGAGTTGTTCCATTTGGATTATCCACTAGCAGCGCGGCACTCATCGGTGCATTACAAGTCATTCTCAACCAGTTTAGTCATTTTTGTGCACACTATGTTGATGACATAATAATCTTCAGCGAAAATGAAGAAATTCATAAAATTCATTTAGATAAAATTTTAAAAGCATTAAATGATGCAGATTTGAAGCTCAACATAGAAAAATGCGAGTTCTACAAGACGCAAGTTCAATATTTGGGTTACATAATTTCAAACGAGGGTATTAAGATAGACGATGGGAAAATAATAGAAATCAAAAACTACCGTCGACCATTTAACTTAAAATCATTAAGATCATTTTTAGGGTTAATGAATTATTATAAAAGGTTCGTACCTAACTATTCTAATTTAACAGTTCCGTTACTTGAGCTACTGAAGAAATCGGTAAGGTGGAAATGGGACGAGGACAAACAAAAAGCTTTTGATCAAATGAAAAATACATTATATGAGAACGTCAAACTACTTCATCCCGATTTCAAAGAAAAGTTTATATTAAAGACAGACGCAAGTCATTTTGCGGTGGGAGGTGCCCTAATACAAATGCGTAATGGGGAAGAAGAACCGATAAGTTTTGTCTCGCGAACTCTTAAGAAATCGGAACTTAATTATTCCACATCCGAGAAAGAAATGTTAGCCATCGTGTTTGCGCTCACAAAATTAAAATTTTATTTAATTGGCAACCGTTTTGAAATTCACACAGACCATTCCGCGTTAACGTTTCTAATGCGTACAAAATTCACAAATAATAGAATTTATCGGTGGAGTTTGCTCATTATGGAGTACACATTCGACATCGTGCACATTAAAGGCAAAAATAATATTGTTGCAGACGCGCTTAGTAGAAAAGATAACCCGGAAAATAAGCCTAAAGAAATTTTAATTGCATTAAACCAACTGGTTGATGACGAAATTCCGTTTACACGTCAGGATGTTTTGTTAGCTCAGGAAAATGAATGTTTTGATAGCTTAAAAATTAAATTAGATAATAACGATCAAGAAAACCCAAAGTCATTTAAATATAAAGATAACGTAATCATAAAAACTGTGAGAAATTTAGAATTATATGTGGTAGATGAACCTACCACAATAAATATTACAAACGCGTTACATTCAAAATTTGGACATGCCGGGATCAAGAGAACGTGGCTTATGTTCAGGGAAAATTATTTCTGCCATAAAGATTTAAAAATTATAAAACGTACCATTAACCAATGTACATTATGTCAAATGGGGAAATTTAAAAATTTTCATAACCAAAATATCGTGCAAAGCCTAAAACTAGAACAACCTGGGGAGTTAGTTGCAGTTGATTACATTGGTAATTTAATAGCCAGTAGTGAGTTTCATAATATCTTCGTCGTAGTTGATGCTTTCACAAAATTTGTCCAATTATATCCAACCGTATCATGTACAACGGACATTTCGCTGGAACTTCTGGATCGTTTCTGTAATGAAATCATTAAGCCAAAAAGAATTTTAGTCGATAATGCAACTTACTTCGATAACCAACGTTTTAGACAGCATTGGGAAGAACGTGGTGTGAAAGTCACGTATTGTTCCATACGACATCCACAAGGAAACATCTGTGAGAGGTATGTCCAAGAGACGATTAAATTCCTCAGACTTCTGGTACACAATGATCAACCTTCATGGCATAGTAAACTCGAAACGGTAGAAAATTTCATCAACCATATCCCAAGCGTAGCTACGGAAAGAACACCACACTTTCTTATGTTAAATCAGCAACCGGACAGACCATGGGTGTATGATCAGCCGGAAAAAGAATACAATGAAATACTAGAGGACGTTAGAAAAAGGCTCAAGAAAAGGAGCCAAAAATATACAAGAAAAATGAACAAAAAGATAAAGAAAAAATGCAAGTTTGAAATAGGCGAATGGGTGATAGTTAAAAAGCTACGATTGGGACGTAGAGAGCACAATCAGTGCCAAAAACTTCAACTTCCCTATGAAGGACCATTCATCGTTGATGAAAAGGTAGCCGAATGCACCTATCAGCTAAGACATCCCGATTCGGAACTAATTCGAGGCCGCTTTCACATCGATCTGATTTATCGATGGGGCGATGGATCTATAATGATAAATGACAACAATGAAAACAATGGCGAAACTTAATATAATAAAAACAACGACTAAAACTAAAATTTAAACCGCTCAAGAAGTAGTAAGAATAGAACAATGACCAATTGAAAATAGCAATGTAAATATGATTAAAGCTATTAAAACAAACACGAGAAAATTGACCAAGATAAAATTTATTAAAGATGATACGTTTTATGACAGTCAGAAATTTATAAAGGAAAATGTTATTAAAAATTCAATTAATTAAAAGAATTTTCAATTTAAAGATAATTTAGTAAAATGATTTAATGAATTTGATTAGTTAAAGAAGAATTTAATTAAGTTAGAATTTGGGTGAAAATTGAACTTAAGACAGGTAATGATGAGTAATTTGAAAAGATCAGCAAGTATTTAATAAAAAGAAAATTGGTATTCAATGTTGAATGATAAGAAATAAATGGGGGGTAAATAATAATGGTTAACTCAGACGGAGTAACTAGAAGAAGTTAGAGGGAGATAGATACCTGAGGATACAAGAATAGATCACAGGTGTAAGTGTAATGAATTAATTATATAATTATGTGGGACCAAATAAGAGGTTACCAAATGAATAATCGGGAAACAAATAGGAAAATATTGATTAAAAGGAGATAAAGAGTACCAATAAATAATAAGGAATGAATTAATTTAAAACTAATAATCACAAGATGTAAAGATAATCGGGAATTGAAACAACGAATGTAAAAATCACCCAAATATGAATAAGTCAGAGATAGATAGATTAGATAAAAGAGAACAGGTAGTAAGGTTGAAAATATAAAGGCAAGAAATAAACATAGAAATTTAAAATAGAAATTCAATTTTAAAGATTTTTTTTTGAATTTAAATAATTTAATTGATATCATAAATCTTGGTCGATTTGTTCGTAAAAATAAGTAGGTTAGTTTTGAATATTATTATAAGTTAGTTAATTAATTTGAAAATGATCAGTTAAATTTGTTTGAATTTATTTAGTTAATTTCATTGAATTCCTTTAGTTAATTTTTATGTGATATAAGTTAGGTAGATTAGTTTTTGAACATTTGATTTGAGTTAATAATTATATATGGTAATTAAACATTACACTAAAAATTTAATTTATTGTTTATGAAGAAAAAGCACATAAATGTTAATTGTGGAATTTAACACAAAAATAGGTATTTTTCTTTTAAATTACAAATTAACAAGGGGATAAATGCGGTATCGAGATACCACGTCAATGGAAGTACGTCATTTAAGTTTCAGTAAAATTTTGTTAATGAATAAAAGCATGTAACTTATCAAAGTAATCAGCAAAACTTCATCCGATACCAAGAAGTTAACTTAAAGTCAAATGATTCGTTGAAAACGGGACATAAAACAGGTTTGAATAAAATAAATTTGAAATGCATCATTTAATAATTTGTCTTTGTTAAAATGTTAATTTATAGTAAATGAAAAATTGTTAGCAATAAGAAAGGTATTTTAAAAGTCAGAAATTTGTTAATTAATTGATAAATGTAAAAATCCATGTTAGCGTTAAATTTAAAATAAGTTTGTTAAAATTATTACGTGAGTTCGGCATATCACAACTTAATGAACTGCGTATGGAAATTTCATGTCCATCATCTTTATTTGTCCAACCACGAAGCAATATCAAGAAGTCGATTCAATCTAAAAATAAAAGAAAATTTTACTTATAAAATTTCAACGAACCGCAATGGGCTTAGTCCATACCTGTACTGTGAAACTTCAAATAATATTGATTTTTCGATCGACCAATAAAATACGTCTATGAAAAGATCAGGATAGCGAGGAACTTCGAAAATTAATTAATAAAACAATGGATAAGAGGTTGGTGTTGATATTCACACGTGCAAAGTGGCGAATTTAGAATCGTCCTAATAAAATTAATAATGATAGTAAAAATAAATAGTGAAATTACAAAATACGAGTGCATAATTCAACAAAATAGTTACTTACCTACGGAAAACCAATAATAAGGTGAAAATCGTAACGGATTGCAAATATTTTTGAAGAAAATAAACTTCAACACAAAACGAGGTCAACAAACTGCATCTGGAAGTTTCCGATGGTAAATGAACCCTTTGAGTGTCTTTGACGCGCAATTGTACCATCTCCATTTCAAATAAAAGAAATATTCCTGGATTTAATAAGGTACCGTGTACATTGCAATAAAATCTTTATAAACTTAAGTGAAATCTCCGGACTTCGTACGACACGTGTTTTACATCATTTTACGTTCAGAATTTTTATAAAATAGATTTAATAATAGAACTTTTTGATATAACCAAATATTTATTTTCATTTGTGTGCTTAATAAAAACATTAATAACTTTGTAACGAAGGATAATTATTTAGACCTGTTCCGCACCATAATTTCATTTACAGCATTGGTAACGGAGCGAATCCACCCTGTACAAGGTAAGATACATGCACTACGAAAGAGCTAAGCTGAGGCACCTTATTTCATTAAATTGTGTTTACAAATTTTCACATACTTTTCCATTGACGGGGTACAATTACGTACACCCATATAAAACATTAACGACAAGAACCTTTAACCCTATTAGCGAGGGTATTCATAACAATTTTGTATCATAAAGTGTGGGTCTCTTAAAGGCCTTACGTAAGCACACAGCAATATGTATATTTATTTCATTTTGTTATCATAACCTTGTTTTTTAGCACGGAAATGGGGGCGTAATTTGGCTTTTATAGCCCTAGGGCCTATAAAGTTGCTAAGCAATGACAACAATATCTAAACAAAAGAGTTAGTCCAGACTCGGTTTTTTTGCGCGATCGATCTGAAATTTTGCATATGTCTTCCTACCGACAATTCACGAGGAGGGTAGCTTGCGAGGGGGGGGAGAATTTTTTGCTCAGATTTTCGATATCTAGTGCCGTTTTCGAGTTATTACTAAATAAAAAAATTAATTCTCGCCCCTCCAAGTTTCTCGCCAAAGTTACGCCTACAGAGCTGATTTTTGGTATACACATAATAGAGCATCCCATCATATTGTTATCTACCATTATAACCTCCACCCACTACGCCACCCTTACTTTTGCTTAAATGAAAATTGTTAATAAATAAAATAATTATTAAGCGCTTGAACATTTCCTTACCATTTCAAATAAATACAAAATATCAAAACAAAATAGTGGAAATCTTCAATTTTATTAATTAAATTTTAAGGTTACAAGGGTTACAAATTATTTATTAAAATTAAAAACGCAATTGCTTGGATTTGATATGGTAAGAGAACCACCTCCAAAGCTAAAATGTCCTTCATTTTCTTGAGGTATACTTATCGATGCTTGAGACACGTTTATCGAAGCTCCATTGGAGATGCTTTGAGCGATTTTGATTTTGTTTTGTAATGAATTTTCTACGTAAGACTCGGCTACCTTATCCGATCGCCATCCACCCAACTGTTTTAACATTCTTGTGTCACCACCACTCTCAGCCAATATAGTTGCAGCACTTCTACGGAAACAATGTCCAGTGAACTTATTTGCATCCGGTAATTTTAAGAATTCCGCAATCATCCTAGGTATTTTTCCTAAAGTGTTCTTCCCCACTGGCTGCAAATTGCATTTTCCACAGCGATAGGATAAAAACAAACTGTTGATTTTGGAATTTTTAGGACGCAAAGAAATATATTTGTTGTACAAAGCAAGGTAATCTACGGGACCATCGTTCGGAACAATCGTAAATTGTCTAGGCGTGTAAGTTTTAGTTTGACGGATCTTCACCAGCAAGACAGTTCCCTCAAGCGTTACATCCTGAACACGTAAATCATGAAGCTCCTCTCGTCGACAAGCTCCATACATACCGAAAACTGTAACAACCTACAAACAGCGATGTACATTATGAAAAACTAAACAATTAGATAGAACTGTCATACCTTAAACAGCAAATACGTAATATCTGGTGCATTTAACATGAATTGCTGAATATGATCTCGTTGCAGGACCAATGATTTTTTAGCTTCATCACCCACAGAGTTATTTTTCATGAACTCCGTAAGTAAAAGAAACTTCGATATATCAACACTTTCCTTAACTTTCACCATCTTCTTAATCTTTGAATAGATACACCAAAGAGATGAAGGTTTATAAAGCTTTGACTAAGGAAAACGAAAATTGTTAATAAATACAATTATTAAGCGGTTGAACATTTTCTTACCATTTCAAATAAATACACCATAACGAGTTTTTCATCGCAACTGTTGACATTTTTTGCATACCGCCACTCACAAAACTTCTCATACTCCTTCTCGTACAAATCCTTTGATTTTATGGGAATTAATCTACTCTGAGCGACCTCAAATTTGTCCAAAATTTCTTTGGAATAATCTTGTTCGGTTTTATCCATTTTCAAATAAAAAGTTAATTTGTTTACAATAAAACAATCGAGCATTATAGCAACATCAACAATTTACATAGGAACCATGGCACACCAAAAATTCATAGCACAAACGAAATGACATGATATTTTTTCCCAAAATACTTCATTCTTCAATTTTGATTATTCAAGTACCAAAATGAAATAAAACGTTGTATGCACCACGGGCACAATTGATTGTGCCCTTGATACATAAATAACTATTTTCGGTCCGACGAAATTAAATTATTTTGAATTATTTAATAAACATTTAATTATCGGTTATGGTTGAAAACCTCCTAAAATGTTAGTCCGTCATTATTTTCTAGTGCGACATAACAAAAAATTAATTTACGGAGTGATAACAGGAGCAAAAGTCAATAGCCGTGGAATTGTGATTCCACCATTTTTAGTGCGAAAAACCGACCGAGTTAATGCAAACTGCGTCCGCCCAATTTTTATGGTAAATTATTTCGAAGATGAAATTTGCAATGGGGGAAATTATTTAGTTGAAGACCAGGTTTGCGGTCGCACGAGCTATGGACAGCGGTTCCACCTGTATCAATCATAGCAATAAAAGGATGTGTGTGTTAGCCAACGAGTTTTTTTTGAAACAATTTATTCATGGAAGCCAGCAAAAAGTAGTGGTATCGAAAATTTATTTATATTATGTGTTACGAATTTGTAATCAGAATTATCATCAATAATTCGTTTTCTTTTAAAAAATCTGCGAAATTTATTCGCATAGTTTTCGCCTCATATGAGTTGTGTACTTTCCAATTAATTTTAGATCCACGTCAACAGGAGGGTTTATCATCTCCCGGAAAATTCCTACATACGATCGTTCGAACGACCGCAGGAGGGCCGCTTTTATCGACATGTGAGTAATTGGAAAAGTTTCGTTACTTTTTGTATGAGGTCAAACCTAAAAGTTCATGCAGCATTTTTTTATTTAAAATTACAAATTTATGATACACATAAAAATCCGGTGCAACTATTCAGTTTTGCATTTGGCATTCGGATTAATAACATTTCAATCATTTTATTTAAACAATACCGGTCAAAGAAAGCCTTGCTGGTAAAGAATAACATTGACAGATTTGTCATTGAAATAGATAGTTGTTGGTTGATTAACAACCCAAAATTGACAATAGTGGTGGTTTATTTATTTGTGTTAATCGTTGTCTTGTTCCATTTAATTATTATAATTTTTTTATAAAGTTAAAGTTAATGTCAGTAGTCATAAAATCACCATTGTTTAACCTTGAAATGTTTGTTACCAATTTCCTTGTAATTTCTGCTAACAATAATTTATCAAGTTGTCCATTTATAATAAACATTTATTTTGTCCATTAAACGAGAATTTTTGCTAACTATTGTATTTTTATGCCTACAAGTGTATACTCGATTCAATTTTGTTTTTTTTTTTGAAATTTTGATGAGAGAAGCAAGGATTGGGATTTATTTTCAATGTTTTGTCACCTCATCTGGCGCCTGGCAATTGCTATTACGGTAAGTGGAAGATCGACAAAATGTAACGTTCCCACGAAGGTTCTATTTAACAACCCGAACCTCCCAGCTCTTCGACACATGAATGAGAAACTATGAACTAGCCGTCTCGTACAGAACATCCACGGTCAAGAAAAGCGGCACTTGAAGCCGCAACGGGTATTAGTGGCTATAGGTATTTAAATTTATAAAACTTTTTAAATCAGTGAAACTTTATTACAAATAAAAACTATGCTACAATCACATGTGTGTTTGTAAGCCGAATGACTTTTTTATCTCAGAACAATTTATGTTATAGAGGCGCAATTAATTTTTCTTTATGTGTAAAAACCATATTTTATTAACTAACCCATATTTTTATATTGTAAAAAAATTTATTAAAAAAAAAATTAATAAAATTGAAGAATTGAATTATTTTAAAAATAAAAAAGTTATCACATATAAGAAAAACAGAATTTTGAGTATAACGAGAAAACAAAAGTTTAAAAAAATTAATTTTTCATAAAAAAAAATATCTGTCGTGGATTCGAATTAAGCTAACGAAACACCACAATATATTTTTGAACGTCTATGCCAAGTTTCAACTACTTCGCACTTTTTTTGTCCATTTTGGACAATTTGCCTGTACTAATCTGCTCGGAGGCAGTAAGTATTGAGTATTAACCAAAACAATAAATAGAGACACACCAAATGAAAAAGGCAATATAGGTACTTACCCGTCAAGCACTTTTCGGGTTTACAAAGATAGTAAGGACAAAGTATGCGCTACTACTGGTGTTTCTACTTTTGTTACAATCCAAATGCGCAATGAAACAAATTAGGTTTTAAATCTTCACGGTCATAATGCACTCCCCTCCCTGGTCAGGTGTAAGGTTGCCGGCTGGCTAGCGTGCTGGGGTGGGTAAATCACAAGCTTAAGGGTACGGACCGTTCCTACTATTTTCGAAATAAGAAGGGCGGCACCATCTATTATCTAAAAGGACAATAATCCGAACAAGTAAATGGCCGTATCGGACCCCTCCTAAAAATGCGTGAGTTCGTGACTAAAAATGCACGGTACGTAAAACATAAACTCTTCGTGATCCTTCTAAACGTTTCACTACTTCCTAACATAGAAGAACACACAAGTATATGCCAATAAATGAAACACAATGTGGTAAATAAATGAGGAATATAATAACAAACAAACAATGTAATAAATGTACAAAATTTACAATATTTACATGGTTAAATGGTATCGTAAAGATACCAGAAACTGCGGTCTAATTAAATAGCTTGTAGCGTCGTATGCTGACACCTTTGCCTCTTAAGTCCGCTGGACAGCTAGCCAAACAGTCGGAGAGCGAATTGGGCGTGAAGTTGTCTCAATTTTGTAGGATAGTGCTAGAATTCAATCTACTTAGCTGAAAGAAAAAATTAAGATGGTGATGTAAGGGCGCCGTGGAGGCAATAAAACACACAATGTAGTTTATGGTTATGTTATTATACTCCGAAGGATGAAAAACAGGAAACTCCTGTCTCAAATTCACAATTTGAATAACAACAAATTTACAATCCCGAACCAGTGGTTCCAAACAGAAGTGAGCTTGAAGGGCCCAGGACCTGAAGGGTTATAAAAAAGAATTTAACAATACCGCCACTAAGCGTAGCATCACAAAACGGTTCTCTGGATTGTTGCTCGTAGCTAAACTCGAATGCACGGCAATGTGGAAATAAGCACAATAATAAAAAAGACACTGGACTTGCTGTATTCAGCAAGACTTAGAAAAGACTGGAGTGTAAATTCACAACTCTACAATTCGCAGACGCCTTTTGGAGGGAGGAAGAAAAGCTGCGAGACCTCAAAAGAAACAGCTTTTAACGGAGGCTATGATGAAAATAAGACTGTTTTGAGAAATAAAAATGCTCATTGGACAGAACACTGGAGAAATGTCTTGTTCTCAGATGAGATACACTTTTTGGTGCAGGTACCGATCAACAAAAAGTTGACTGCAGCTCCCTTGGTCCAAACAGTTAAACATCCAGCTAAAATGATGTTTTGGGGCTGTTTTTCATATAAGGGAACAGGAAAACTTATACCCATCAAAGGCATGATGAACAGTGAAAAATATAAAGAGACGTTAGAAACGTGCTTGTCCAGAGAACTGCAAAAATTGCAAGCAGTTAGCGAACCAATCTTCCAGCAGGATTCAGCTCCGTGTCATGTTTCGAAGAAGATGGTGAAATATTTCAAGGACAAAAAGGTTGCCATTCTAGACTGGCCTGGAAACTCACCGGACATTTGTGGGCTATATGCAAGGCCAGATTGCCGAAAATGAATTGCACAACAAAAACTAAGATGATTGAGGCTGTCATTCAAGTGTGGTTTCGAGATGACAAAATCAAGGAAAATTGCAAAAAATTAATTGATTATATGCCAAAACGAGTTGAAGCTTTAATAAAAGCCAAAGGGGAACCTATCGCCTATTAAATATTTCTAAAATATTTATAAACTAGTGAAACGGTCGAAACTCGGTGGCATTGAAATTTGAAAAATGGTCGCTACGAAATAGTTTCGGTTACACCTGCCGCTTGTCTTGCTCGTGGATGTACTGTACGGAGCAGCTAGCTTTTGGGAATTAATCCGCGTCGGAGATGCTGGGTTACCTTTCGGTAGTCGTGGGTACTTAAAAGGAACCTTGCTCTGGACAATAATTATTTTTCTTGGGCGCCAGCCTTGATAGAAGCTTTCGTTGGGCTAATTACTTCTACCAAGACAAAATGAAACTTAAAATAAAATAAAATTGTTTGCTCGGAGTACACACATTTAATGAAAATTAATATGGAACTAAATATAAACAAAAAAACAGATTCTCGAAAACACACAATACATGATTTATAATAAATGAACAAATATTTACACACAAAATAATTCGACGAATCAACTGATATCGTGATGAGGTTGTTGAGGGTTGTTCGTGATGAATCTTCCCACTTATCTGGTGTGGCTATGAATTTCATTACTTTAAAAATGTTAGCGTTACTAAAAGATGCTGTGCTATTCAAAAGCAGAAAAAAATTAATTACTAGCCCTACAAAAGGTAGGCAAAAATTGCAAAAATTGAATAAGCAGATAACAAGATGGTTAGCTATTGGTTGTTTTAAAAGTTGGTTATTACACGATTTACACATTAAGTAATTTCTGGATTTACTCACTGTTTTTACAATCGGGATGTTTACGTTACTAAATTTGTTCGGATACGATGGCATGCCTTCTTTCCTCATAAATGTCAACAGGACTTCTGTTGTCTAAAAGTTTGATCTAAAAGCAGTCGAGAAAAAACACATGTATAAAATTGATAAGAACCATAAAAATGTAGCTATTATTTTTTGAATTATTAATAAAAAAGTAATCAAATTCGATATGCAAACCACCAGATTTATTTTGGATTCCTCAGCTGTGTTTGAGATAATTTTGTAGATAATGCACACAATCTTGAAAAAGTTTTTCGAACATATTGCGGTGTCCTCTCTATTTACGTTACCCGCAAATTTTTTTATATAACAGTTAGATTGAATATTGAATTTTTTAATTGAATAATTGTATTCCCAATGCTAGCTCTTTTCTTATTATCATTGGGCATGGGTAACCTCTTACCTCAGTAGTAGATTCTGTTGGCTTACTCTGAAAATGAAACGTTTGCAGGAATCTGAAATTCCCGAATGATACGCCTATGGTTATGAAATTTATCAATTTAATTTTAACAAACATGAAATAATTAAGAAACACAAAAATCTTAATACTAAAAATGATAAACAATCAAAAACAAATAAATCAATCCTTAAACTACGCGTTTCCCCCAAAAGTTTATTACGTGACGCATAAACCCGTTCTAATGTTATTCGCAACCCGCACTGTTTTATAAATAATAAAAGTTCGCTTACCACCCGTAGATGTCGTAATTTTTGTATTCTCAACTTCGCTCTGACTTGGTCTGCTAAACAGCTGTTATCCAAAACTGGTCTGCTTACACCTCCAATTCTATTTCGTGAATCTATTCTCCAATTATTCTTATTACAAAACTGCTTTTACCAATTAGCATATCTTTATCCAAATTATTTGAGGTAAGTAAACTCCAGTTACTTTTTATTAACCTCCAACCTCACTTTCTTTATCACAATTATTACTATTAATCTACTTTTTAGATTCGTGCACTTTTTAAATTTGATTTCTAATCAAATAACAAACTTTACCTGGAGCCGACTAATTCACGTGTTCGCCCACCGGCGTTTGGTTAAGCTCCCTGTTTATTTATTTACCCGTTTCCAGGATTTTGACGAAATTCCCTTTTTATTTATCCCACTTGGATATTTTCATTTAAGGTAAGACCATATCGCACTTTTGATAAATTATTAATTAATTTAAATGTCATTAAATTATTTACACATTTTTATCATTGTTTTAGCGTTCGCTGTTTGAACTACCTGTCGCTCCGATAAACGTTCGCTTGCACTACGTCGGAAGCCTCGGATAATTACAGTTGCATTATTGTCCCACCGATTTAAGAACCCACGTAATCTTTTAGTTTCTTTTAACGCACCACTTAAATTAACCTAATTATACATTTCTATTTAATTAATTAACAATTTCTTACAACTAGCAATTTGTATATGCTTTAATTTGTGAATAGTGAATTACATTTTGCAATATCATTCGTGAATCCTTTTATTCTCTACCTGTATTTTTCAGTACCCGAATCCATTTAACTTTTGTTGTTGCAACTACAGAAAACCTCCTACGTTGCAAAAGACTATTCATGCCATTAGTAATAAATTAAGTGTTATTTAATCTTAATTTGTTTATTGACGAATGAAACACCGTAATATGTATACTCGTCCGGCCGCTTTTGAAATTACCAGATGGCTAAAATCTTCGAGTCTGCGCTGACACACATTGGGGTTGTTAGTAACCCTCCGGATTGTCTACAGTTATTGAAGTTATTACTGGCGTTAAAAAAAAAGAATAACCTCAATGCCGTAGTAGCGTTAGATTGCTTCAAATCGGATTTACGAAATTGCGACGATCGCATTTTTCCAAAATGGCGTGGCGTCATTAAAGTTATGGAATCCAAAAATCGATTACTAATAAAGATCATTTGATGTTTGAAATATATCATCACACCCTGCACTATATACATCCTCGCCACTTTAAACATTCTTTTGCAAAAAAACTCCACAAAAAACTCAATAATTACTAATTTTTCAACGGAGCACAAAATATTTTACGCCATGCTGTCATGGCTCGCTTGTTGACCTTCCTCTTTTTTTAAACCTTCGACCTCTGTGATCAAAAAATCGCCTTACTAAAAATAGTGGTATTCTGTGTTGCATAACCACAGGCGTTAAAAATTTAAATAATTGATTAAAAATCAATTGAAATAAAAGATGTTGGGAAAATTATGCTACGTCGAAAAACTTAAATATAATAAAAAACGGAAACAAATCTTGTTGACAAAAAAATTTGCCAACGCAAAACCACATGTAACAAATGGTTGTTTTCAAACACTAGTACTGTTTGAATTTTTTTCTTTCAATAAACAATATTTAACGTAAATCTGTCTGTGTTCATATTAATTCGCACAATACGTAGGTGTAATAAATATGGCATAAGAAAAGGGATGGAAGGGGAATTATAAATTTGTTAGTTGGAATTTTTATCTTTGATAATTTTTCAAAAAAGGAAAATAATTTTCGTTCAGCGGCGGTTGTTATCAAACCGCGTATTGCTGTGAGATCGAAGTAAATATATCTTCCAAAATGTCTAATTTTGGGTAGAATACAGGATATAGTAAATACCCCACCAAAATATCTGTGGTAATGTGAACATGTCCTCACCTCTGTGGTAGTGAACTCGTCCTTACCTCCAATAAATTAAAAAAATTTACCCGCGCTTTTGGCTTTTGTGCTGTGCTTTTGTGTTAGAGCTCTTGTCTTAACACTCATGTTAGAATTTTATAGCTATCGAAAACTTTTTTCTACTTTGTTACAATTTCGTGATATGGTATTAAATTAATTGTAATAAACAGCAATTATTCATTGCTACAATAGAACTGAATACATAATTTTGTGTAAAGTTTTGTGCACGAAGCGGTAGTTTTGTGTCGTATTTATATTTATTATAATTATTATTTAATATTTATATAAATAATTATAGAAGTAATTATTTATTTTTAGAGTAATCGTACCGATTTGTTAATTGTTTTTTGATGTTTTTAAAATTTGTTATTTATATTTTTTATTAGATACTTTATAGAACACATTAAATTTGTTAATTTTAAGTTTAATCATTAACGTAATTTTAAATTGTATAATAAAATAGTAGCAAAATAATTAACTATTTTATAGTAGTAAATAAAATTTGTATTTGAGAACTGTAAAACTGTTAATTTTTCGAAAATTAAAGATCTCATTAATTTTTAAATTTTGATCAATTTAAAAGTGTTACATTCATACGTAATACAATTAATACTTCAATAACTTACAAATCCATAGCAAAGAGAATAAAAATGTTTTAAAGAAAACTAAATTAAACTAGGTATAGGTATAACGTACAAATACATTTGAAATAAAGATTGTAGTGGGTTATGAATAATATCCTGTTTATTATAATTCATTTATAATACCACATCACGAAATTGTAACAAAGTAGAAAAGTTTTCGATAGCTTTAAAATTCTAACATGAGCAGTGTTAAGACAAGAGCTTACACAAAATCGCAGGTAAAATTTTCAATTTATAGGAGGTATAGACAGGAGTTGACGTGTTGTTAGGTTATGCAACCCACATAACCACTGTAAAGAAAAGAGCGTATAACCCCACATGTTGGTGGGGTATTTACTGTATCCTGTAGAATACGTTGGAATCAAGTTGTGTTCATTACTATTTTTTTGGGATCATCTTCATGTCGTTCAAATGTCTTTTTATTTAATTATACGATTTTTAATCGGGTAATAAAATAATATAAACAAATGATCAAAAACCAATGTGTTTAATTTAAAATTTAAATTGCTACCTCCAATTGAATTACCCTTGTATGGCAAGCGATTTTCCGCAAATCGCATGGCCGTAGTTCGAATCAGCAGGGCTTAGCCAAGAAAAGTATTAAATCATTCTAAAATAGTAAATTGTAATATAGTTAATTGTAATTGCTTTTTGGTCAGTTAATTTACGATAAAATTTCTTTTAGAATTCGATCAATTTTCCTTCCCTAAATTTTCTTATGTCCCTTAAATATTATTGCAATTTAATAATTATTGAAACCAAATTAGCTCTATAATATTCGATACTATTTTAATGAATACATAATGAAAAGTATACTTCATTATAATATTATACATTAATCAAAATTCAGTTCTATAATTTGTTACTAACTATTACATCAATTAATTTTTTTATTGGAGTACTCCAATTTATTTAAAAGTATTTGGGGATTATATTTGTATTTACCTTTATGTTCAAGTTCTATTGAATTATTGCAATATAGTTATCGAAACTTAATTATTCAAAAATGAAAAATTTAAGTACCACAGATATTTGGACAGCATTATCACCAATATGTTTGGCATTGAGATTATTTGGTGCCGAACAATATTCAGTTTCGGGATCGTGCAACAACAGAAGCCTGAAAATTACACCCCAGTGCAGTTTCAGTAGATTTAGATTGTATTTATTTACTTTAATATCTTTAGTTTTCACAAGTTTACGTTTTCAACTAACCCAGATTACCTTTCTTAAAGTGCCACAAACTTTACTTATAACAAATGTTTTTAAATTTATTACTTTGGTCAATATAATTGTTTTAGTATCAACGGTTTTTTTTAGTGTTAAAAATGGAGAAAGGATGATGCTTGCCGTTCAGAAAATTATTAAAATTGACAAAGAATTGTTGAATCTTAAGCAATCAATTAGTAATAAATTAGTATGCTACTTAAACATATTATCAATGATATTCGATATTGCATTTTGTGGAGCAGCGTTTTTGGGACCTTTAAGTGTGAACGAAAAGCTTAAGCTGGCAATTTACTTCTTACCGTATCTGTATAAGTTTTTCCTGAGCATTTTATATAAGAGCCTAATGATATCACTGTATCAACGATTTCATTCGCTCCAAAAAGTTTTACATGCTCCGCTTCATCAAAAAAGAAATTACGATTTTATAAAATTGTATACCAGTAGTCAATGCATTCATTATAATTTGTATTCTACTGTAAAAGAAATAGGGGCAATATGTTTTATCCCCATTGTCTTAAATCTAACGACAAATTTTTTGACGATTTTATTCAATTGTCATTGCCTTATTTTAACAAATTTTGATATTTACAACAATGTCACGATTCAGAACATTTTGTTAGCACTAATATCTGCAATTGATACAGGATCAATTATTTTCTGTAGTTATCTAGTTGCAGAACAGGTAATATGGATTCTCAAATATAAAAGCAAAAAATGTATGCAATACTTTTAGGTAAAAGGTTTAAAGAATAAATTATTTAAATTATCATTACGTACAAACAACATAATCGTAAAAAATGAGGTAATTTGTAAATAAAAATTAATAATTTCTTTGACGTATCTTCAATTGCAGATTAATGCATTTATACTGCAACTTCTACACGAAGATGACCAGGTATCAGCAGGAGGGATTTTTAATTTAGACATGACTATGATCTACTCAGTAAGTATTTAGCTTTCTGAAATTCTAAACTTTTAATAATTTTTGTAGACGATTGCTGCTGTAAGTACCTATTTAATCATATTAACTCAGTTTGAATATAATTGAACATCTTTGAGAGCAAGAAGAGACTCAATTAGATTAATTCGTAATACTGCACTGTTTTTTATTTACTCTTATTATATCGAGTGTAAATAATAATATTAATGTAATGTACGCACTGTATTTCTTGTATTTATTTTCGTGCTGGAATAAAGTAGCCAATATACAAGATTTAAAAATGAATTAATAAATTTCTTGTTGTATCATCAATTGGGTGAACGATCAACGACTCCTTGTGCAAAATTTCTCAAGAGTCAAGACTGACTTCGTCCGCTTATCAATCAACTCGTTTTTGCTTTATTGATAATAATCAATTTCCTACAAAAAGTTTCCCTCGCAAAGTGAACTCAATCCCATTCAAAAATGCCCAATATGATTATCTGATGTTCACAAAGTTTTTTGGTCATTTTATGTGGTTTTTGTGACTCTTAATGTATTGAAGTTCATTTAGAACCAGTTTAGAACCAGTTTAGATCATGTAGATCAGGGATGAGCAACCCGCGGCCCGCCACGCTCTCTTGTGCGGCCCTTCAAAGATTTTACATTTTGACTTTTAAGGTTAGGTTTATTTTATTAATAATCAGATAATTTAATTTCATGTGTTTGTATGATCATAAGTTTCTTACATGCGGCCCGCTCAACATTTTTAAATTTGTAGCTGGCCCGTTGTAAAAAAAGGTTGCTCATCACTGATATAGATCATTAATTAAATGAGATTATTGTGATCATGGAAGAGGATTTATTATTCTTTGCCTCTGGTCTAGGTTAACAAACCACCAATAATCTCTGAACAGTAAACAGAAATTCAACGACATTTTGACCGACATCGTATTCCATAATTTCAATATGTCTACATTATAGTAAATCAATAAAAATTGACAAAACAAATAATTTCCTGTGTTTCATTTTCAAATTAAATAAAGGGCGTATCCGATGGGCCACCCTATATTATTCCAAGAACCCTTATCGTAATTTCTTATTTAAAGAAATTTTATTGAAATAAATAAATTAAAGTAAGTACTTCGTAGTTAAATATATAGTACCTAACAAAATTTTTTATAATATAAATATTAGGAGTAAGAGCCATATTATGACGCGGTCCTTATTTTCATCCTGAATCGCATGCAAGTTTTCGTGTGCAATTTCAGTACAGAAAATCATGACGACAAGCATAATTGGTGTATTGGCGAGATATCCCGCATTTCATTGAGGCTTCTTGCAGCCGGCTTCTGAAGCCCGGCTGCTAAAGCTAAATTTGTAATGCATTGGCTTATATGGGACTGCACTCATTAGGGCTGCTTCAGGAAGCTGATAACAGGTGTCGAGTTTCACATGCCTGGCTGGTAAAATGATAAAGCAATATAAATTCATTTTCTATGCGAGTCCACGTGGAGCCGTGTACTTCTTATTGGATAATATTTATAATAAGCACTTATTATTCGATAATATTTCTATTACGTAGATCTTTTATGATAGTCCACACAATGAATAACAATCAAACTCATAAATTTCATTAAATTACTTCGAAAGATTGTTAATTAATATTTACTCAATAGCGTACAAAACTTCTATGTCACTTTGCAGCTTCTAATATTTGATTAGGGTCGTATGAAATATCATGTAAACTTTAAAAAATTATGTTTTTAAAAATTATAATCATAATAAAATCTTATGGTGAAATGTGTCACTATCTTTCGCAACTTGGAATTCAAGGGTTTAACAAGTTAACGTGTTTTATGAACCAACAATGGCAAAAGGTAGTGAAATTTATATTGAAAAACGCAGTGCAATTATTACTTTACGCAAGGAAGGCCTATCATATAGCAAAATTGCCAAAAAAGTAAAAGTGTCGCTAAAAGGTGTCCAGTCGACTGTTGATCGTTTTGAGAACACTGACACTAATCGTGATCTACTTCGCTCAGGGCGACCAAAATTAACTACTTTTCAGGAAGACCAACATGTAGTAGTTACTAGCAAAAGAAATAGAAAATTAACAGCATCAGAAATCCGTGCTGAAGTTAATAGAAGCCGATCAAACCCAGTGTCACTCACGGTGGTAAAGAGACGTTTGAGAAGTGCTGGTCTAAAGATTGTCTTGCTGTCAAAAAACCATTGCTGCGTCCAATAAATAAAAAGAAACGTCTTCAGTGGGCCTTACAACATCGACAATGGACACTGGGACAGTGAAGGAATGTACTGTAGACTGTCGAATCCAAGTATGAAGTTTTTGGATCTCGTCGACGCATCTTCGTAAGAAGAAACACCTCTGAAAAGATGGCTCCTCAGACTCCAGCGAGAATGGAGTTTATTGTCTAATAATGTAAAGGTACTTTAAAACTACTTACTTTAAAGCTACTAGGTATACTTACTGAGTAGATCATAGTCATGTCTAAATTAAAAATGCCTCCTGCTGATATCTGGTCATCTTCGTGTAGAAGTTGCAGTGTAAATGCATTAATCTGCAATTGAAGCTAAGTCAAAAAAATTAATAGTTTTTGAATGCGTACTAAAGTACCTCATTTTTTTACGATTATGTTGTTTGTACCTAATGACAATTTAAATAATTTATTTTTTAAACCATTTACCTAAAAGAATTTCATACACTCTATGCTTTAAATTTGGTTTGTTTGTTACAAGGCAAAAGGAATAATTAAACTTAATGACTCATAAGAATAATTTTTTATGTATATTAGGATTTCAACCTTCAGTAAAGGATAATAGTGTAAGTACCAATGTTAAGCTTATACTACAGTTTTTGTTTACTAGTTTGTAGTAATATTCGTAGTTATTGTTGCTACAAATCGGTAAGTAATTCATTCTTGCTCGTTTTTAATGCTATAATAATTTTTTGATGCTAGGTTTTCTTATTGTTTTCAGATGGAAAAGTTAAATATAATATTAATGCCATTAATACTTTTACTAATTGGACACGTTGCTTGTGATGATAGTTTATTGTCTAAGGTTTTTTTAACACACTTTTATAATAATCGTGTTAGTAATACCTAATATTATTTACCATTAATTTTAGTTTGTTCAACATGATTTTAAAATAAGAAATACTAGGATGGAGTTAAAAAGTTATGATAAACTCTACATAAATTTTATAATACTTAAAACTTTTAAATATAATCGTACTACAGCAGCTATAAATGGCACCATAACCTTCAACACAACTATTGGTGATAAATTAACAATAAGTGATAAACTTCAATAAAATTAAAGTACTAGAACTTCTAAATACATTTAATACTTTATAAATTTTTATTGACAGTGTATCTCTTATTTGCTTTCCAATAGTTCTTTAATTAATTCTTGTACGTACCTACATACACATTACACAATTTTAAAATTATTGTAAATTTTAAATTGATCTTACGATCAAAGTATTGTTTGTTAATTTAATTACAGCCCCGTGGGGAAAGTAGCCGCCCGGTGACTGTTACCATAGGGCTGTTATTCACCATGCAGGCCGTGGGAAGTGACAAATAATCGGTATTTTCCTCTTTGACAGTGTATTTTGTGACAAATGATTGTCGTCGAGCAAACAACCGAATATCGTCACTTCCTGGGGCTGTTACATAATACTGGTTACATATAATAAAAGTTGTTTGACAATGCATTTATTTTATTCTTCCTCCTTCGAATATATTAATTTAATATTAAAATATCTGACAACTGGTTTGAATTACCTGAAGACAATATGAAAATTCAAAACTTAAATAAGAATAGTTTTTCCTCCTCCGGGTGTTTCCAACCTTGGCGTGGTGATAGGGTTGCGTGCTTTCGATGAGACTGCAGGCATGAACATCATAATGAGCGATAGGAAAGACCCCCCCCCCCCTATCGGTCGGACGAGACGCGATTGAGGCCGGCCGGAATTGAAAATTTTTGTGTCCGGTTCTTGACGGTTATGATGATTGTAGCAGAGGAAGCCTGACTAATTAGCGAACACAAAAGAGCAAACCCCTTGTGAGCTGCAAAGATTAGTGACAGAGGGCACGATGGCCTTGGCTTACTCGTCTGGGCTGAGTGGACAAGCTCTTACTCTACAGTCGTATAGTTTCTTGACAGAAGCATCGTGATCCATCTCTTCTATGCATGTGACATGCGTTCAATATGTTCTCGCATACATAGAGGACCTACTTGTTTAACGTGGGCTCCGAACCACGGGAAGTGTAATACACTTCATTTTGAGATTGATTCTCCTGGAAGATTACCTCGGTGATTTGCCATTGCCTTCCCAGGAGAGACGGTCAGAATAAAGTTCTTACCCTGCCCGGATTCGATCCGAGCGTTTCGCATTAGCAGTAGACGCATTTAACTGCCAAAGCTATGACCGGCTCAGAGTGGAGTGGACAATCACCACCATAAAAACCTTCCACTTCCTGCGGTTCTGTGACGCCAAAGGAATGCAAGGCTGAGGGGTAGCTCGGTCTCTAGTCGCGGAAACCTTGAGGGACCGACGAACCTCGCTTTAGGCAGTCTTCCATCGCTTGTGGAGCGCTGTGCGAAGACGAATCTTTACTTCCCCTTTACTCGTGAGAACAAACATGGAACGACTTGTAAAAAAACAACTTCGGGAGGAGATTTCAAAATGAAGAATCCACTCGGACCGAAACTTTCAGAGGCTACCAAGAGACGACTAATACTTTTGAATGCGGATCAGATGAACAAATCAAGGAAGTAGGGACTCTCGAGAAACCTTATCCTAAACAAAAAGTATGTTCGTCGATCGTGTAAGGTTCCTTGATTAAATCGTATTATTTGTGACGTCTTATTGAATCATCCTTCATTACTGACGATATCGAAGCGGCACATTAAATTAAACCTTCGGATTCTTTGAATCTACAGGTCGGTATCTGCTCGTAGATATCACCGGTGATCATCATAAATATCACTTGTAATATTATAGCTAACAATTAAGCTTAATGATGCATGCAAAATATATTTTAAATTCGGATTGCAACCTTCAATAAAGGAAAATAACGTTGGCAAACTTGACTAGTTTGTTATAATATTCGTTAGATATTGTTACTACAAATAGGTATGCATGTAATTTCTTTTTACTCTTATTTAATTAACGTGTTTATCTAGTTATTATTATTTTTTGCGGGACTATGCTCTATTTTGTTGGTTACCGCGTCTGTTTCCACGACAGTAAGTTTTGTTTACTAGTTGCTAAGGATAAGGCGACGGTAAGTATTTTTTTCCACTACTATTCATATAGGCTATCATTTTTACTTAGGTTAGTCGATCAAGAAGTGACACGTTTTCAACTAGTGGTGAA
Source organism: Podabrus alpinus (assembly GCA_932274525.1). Lineage (NCBI taxonomy): Eukaryota > Metazoa > Arthropoda > Insecta > Coleoptera > Cantharidae > Podabrus > Podabrus alpinus. The sequence continues at coordinate 59,092,431 of OW026454.1, read as the reverse complement.
TAAATTTTCCATTATTAACCTAGGTTAATAATGAACAAAATGACATTTTTTGTTAACTTGGCGACTATTTTAAAGAAAAGTGTTGTTATTAAATGATTTAGAATAACCAAGAAATGCTAATTAATTGTATTTAAACTATTTAAAACGCTTTTTTAATACATTAATTTAATTTTAAAAATTCATTATAATCGAATTAAATGTGACAGCAAGTGACAGCGCCATCCATTGTTAATTTGACGAACCGCGATTTATTTTATTTAATAACCTAAATTTGTCAACAACTGTCAAATCAACAAAACAAAACTGTCATTTCAAATAAATATTTTAAATTTGAAAATTTTTTTGTTAAAAAGAATTTTAAAAATGGTAATAAATCTAGTAGTGGAAAAAATCAAGATAATAAAGATTTCACAAAAAAACTGAAAGCCATTACAAGATACATTACTCTCTGATTTACCTAAAAACTAGTATCTACATAATGAAAGAGGAATAAATTATATTTAAAAGATGGATTAGAAAAATGTATGATGAATGTTTAATCTTCAGAAACTATATAAAGTATTATATTTGTTAGACATTGGTACAAGGATACAAATTTTTAAGTAACGAATATCGCATATTCCCTGGCTTTCGTTTTCAAGTTAATTTTTGCGAAGCCGTTAAATCGAATGTTATTGGAACAAGAGCTGTATTGAATTGTGGAAACTTCACCAACTGCTTCATAAAGAAGGTGATTAAATTTTCACAAGGTTGCTGTTTTTACCATGTGATATTTTTAGGATGTAACATAATTTATCATCATGTCTGCAATTTTGTATCCGCTTATTCCAAATGGCGAATATATGGATGAAATGCAACTGATTTATTTAAAGCACATAGTATGCACCGCAAATATTTATCTTGAAATATATCGTCCAATGTATCCAAAGAAGTAAAATTACAATTAAATTTAATGTTTCGCAAATTTCAGTTGACGGTGTATCTTTTATTTACTTTGTAATGGTTGTTAAATTAATTAATAAAAATTATTGTTTGATATTGTACGTGTTTTATTCTTTTCCTTTTCTGACTATACTAAATTAAAATTTACAAGTTAGTTAAACATTAAAAGTCAATATATTTTCAGGATTTTTCAGCAATTCAGTAATGTTATTTGAGTATGATTAATTTCAAAAGTTAAAAAACATATAGATTTTATATTATGAGTAAAGTTTCAAAATATTTAAGATAGTTAACAGAAATAATCAAAATGCAGGAAACTCAAGAAAAATTGAGAACTTGATAAAACTTCTTAAAAGCGCTGGAAAATATAAAATTATATTTTATTATATGTATTGTAATGATCCAAAGGGGGTGAGTTCGATTAGGCAATAAAACACCTCTTGCTTTAACAACAAAGGTTAAGACACCACTTTGAAATGTACCTGAGTCGTACAAATACCTCTAGTATTTTTAAAGCTGTTTGATCTAATATCTGACAAACCAAAATTAAGTCTCCTCGGAAATTAATCGATTCCTGAAAAGTGTAAAGAGACAAAATGATGACTCATTTGATAATGTTCAGTTGCTTAGGAAACAAATTAAGTAATTTAAAAATTGTTAAGTTAGGTAACGCGAGTAATTAAAATTGTGTGATATAAAGTGTAAGTTTTGGAAAATTGGTCAAGTACGCCGGTCTATAATTGGAGGGGACAGGAAGGAGATAATTTGGGGATTCGCATGGCGTCCGTGGAGGAGTGCGGACGTAGTTGTTAAATTCGCAGGCCGTCCATAGAAAAGTGCGGACGTGGTTGATTTTTGATTAAGTTTGGTTGAAATTTGTTGGATGTCCATTAATAGCAAGCACAATTATTTTTTGATTATTTTTTGGATATTAAGTTTGAAACGGATTCGATTGATGGTATCTAGTAAGAAAGGCAATTGTGGTTTGAAATATTACAAAAGTTAAGAAGCAACGAATATTCGTAAATGAAAATTTTTGGTACCGCTGTAAAATTTTGTTTGGTTAAAATTTGGATAATGGTTATAAGTTGTTATATGAAGAAGTTGAATAATTTACCTGAGACAACGAAAAGAAGATTAATTTTTGGAAGTCAAATTATCGATGGTCATCAATTATTTTAACAATTCAAGCTGTGGATGGACAAATTGGATCCGAGGTCACGTCAACATCGGCAAATTCTACAACAACAATACTAGTTCGTTTTTTCGACGGTGGACAGAAAGCCGGTAAGAAATAAATTGTGTGCACACCGCGTTGATTTGTTTGATAACATTTTAAAATTAAATTAGTGCGTATAAATCGGGGGGTGGTTAGAATATTAGAACTTTGTAACAATTGTACACTTAATTTGTTTCTTTTCTCTTTAGGTATTATAATTTTGTTTCTTGATGAATTTAATATTTGTGTTAATAAATGAATCGTTTATTTTCTTAAAGATTTATCTGAGTTTTTATATAAAATTTAATACAGCAAAAGAGGTACGAATCGATTCAGATACCCATAAGAATTAATTTCTAAATTTGAATAGGTCGTAGTTAGCGAACCGATGAGGTGTTCAATTACTTATAATCGAACCATTGTCACGCCCACAGAGCTTGCCGGAAGTAAGAAAAAAGAGCCGTTATATTTTTCTCCGCTATATAAATCAAAAATTAATTTTCAGTAGCTTATCACGGCAGTATATAGTAGAGCAAACTTTTCAAAAGGCTTTACTCTTTTGTAACAATCCTTTTCAATAAACTCTATGAAAGTAATGTAATAAATACAAATTTTGTTCGTGGTATGGAAACAGCACATTAAACTCGTCCTTCGAATGTTTTGAATCTCCAGTCAGTTTCCACTCGTAGCTTTTGTTGATAATCATCATACCGGTTGTAACATTATAGCCGACAATATTCTTAATGATGCATAACAACAATCTACATTAGGATTTCAGCTTTCAAAATAATATAGGTGCCCATGGCAAACTCTACTAGTTTGTTGTAATATTCGTGGTTATTATTGTTACAACGAGGTACTGTCCACATCCCTAACGATGTTGGAAAGAGATGTGACCACCACTCTTACCCTTAGCTGTACATATAAGGGTGCATAGATGTGTTGTATGGCAATTACCGTTTGAATATTGTACAAATAAATAAGTAGCACATATTGCGGTGTACTAGTTTATTTATTTTATTATTCGAGACACCCGCTATATATTTTTTTTTTATTTATTTAAAGATTGCTTTTTTAACTTATTGAATTCCACAGCTAGCTCTTTAAAAAAATTACCTTGCATGAAAATCTTTCTCTTCAGTAGTCGATTCTGCGCTCTTATTCTGAAATTAAATGTTTTTGTAGGGATAGAAAAATCCCCGAATGATACGCCTATGTTTTTGAACAATAATTGATAATTTGATTTATTTTTCATGTAGTAATTCAAACACAAATCTTATACTAATAAACAATAAACAACAAATTCTTATAATCTACTCGTACTCCAACCCAAAGTTAATTTCGTATTCCCGCGAAATCGGTTTAATGTTATTTGACTTTCGCACTCACGTCGCGTAATAAATTAAGTTTTTGTATTCTTACCACCCGTAGATGTCGCTCCTTAAGTGTAATAATTCGCCTTAGATCTCGTCTTCCAAGCTTTTTACCAATATCCAGATATTTGTATCCAATCTAGTTTCTGTTTTTGTGCATCCATACTCCTGTGATAATAATAGGATCGTTTCATCCAATTTACATACCATCATTCCAAAATTATTCCAAATAAGTATTTTTGCACTTTTATTTTTATAACCGCACTTATTTTTCTCTTTTGCACGTGCTTATACTGATTTACTTTTTAGTTCTTCACACTTTTAAAATTGATTTACAATCAATTAAGAATTTTTCTCGGAGCCGAAATTTACACGTGCTCCTCGCTTTGGCTATCGTGTAAGAAGCATTTATTTATCGATCCGTTGCTAGGTTATTTGAATAAAATTCGTTTTATTCCAACTTGATATCTTTTCTACCTGGTAAGTTTTTGTAGCACTTTTGATAATTAATTGATTTGATAATTGTCATTAAATTATTTACACCATTGCTTTTGTTTTAGCGTTCATCTTGCGATCCGTTTTGTCGTTGCGATCTTCCGAACATTCCGGACAAACACCGTTACATTATTGTTCAACCGATTTCGAACACCCACGTAATTTCTTATATTTAACGCACAACTTAATCTAACATAATTATACTTTTTTTTTATTTAATAACAATTTCTTACGATCTAACAATTTTTATGTGAATTAATTTGTGGACATTAGATTATATTTTACGATATCATTCTTGGACTTTCCCATTCCTTACCTGTCTTTATTAATAACCGAATTTATTGTACTCTTTCTTTGAGTCTTATTTAACATCGAAGAACTTTCTAAATCGTAGAAGAATTTTCATGCGGTCTGTAATTGCTTATCTGCATCCCTAATAATTGTTAATCTTTATTGACGATTGAATCATAGCAATATGTATCTTCTATGGTCAAATAAAGTTTATATTAAAGTAGTAGTGTATTTTTGTAATTCTACGAGGAACAAGACATAACAGTACATACAGTGAGTAACATAAAGATTCAGACACCACATAAAAATTGCAAAAATTGAATATATCAATTATTTTTAGAAAAATGGGCTTTGTTATAATTTCAGGTACTGAATCATTTGTTATGGTTTACTAATTTCAAAAATAAATTTATTTTATTTGCATAAAATAAAGCTTTTAAAAAAGATTTTATAAATTACTCCGCTATTAATACGTTACATAAACATTCAAAAAAATAAAAATCAAAACAAGTTTGGACGGCTCTCGTTTTATTATTTAGGTCAAAAACGGATAAAGTAGGATAAACGTGCTTATTCAGACGTTCCCAAAAACTAAACCTCGAAGCCTTAAAAAAAAGGAAAGGGCCAAATGAATGACGAGTCCGAAAGTGGCAATCATACATACTGCCTTCCCCTGCAGAAAGAAAGCTTCACCAAACAAAAAACGTGAACACTGTTTAAACAATTTTCAGCCACCCAATCGAATTTATTGAGAAAAAACGATACAAAATGTGTTACCTTACAAGTCGCAAACAAGACACCTTCCGAACAAAACTAAAAAGGTTGACTAGCTCTAGCCGCGAAGGGGTGGGTGGATTGAACGATCAAAAGGGCTTGTGACGAAACGTCGCGATTTGATGGTCTCTCATCAACGATTGGGCGGTCCACAATTGTGATTTTGGATGTTGTCGCTAACGGGGGGGGGGGGTAAATTTACACGCGGAGTATTTACATGGGCGCCACGTGAACAAAACCGAAGTTTATTCAAAGGGGGATGTAAAATCGTCCTTCCAAGCTGGTTCACGACAGCTTGCTGATTCGTCGCGTTGACTCTTACACTGGTGAAATCTCTTTGGATAACCTTACCTTCACAGTAGATAGATTTTACCTTGGCAAAAATAGCTAGCTAAACAAAACATACACATGACGACAATAAAACACATAAAAAAACACTAAAATAGATATAATAAAAAAAACGGAATAAACAAGGGCTTCTGACAAGTTACAACAATTGTACAATCAAATTTACAACCACAATTGTCGGTTGACAAAATATTTACACATGAAGTAATTAACATACAAGTTAATGATCGAAATATGAATGTTGAAATTTAAACAGCTGTTCACCATTTTGGAACAGGTGAAATTGTTGGGTTACTGAACCACCAATCTTAAATGCAAAAATCCCCATACGTGGGGGTATAAACGTGACATGAAACACAAATTTCTAATCGTTACGTTACTTGCAATAAACAAATAACTTTAAATATCAACACTATCAACAGTAATTATTTTGGTATAGACAAACTTGTACAGTTGGTATTCCCGCTACAAGTTATACCCTGCTACAAGTTCTATCCTGCTACTAAATAAACCAAAGCTTTATTACAAACATTGTTAAGAAAATGGCTGGAAGACCAAAGCAAATCAATAATTTAAGATGGATAGAAGTTATCTTGAAGTTTAAAAGTGAAATATTAGTAAATAATGGTGATAAAATAGCTAGCAGAAGTAATCATGTTTGGAGAATTATAAAGGAAGAATTACAAACTGCGGCTTCAATTAATAGTTTATATATATTTGTCTCCAACAACAGATATGGCGTAAGGGATTTGTTACTTAAAAATTGTGAGAATGAAGAAAATATCAACGAGAATGATATTATGCCATGTAATGTCGATGATTCCAACTATGAAAGGTAAGTGAGATCTTCTTTAAAATTAATCTGAATTCAAAATATGTAAAATTTTAACTGAAGACTAGCAGGTCTGTGAGGGTCATAGTTGTTCGGCCTTTGGCCTCACTCAGGGGGGCGATAGTTGTTTGGCCTTTCACGTTACTCGGGGGAATCGCAACCATATCTGTAGATTATAGGGGCCGCCTTGACCTGCTAATGTTTGAGGGTGATAGATGTACGTGAAGTTAGCCCCCCCCCTTTTTAGAAAACCAAAATTTTTTTTTTTGTATTGTGTTGTATTCATTTGTATTAGATTGTATTGACAAAATTTTTTTTATTTCGCGAAGCATTAAAATAAATATCGCGAAAAACCGTTATTTGGGCTGCACCCCCTTTTTAAAAAATTCAAATATTTTTTGGTTGTATTTTGTTGTATTCATTTGTATTGGATTGTGGTAGGTTCAGTTAGTAAACACATAAAAATAATATAAAACTTTTTTACATGAGGGTTCAACGATCCCAATGTTTTCCACCTAGCTATCAAAGCAACGTAATGGGATATGTCCAATCTTAAATAACAGCCGGGCAAATTTTTATTACTACTTATAATCGCCAAAGAATTTGAATTTTTGAAAAGGGGGGGCCAGCCCAACTAACGGTTTTTCGCGATATTTATTTTAATGCTTCGCGAAATAAAAAAATGTTGTCAATACAATCTAATACAAATGAATACAACATAATAAAAAAAAAAATTTTTGGTTTTCGAAAAAGCGGGGGCTAACTTCACGCACATGGGTGATAGTTGTTCCAGATAATAATTTTTAATTGTTTTATGTGCAGTGAATCTAGTTCAAGTGATATTTCAAAAAGTTCTGACGAAAAAACTAATAAGAATGGGACAAGTTTAGTTATTACAATACCGCGGTTAGATTATGAAAAATTAATTATAACAAAAACGTATCGTCGTAAAGAAAAAAAAAAGCCTTCTATCGAAATGCGCGAATACAATGCTTTGCAATCTGGTAGATGGCAAGAATTGATTTCTTCAAAATTATGGGAGTGTGCAAAAATAACATGTGGGTTTAATTTCAAAAATCACAAATTAACAGAGAATGGGATGTCGGGATATGCAAACGGTATGTGTAACTGTGGTTCAACAATCAAATGTGTAATTAATAATCCACATGAAGAATCGTTGACCCATATAAAATGTACTATCTGCCAGGGTCGTGGAACTTGTGGGAAACGCTATTTGAGAGAACCAATTAGAAGTGAAATAGCTGAAAAGATCGGAAAACAATCAGTATTAAATTATCGAGCTCTTGAGGCTGAAAAATTAAATATGGGCCCGAATGATTTAGAACCACCTCACTTATATAAAGATACAGTTTTAAAAAATGTTAAGTATGAAAATAACAAGAAATTAAATTTACATAAATCACCAATAACCGCACTAGGGATGATGAAAGAAGGATCTTTCAAGCATACCATTCATAATATTGGATATTCGCCTTTCTTTGTTCATTATTGGACCAGCTTTCAACTAAATGTATACAGACAGTATTGTCAAAACAACAATTCCTGTCTGTATATAGATGCTAGTGGTAGCATGATTCGCAAAATTGAAACTCTTCCAAATGTTCTTTCTAAACCAATTTTTCTCTATATAGGCGTTATTAATCGGGAGGTAGGTCATGGCGATCAGTTTTCGGTTTCGCAAATGTTGACCGAAAAGCATACTGCAACTGGTATCCACTATTGGTTGTCCGAGTGGACTAGAACAGGCGCACCAATTCCCAAGGAAATCGTGAGTGATTTTTCAAGAGCCATTTTAATTGCAGCAACCCGTGCATTTACAGGATATTCAACGTTAGAAGATTATGCTGAAGCTTGCTGTAAGGACCCATTACCGAAATGTTATATACGAATAGATGTAGCACATTTTATAAAAACATACGTAAATTTTATGAGAAACGAAAGGAAACTAATTAAGCAATTTTATCTTCATGCTTTAGGCAAATTAATACTTTGCCGCAATTTTGATAATGCTGAAAAGCTACTTCAATCAATTTTAATAGTGGCGCGCAGTGAAACCGAGGGTCAGAATTTTGATGGGCTTCCAACACCTTGTGAATTGGCAAAGCAGCAATTAAAAAACAATATCTGCAACGACGAAGAATTATTATCACTTGATAACATTGAAAATGATCCAGAAACTGAGGTGCATACAGAAAGCGACGAAGAAATAAATTCAGAAGATCATCCTAAGCAAAGAAAGAAAGAAGATAACAAATTTCAACAAAATGAATGCTTTCTATGGGGTCAGGGTATTAACAACAAAGTTATAAAAATAATTTCCGGTTCTCAAGGTGATGGCGTGAATGCTCATTTCTATCCAAAGTTAGCAGATAAACTGCTGAATGCAATTTCGCTACTACCGCTTTGGTCATGCGTATGTAGAGATCGTTTTCAATACGGTCGTATACCAGCATCCTCTGCATCCGTGGAGAGCGAGTTCAACATAATTAAAAATAAGATTTTTCAAGGAGAACAACTACCGATAAGAGCCGATAATTTTGTTTCCCATCACGTAAACTTTTTAAATGGCAGAATGAAAATTGCAACCGCGAAATCTTTAGCAGCAGCAAAGGCGAAAGATAATCTGAATTGCTCTGAAGTTGAACATCTTGAATGCTCGGCTTGTCAAAAATTTGTTAAAGCCACTATTGTACGCAACTGTGTTGTATGCAATACATCCATACATGCTTTAGAAGGGTGTTCGCTTAGTATTAATTCGGAAAATGAACAAAGAGTTTGCATACAGTGCAGTAATATTAGCACTATTCCTGATGTGCTGGCATCTAAAGAGGTGGAAAACTGGAGAGGTTTAGGAATAGAAAAAACAAGAGGTAAATATTTAAGAAAAGAAATTGAAGGGCATACATTACTTTTACATGATAAATTGTCAAAAGTACCTATTTTAAAAAACGGAGGAAACATCGATTTAAAAAATATAAAAATAGGTAAATATTATTCTTTTTATTAAAATATCTAATAAGTTTTTTTTTTAATTTAATTTAACTTGACTAGGCAAAAATTGGATAACAATTGTAAATACATGCGCGTTCGACAGTGTCTTCCAAATATTGTTAACGCAATGTTTTGATGAAGAAACCACCAGGGCAATGATATTAAAAAATAGTTCTAGCAATAAATTTTTTAATTTGCTTTCGACAGTATATGCTAAAGGAATATTAAAAAATACGTATAAGCTAAGAGCAGAAATTTTAATGGAATATTTCCCTTCAATTAATAAATGCGGAAAAGATGGTTCTTTAGTCGATTGCCAAACAACGGTAGGATATTTATATAAACTACTCTTCAAAGACTACCCGAGTTTCAAAGAAACTTACCAATGTAACAAAGGATGCATTAAAAAAACCATCGAGTTCCCCGTCGTTCAAATGACAGCAAATGCAATATTGACCCTTAATTATAACGAAGCTATGGAAAGCGAAATTTTACTAAGAAAGCAGTGCCCTTGTCGAAGGAAATGCTCAGGCACTGAAATGATAACAGTTTCAGAGATTGGTAAGTGATTAATCAATTCGGATTTTCTTGTTTTTTAATTTTTCATTTTTATTTATTAATTTATATTTTAGGATACTTTGTTGCTTTTGAAGTTTATGACTCCAATAATCCTTCTAAACTTCCATTTATCGGAATAAATAGCATTCCTAAAATGATAAAATATTCTTTTATGGAAAAAGAATATAAACTGAAGGGGTTGGTACATTTTGAACCACCAGTGGTAGATGGCGATTTGAGTTCCGTTGGCCACTATACTGCACTTTGTTGGCGAAACCAACAAGTGTGGGTGCAATTGGATGATTGCAAGGATGCCCAAAACACAGTGACAAAGGAAAAACAAATTTATCCTGCCTTACTGTTGTATTCAGAATAAGTTGTTATTTTGTTTGTTAATAAATACATCTATTATATTGTTAGTATTTGAATTGTCTTTAAATATTTAAAACAATGTCGCCCGACCAAAAGATTTGTCTTTTATCGCGAAACTGTTATTGTTCAAAATTCGCGAATAGTGTTCAAAATTAGTTCATAATTAGTTCATAATTATGGTTTACTTCATTTAAAAAAAAATTAATTTTTTCGTGGTGGGGGTGCTAGCTTGACGTCAACTCAGCACCGCCACCAAAGATTTATCTTTTATCGCGAAACTGTTGTTGTTCAAAATTCGCGAATAGTGTTCAAAATTAGTTCATAATTCGTTCATAATTATGGTTTACTTCATTTTAAAAAAAAGTCATTTTTTCGTGGTGGGGGTGCTAGCTTGACGTCAAGCTAGCACCCCCACCAAAGATTTATCTTTTATCGCGAAACCGTTGTTGTTCAAAATTCGCGAATAGTGTTCAAAATTAGTTCATAATTAGTTCATAATTATGGTTTACTTCATTTTAAAAAAAAGTCATTTTTTCGTGGTGGGGGTGCTAGCTTGACGTCAAGCTAGCACCCCCACCAAAGATTTATCTTTTATCGCGAAACCGTTGTTGTTCAAAATTCGCGAATAGTGTTCAAAATTAGTTCATAATTAGTTCATAATTATGGTATATATTTTTTGTTTTTTTGAAGAGGTGGGGGTGCTAGCTTGACGTGGGTCAAATTGGATCCGAGGTCACGTCAACATCGGCAAATTCTACAACAACAATACTAGTTCGTTTTTTCGACGGTGGACAGAAAGCCGGTAAGAAATAAATTGTGTGCACACCGCGTTGATTTGTTTGATAACATTTTAAAATTAAATTAGTGCGTATAAATCGGGGGGTTGTTAGAATATTAGAACTTTGTAACAATTGTACACTTAATTTGTTTCTTTTCTCTTTAGGTATTATAATTTTGTTTCTTGATGAATTTAATATTTGTGTTAATAAATGAAACGTTTATTTTCTTAAAGAGGAGATTTATCGGAGTTTTTATATAAAATTTAATACAGCAAAAGAGGTACGAGTCGATTCAGATACCCATAAGAATTAATTTCTAAATTTGAATAGGTCGTAGTTAGCGAACCGATGAGGTGTTCAATTACTTATAATCGAACCATTGTCACGCCCACAGAGCTAGCCGGAAGTAAGAAAAAAGAGCCGTTATATTTTTCTCCGCTATATAAATCAAAAATTAATTTTCAGTAGCTTATCACGGCAGTATATAGTAGAGCAAACTTTTCAAAAGGCTTTACTCTTTTGTAACAATCCTTTTCAATAAACTCTATGAAAGTAATGTAATAAATACAAATTTTGTTCGTGGTATGGAAACAGCACATTAAACTCGTCCTTCGAATGTTTTGAATCTCCAGTCAGTTTCCACTCGTAGCTTTTGTTGATGATCATCATACCGGTTGTAACATTATAGCCGACAAGTGCCCATGGCAAACTCTACTAGTTTGTTGTAATATTCGTGGTTATTATTGTTACAACGAGGTACTGTCCACATCCCTAACGATGTTGGAAAGAGATGTGACCACCACTCTTACCCTTAGCTGTACATATAAGGGTGCATAGATGTGTTGTAGGGCAATTACCGTTTGAAAATTGTACAAATAAATAAGTAGCACATATTGCGGTGTACTAGTTTATTTATTTTATTATTCGAGACACCCGCTTTAAAAAAATTACCTTGCATGAAAATCTTTCTCTTCAGTAGTCGATTCTGCGCTCTTATTCTGAAATTAAATGTTTTTGTAGGGATAGAAAAATCCCCTAATGATACGCCTATGTTTTTGAACAATTGATAATTTGATTTATTTTTCATGTAGTAATTCAAACACAAATCTTATACTAATAAACAATAAACAACAAATTCTTATAATCTACTCGTACTCCAACCCAAAGTTAATTTCGTATTCCCGCGAAATCGGTTTAATGTTATTTGACTTTCGCACTCACGTCGCGAAATAAATTAAGTTTTTATATTCTTACCACCCGTAGATGTCGCTCCTTAAGTGTAATAATTCGCCTTAGATCTCGTCTTCCAAGCTTTTTACCAATATCCAGAAATTTGTATCCAATCTCGTTTCTGTTTTTGTGCATCCATACTCCTGTGATAATAATATAATCGTTTCATCCAATTTACATACCATCATTCCAAAATTATTCCAAGTAAGTATTTTTGCACTTTTATTTTTATAACCGCACTTATTTTTCTCTTTTGCACGTGCTTATACTGATTTACTTTTTAGTTCTACACACTTTTAAAATTGATTTACAATCAATTAAGAAATTTTCTCGGAGCCGAAATTTACACGTGCTCCTCGCTTTGGCTATCGTGTGAGAAGCATTTATTTATCGATCCGTTGCTAGGTTATTTGAATAAAATTCTTTTTATTCCAACTTGATATCTTATCTACCTGGTAAGTTTTTGTAGCACTTTTGATAATTAATTGATTTGATAATTGTCATTAAATTATTTACACCATTGTTTTTGTTTTAGCGTTCATCTTGCGATCCGTTTTGTCGTTGCGATCTTTCGAACATTCCGGACAAACACCGTTACATTATTGTTCAACCGATTTCGAACACCTACGTAATTTCTTATATTTAACGCACAACTTAATCTAACATAATTATACTTTTTTTTTATTTAATAACAATTTCTTACGATCTAACAATTTTTATGTGAATTAATTTGTGGACATTAGATTATATTTTACGATATCATTCTTGGACTTTCCCATTCCTTACCTGTCTTTATTAATAACCGAATTTATTGTACTCTTTCTTTGAGTCTTATTTAACATCGAAGAACTTTCTAAATCGTAGAAGAATTTTCATGCGATCTGTAATTGCTTATCTGCATCCCTAATAATTGTTAATCTTTATTGACGATTGAATCATAGCAATATATATCTTCTATGGTCAAATAAAGTTTATATTAAAGTAGTAGTGTATTTTTGTAATTCTACGAGGAACAAGACATAACAGTACATACAGTGAGTAACATAAAGATTCGGACACCACATAAAAATTGCAAAAATTGAATATATCAATTATTTTTAGAAAAATGGGCTTTGTTATAATTTCAGGTACTGAATCATTTGTTATGGTTTACTAATTTCAAAATAAATTTATTTTATTTGCATAAAATAAAGCTTTTAAAAAAGATTTTATAAATTACTCCGCTATTAATACGTTACATAAACATTCAAAAAAATAAAAAGCAAAACAAGTTTGGACGGCTCTCGTTTTATTATTTAGGTCAAAAACGGATAAAGTAGGATAAACGTGCTTATTCAGACGTTCCCAAAAACTAAACCTCGAAGCCTTAAAAAAAAGGAAAGGGCCAAATGAATGACGAGTCCGAAAGTGGCAATCATATATACTGCCTTCCCCTGCAGAAAGAAAACTTCACCAAACAAAAAACTTGAACACTGTTTAAACAATTTTCAGCCACCCAATCGAATTTATTGAGAGAAAACGATACAAAATGTGTTACCTTACAAGTCGCAAACAAGACACTTTCCGAACAAAACTAAAAAAGTTGACTAGCTCTAGCCGCGAAGGGGTGGGTGGATTGAACGATCAAAAGGGCTTGAGACGAAACGTCGCGATTTGATGGTCTCTCATCAACGATTGGGCGGTCCACAATTGTGATTTTGGTTGTTGTCGCTAACGGGGGGGGGGTAAATTTACACGCGGAGTACTTACATGGGCGCCACGTGAACAAAACCGAAGTTTATTCAAAGGGGGATGTAAAATCGCCCTTCCAAGCTGGTTCACGACAGCTTGCTGATTCGTCGCGTTGACTCTTACACTGGTGAAATCTCTTTGGATAACCTTACCTTCACAGTAGATAGATTTTACCTTGGCAAAAATAGCTAAACAAAACATACATATGACGACAATAAAACACATAAATAAACACTAAAATAGATATAATAAAAAAAACGGAATAAACAAGGGCTTCTGACAAGTTACAACAATTGTACAATCAAATTTACAACCACAATTGTCGGTTAACAAAATATTTACACATGAAGTAATTAACATAGTAATTACCATTCGAAGATTTGACATGAAACAAGGATAGGATTCGTAACCTCGCATCTAATTGGTCCGACTTGATGTCAGAATTTATCCCGCCAACTTAAATAAAATGCAGAACGAGCCGTGAAACATGTGGTCTGCATCCACGTTTTTTGTTAAGCAAGTTAACTCGCTATCTACATTGCCAGCAGTGCTTTTAGCATTTTTTGTTGTTTTGAAGCGAACAAATTTCAACATAATAACGCGATAAACCTCGATTTTATCCAGATCCAGACAATTGAATCCAGATTTGTTCAATATTAGGGGAGGAATGCAAGAGATTAAATTTTAAAGAGTTATGTATTTAAAATGCAACTCCTCCTCCACGGGAGTCACGGTCCCGACGAACAACCGCATAGTTATCAATGTGAATAATTTCATTTAGATCAGAAGTCTTCAGCCAAGTCTCCGTGACACCCACTATATCATACTCATGCTGGATTATATGCTCCTTAAGCTTGTCAAAATGTTCATGTGCAAGCAAAGAATGAACATTAACATGTGCAACACTGAGGTTTCTTACTCTACTCATACTATCTTAATGCTCAAAACTTCAAAAATAAACCCCAAAAGCCAACCACGCCAAATACCGGGGGCACGCGAGACCCGCCAAACACATAACCGCCACCAGCAATAGGTGCGACTTGACAGATAATAAATAAAAGTATTCAATTAACAGCAGCAAATGTGCCCCGGGCCCAAAACCAAGACAGGCACTCAATACCAGTCGTTTCGGTTATCAATAACCGAAGTCAAATGATTAAAAATATACTCGGACTCAACACAGTCTCAAAACTTCTATCACCAAACATGCACAAATGATGTACTCCGCGCATACATAACTATTGAGAAAACTAAATAATGAAAATATGTATTATGTATCATGAAAGGTTATTATGATAAACAGCAAAACATGACTGTATATTTCTGTTCTTAACCCCTATTAGGTAAATTGAATAATAAAAAATTATTATATGTTTAATTAAAACAAGGAAAAAACAGAAATCTGTGATATGAATGTAGAAAATTAGCAGTTATTCAAAATTATAAAAATTCCAACAATTATTAGATATTAATTTAAATAAGAAATATAATTCAAAACAAATTTAACTTGTGTACCGATTGATAACAAAATGAAAAATTAACTTGATAAGTTCCGTATATAAAGTAACAAATTGATGCACATTGAATATAGTCGCACCGCGCCAATAAAGTTTGTTATTTTAACTCACTCAGTGAAGTGGCCGTCAACAGCAACCTAGAGATTCCTTCACCATCCGACGCAGTCCTCACAAATATCTTGCCATCTCGTGTACTGACACATCGCATTCCATACTTTCGAACTGCTTCCCCGTACACCTCAAGCCTCTTCCTGGTCAGATCCTCCTTCAATACATTCATATTGGGTACCTTTCAGATTTTTTTTATTGTTAAATACTAGGGATCCCTTCTGATAGGATGTGAATCTGATCAAAATAGTCCGAGGCTTCAGGTCCATCTTTTTGCCTACCCGGTATATGCTATCAAAATCATTCGCGAACACTTCTAATTTCTGGTTCTCCTTTATGATGTTCATAACCAATCCAGCGACATTTTCGTTCACCTGTTCAGGAACACCGTATAATCGCAGACCATTTCTTCGGCTGTACTGTTCCAGCTCATCCAACTTTTCATCCAGGAAAACAATACGCTGCCGATTCTCAGATGTCGTCTTGTTAATATCACTAATTGAACATTGCAGTACATCAAATCTTTCTTCCATTCTCTTGGTGAAGACTTCAAGGACTTGTTCACTGATCTTGATCACATCCGCACTCCCACTATCGTCGGAAATAGATCCGCTACGAGTTTTCGTCATCGCTATTGTTCTCCTTTTTCCAATGCTGAAGACCTTAATGGAACGTGACGACTATAATTATTATGTTAATATATTGCCATCAGCGAATGTTTGACAGATGATACCATTGGCATACCACACTACTCCACTCACTGTGCGACGAAACGTGAAAACTTATAATTCAAAAATATGACAAGAAAACGTACTACTTATTAATTTTTGCAGCGGAGCACATAAATACGACTCTAAGCGGCCATGTTCTGAACACATTATTATTTTGTTTTATTTATTTGTTTTGTTATTATATGTTATTATATTTATTTTGTTACATGGTAAATTTTCAAAGTTGGATCAATGATTTGTACAATATTTAAATAGCACTCCGGAATTATTTTAATGATTTGGTCAATGTCGTAACAGCAATAAAAATGTAATGGTTATGTTGTTTTTTCTATGCGAGTATTACAGTCGACCAAGTTATACTAGTTATAATATAAAAGAACATTTGGATTTAAGGGTTTTAATTATTTCTTTTGTGCTCATTACTTATTGTTCTTTTCCAAGATATCCCCGAACTTTATTTATATTCCATATCCATATAAAAGTATTTTAAATCGAAAATTAATATTGAACTAAAATTCAAAAATTAGAATTTAGTTAAACGTCAAAAATCAAAATTTTAATTAAAATATTTTCAAAGTATCTTATAATAATTACTGAAAGATCACGAAAATACTTTGATTTTTATTGTTTTATTAAAGTATTAAATTTTTAAATTTTAATTTGATATTTTACTCACATTGCCTTAACCTATACATTCTATCCGTTTTTTAAATAATTACTAATGCTATAATGAAAAAAGAAAAACAGTCAAATAACAATTTTTATTAACAAACAACACTTTGTTCTTAAAATTCACTGTAATTTTAAAATTACGATAATTAAAACGGATAACACCTTTTTTTGTAAAATATTAAGTTTAATTGGAAGTTTTACTTCGGATATATTGGAAGATATATTTCAAAACACAAATTTGCAGTGTACACTATGTGCTGTAAATACATAATTTGTATTTCGACCATATATTCACCAGTTGGAATAAGTGGAGGAAAACGATTTTCATCAATTACAAAATTGTAGGCGTTATATCTAGGGTCGGCGGACGTAAGCACATAAGTCAAAAAAGTTAACTTTACATAAGTCAAATTATGTGCTTTAGTACGAATATAGTGGAAACAATACTTTGGGTTGAAAGAGGACGCCTGCTTGTTTTGCTAGTCTACATACTGCTGTGATTTAAAATGACCCCACACAACACAAATAGTTGCAAAACTGAATTAATCAGATATTCAAGAAAATTAAGCTAATTTTAAACATTAGATTTACCAGATAAAGAAATCCAACTCTATTGAATACAGAACAAAAATATGTGTTACTGACGATCTTCTCGATGTGCGGGCTCGAGAACTTAGAACAATGTTTATGAAAAATGGCTACCCCACCCGCTTACTGGACCGCATCCTCTTTGACTACGGGTCACCTCCGACACAGAAAGTGACCAAAAATGATGATGATAACAAACCTATCAAGAAATACATGAAAATTACGTAGCATCCATGGCTCGCTGAAAGGATGAAACAGCTTTTTTATGCGGTGGTCGATCCGACACAGTTTCAACTGGCATTTCATAACCCCTTCACACTGGGTAGAATCCTGTTCACAGCTACTAAAGATAAAATACCTAAGTTAGAGCAGAGTAATGTTGTATATAGAGTCAAGTGCCAATGTAATGCTTTTTATGTGGGACAAACGAAACAACTGTTGAACATGAGACTGAACCAACACAGAGGTGACATACGTAGTGGGGGCACCACTACAGGGCTCTTTGAACATTTATTGGGGTGTACGCATGGCTTCCTTTCGGAGGATGTCGAGGTGTTGGACATGGAGAGTAACTGGCACAAGAGGTTATTTCTTGAAGCAGCTCACATTATGACCACTGAAAACAATATAAACAAAATAACTGATTTTAACAATATAAGTGGTGGGTACAAGAACATTTTAAACAGCTTCGTTGACAAAATTGGTGGTATCACTTGAACAACTTTTTGACCTCGGATGTCGTGGGGGGGGTTGGATATCCCTGTTAATTTGGCCGGTTTCATTTGATTTTAACGTTGTGGAAGGGAGCGAATTGTTTGTTTTCGTCTTGTTTGTTGACATCGGGTTGGAAACTTTTGTGATGTAGTGGTGCGCCTGCTTGCTTTTGTGGATTCCTAATTGAATACTGCGGAAAGTTTAAATGGAATATAAACTGAGCGGTGTACGAATGTCTGTCTAATACGCCATCAACGGTATCAGTATTCTTATCTGTATTTAGTTTATGCATGTTGTTGTGAAAAGTTTGACTGTATATTTTAATATTGTACATGAGGTTATTTATGAAAATCCTACTGTTATTGACTAACTCGATTTGGGATTATGCAACGCTTTAATTTTACGCCACCGAATGTTTCTGTTTTTATTTGCATTGTCAACCTTTCCTCTACTTTCCTTTAGTATCGGCTTGGTAAAAGGAAGGCTGTACATCTGCTAAGCAAAAAAACTCAACAGTAAATAATTTTTGCAGACGTACTCGTAGATGTTGATACTAGCTCTCAGCACGTCGGAGGCACGGGTTGTGAGTGAAATAATAGTCCAAAAGTCAAGGTAACAATATAATTACAGTTAATCCAATTATTAACAATAACAAAAAGGATTAGGTACAAATTGTAACACGTAACAGGTCTTCCAACGATACAGATATACTCAAAGTATCAGGCATAAAATTACAAGTTGTCTCAAATTCAAACAGCTATAGGGATGGGTCAGCAAAACCGCTTCACTTGTGATCACGCAAATATGATCCACTGAGAAGAGATCTGGCTTAACACACCCACCAACAATCAAAAAAGTAAACCAGCACACTACTATAACCTGATACCGGTACCCTGTTCCGAGCGAACGCAGTCCACAGTCCTGACGTTGAGTGAGGTAGCCAATAAATACTGAAACAAAGAAGCGTTTCTGCCTTGCCACCCTATGCTGCTAAAACTTGTAACAGGCTACTGTTATTTTGGTCTATATGAAAAATATAATTTTATTTTTAGGGTTTATAAATTTACAATAAACATTTATATTTTGAAATTTAATTATGTATGATTAATTTGACCAGCTTTGTATTAAACAAAGCTAATTTTATTTCTGTTATTATGTTTTACTATTATTTACTATTATTTTTATGAATAAATAACTTTCTCGCAATTTGTCATAAACCATTGATTACCACACATCTTTTTCACCTACCTAATCAATGGTATTTTAATAAAAGATCGGTAAGGTAGATCGCTAACCTTCAAGGTTACATCGATTTTTGCATCGGCGCAAATTCGATTAGCAAAGCTCTCTCGCCAAACCGAACCAGCAACGCTAACACGCATAAAAATTTCAGCTCCGCAATTTATAAATTTATTGATAATAGATCAAGTTCCATCGAGTAAAATTATCGAGTTTATGACAAGTAAAGTCACTACGAGTGAAGTGTTATTTTTTAGATCAAGTGAGATCAATATATGATCCCGAAAATCAATTTTTATTTCGACAACAAATTTTTGTCCAAACACATGTGCGAATTCGATGCGACTCCATTCTTCTAAATCCGGAAAAGATCGCAAAACACCGCAGCCAATATATCGAGGTGAATTATCCTATTATAATATTGATCCCTATATCATTGGACAAGTCCGGAGAATTGTAAAAATTCCAACAAGAAGGATATTCGAAAACCCGCAAATACATCTGTTCATTTCGTTTCGTCAACGAACAAATCTCCACCATTTTGGGTCAGCGACCATCTGCCAACCTTTTCTAAGTTTCATGTGTACAAAGACAATATCCATTTCAAATACCACTGGAGGAACAAAACGCAAAATTGGTGATACAAAAAACGAATTTAATTGCTTATTTAAATAATTCAGATAATTGCTACGCTTTTTATGGTTTTACAATATCGTACACTGTGTTTTTAACTATATTTTAGATCATACATTGCCATTCAAAATCCTGACGATTTTGGCCAGGAGGAACAACGAACCATCAGATCTGATCGTACGTAATCCAGTAACCATTTCAACAGAAATCGTAAGTAGTTATAAACACTATTTACTGTATGAATTGTTTAACAAATACCAAGCACGTAGTTAACATTTTGCAAACCTGCTTATCCGAACCTAATCTACCTTCAGTAGACGTAGCTAGAATTTCCTGCTTTTTTGGTAGTTTTAGTGCGATTCTTTTATCGCTAGCATTTTGTAAGGCAATTAAGTTCGTAGACACGACAATCCAAGTGCGAAGGTTCATCTTCCTGTACAACTCGACTCCAGCTGGCGACGTCGATAGATTCGCTCTGTATATTTTATGTGTTTATATACTTATGTTCAACCATTGTAATCAACTACCAATTTTTATACTTTAATATTAACATTTACCATTCATATAATCTGTGTAGATAAGAATTCTCTTATGTTAATTACGATTGATTTCATATTTATTTATATTAAAAGCGTGTGTTCAAAACGAGTAAGTTTTTATTTTCTACTTTGAGTTAATTTTGTCTCGATAAGGACTACTACGGTTCCTGAACGTCCTTATTCGATTCTGGCGCCCTCCGGAGAATATTACTACGCAAAGAAGAACCCATCCAAGAATCCACGAAAGCGACCCGTCGCTACCAAGCTCTCAGTACTTAGTACCAAACGTACAAAGCTAAGCCGCTTCGTTATCACATCTACGAGCATAAAAGAGGCAATTGGAACTGGAAGCACTAGTTTTGACTTCCACCGTTTCATCAGTAGTGCTTTTCACGTTTCAAACTGATATCATTAACCGATGACGATGGTTGAACAAGAATTGGCTGCTTAATGTAATCGTCCGGCTTTACAATCCAAAACACCTCGGATGGAATATTATCGGCAGATGGATGATGGTAAGCTCGAACGTTAACACTTAGTGGCAAAATACAGCTCCAATACAGTTAATTACTGGTTGCAAAACAGTGGTAAATAATTTCCTTGCCGAAAGGTTGGAAAATGGCGGTCAAAGATTTCCACCTGATACGAAACAATATAAGAAGTTACGAAGGCGTAAAGATTAATTTTACTTACGATTCTCAAAAACACGATAGATCCGATAAACGAAAGGTCGCTTGGTGATGCATAAATCAAATAATAATCTATATATTACAATGTCCGACACTGACCACCACGTCAATAGAAATGATAACGTCACGATTCAGAATTTTGTTTATTAATAAAGAGAGCACATGACTTATTTGTTCGAACGTAAAAGTTTTATCCGATACCAAAAATTTAGTTTAACGTCATAAATTTATATGAAGAAAGAGTCACGGAACGAGGTAACAAAATAAATTCTAATGCAACGATTTAATTCCATTAATAAAAATGTTTGTTAATATTATAAATCAAATTAATTAATCATAAGAAATGTAATTTAAAATCAAAATAATTGTTCAATGTTAGTTTATAAAAATGTGTTAAACGTAAAATTTTAAAATAAGCAAAATCTTTACACCTATCGTAGTGCGTCGCAATTCAATGTATCACATATGGAAAGGACATTTTCTTCAAAAAGTTTATCAAACAATCACAGTGATAGTGAGAATTAATTCGATCTAAAACATAAAAATTTTATTAAAAAATTTTACAACTTCACATTGGGCTTGAGCCGAACCTGCAAATTGAAACGTCAATAGTATTGATTTTATTTCGACCAATAAAGAAGAATCGCATTTGCCTTAAAAATACAACGGTAGCGATGGTAAAACAATTGAAAAGAGGAGGTTGTTGAATTAATAATTAATGAATGGTGGTGATTTTGTGTGCGTCCAGCTAAAATTATATAAAACAGTGAAAATTTTAAAGAAATTCAAGAAAAAAGTATATTAATAGTTAAAAGCAACGTACTTACGTATTTGAAAAGTAAAATTGGTAGAAGATAACGAAGGATTACGATTATTTTTGGAAAAATTTGGTCACACCACGAGGTAAATGCACTCACAAGGAAATTTGCATCTTGAATTATTATACGCATCGAAGGTCATCCATCAAGTGGAAATAAATTGTTTCATGGTATATGAACTGCGTAACCAGAAATACCCCAGATTTTGTTAAAGGTAACGTCCCATTAAAAATTATATTGAACATAAAAATTAGTGAAAATTTTGTGATCCAATTTACACGTGCATTAATACGTTTCAAGTTTATTAGAATAAGACATTTGTTAATTAGCATAAGAATTTTATTGCATTTAAATCGCTTAAAAACTAAATCATAATAAATTACCATTTGTATTTTAAAACGGAGCATAATTTCTGTAATCACATTCCGAAGACCACGATATTTTATTTCAGCATTACAATTTGGTCAAGGAAGGAACCCAACGTGAGAGAAGGTAGGTCTGTGCTCATCGCCATAGCCAAGCCGAGGTATAATTTCATTTATTTGTATTTATCAAAAATTTCACATACATTTCTATTGACGGGGTACATTTACGTACACCCGTACAAAGCATTTATACTTAAAACGTTTAGCTCCAGTGAGGCAAAGACCCACACTAGCAATATGTATATATCCGGTTTATACCGCAATACGCGGCCTTCCGGTTCTCAAACGCCAATTATCTCTGTCAAGAGCATCTTCCTGTTCAACTTGGTATGTTTCCATCCCCTTTCTTATGCAATCGTTCCATGATCTTCTTGGTCTACCTGTTTTTCTTCTCCCAGGGGGCTTCCATTTCCAGATCTTCATGGGCTATCTCTGTTCATTCATTCTGAGTACGTGGCCGAACCATTTCAAACTTCTGCGATCGATTCTATCCGTTACCGTATCCTGGGCCCCCATTCTTCGTCGAATTTCGTCATTAGTAATATGTTCGATTCTTGATACTCTAGCGCTTCGTCGCAAGTAGTCCATCTCTACAGCTTGAACCTTTTTC
Source organism: Podabrus alpinus (assembly GCA_932274525.1). NCBI lineage: Eukaryota > Metazoa > Arthropoda > Insecta > Coleoptera > Cantharidae > Podabrus > Podabrus alpinus. The sequence goes on along the minus strand of OW026454.1, from coordinate 59,069,192 downwards.
TTCATATCTTCCTTCAAAACCCATGCTTCGCTTCCATAGCATAGCACCGACTCTACCATTGTTTTTCCAATGTGTTTTTTAGTTTTTTGTGAAATGTGTCTATTCCACCATACTGAGTTTAGTGCTCCTATCACCCTCCGACTGTTTTCTATTTTAGATCTTATATCCTCATTATCGATCCCATCTGTTGTTATGGTCGTACCTAGATACTTAAACTTCTGTACCTGATTTATTTGCTCTGTATCACTGATTAATATTAGGAAGCGTGCTATACTGTTACTCGCTAAGTATTCTGTCTTCCCAACATTTACTGTTAGGCCCCATTCTAGATAGCTGTCATTTAATCTTCTCAGCATGAATTCCAGATCGTATGCATCTTGTGCTATAATTACCTGATCATCGGCAAAATTGAGTGTAAAGAGGTATTCGTCTCCTATGGGTAAGCCCATGCCCCTGACCTTTCTTTTCCATTCTCTTAGCACGACCTCCAGATAAGCATTGAAAAGCGGTGGGGATAAACTACAACCCTGTCTTAGGCCCTTGGTAGGGGTAAACGCCTGTGATATCTCTTTTCCATTCTTTACATGTGCTTTGTTGTCTTTGTACATTTCTCGGATAACAGCTATCAGTTGTGGGTTTATGTCCAACTTCTCTAGTGCCTCCCACAGTTTATTCCTAGGGATGGAATCGTATGCCTTCTGTAGGTCTATAAAGGCTAAATGAGTTTCTTGTCCTACTGATATTCTTTTCTCTATAAGTTGTTGTATCACAAAGATGTTATCCATACAAGATTTACCTCGGGTGAAACCACTCTGTTCCTCACTAATCTTGTTGTCCAGTTCTTCCATTAGCAGGGTAGATAGAAGTTTTCCATAGAGTCTGCTGAAGGTGCCATTAATGCTCAACCCGCGATAGTTGTTCGGGTCTCTTCTTGATCTTTTTTTGTATATAGAAATGTTGTGGGACTTTTTCCATTGTTCCGGTATTTTATTTTGTTTTAGACCTTTATTGAAGTGTATTAGCAGTCTATCTATCAGATGTGGGCCACCGCATTTTAGTAATTCAGCCGGGATATCGCCTGGTCCAGCTGCTCTCCCATTTCTCATTCCCCTCAGACACGCTGTTAATGTGTCTCTGGTTATTTCCATATCAGTATCTGTATTCGCTGCTATACTTTCTTCGTGTTTGTATTGCTGTCTGTTTTCCACCAGGAGGTCTTTATAGTGCATTGTCCTCTGTGCAGTTGTAATCAGGGTTGCGCTTATACTATTGTCTTCTCTTTTAATGTTTTTTAAGAATCTCCAAACCTCTGAGGATTGAGTACCCCCTATCTTTCCATCGATTTCTAAACATTTTCTTTCCCATGCGTCGTTCTTGCACTGGGCTATCTTGGCTTTAACGATTCTGTTCATTTGTTAGAGGCAACAAGAGTTCTGGGACAATCCTTATGTAAATTAACATGGGAAAACACCAAGGTCCATCGTGGTCATTTTTGTTCCTTTTTTGGGGCTACTAGTCAATAGCCCCCGCGTAACGTCATCGCCTATTAGTTTATCAACATCAATCCATACAACTGCTAATTACAATAATATACTATTTTCATTCAGCATCATTCCTTATGTACAATAACATAGGGAAAACACCATGACCCAACATAATCAAACTTATTCAGTATCCGAAGGTGTGCGATAGTCCAACAGCCCCAACCAAATATTTTAACTACTAAATTAGTAACTACAAATGAAAAAAAACCACCTTGCTCGTGGTTTGAACTCGGAATTTCTGCATGCTAACTTAATGCTTTGATCACTACGCCAGGACGGTATAATGTTATTAATATAAGAAAATTTCAACGAGAGCGACTTGAGGTTCAGAGGAGGGTGCTTAGCTTCCGCACATTACTTTACTTAACCGACAGCAATACTTAGAGATAAAACATCTATCATTGATACAACTACGAGGGTTTCAATCTCGGATTACCGATGTATCTAAGATATTTTATTATCCTTCGTAAAAGACCTAAGTATCAAACCGTCAAGGTCTAGCAAGTATGAAAATGAATCGGATGCGTTCCTACCCCCCTTTTCATCATAAAAAAATTTTACTAACATCATTACCATTGCAACGTCATAATAAGCTAATTAATTAATATCAAACTGGAAAATTATACAAATTTACACTGTTTCTTATGGAAAAGTAGCACAAATATGCATTATTTTAGGGCCCCATATAAAATCATAGCAGCATTCTGTTAGCGGTAAGTCTACTCAAGTATATAAGGTGGTGGTATATGTGCACTTACCATTCAGTCATCAGAGCTCCACAGTGAAGGTAACACAGCAGAGTGTAATATTAGTGACAGCATTAAACTATTATAAGTTTGAGTTAATTATTATTATCATATTTAACAAAGATGATTCAGTTTGATGAATTAGTGCAAATAATTCTAAGACTGCTATCAATCACCCAGGCGAATTATAACGAGAAAGCAGTAAAAGATGGACTTAGTAAATGTGTAATTGGGATACGGAGAATTAACAAGGATATTAAAAATGCTAAAACTATAGGCAGAAAACAGAAGCTTTTAGCTACATTGGCAAATATAAAATGCTTACGTTCACAGTTAAAAGCAACCCATAAACAAGGTGCAGGGATTAGCGTCAAAGAGCCGACCGCTAAACATAGAGTTCATTGGGAAGATTCCATTTCAGCATTCAACAGCAGAATTCAAACGAGTACTATAAGCAATCTAAAACATATAGATTCACAACAATTTCTGACAGACTGCAAGGCACTATTTAAGAGAAGAATTTCAAATGCTCTTAAAACAAATGAGGCGGTAAAAGTTAACGCAGTTTTTGGAGGTCAATTTCAAATTACTAAAGGAGACCAGATTCTAAACGAGTTTAAATATTTCAACACCGCAAACGCACCAATTTATAGAAACACAGATATTGGAGAATGGTTCGATGTGAAAATTACTAAACCAATCTTAATAGATTTAGAGGAATTTCAAGAGCGCGATAGCGGATGGGCACTAAAGAAAATAATTAATTTAGCCATAAATATTAATAAATTTACTCCCCAACTGGGATCATCATACATACCGTTACCAAAATATATTGTTATGAAGAAAGCTTGCGTGAATGTAAAAAATGCTGACAATGCCTGTTTTGCCTGGGCCGTGTTATCAGCTCTACATCAGGTAGATAGTAAGAATAAGCCTAACCGAACATCATCCTACCCCCACTACTCGAAGGTTTTGAAACTTAAGGGTATCCAGTTTCCGATGACTATGAGGCAGATACCAAATTTTGAGAAGCAGAATGATGTATCCATAAATGTTTACGCTCTTGAGAAAAAAAAAATTTATGAAATATTACCAACGATATTGACAAAACATAAAAAGAGCAGACACGTAAATTTATTACTAGTACAGGATACATTTACCAAAGACTCAGTGCCAACACCGGTTTGTACCGGTACACCGCGGTATATTGGTATACCGCAGTATACCGCGGTGTACCGCGGTGTACCGGTACAAACCGGTATAAACCGGTACACTGCGGTATATACCGGTTATTGACGCTATATCGCGTACTGAGTACTGCATAAATTGATGGTTTGTATAAGATGTTTAAACTGAATAGCAGGTTGAGCTCTTTATTTAATTAATTTTGATATGTTATAAAGGTGTTATTTCTATTGTGGTTTTGCAATTATTGATTTTATAGATTTTTTCATAATTTTAAATTGAAATGTTGAAAATTTTTATAAATGTTAAAAACGGTGTTAGAGGTAAAGCTCTTCATGTAATTAATTTTTAATTACATTAAGAGGGGTGTAGGGTAGGTTTTTTTGTAGCTCATAATTCTAGTCAAGCCCAAAATTAGAAGGCGAAAAATTTTAATTTTTTCACTTTTTCGGCAATACGTATAAATAAATGTAAACCATTTTTATTAGCGGTATTACCGGTATTATATTATATAAAATAAATAATATAAAATGTTACTATTTTCTTTTTGAAAACTCTGTAAGTAAATTTTGTAACAATAAATATAATGCTGGCAATTCTATTTTAATTATTGCGATATACCATGCAGTGTATTAAATAGCTGCAGTCAAAATTTGTTAGCAATAAATTTTGGATTTCGAAAAATTTTTAAGTGCTATTTTGGGCGGTCTCAGTTGGGGAAGTTGTCTTTAAAATTTTAGATTTTTTGGTTGGAAACTGTAATTTTGGGGTATAAACAAAGTTTGCCCCATGTTAATTTAATTTACTAGTGAAATTCGTGTAGGTAAATTAATTTTCAAAAATTTGGCCGTTTTGGCTGAAGTAAAACTGCTATCCACAGCGGACACGGTTGAAAAGCGCACATAACAAATATTGGACCGATCCTGCTAAGGGTTGATTTTTCACAGCTTAATTAAAAATGCCACGCCCTAGATTCCATTACAAATTTCCTTCTAATTGTTTTGTTTTCGGCACAATTAAGTTTTTTTTTTTTGGGTAAAATTATTATCACTTACCCCAGTGCTTTATGCAGGTGCTTATCCAAAAATCACCTAAATCGGAGCACTTTTAGTGACAGCTTACTTAGCACTCATCGAATTTAAGACAAAATTTAAAATTTAATAAAATAAGTTAATGAACTTCTCCACTTGACATTGCGATTATTATCTTGAGTTGTTTTAAGTTAGGGAGTGGGGGTTTAGTATATGTAATATTAAATGCAATTTCTGAACATTTATGATCAGTATAATATTAGTCTTCGAATGATGTGGTGTGAATAATTAATATTTTTAAAATTTTTGTATAGTAAAACAAGTTTTCAATTTTTTATTAATTAAATTTGGAGCAGCGTGCAGTAGCTGGAGTGTGGGTCGTCGACTTGTATATAATATGATGGTCGCCTACGAACGCTATATTGAGATGGGAACAATATAGGATATTTCTGTTAACATTTTTAAAAATTTTTGATTAACTAGTAATTATTTACCTCGAGCTATTTAGTTTATATTAAAAATAATCTAATGTAATTATTATACTTCTCTTTTATACTGATTATTGTAAGCTCGTCTACAATATATTAAAATTGTACCTCGAATTATATGGATTCTTTTGAAAAAAATGTTCAACCCTCGAACCCTGAGGCTACACCGGATATTAAACTTAGTTGTATAATAAAGTTCCTATCGTCATTAGTATTTTTTAATTTTTTTAGATTGACAATTGATGCAAAACCCCTCGACTCTTTACTAGGTCTGATGTGCTTGAGATTAGTATAGGTAAGTAGAGGTAAGTTTTTCCCTACGCTAATCATTTACTCAACTCCTATTTTTCCTATAACAGTTGAGGCCTCCCTATGGGATATAAAGATTGGATAGTTCGACCTTAAAAGTACTCTTATGAAGAGGGAGTATCGGCTCTGAGTGTCTGTAAGCCCAATGTACAAAGTTGGCCGTCACTCTTAAGGGGTCAGGTATATAATTAGGTTGCCCAATGGCTATAAAGAACGGTTCGATTGGCCTTTATCCATTAACACTTTTATTATCCTTATTGTAAGCTCGTTTACAATATATTAAAATTGTGTCTCGAATTACATGGATTCTTATGATAAAAAGTGGTCAAACCCTCGAAATTTTTTAATTAGCCTTGTTTCTTATGGGAAAGTAGCACAAATATGAGCTATTAGGGGAGCCCATTTTAAAATCGGGTTTGCGTTCACTTGACGGTACGTGCATTAGTTATCATATAGATCTCTCCTTTTAATCTTAAGTAGTTGATTATCAGTTTTTGTTACAGAGCATGTTAGCGACCCGCTCTGAAAAAATATCGGTTTCGAGATAGGGGTTATTTAAAGATAATATATTGTTTATAATATTTTTTGTTATTCAATTAATACATTTTGTTAAGAATTACATAGTTAATATCTAATAATAATAATAATAAAGCATAATACCTTATACTATACATAGATAGTTAAATTATTAAATAAAAACATTTTCACAACATTGAGTAGTTTATATTTTATTCGGTGCGTGATTTTTTATATCTACTAGTTATTGAATCTGAAGATGAACATTTGCGTTTTTTTTCTGTATCTATTCGTTGAACTTTGAGTTGTATTAATTTTATAATGCCCCCAGGGTAAGGTTTCAAATGTTTCGGGTATTAGATATCGCTTATCATCATATGGACTGAGTGCTGTTTTCTGTTGCGTAATTGAGTGAACGTTATGTTTATGTGATTGAATTATATTTTGATGTACGCGTTTTTCTATAAAATTTTCTAAGCATTTTACATAATCTTCATAAGTTATTTTAGTTTGAACGACTAATTTTTTAACTCCTTTAGCTTTTTTTACCGTATTATAATTTAATATAATTTCTTTGATTTCATCATCATCAAAATCTTGTTCAAGTAGTTGTATTCTTAACATTTCTATTTCATCTTTTATAGCTACAGATTTTATTGTATATAATTTTGACCTTAGACCTATATAGTCCGTCATTGGTACTCCTGAATTCTCATCAGTCATTTTCCCTAAAACTTTCTTGTTTACTCGTGGAATATTGTAAATATTATCCTCAGGATAATCTGATGTATCGAAATATTGATTACAGTCCCGTTTCATGATTTCATATGGGTCTTGATTGCAGATCTCGTAAATCAAAGAATCGATGTCCGTGTAGAGGAGATTACACTGCTGGAAGTTCGGTAGCATATAGTTGTAGTGGAAGTCGTATAGTGTTGATTTAGCTAAGTCTAGCACGCTCATTCCTACGTAAAATGTCTTGTTCAATAAAATTTGTATTTTTTTTTAATTCTATGGCTACAAGATTTTCCTTGAATATAGTACAGCTTTTAAATTCTGGCTTCGAAATCAATGCTTCAGCTCCATATCTTCCTTCCCATTTTGTTAAAAGCTTAATATTTACTCTCTTTCTAATGCTTTCTAGGGTTTTCCCGAACACCGCATTATTCATTAGTTTAAATAGGTTCTTTTCGAAATCGTTCTTAGCGTTTTTACGGTGATCAGTATTTAGATCGATGTATTTTTTCAGCCATGTTGATTTTTTGAATTTGAGAACTCTATGTATCTTTGTTAATTTAAAGCCATGTTTGAGCGCTTGTTTTAGGGCCCGATAGTGAATTATATATTTCTGTTTTGATTTAAGTGTGGCCATTAACTTAGTCATTTGAGCTGCTGTATCTGGAGGATTTCCGGTCTTCGGGTCGATATGTTCTGGGCAGAACGGAAGGTCTTTATGAATATCATGAAGTTGTTGTGGATATTGTAAATCTACTTCTAAAATATATCCTTCTGGTGAATCGTCTGATATAGAAGTTACATCTATGTTAACGTCTGAAACCCAGTTAAAGCCTCCATAAGGTAGAGCTTGACTCATAGCCCAGCCATATTGATTGTTAACGTCGTAATACATTAAATATGTCTCGGGCTTTACTGGATTATAATTTGGGGTGTACTGGTTGTTGGCATGGGCCCTTCGTTTTGAACAAATTTGACTTAGACCTCCTCGAATTTGTAACGGTTTGAAATTTGCCGCCGAATTCTTTGGGTTTGGAACCAGTGACCGTTGGTACGAGCGAAAAATGCGCGGAAGTAGGTACGCAGGGACTGGACTTGATACGTTCGCTCGAGTAAGACGTGGTTGTGTGTGTTGTGCGAAAATTTTGTTGAAGCCGGATTTTGGGAGAAGAATTGGTTAGTTGTTACCATCCAGTGGCGAGCTTGGATTATCTTCTCAAATCCGTATGTTTGGGAAGCTCTTTTTTTTTGATTATTTTACCGGGAGCTCTCATCAGCCTTTAAGGGATTAGAAGCTAAACAAATTTTCCGTATGCCGCTAATCAACGAAATTTGAGGTATCGTATCATTTTTGGTTAGTAATTTATTGTAATAATTATTAATTATTTGATTGATTTGATTATCAAAACTTGTACATTTTGTGTAAATATTCTGTGATTTCGGTTGATAATCAAACATATGGTTGATAAAATTTTTGTGTGGTCCGCCATTATTTTGCTCAGTTCTTTGCGGGACTGCGCGTAAGATATTTGCGCTTTCTATGCGCGAGCAATTATTATTTTTAGTTTACAAAATTTCTTCGTTGTTCAAAATTTTCCGTATGCCCTGAACTCATTGCTGGTTTTTGTTTAATTAATTATCTTTCCAAGCTAGCCGGCAAGATTTACAACGATAGCTCGTGTTTTCTCGATTTCCTTTGGATCGAGCTGTCTAATCTTTCCTAACGACGTCTGGTACTTTGATATGTTTACCCTCCTTTCCGTTCCTAATGGGAGAACGGTTTGGAAAGGCAAACTAAATAACGCAGAAGGTTTGACACTCCTACTTTTATTACGTGGTTGCCCTGATGTTTTTTTATAAACTAACTCGCTGTAGCTGGAAGCGAGGATCGTGGATTCAACTCTGTACACTGCTGAAATAGTAAAAGGGTACGTCTCCGTCGAAATAAAACAAGCTTTAAATTGACTTTGTTTAATAGCAACACTACTACGAAACGAACGTGGTCGTGGCGTGCGAACAACAAATTGCACGTTAATAATAAATTTAATACACGCCACGTCAAAGGTACTGTCCAATTCGGGAACCCAGAAGGTGAACCCAGCCAATATAAACGTTGGCTTCGATTGAACAAAATTATCTATGCCACCATAAACAAACAAGAATAAATTCAATACTTTACCCGAGCTCGGTAAGTTTACAAACTTATAGATGACAAGGGCTCCTTGAATGAATAGGCGGCTGTGAATCCTGACACTGCGGCTTCCCCTCTCGACTCCTCGACTGTTCAGCACCGACGGGATGTTACGTACAACAGCTTTAGGCCGGATGGATGTCGATGGAACTGCGCCCCTCAGTAAGATGTGTGGTAGGATGGTATAATCAGCAAACCAAATAATTGTACGTGATGATCGTAAAAAATACTCGATCATATAACAAAATGACAACAAACTTGTTGGCTGTCAAAATAATTACTAGCCGGTTCGCACCAAATGACAGTTGGTAACACTGCGTTGCAAATATCGCAAATTGAAAAATATGGCGATATAAAAAAGATTTGCTATCTTGTAAAACAGTAGAAAAGGCTGGTAACGGGTCGCTACGTATGATATTCTTAATATCCGTTGCACGGTGAACACACTAATACGCACGAGAAAAAACAACTAATGGTGATCGAAAATCGAACAAGTAAATCGATTGCAAAAATGGGATCACACCAATATGTCGTCTGCCCGCTAGCTTTTCTAAAACAAGACTGATTGACTTGACATGCGCGTCTCGTTTTCCGGTCAAATCACGTTCGTATACAGGGAGTTACATAAGTGGCGCAAAAAGTAAGGATTTGAATTGGAATTCAAATTATTGCGAAATTGTAATAAATTTTGTAATAACTTTTGAACGAAATCGAGTGGCGCCTTCTCCATCTTTTTTTCTTCGTCGTTTTAATTAACACCATTTGGATAGGAATTAATTTCATATCAAGTACTAACGCTAAAGTTCGTGAGGAATTTTAAGCGTCACAAATTCCTCGTTCGATAAATAGAAATTTATCGATATCGGTTAGAAGTTCTAGCTCTTGATTAGTATGCTTCAACATACAATCCCATGTGAAACCTGGTAGTGTGAAGTAATGACTAGGATCTAGACCGTAAGTTTCTATACAGCTATATCTGAATTGTCCATAAACTTCAGCTAATAAAAGTATATCTATCTGCATGTAAAGATCCACGTACTCGCCAAGATTGTTACAATTAAATGTATTCCATACTTCGTGGGCTCGACTATATGATTTTCTAGAACATTTTTTATCGTTCAATTTATTATAAAATTGTTCTATGGAAGGAAGCGCGGTTTCATCAAATTTTTCAATCGAGTCTATGTAATCGTATGGCATTACACCTTTCTTTCTTAGGATATTGAAATTTTCTTTAGAAATGTTGGGGAATTGTGATTTCAAATTCGGAAAATCTTTTAAATATGATGCTAACTCATCTAATGGTGAATTCATGAATCGGTATGAGTCTATAAATCTGAATTTGATAGTAGATTCATCTAAATGTTTCGTAAATGATATATACTTCTCCTTCGTAATGGGTAGTAGATCGATCTTACCATCCGTTCTTGTAGCTATGTCAGTAATTATGAAGTGGGCGTCATATCCGCTCAAATTGTGAAATATGACAGGAATCATATGTTCATCTTTATAGTTAATGTTGCAGCTTTCATGAGCTATACCTCGATAATTATTCTCTGGAATTAAATGGTTATGATCTCTAACCCTCTTATCTTCAGGTTGAAAAGGGCTTTCACATATGTGGCAGTGTGTTGCTTTCTTAAATTCTTCTTCTTGTTTCGGTGTCATAGTAATATCGTATGGACAGCTAAATACTGTTTCAACATTTTCGGCAAACTGTTGTAACTCATCTGCGAACCAGGACATGCAATCCTGCCCTCTATAAGCTCGGTAGAAGGATAGTGAATCATCGTATGAACATTTAACGTAATACCCTACTGCAGCTGGGGAATGTTCTTGATATTTATTTTCTTTGTCTATAGGCTTTAGAATACTTTCCAAATCGGCGTAGATGACAAACGGACCTTTCACTTTATTTTTAAAATTTTTAAACTTAAGTATGTTATCACCTTCATTAGGCATTTTTACTGCACATTCATTAATTTTTTGACAGTCTACGATATGATTATTTAGTTTTTCTTCCGATCTAAAATAGTGTAAGCATCTATCGCATAAATATTTTCGTCCATTTTCTCGACTTAGTTGATTGGAAAGGAGTCTTGAAAGATTCTTAATCCACACATAATGATGTTGTGTTGGCGCTGAGTCTTTGGTAAATGTATCCTGTACTAGTAATAAATTTACGTGTCTGCTCTTTTTATGTTTTGTCAATATCGTTGGTAATATTTCATAAATTTTTTTTTTCTCAAGAGCGTAAACATTTATGGATACATCATTCTGCTTCTCAAAATTTGGTATCTGCCTCATAGTCATCGGAAACTGGATACCCTTAAGTTTCAAAACCTTCGAGTAGTGGGGGTAGGATGATGTTCGGTTAGGCTTATTCTTACTATCTACCTGATGTAGAGCTGATAACACGGCTCAGGCAAAACAGGCATTGTCAGCATTTTTTACATTCACGCAAGCTTTCTTCATAACAATATATTTTGGTAACGGTATGTATGATGATCCCAGTTGGGGAGTAAATTTATTAATATTTATGGCTAAATTAATTATTTTCTTTAGTGCCCATCCGCTATCGCGCTCTTGAAATTCCTCTAAATCTATTAAGATTGGTTTAGTAATTTTCACATCGAACCATTCTCCAATATCTGTGTTTCTATAAATTGGTGCGTTTGCGGTTTTGCAATATTTAAACTCGTTTAGAATCTGGTCTCCTTTAGTAATTTGAAATTGACCTCCAAAAACTGCGTTAACTTTTACCGCCTCATTTGTTTTAAGAGCATTTGAAATTCTTCTCTTAAATAGTGCCTTGCAGTCTGTCAGAAATTGTTGTGAATCTATATGTTTTAGATTGCTTATAGTACTCGTTTGAATTCTGCTGTTGAATGCTGAAATGGAATCTTCCCACTGAACTCTATGTTTAGCGGTCGGCTCTTTGACGCTAATCCCTGCACCTTGTTTATGGGTTGCTTTTAACTGTGAACGTAAGCATTTTATATTTGCCAATGTAGCTAAAAGCTTCTGTTTTCTGCCTATAGTTTTAGCATTTTTAATATCCTTGTTAATTCTCCGTATCCCAATTACACATTTACTAAGTCCATCTTTTACTGCTTTCTCGTTATAATTCGCTTGGGTGATTGATAGCAGTCTTAGAATTATTTGCACTAATTCATCAAACTGAATCATCTTTGTTAAATATGATAATAATAATTAACTCAAACTTATAATAGTTTAATGCTGTCACTAATATTACACTCTGCTGTGTTACCTTCACTGTGGAGCTCTGATGACTGAATGGTAAGTGCACATATACCACCACCTTATATACTTGAGTAGACTTACCGCTAACAGAATGCTGCTATGATTTTATATGGGGCCCTAAAATAATGCATATTTGTGCTACTTTTCCATAAGAAACAGTGTAAATTTGTATAATTTTCCAGTTTGATATTAATTAATTAGCTTATTATGACGTTGCAATGGTAATGATGTTAGTAAAATTTTTTTATGATGAAAAGGGGGGTAGGAACGCATCCGATTCATTTTCATACTTGCTAGACCTTGACGGTTTGATACTTAGGTCTTTTACGAAGGATAATAAAATATCTTAGATACATCGGTAATCCGAGATTGAAACCCTCGTAGTTGTATCAATGATAGATGTTTTATCTCTAAGTATTGCTGTCGGTTAAGTAAAGTAATGTGCGGAAGCTAAGCACCCTCCTCTGAACCTCAAGTCGCTCTCGTTGAAATTTTCTTATATTAATAACATTATACCGTCCTGGCGTAGTGATCAAAGCATTAAGTTAGCATGCAGAAATTCCGAGTTCAAACCCCGAGCAAGGTGGTTTTTTTTCATTTGTAGTTACTAATTTAGTAGTTAAAATATTTGGTTGGGGCTGTTGGACTATCGCACACCTTCGGATACTGAATAAGTTTGATTATGTTGGGTCATGGTGTTTTCCATATGTTATTTTACATAAGGAATGATTCAGAATGAAAATAGTATATTATTGTAATTAGCAGTTGTATGGATTGATGTTGATAAACTAATAGGCGATGACGTCACGCGGGGGCTATTGACTAGTAGCCCCAAAAAAGGAACAAAAATGACCACGATGGACCTTGGTGTTTTCCCATGTTAATTTACATAAGGATTGTCCCAGAACTCTTGTTGCCTATCTACTTCTGTTTATATTCCTGTAGAGATATCGTCGTTCTCTGAGAGAGCCACTTACGGTATAGATCGTTCTTTTGTTTTATATAATCTGCGATGTCCTCATTCCACCAAAATGGCAATCTTCCACATTTGCCCTTTTCCACCATCCCTAAGGCGGCCCTAGCTGCTTGATGTATCGCTTGTGTTATCAGAGAGTGTTCCATTTCTATATTGTTCGTTTCCTCCATCATTCGTAGTTGCAGCTTTACTCTTTCTTCATATAAATGCCTTATCGTATCATCGTTTAATAGATATAGTTTGTATCTCGCTCGACTTACTATCTCTGGTTTTGTACTATCTTGCTGGGCTCCTTTGTTATTATTGCACATGGGAGGTATACATATTTTTGCCATTACCAAGTAGTGATCTGATCCACAATTCGCTCCTCTCTTCACCCGAACATCCTTTACTATCATATTCTGTTTTCGTCTGGTGATAAAATAATCTAGAATTGATTTCTGGTTAAGCGATGGTCTCTCCCATGTAATCTGGTGGATAGGCTTATGCTGGAAGAAAGTATTCCATATCTTTAGTTTATATTGTGTGCACATATCTATTAGTCTATCTCCACTATCATTTCTAATTGCTTCACCGAAATTACCCAAAACAAAATCTTGATTTTTTGTTCCTATTCTGGCGTTCATGTCACCGGCAATTATTAGTTGTTGTTTGCCGTTTATCTTGTCTAATTGTTCAGTTATGGTTTGGTAGAACTCTTCTTTAATTTCTCTCTTTGCATCGTCTGTTGGTGCATATAGGCCTCATATAACTATTTCTTGGTTTCTGATCTTTATTGTTAGTTTAATGCATCTTTCTGTTATCGCTTCGAAGTCTATTACCTCTTTTGCATGTTTGTTTTTTAGAACGATTGCTACTCCTGCTCTAGCTCTCTCTCCTTTGGGGACCCCGGACCAGTATATGTCATAGCTCTTCTCTATTTTTTTCCCTGACCTTTTCGCTTGGTTTCTGTAAGACAAGCCATGTCTATATCTAGTTTGATCAAGTGGTTCCAGATTTCTTGTTCTTTATTTGAAATTCCTTGTACATTCCACGTACCCATTTTCCATAACCATTTTCTTTGCATAAGTCGTATATTGGTGTATCCATCCATGTTCCGAGGCTTGGCGTTTGGCTTTTTAGCATTTTACATTTTTTATCCACGACGAGGAGCTAGCCCGACGAAGAACCCCCAACCTGGAGGGCCAGGGATTTTTCTTCAAAGTTACCTTCTTCTAGACAAATTGCTTTCTCTGCAGCTGAGGAGTCTCATCTACCCCACCTGTTGGTCCGCGAGTGGTATTTTATTTCCCACTTACCCGCCGGCATAGCCGGTGAGGGCTTTCCCCTATCCGCCACCTGGGGACGCGTCCTCTAGGGGTCAGGTTCCCCCGAGGAATAATAATCTACTATTATTAGCAAATAATGAACTAAATTCTAGTCAATAGAACGCAAAAATCAACCGTGACCTCGGTGTTGAAAACGAAATCACCCGATATCAAAATTCAGATAGTGTCTATCTAGAATTAAATTTGAGAATCGTACAGGGTGTTGAAAAATTTAGTAACGAACTGTAAGAAGAAATAATTCGTTACAGCATGTGACACCAATGCAGGCCCCTTCAATGTATTGTAAACAGTTTCCACCTATGTTTTTTAAGGTATGTCTAATGCTGACCCATGTGATTATGTATTCTCACTTATTATATTACAGTTCTTAAGATGGCTTTCGTTTTGAGGCCGAAATGTCGACTATAAAAACACTTGTTTGATTTATTTCTGTCCACGAACCCGATATCCCGTATTATTTATATGTTGGATTTCAAGAATAATTATGTACAGGAGGAGGCAAATGTATTGTAACATACTTTTAATATATGAAATGTATTAAAACCAAAATAAACCTGTTACACTTTCACGGATTTCATGTTTTGATGTTACAGACCTCTTGCTAAAAATATTTGGTGAAATTAACCCAAGTTATAAGATAATCCAAGACTGAACAACTGGGCTTTAGTGGGTTTTGGCAATGGGGAACATGCATGAATAAAAAAATTTAGTTAAAACAGTATTTTCCGATTAATCCTATATATTAAATATCAAATCAGCAAAAATAACTTCTATTTATTGTATTTTGTTATAAATAATCCATTTTAAAATTCAATGATAATTTAAAATAAATCATGTGACCTTAAACGCAACGCGTTTGGTTTAAGTCACCGGCACAATAACAATAACCTCGCTTTCTTACGGGGGAGGATTCCGACACTGAAGATCAGTGACCCGAGGCCAATCGCGGTCGGGTGGAAGAGTGGCATGCGAAAGAGCACACGTAACATCGAATTCCATCGCAATGCCCCCTACCCGACCGTCAAACCAGGAGGCCAACCAACGAGGAGGAAAGGAAAAGGAAGGGAAAGGGAAAAAAAGGAAAAAAGAAAAAAAGAACTCGGACAGGTAGAAGAGAGGCATGCGAAAGAGCACACGTTTCATCGAATTCCATCGCAATGCCCCCTACCTGACTGAGCAACCAGGAAGCCATTCATGAGAGGAACTTGGAGGCCCAAACGAAAAAGGCGGGTCTGCACACGATACTGCAGACCCAACGCATCTGCCCGAACATCCAGGGCGGGAGATGTCGAAGATCCCGACATCTCGGACCGAGCATCCCGGAAGAAATGCCTGACGGCGAAACCCGGGTGCTTGGTAGGGGGGAGTTTTAGTCAGTGAAGTCTGACACTATCCACTTCGATTAAGTGGGTGTCTCGCACGAGATTTCTCCTCCCTGCGTTGAGCTAAAAAAAAAAAAAAACCTCGCTTTCTTGTTTACTCTACTCGTGTAGAGTAATTTTTAAACTTTTTGTTTTTAATTGATTTAATTATGCTAATAACAGCTTATAACACTAACAAACTTCAACTTTCAAAGCACAAAACCACAGAACAATAATATAAATGAATGTAAAATTCTGCCTTGTGACGTCACAAGCAAATGGCAACTTGCGCGGTCGTTTCTTTCAATTCAAATTGACGGATTTTTAAATATTTTTTAAATTATTATCAAAACGAATATAAATAAATTAAATAGCATTAATTAGTATATTTAGTTATTTTTGATCCAACTACGCTATAAAAAAAATGTATGCATCTTCCCTATTACTTTAAATACATTTTGAGTAGCACACTCCTCATTGGCAGAAAGAATTCAAATTAATTTATCCATCTCCTACGTATTTCTAAATACAAGATGATAAACACAACATTTTTTAACATTACTATACTTAGTATATTTTTTCCGAAATATGTAGTTTTATAACTATTATGCTAACGACACATAAAAACTGTAACCTTCTAAAAAAACAAATAATGTACCTAATATGACAAACTTAACCAGTTTGTTTCATATTATTCGTGGTCATGGTTGGTACAAATTCTTAAGGTCTTCTGATAGTTAAATCACAAGTTAAATATGGAAAAATTAAATCTACTATTAATAATATCGATCCATTTACTTAGTGATGTCGTTTGTGATGATAGTTTTTTGTCCAAGGTTTTTAAAAAATTTTTATAATCGATAGTGTTTGTAGTTCCTAGTAGCCAATATTAATTTTCATTCATTTTAGTTTATGCAACATGAGTATAAAATACGAAACATTAGGTCGGACATAAAAAGTTTTGACAAACACTACGTGAATTTTATAAAAACTACAACATTCAAATATAATCGTACCACAACAGCTATAAACAACACCTTCAACTTCAAGACAACTGTTGGTGATAAATTGGAGGTAAATCGAAAATAAAAAAATTATATTTGAAAGATGGATTAGCAATTTTTAATTTTATTTTTTGTTCTTGGTGTTAAATTATTAGGTTACAGTACAAGCATACAAATTTTTAAGTAACGAGTATCGCATATTCCCTGGTTTTCGTTTTCAAGTTAATCTTTGCGAAGCTGTTAATTCAAATATGGTAGGAGCAAAGGCTATCTTCAATTGTGGCAACTTCAGTAAGTGCTTCATCGCGAAGGTAATAGTGAATATTTGCAATGGCCTGCTTTTATCATGTGGTATATTTTAGGATGTTACATATCATATCTGCAATGTTGTACCTGATGAAAATCACTTTCCTCCACTTGTTCCACCTGGTGCATATATGGCCGAATTACAAGCGATTTATTTAGAGCACATAGTGTTCACTCAAAATTTGTATTGTGAAATATATCTACCAGTATATTATCCAAAGTAAAACTTCCAATTAAATTTAATATTTTACAAAAAAACACCGTTATTCGTTTAATTCTCGTAATTTTAAAATTACTGTGAATTTTAAGAGGATGTTAAGACCAAAGTGATTTTGTTAATAAAAATTGTTCTTTGACATTGCACGTGTTTTACTATTTTTCTTTTTTCATTACATTAAGTAGTAATTATTAAAAAACGGAATGATTATATAAATTAATTGAAAATAATGTGAATAAAATATGTATATAAAATTAAAAATTAACAGTTTAATGAAACAATAGAAATCAAAATATTTTCATGATTGTTCAGGAATTACCTACTAAAATCAGGTGCTTTGAAAGTATTTTAACTAATATCTAATATTTTGATTTTTAACGCATAACTACATTCTAATTTTTTAATTTTAGTTTAATATAATTTTCGATTTAAAAAACGTTTATACTATGGATAAAGTTCGGGAATATCTTGGAAATGAGCAATAAACAATGAGCACAAAAAAATTAAAAACCTTAAATATAAATGCCCTTTATATTTTAGTGATAACGTAGTCGACTGTAATAAAATATAAAGAAAACACCATGACCATTACATTTTTATTGCTGTTATAACATTGACTAAAACATTAAAGTAATTTAATATTTGTTGTTCGTCTAACTTCGGTCTAATGGTATTAGACTATTTAAATATTGTACAAAGTATTGTTTCAACTTTGAAAATTTGCTCTATAACAAAATAAATAATTGTTTTGACTATGAAGTACCCTTTTTATCCCATTTAAAAAAATATGGGCTACGTAAGGACCACAAAGGAAAGTATAAAAAAAGTTTGGTACAATTTATACAAGACGATATAATTTTTTTTAAATATTTGAAAACAAATTAAAAATAATTTTGCTTGATCTCAATCAGTGATAAGCAGTTCACATTGTTTTCTAAGCCCTAGAATAGAACTACTTCGTGAATTTTTTTAAGACTATTCGGTTAGTCCGTTCAAAATATAATAATTCTTTTCGTTTTTTATTTTAAACCATTTTTAACTTCAATAATGGTTTGTCGGCAGGTTTGATTATTTTCAGGACCATAAGGACTTGACAATGCCTACTCTACTACGGTCTTTGTTAAAATTCATATTTTTACAATACATAAATACTAAAATTTACCATCCTTACTTAAAATTTCATTTTATGTTATTTTCTAAAAGTATTTCACACATTAAATTTGATGTTAGCTTTTCCGCGCGGAGGGAGGGGAAGAATTTTATGTTCATTGGTTTTAGTGCTCTAGTGAACAGTGTTTTTTATGTTAGGATTTCGATGTGGAGATTTTTCAACGCAAGGACATTTCGACGTGAGACTTTTCGACCGAGTTTTAGTTTCACTTACTGACCAACCGATTCTACAAAATGTTCAAAAAAGCTGTTGCAAAATTTTGGTTGAGTAGAGTGGGGTACCTATAGGATTCTAGCTCTGACTGTTGGTGCTAACATACAGATGACAAGTAAATGAGTTACAAACATATTGAAATTACATACAAACATTGTACCGAAATTTGTCAAATATCCAAGAAAATTGCGAAGTCTTTGTAACTTCGTATAATCATACAGAAATATATTCTATTTAAGAATTCGACGAGTCCCGAGCATTATATAGTGTGCTCGACCCTAAATTCAGGTATAAAGACCCTCGCGCTCCCCACCGGCGTAACGGTTCCCGCCAATCGATCCCTTATTTTCACATTTGGAGTACCAAAAAAGCTGAGCAGCAACGGCGATACCTGAATAGCCAATGTGCAGAAATTGTTTTTGATGAAAGTATGACCGCTACTGTCCCCCAAGATAAATTTTTGTCAAATGATAAAAACAAAATCAGATTGATTTAATTGTTAACGAAGTTTCTCAAAAATAAAGGATTCGTTGTGAAACAAGCGGTGGATGATGCGGATGCACTCATTGTTAAAACCGCAATAGAAATGTCGAACAATGGACGAACATCTGTAGTCGGCGAGGACGTTGATCTCCTTGTTCTCTTGATCGCTTTAACACCAGAAAATAAAGATATGTTTTTCATAAAGCCAGGCACAGGCAAAATCAAAAGGAAAATTTTTTCATCGGCGGAAATCCAAAAATCACACGAACGTATGAAAAATACAATCCTACTGGCCCATGCCTTCAGTGGTTGTGATACCACGTCTGGTATATTTCAGAAGGGAAAATTAAAAATTTTCAAACTCTTGCAAAAAGAAACTCGATTGGCTAATATAGCGACAATTTTCAATGATGAAAATTCAACCCCATCAGAAGTAAGAGAGGCTGGTGAAACCCTTTTTCTGATGGTATACGGTGCGAAGAAAATTGGAAATCTTTCGCTGAATTCATATAGATTTGACCAGTTTAAAAAATCGCTGCAAAAACAGAAATCAAGGCTTGAATTATTACCACCAACTTCAGAGGCAGCAGCTCAGCATTCGTCACGAGTGTTCTACCAAATTCAGAAATGGCTTGGCAACAATAAAAATCCAGAAAACGAATCGTTGCAACCTATTACAAAACTCCTTGCCCCAGCCCCAGAATCGATACTACAGCTTATCTCCTGCAACTGTACGGCTGATTGTTCCTCGAGGTGTGGGTGCAGAAAAGCAGGGTTAAGATGCTCGCAAATTTGCGGAAATTGTCAGGGAGTGCAATGCCTCAATTCATACATGGAGGAAATTTGCGAAAATCTTAACGACCCTGAAGATATCGATACAGTACACGAGCATGCGGGCGAAGATTTGGAAGATTTTGTCCAGGAGGCGGATGCTACCGACTCCGATTTTATTTAGATATATAACAGGTATGCGTTCAATATATAATATAATATTTCAATGCACTTAAAAATCCTCACTTATGCAATTAATATGTATTTTTTCATTTTACAGAATATACTCACAGCGAGTGAAGCAATAGTTTTAATAAAACAGACGTAAAATTGGAGTAAAAAAAAAGTTTAATTATAGAAAAAATGTCAAAAACTAATACTGAATACAATATGATGAGTGATTATTTTTGAACAATTTTTTTGATATGATTCAATTGCCACTTCCTATTATACACGTGAAAATCCAGCCCACCCTACGTTTTTTAAACGTGGCAACTCCGGCACACCCCTTGTGGTTAGGGACTCCTTGGTTTCTTGAAATATATATATTTTTGAACGTCTATGCCAAGTTTCAACTACTTCGCAATTTTTGTCCATTTTGGACAATTTGCCTGTATTAATATACAATGACCTAGGAAAAAAAGTTAGAACGAATAGCTTGCATGAGTACAGCTGTGAGAATTTTTTATTGCATAAAATCATTTCTGAAAAAT
Organism: Podabrus alpinus; assembly: GCA_932274525.1. Classification (NCBI taxonomy): domain Eukaryota; kingdom Metazoa; phylum Arthropoda; class Insecta; order Coleoptera; family Cantharidae; genus Podabrus; species Podabrus alpinus. The sequence goes on along the minus strand of OW026454.1, from coordinate 59,048,640 downwards.
TATAAAAAAAATTTTTCGTCAAATTTTTCGTCAAAAAATCTATTTTTAGAACAATTTTGGGCTGGGGGCGGGTGTTGAAATACCTTTTTAAGAAGTTATTTTTTTAATAAAATTAATACCAATTGATCTAGAATCGTTTGAGCTCCAATTAACTTCTATTATTCCCATAGTTTGAACCCCAAAAGTAAAAATGTTAGAGCCTTTAAAAGATTACGAAATTTTGAAGACTTTACTACTATCTCAAAATTTTATTATTGATGTCATATGCAAATAAGGACCTCTTTTGCTTGAAATTTTCCTAAAGGAGAATTCCTTTAGGAGAATTAGGAGACGTCCTAAAGGATGTCGCTAAGTGGCCCCAGTTCGTTGATCAGCTCAAATTCTAGAGTATATTAAGTACTCCAAAGGTACAAATATCGCGGAGCGCATTTCCAACACGTCATTTTCCCCAGATGACTACCGTGTGATGTTTAAGCAATTCGAGGCCAACTCTATGATGCCGAAACTGGAGGGAATTTCTTCTCCCACCGAGTTCATGGCGAAAAACCATTTCGCATCGTCATTAGGGGCATCCACCAAGGACTGCTTGTCCAAATTGTGAAGGATGACCTTCTCGTTTTATGTCGAAATTATGTCGAGTCCAATAATTCATAAATCTAAAAAATTTCAGTTATATAATTTGCAACTAACTTCAAACCCAAGTCGATCACTTTTCGTGGTTATCAAAGGAGATAAAAGTGTTCTTACTCTATTTATTTAAAACATCCAGAAGTTCACAATCACTCGTTATTACCAACAATATTCGATAATCCAAGTATGATCATTAAGTAGCATTAAATTCTTACTTTTCAACATTTAAATCTTCGTAGGTACAACATAACCTTCCAAATTCCATTCTGTTGTATTAACATAATTCAAAATCCATCTTTAGTTAACAAACAATTCTCAACCAACTGTGCATGAAAATTTTCCACCCGGGATCGGAATTATTTTAGTGAAAGTATTTCGCGGATTTCACCCCACTCAAATTCGACAACAATATCCAATAGTATAAGTTGTCTTCGGACTAAAACAAGGATCCTCAAATTGGACCAAAAATTTTCAAAATAAGCGCAATCCTGTCGCGACTCTCCTGATTAACCGGCCTGTTTGTTGATAACCCCCTATTTTATTTGCAATTCGAAGTCAACACTTTGCTGAAATTTCGGGTAAAAAGAAATTTACTATTTCTGCCCTAATTCATTCATTTCTAAAATTTTATATCAACATATTCGCACTTTAGGTGAACGAAATTGGGCCCTATACAAAGTGTAACAAAACTTAAATTGCACAAGTCAAACCTAAAAATGATGGCGGTAAATTAAAAGTCATCAACAACAAATCTGTTATTAAAAAATGAGGAGGTCATACTTTGGCATCCTGCTGGGTATCGCGAACGGAAAATGGGTTAGTTTTGCGTTTGTGTCGTTTGCGTTATCTCTAAACACGAAGATTATTATTTAATGTGCAAATGGAGCCCGATAGTGTGTGGCTGCGAATTTATAAAGTAAAACCTATTCCAATTTAGATTCCAAAGAGAGAATATTTAAGAAGGGGAAAATCCACTTCAAATTGTGTTTCAATTTTGAACATCTGGCTGGCCTTCTACTATATACGTACTTATGTAAATCTTCTTCGGTATGACTCAAATCCCAGGTTAAAGGATTACAACAGTAACATAGTGTATTATGGTAAGATTTTCTGAAAATCGCGTGGGAGTTGATTGAGGCAGTAGGACTTGGTCAAAAAAAGATAAAATCGTTGGAAAGTAATAATTGCTTTTTCAGTTAATTAATTTTTATTATTAATATTAATTCTCTTAGGTCCCTTAAAAATTATTGTAATTTAATCATTGAAACCAAATTACGTCTATAATCTACATTATTTAATTGAATACCTAATGTCAAGTATAAATACGGCATAAAAATATTATATTAATAACAATTCAATTTATTAAATTTGTTACTGAATACAATTATTAATTAAACTTCATGCGATTAAAGTTTTCATTAGAGTACCTACTCAAACTTATTTAAAAGCATTTGGGAAAATTATTGTATTCATTTTATGTTCGTTGTACAAATTTATTGTAATATAGTTAGTTACCCAAACTGAATCATTGAAAAATGAAGAATTTAAGCAGAACAGATATTTGGACAGCGTTATCGCCAATTTGCTTTGTATTGAGATTACTTGGTGCTGAGCAATATTCAGTTTCGGGATCAAGCAATAACAGAAGCTTTAAAATTATACACCAGTGCAGTTTCAGTAGATTTAGATTATATTTATTTACAATAATATAAAACTTTTTTAAATAAAATAGTTAATTTAAACTTTTTAAAAAATGTTTATTTGAGCTTTCGGTGTTGTTTAACACCATCATCAGAAAATAATGAACATTTACATGGAAACAATAACAAGATTTCAACGTATTGTCATCTGATACGATCCAAAAAAATAATTAATAAAATGTAAAAGCCACGTGTAAATGAACAACCTAATTGGTAAAACGATCCAATTAGGAATGGGGGTTACAATAGACCGTGAGTTAAGGAAACGACCTGATATGTGAGGCTACTCAGGAAAAAACTTAACTCCAATACGTTGAAAAATGAAAAAGATTATACAAGTAGATGGCTATATATAGTGCTAAGGCCATCGATATCAGTTTTTCGGTTCATAGCATTTTTCTCCCTCTTGATGCATATCATCTCATGTAGTAGGCGATCATTGTAGTTCTTAACAGATTTGATAATTTCTGGGTTCTTAAAATATATATAGCCATCTACTTGTATAATCTTTTTCATTTTTCAACGTATTGGAGTTAAGTTTTTTCCTGAGTAGCCTCACATATCAGGTCGTTTCCTTAACTCACGGTCTATTGTAACCCCCATTCCTAATTGGATCGTTTTACCAATTAGGTTGTTCATTTACACGTGGCTTTTACATTTTATTAATTATTTTTTTGGATCGTATCAGATGACAATACGTTGAAATCTTGTTATTGTTTCCATGTAAATGTTCATTATTTTCTGATGATGGTGTTAAACAACACCGAAAGCTCAAATAAACATTTTTTAAAAAGTTTAAATTAACTATTTTATTTAAAAAAGTTTTATATTATTATAATATTATCAATAGTTAAAAGTCTTATATTATATATTTATTTACTTTACTATCTTTTGTTTTCACAAGTTTACGTTTTAAACTCGCCGACAGCGACGCTCGCTTTCTTAAAGTGCAACCAACTTTACTTTTAAATTATATTTTTGAATTTATTACATTCGTGAATATGATCGTTTTAGTATCAACGGTATTTTTTTGTGTTAAAAATGGAGAAAGGTGAAAGGATGATGCTTGCCGTTCAGAACATTATTAAAATTGATAAAAAATTGTTAAATCTTAAGCAAACAATTAATAATAAATTGGTATGTTACTTCAACATATTATCAATTATATTCAATATCGCGATTTCTGGAACTACATTTTTTGGGCTTCTAAGTTTGTATCAAAAGTTAACGCTTATATCCCTAATAACACAAACCAAAAATATACGCAAGAAAACCTATAATACTCGTATTCTACCATAAATAGACGATTTATACCAGATATAAACGATAAATAAACTATAGTGTGTTACTTGGGATTGTACTTCTTACCGTTTCTTTATATGTTTTTGACTGGTATTTTATATAGAAGCCTGATGTTATCGCTGTATCAACGATTTCATGCACTTCAAAAAATTTTAGGTGCAGTCCTTAGTCAAAAGAGAAACATAATTTTGTAAAACTGTACAGCAGTAGTCAATTCATTCATTATGAATTGTATACTACTGTAAAAGAAATAGGTGCAATAGGGTTTATCCCCATTGTCTTAAACCTTACGACAAATTTTTTGACGATTTTATTCAATTGCCATTGCCTTATTATATCAAATTTTGATATTTATAACCATGCGACCATGGAGAACATTTTCTTATCACTAACAAGTGCAATTGATACAGGGTTAATTATTTTTTGTAGTTACATAGTTGGAGAACAGGTAAGCTACAATCTGAAATTTGTAAAAAAAATATACATAATATGCAAGACTTTTAGGTAAATGGTTTGAAAAATAAATTATATAAGTTGTCATTGCGTACAAACAACATAAACATGAAAAATGAGGTAATGTAATACGTATTCAAAAACAATTAATTTTTTTGACGAAACTTGAATTTTAGATTAATGGATTTATTCTGCAACTTCTACACGAAGATGACCAGGTATCAGCAGGAGGTATTTTTAATTTAGACATGACTATGATCTACTCACTTAGGTTCATGAAATTCTAAACTTTTAATTATTTTTGTAGACAATTGGTGCTGTAAGTACCTATTTAATCATATTAACTCAGTTTGAACAGAATTGAACATCCTTGAGAGTAAGAAGAGACACTATTACATTAATTCTGAATAATGCACTTTTTTTATTATTGGTGAACTTAGCTATAGCGAGGGTAAATAATAATATTAATGAAATGTATTTTTGTATTTATTTGCGTTCTGGAATAAATATTTTAAATATAAATTAATAAATTACTTGTTAAACATGGTTTAAGTGAACCACCAATGCCTCCTTGAGCAAGAGTGCTCAAGAATTAAGACTGATTTTTAGTCCGCATATCAATCAACTGTTTTGCGTTTTATTGATAATAATCAATTCCATATAAAAAAAATTCTCGTCGCAAAGTGAACCCAATCCCATTAAAACATGGGCTACAGTTACCTAACCATTAATGTTCGAATAATACTTTCTTCTGCTACACACTAAAGAACAAGGTTAATATAGAAAATTGCCTAAAGAATCTTCGAGAATTAGGCCCAAACTTTTCAATAAATCGAATTTGAACTTAGCTAATTTAACGAGATTCAGTGGTAAAATTAACTAGATTCCCGCGCGTCGCTCATTTTGTTGACGGTGCGTGCACAATGAATGAAACTAACACTTAGAGTATTTCGCACCGGCAGAAGCAGCACGTCTCTCGTACATGTAACATCGATTTACTTTATGTTTTATTCGATATTTTGGGGTAAAACGTAATAGTTTACTGCCCCATACCGCAACTATCCTTTTTAATGCTATTTCAAGGGTCTCTAAGCTCCCGGTTTCATTTATCCCGGTTTTCTTGATGGGTGGCGCCTTCTCGTATGTTTAGCCTAGTAACCAGAGTCAAAACCGCCCTGGAGGGGTGCAGCTCGGAGCGGAGCGGAGGGGCGCCCCAAAAAAGGGCGCATTCCCTATCGAATGCACACCCCAAAAATCGAAGAAAAAAAATTTAATTTTTTCACTTTTTCGGCAATACACGGGTTATTTTCCATTTTTTTTGATAATATTTATTACTAATATCAACTAATCACACCCCCACCTATCCGAATTTCAAAGAAAAATTCAAATCGGAGCGAAAAAATTTCACGCGATTTGAAGGGAACGTCAATGAATTGTATCGCGTTTGCCTGGGGGGCGCGGCATATTTGATGCTAATTTCCCGTACTTTTAAAAAGTCGATTTTGGGGTTGTTTTTCAACGGTTCTCGAAAATTTTTGTTTCTATAGACTAAAATAAGCCTGTTCTTTAGTGTGTAGCTGAAGAAATTTTTTTCTGGCCATTAATGTTTACATAACTGGACCCAAAAAATGTTCCATGTGATTATATTATGCTTAGAAAGGTTACTGATAAGTTTAAGAATTAACACATTTTTTGACCATTCGCTATTACAAAACAGAACGTGACGCAACACAAGACGGCAGAATTCAATGAACTCTACAAAGAGATGTAAGAATGATTAAATTATTGGGGAAAATGCACTACGGACCTAGAATAAGAGATATAAGGAACCCAGCAAAGTATCTGGAAAATCCTTAGCAATAAAAAAAAAGAAATTAAATGAGTGCGTAGCTGGTAATAATTTATTATAGACGATAACTTTTGGTACGACAGTTTTAATGCGCTATAATCAACAACCACAACTCCGAAAGTAATACTTGACACTTACGCTATTGAAGAAGAATAAGCTTTTGATAAACTGGAGATGAAAACATAATACAGATCGGGTAAAATGCAAATAGAATAAATATCATAATAATAAAAGGATTACATGTTACCAACGGTGGAGTAGTCGAAGAAATATAAAAGTTTTTGGAATCTGAAGTATCTACTGGTAAAATCATACAAGATTGGAACTAAAATTGAAAAGAAAAGTAAAGAGAATAATTAATAGCTTGATAATAAGTTGTAAGATTGTAATTTTGAAATTAAAGTAATTTCAAATCTACCGCCGTTTTAGGTTAGAATAATTTTAATCGCCATGTATATTTGAAGTTTATAAAGAATCGTTTCGGTAACGATCGTGGGGGAACACGACGAGATTCAACGAGGAGCGGTAAAACAAGATCACTTGTTCGTTGGTAGATGCACCCATGGGGGTGAAGGTTATATTTGAAATCGAGAAACACACGAAAGTTAACGAAGCTTGCCATCTCGCCGTTTTTCGGAAAAATCTTCGCATCCATTCGTATTTTACGAGCTTCTAGTGGCTTCTAGTGATTTTTCCATTGTGTATTTGGTGTTTATTTATAAATTCAGTTCTATTTCGTTCACCAATTTTCAGGTTATAAGAATTTTGTGTTTAAAAATGTAATAAAGAAGTTAAAGCGAAGAAATAAAAGTAATTGTTCGTTAATTACAAGGTGAGGAGACGATTTTACACATACTACATAATTTGAATTTCTTTTCTTTTTATCTTTAGGTTTTCACACGTGTAGTAATGGCACGCGCGTTAGTTAAAGGAAAGCAAAGAAATAATAATAATCGTTTAGTGCTCGCAAGTTTTTAATCCAGTTAGCAGTTTTTAAGTCCAAATTTCTAAGATGAAATGTACAGATCGGAACTGTGCATCATTATTTTACGAAATGTCGTTACGCCAAGGATTTCATTACGAACATCACCAACAAATCATAAGTGGTTGTTTTTATGATTAAAAGTGCAAGAAAACAATGGAAACAAGTTATTGCTTATCATTTCACTGCAAATACTATTGCAACCCAGCATTTAAAGGCTCTTATTAAAGAAATAATATTACAACTTCTGGGGGATCGGATTAAATATTTTAGCAACGTAATGTGCTACCGATCGGTCAGCTTTATCTCAGTTATGTTCAGAGAAACGCCCTAGACAAAGTTCATATTATTTCTTTGTTAATGATCAGCCTATAGTGACAATTTTTGATGTTCCCCATCTTTCAAAAAATACACGTAACTCTCTATTAAAGTGCAAGATTCAATTTAACCCTCACAAGATTGCAAAGTTTGAACATATTATATGTATGTAAACTGATGTAAACTAACTGAACTGATTTATAGATGTTTTGTGATTTTTTTTAAATTAATAGAAATTTTGTGATTTCTTTTATAGTGTTTGCTTATGGACTTATTTCAGAATTAATTCTATTTATTCATAATTAAATTTCCTTTGCATTGATCATTCCTTTTGTTATTGAATACATTGTTATTTTTTAAAAATTTGTAGATGCTTTTATTAATATTTTTTCTGGCATGTAAGTTCGAATATGGTTCGATCTTGATGTTTTATTATATTATGGAAAATTTGAGTTTTACTAATTTATATTGTATATAAGGTTGTTTTAAAATTTATAGATTATAATTAAAAATTAACATTTTTATGCAAAATATTGCTTTTATTTGTTTCAAGTTTCATATTTTATTATGTTATGGTTTTATTTCTGTTCATGATATGTGATATTTTTGTTTAATAATATATATTTTTATTCGATTTATGACTTTTTATTCATATTTATCATGTTGAGCAGATCATTTTTTCAAATTCTTGAGAAATTTATTTAAATGATATTTTCTATGTAAACTGCCTATTACTGTAAGTTTACTATAGAAAATATCTAATAAATAAAAAAACTTGAAAAAATAATTTTAAAAGAAAATTCAAAGTACATTAAAATGCTATGGTTATTCAAATTTCGCGGTAAATTTTTAGTTTGCCATCTAGACGTCGAGAATCGGTAGAGGGCCGTGTTGCGCTTGTTTAACTAGGGATATTCTCTTCTCTTAATTTATATATTCTTTGGATGCACCACTGCATATAATCCCTATAAAGAAAAAACGGTCCGATTTTACTGGCGTTCCCCCACTCCTTAAAGGTATAAACTCGACTTGACATTCTATAATGACAGCAGTAGTTTTTTAAATTTTATCAATTTTAGTTAAAGAGTGGTGTGTTTTTGTGAATTTAACTATTTCTTAAGTAAATTATCTAGTAAATTGTTGCTTTTTTAACCTTCTTCTTGATGTGCCCTATCCGGTCTCCCGGACGTTGGCGATTACTATGGCTAATGCTTCTCTGTTTTCTGCCATTCTAAATAGGTCACCAGCCGCTTTTATTCCCGTCCATTCTCTTATGTTCTTTAACCAGGACATCTGCTTTCGACCAACACCCCTTCTGCCTTCGATTTTTCCCTTCATGATCAACTGAAGAAGTTGATATTTCTCGCCGCGTAAAACGTGACCCAGGTAGGATATTTTTCGACATTTTATGTTGTTGAGCAATGATCTTTCAGTGTTTGCCCTTCTCAATACTTCCTCGTTTGTCACTAGGTCCACCCATGGAATACGGAGCATCCTTCGGTGTATCCACATTTCGAGCGCCTCTAGTCGATTCATTGTGCTCACCTTCAGTGTCCAACACTCCACCCCATACATCAGGACCGACCAGATATAACATTTGACCATGCGTTGTCTCAGTTTGAGGTTCAGATTGTCGCTGGCAAGAAGAGCCCTCATCTTTCTGAAGCTGGAGCGAGCTATCTCAATCCTGCATTTTATTTCGACATCAGGATTCATATCGTCTGTAATAATGCTTCCCAGATATTTAAAGCGGTGAACACGTTCGATCGGTTCATTACAGAGGTTCAGTTGTGCGTCTCTATGTTGTTCTCGACTGAACACCATGAATTTGGTTTTCCCGATGTTAATGGTGAGACCCGCCTCCCGCCCCGCTATGTTTACTCTATTCACCAGTTGTTGTAGTGCCTCTAGGTTGTCACATATGATGAGGGTGTCGTCCGCATATCTTATAGTATTTAGAACGACTCCATTGACTTTAATGCCATACTCTACACCTTCTAGTGCCTCTTTGAAAATTCTATCAGAGTACAGGTTAAATAGCAGGGGAGAGAGAACGCAACCCTGTCGGACCCCACGCTGGATGCCCACTCTATCTGTTTTCATGTCTCCTATGCGAATTTCCGCTGTCTGGTCCCAATATAAGTTCTTGATTATCCTGATATCCTTGTCATCCAGTTGCATTTGTTTGAGTATCGCTATCAGTCTGTCGTGCCGCACCTTATCAAATGCCTTTTCGTAGTCGATAAAGCAAACGAAGACATCTTTTCGCTGATCTCTGCACTTTTGTAGAAGAACGTTAATGCTGAACAGCGCTTCTCGTGTACCAAACGAGTTCCTGAACCCCATCTGGCTATCATCGAGGTCATACTCACACTTGCAGCGTATTCTGGCGTGGATGATTTTCAGAAGGACCTTCAATAGGTGACTCATCAAACTGATTAGGCGATAGTCGCCGCATCTCCTGGGGTGGGCTTTTTTGGGTATTGTTATGAATGTGGATGTCAGCCAGTCCTCTGGTATTATGCCTGTATTATAAATCGAGTTGAATAGCTTCGTTATTGGTTTTATTTTTTTAACCTAAAATGGTTAATTTGTAATGGTTAAAATGTAAATCAAACACAGATCATCTAAATTATAGTCGTGACGATGGCTTTTACAAAATATGTAAACAGAGGGAAACTAAAATTAGTTTCAGATGAAACTTTTAAAATAATTAAATCATGTGAAAGTTCGTTTAATTATTTAGTAATAAAAAAAGATGGATTGATAAAAAATAACTTGCGCACTATTTTAATTAATGATGTAAAGAGAAAATTATTTGACAAAAATCCGTTTGGAATATATGCCCATCCGATATGTGACAGTGGCATTTCTCATGAATGGGAGTTAACAAATTTAATTTGTAAATTATTTTTTAATTTAAGATTCATACTTACAGAAAAAGGCTGACAATTTATAAAGAGAATTTATAAAGAGAAGTAAACTTACAAAACTAATTTTATTCAAAAATGTATAATTGCTTCTTTTTCAGTGTTTTATAATTTATTTGCTATGTATTTTTTATTTTGTAATAGGGAAGATGCATAAATTTTTTTTATAGCGTAGTTAGATCAAAAATAACTAAATATACAAATTAATGCTATTTAATTTATTTATTTTCGTTTTGATAATAATTTAAAAAATATTTAAAAATCCGTCAATTTGAATTGAACGAAACGACCGCGCAATTTGCTAAGTGACTGATGACGTCACAAGTTAAATTTTACATTCATTTATGTTATTTTTCTGTGGTTTTGTGCTTTGAAAGTTGAAGTTTGTTAGTGTTAAAGCTGTTATTTATCATAATTAAATCAATTAAAAACAAGAAAGTTAAAAAAGTACTTTACACGAGTAGAATAAACATGAAAGTGAGGTTATTGTTATTGTGCCGGTGACTTCGTTGCGTTTAAGGTCATATGATTTATTTTAAATTATCATTGAATTTTAAAATGGATTATTTATAACAAAATACAATAAATAGAAGTTATTTTTGCTGATTTGATATTTAATATATAGGATTAATCGGAAAATACTGTTTTAACTAAATTTTTTTATTCATGCATGTTCCCCATTCTATTTTTGTGTTTATAAGAAAATAATTATATATATTTTTAAAAATAATATGTGTAGTTTTAATTAAAAACCACATTTATTAAAACCACATTAAAACTACAATTATTTTAATCATTTATCACATCCTAATTTCTTATAATTCATTTATTTAAACGTTGAAACATCATTTTTTATCCTATGATTATGCACTACAAGATTTGAATCGAATCCTTTAAGGAGTGGGGGAAGCGTAAACTTACGTCGGACCGTTTTGTTGCATTTAGTGGTGCCTCCAGTAGTTTTAATATATACCTCTATGTTCGTTGGTCATTTAACACGCTAGATTAGTTTGTTGAATTTAGATAAATTCTATTTTGTTAATTTACAGTGCTGTGTTTAATACCCAGGTATAAACGTTATTATAATTTATTAATTGTTCTATATTATATTTTTGGCAATGGTAAAGAGGTTGATTGATTTGATTTTAATATTATTTTAGGGGTTTTTCAATTTATTACAACAGAACTTTGTTGAAAGTTTATTTTAATGTCTTACATTAAAATCAATTTAATAAATACACATCACGGTTACTGGTTATTAGGTAAAGGATGGATAATTTCATTTATAGAATATATTTATTACGCGGTACAATTTATTACAATGTGTATGGGTCATGAACGCATTAAATGCACTCTTTGTTCAGGTTAGAATGTGGGTGTAAGGTTGCATCATAAGCATAAAGATAACATTCTTTGAAGCGCTAAGAATAACCATTCATAAAAAGCAACGTATGAAATTTACAAAGTAAATGCAATAATTATTCATATACAGGATGTTCTTAAATTCAAATCAGCTTGAATTTATAAATGAAAGGTTTTTATTAGTTAAAATAGATACACAACTAGTAAATTAATTTATGTATCATATACAGGGTGTTGTTTCAAATTAATTAATCATTATTTACAATTATAAAGAATTTAATAATTCCTTGCCCTCACAAGGTGTAGGAAATAATGTACCGGGTGTTCACAAATTTTATATACATGGTAGATTTTGACTTAGGTAATACAATGTTTTGGTTTCGGTTTATTAAGTACAATTTAGCTTTCCGACGACTCTTGGTATGAATGGCCCAAACCCCTTGGTAGGCTGGAAGATAAATAACTCAGTACTACATATGCTTAAATGCAAACAATAAAGCAAGTTTACATTAAACCGTCCCCAAAGACTTGTATTCATTTAAGTTGTAGTAACGTAGATCTGGTTTTGGTTATTTTGGTTAAAGGGGTGGTGGTGTAAAGGTAGATTTAAAAGGTATTTTTTTCCATTAACAGCTAGTGTTTCAATAAAACACATAGCTTCCCAAAATCTTCTAAAATGTACCAAGTACATGAAGAAAAGATTATAACAATCCAAAGGATTGAATCCCAACAAGTAATTTAAAAGTTATCAAATTAATAACATAAAGCGATTTAAAACAAATCGACTTTCAGGGTAATTAAATTTATAGATTTATTAGGTCACGGTTTAGGTAAATCATTGCTTCAGGTTAAATTCCTCAAACAAGAATATTAAAGATAATAAAAGAATTCACATTGCCCAAAATATGGTAGTTTTATTTGTGTTGGAAGTTTAATGTTCGTCACTCTTTCGGAGCGATCATTTGTTTTTGTTACAGTTGTTTTGACACTATGTTTTGTACACCGGAAGAAAGAGTTTGGTTACTAGATGGCGATCGTAGGTATTTCACAACGTGGTGGTCCAAGCTATTTTCCGTGTCGTCGAAGAAATGTGATTTTAGGTTTGAACTTGGTTAGTTCTCAAGAGATGGCGGTTTTCTGGAGAGGACGTTGGCGCGAAGTTCAAATTCAAAAGTTGCATCTTACAAAGTCCTAAGGCGAAATTGGGAAACTGAAATTATATTATTATCGACAACGATTTAACAGTTGAATAAAGAACGATCAAACGAGATCTGAAAATAGTAGTAAAGAAGAAAAACGGAAACACAAAAATAACAAAAAGACAAAATACTAGAGAATGTAACGGTTCGAATTTTCCCGTTACAATTTTGATTATTTAACATTTTTAAGTGGGAGATTGTCGTGGAGGAGCCAGGAACTATGCAGCGATAGTGGTGCAAGAAGTACGTTTTGTAGTTTCAAGGCAAGAACCTCAAAGTTTTTTATTATTGGTTTTTAATCAACAGCCACTGTACCTGGGAGATGCTCCTTTACTGTTCTTTTCCTGGGCTTCTCAATTTTTGCCGGTTGGCCATTTGGCGACAAATTTTGTGGAGAGGTACCAGATATCATCATTATAAGAAAGAAAGAAGTATAAGAAACACTTTTTTTTCATCCATTTGTGTCTATATGAGCCTGGAGCGCTGCAGCCTTCCTATAATATTCGGCTTTCTAGTATTTCGTATCGTTTTTAATTTTAAAATTGCATTAATTTACTTAGAGATTATATGCTTGGCACATCTGCGTTTGGGAACAGTCGATTTCGTCGACCATCTTATTTGTTATATTTCTTATCACAATCATTCGCCACATTTTTCAAGTTATGTTCACGTTAATTTCCTTGAGGAAAATAGCATTTCTTCTGAAATTTATATTAATAAATTATTTTGGTTATTATTTGTTATTTCATGTTAATGTTTTTCTAACAAAACAAAAAAAAGAGAAATTTATTACGTTACTCAGATTAGCAGCGTTATTAGGTACACTGTTGATATTTTAAGAGCGTTTGACTAATTTTCACGAAAGATAATTTATGTTGCCAAAATTAAACTTTATCGTTACGCCCTGAGTTTTATCATTTTGCACAGGCTGATTTTTGGCCTGTTTCAAGAATCATAATAAATGGTGAAGTATATCGATGGAATAAGGAAAACCTAATAATACAGGTTAAAAAAACAAGAAACCAAGAACAAAAAACTGATACCACAAAAATGCAACCGAACGAAAAATTGATAACGAACATTGCAATGACTATCAATAAGGAGATGGATTACAATAAAAAAACCAGAGATACGGTAACGATGAAAGTTCGAAGAAAAACACTATGCAAAGATAAGCAAAACCCGTTAAAGAAAAATAAAAGAAATAAGAGACAGAATAAGAAGACGTCACACGTCTTCTTATTGTGTGAAAAAACTAAGAAACTAGGAAGAGGAGAGATTTGTTAAGAAACGATAAAAGAACCATAATAGCCTATACAGAAGCAAATAAAACACTAAACAAATCTATAAACGACGATAAGAGAAGACAATTAGTAAAGGAAATATTGAGAGTGATAGAGGAAGGTAAAAGGATGACAAGTGTAAGACGATCTTTAGGAAGAGAACAAATAACTGAAATTAAAAACAATTATAATGTTTAATTAAAGATAAAAGATAGATTCTCCAAGTAGTGAAGGCATTCTATCAAGACCTATACGAACAAAAACATGCAAAATGGGAGAGATCGAACAAGAACTAAAACAAGTTGTAACGAATTTTTGCATTACGTTACTGTATATTTATTTCCCAACATCCTGTATGCGACAACTTTTTAACTTTTCGGATATGTGTACGCATGTCTGAGAATTGCCGAAGCATTAGCATTTTTTGGTTTGACGAGACACGTTAACTCGTGCAACATTTTGCTAATTCTTTTGATTTAATTAATGTTTTAGTATTATAAACATTATTATTAGTAACTGTAACGCGTTAGCGGAAATAAATAGATTCAGTTCATGTAAGTGTAGGGTTGCCATCCGTCCCGATATATCGGGACTGTCACCTTTATTGAGCTATCTGTCCCGACAAAAGCCTCAAATGTCCCGATTGAAATTACGCAATGCAAATTTTAATTTTCCGTGCGTCCCATAGCCCGTACGTGCCGTGAAGTGCCGTTGGACGGGCGCAGGCGGCCGGTGGGTGGCAGGTAGGGGGGAGAGAGAGAGACGAGAGCGCCGCTTCGCCGCTAGTTAGTCGCTCTTTGAATGCCAGCCGTATAGAACGATTGTTTTGATTTTGAACCGCGCAGTGTGTGAGTTTATTCATTTATTTACGAAAATGTCTGCAGTAAGAAAGAGGAAGTGCCATTTTTCGGACGACTATAGGAAAGAGTGGAGTTTTATAAAGAAAGGACGTACGAATGAAGAAGCGTTCTGTGTTATGTGTAATAGTCTTATATCAATTACTCATGGAGGTAAGGCTGACGTAAAGCACCACATTTCTACGACCAATCACAAGAAAAGGTTCGCTGTTGTATCTACATCAAGGCCTATATCCGGATTTATGATTAAAGAAGATACTCAAGAAGAATTGCTTATTGCGGCGGCGGAACTAACGACAGCTTATAAAGTTGTCAAACATCATCAATCTTTCAGTTCACTTGACTGTAACGTAAAACTGAATGCTACAATGTATCCCGACTCTAAAATCGCAGCAAAACAGTCCACAGCAAGAACCAAGGCTACAGCAATTGTTAAAAATATTCTCGCTCCACATTCTGTGTCACAAATAAAAGAAAAATTGCAAGAAGTTTCGTATTATGGAATAGGCACCGACGCGTCCAATCACAAAGCTGAAAAGATGTTTCCTTTACTTGTTCAATATTTCACTGAAAACGATGGTATCCAACAGAAGCTATTGAAGTTTGATTCTTTAAAAGATGAAACATCGGACACTATTTCCAAATATTGTCTCGACACTTTAAGACAATTGCAGATTCCACTAGATAAGCTGATTGCTTTTTGTGGTGACAATACTAATACCAACTTCGGAGGGCTTGAAAGACGCGGTCGGTGCAATGTTTTTCATAAAATAAAAGAAGATTTGGAAAAACCTATAGAAGGAATTGGATGTTCAGCCCATATTCTGCACAATACTATATCAACCGCTGCTGGAATCTTGTCTGTGGATGTCGAAGTTATCGTCCTCAAAATATTTAATTATTTTTCAATATACACTGTTAGGACGGAGAAGCTGAAAGAGTTCTGTTCGTATGTTAATATTAATCATCAGACTCTTTTGTCACACTCAAGAACAAGATGGTTATCATTAATGCCCGCGGTTGAAAGAATCCTGAAACTATGGACACCACTCAAAAGTTTTTTTGATTCGGAAGAAAATCCACCTAAAATTATTTCAGATTTCTTTAAAAGTCCGATCAGTGAAATTTATTTCCTCTTTCTGCATTCCAACTTGAGTTTGTTTCAAAATAATATAAAAAGCGTTGAAAAGAACAAGGTGTCTATAGTTGAAATCAGAAAAATATTAAACGAAACGCATAACACCCTGATTGAAAGGAAATCTGCCAAATTTATTGGCATGCAAACCAAAATCCAAATGAACAAACTTAAAAATGAGAATCCAACTCCTGAAACAACAGTTTTGATTTCAAGATTTGAAGAGGAAGCTGTAGCATTTTATAATACAGCTTCCGAGTATCTGAAAAAGTGGTCTGTTTCGTTTGATAAATATGAAGTGTTCGATTGGATGACACTATCTGAAATCCCAGAATGGGGAAAAATCGAAAACACTATTTTATACCTGAATAGTAATGGTGTGAATACTTTCAGCGATAATCTCTTTGAGCAACATAATTATCTTAAGAGCTTTCTAGAGGCTAAGCTTGGTTCGGAAGAATGGAATTCGATCGATTCGGTTGCAGAGAAGTGGCTTTACTTTTTCAAAGAAACTGAAAATCCGGAAAGAAAATGCCTTCTTTTGAAATTATGCGAGTATTTATTTTCTATTCCTGCTCACAACGCCACAGTAGAAAGAGTTTTTTCATTAATGTCGGCCCAGTGGACTCATGAACGAAATCACCTGCTCCCAGAGACTGTGGAGTCGATTTTACAGTGTCAAGTCAATTATAACATGAGTTGTACAGAGTTCTACAATTATGTTAAAAGGTACCCAGAATTGTTGAGAAAAGCGAAATCTTCTGAAAAGTATGACCAGCCAAGTACTTCTGCAAGTACCAATTAAAGTAACCTATAAAACAAACATATTTACTTACTTATTATAAAATAAAGAAATTGTTTAAGTATTACAAAATTTTTATTTGCTCCATCCTGAAACGTCCCGACGAGACCCTGGCCGAATATGGCAACCCTATGTAAGTGGCAATTATTTTTTACAACATTATTTTTAACGCATATAAAACTTTTTAGAATAGGTACATATGCGAAGAGCTGTCAAATTTTGCTGTCAATTTTCACGTTACGACAACCTGTCACGTTTAGCTGTCAAATTCAGTTAAGATTTTCAATTATTGGTTTGACATTTTTCCACCTACTGTCGAACAAGTTTTCATATCAACGATTATAAAGTTGATTGCTGACACCACAACATCAGGACGAGCAGAGTATTTGATAACCGGGTTGACCTGTCCGCAAGATCAAGTTGCATTTGCTTTATTCCGAGACCAATCGGCAAAAGAATCCATCATTCCAACCACTGGTGACTGCAGAAAGATTATAGGAGATCCCGCAATTGTATTGCGTTGTTTCGGGCATTGTAGAACCAAAGAGTACTTGGAGGTTTGTGCCATTATTTTTTTCTCTTATAATCAGTACCTACTGCAGTAATTCTATACACCGTTATTTCACTTTCACAATTGCCGTCTGCAATTGTAACGATTCTGCCTTTGATTTGGTAGCATTAATCGTTAATATAACTGACTGCTTGTGCTGTACATTCTATAACGATATTTTTAATTTAATAAACGATTACTTGTTTTTTGTCGTTAGCTTTATTTATCTGATCAGCGATTACCTGGAGATTCTATATCCACGACCTTTTGCCTCCGCAAAAAATAAAGAGTTAGCTTATACGACCATCAGGGTTTTACGTCTGTCACACGAAATTACTGTTAATATTTATATTGGCAGATGTGAAGTTTTGCTACTTCAACTCCGCAGGTCTCATTAGCTTGTCGAGCTTCGAAGAGTAAAACATCTTACAAAGTCGTAATGAATATAGACTCGGAAGACATGCCAGATATAAACAAAGAAGCGATAATGACGGCACTAAATCATGCGAAGAATAATAAGGCACCTGGACCTGATGAGGTTACTGCTGAACTAATGAAAGAATGTGGAAGAGCAGTTACTGGAGAGTCTAAAGATACTATTCAACAAATGTCTACATGAGAGAAGACTCTCACGAGAATAGAATACATCAATCTTTGATGAGATACAGGCGGTGATACACGAATTGGATATTCATTCACGGAAGATCGGTTTAAATATGAACGTACACAATACAAAGATAATATACCAATCAAGAAGACAACAGAAAGTTGTATATATCAGGGTGTTACGACTGTGGTCTTCACGGTTTATTTATTTTAAAATTTCAGAATGTAGAATCAGGGTGTGCATCGCATTTGTTTTTAAAAAGTATATTTTGTGAATAAAGTACTTAAATTTTGGGGCAGTTGGGACCAAAAGATATTAATTTTGTCCAGATTTGTCATGCATGTGTTTTCAAGTTAAAAATATCGTTATTCACAAAATTTACTTAAATGTTAGTCAATGTAAAAATATTCAGTTTCAAGTTTAAATGGCATTTTGGGATTAGCTTACGTTAAAACGCCGCCACTTGACCAGCTGCATTTTCACACATGTGCTGTGAAACAAAGAAACGGCTCTTCTGGAAGGGCGTATTACGATGTAATGCTCCATATATTTCTAAAGTAAAAATACGGTGTACAGCGCCTAGAGACCCAAAATTTATATTAGTCGGAGATATTCAAAAAATTGTTACTTTCACCCGATTAATTTTTACTTTACTTACTGTAAAATCCCTTGGCTAGCTTTTTTACGGTGACAATAGAACATCTTACCTCAGGTGCAGGCAGTAGATTTGTACTAACTTCCAAGACACAAGAAAACACGAGAATGTGAATAAAAATATTTAATTTAATCTAATAACAACTTTCCAGGACCTCAAAGTCCTGGATCGATGCACCAAAAAGAATCCAAATTTTACAAATGAACCTAATGCTACCATATACAAAATTATACCTTAAAACAAAACAAATTATACAAAATGAACAAAATTATACCTTAAAAACTATCAGCTTACCCTAGTTTAACGTAACAAACAACACCTAATTGCCCTTATCATCACTTAACAAACAACACCTAATTTCCCTGAACACGGCCAAATCGAAACAGATGCTGCAGATGGACCAGTCTTGGAAATGACCCTTTGTCGTTGCACTTTAAGGCTTGGTGAATCCCCAATTATAGATTAATTTATTTTATTTAAAATTGACGAACTCAACCATTCGATAGTTTATTAACTTGGATTATTTTAATTCAAAGGTAGATTGTTTTTGTTCAATTGAATTCTCGAAGGTTTTCGTACTTGTATTTAATTTAAATACGAATTATTTATTGTTTTCTTTTTCTTATTCGAACTCATAAAACGTATACGAACTTTTGCAGAATAATCAATATTTTTATTTAATTAATTATTGATCACACCAAATTTGCACTGTAATTTTCCTAAATTTGTTCCACAACTTAACCAAAATTTCCTAATTTACTCGACCTAATAATGAGCACAGTGCATGAATATAATCATGTCCGCGTTGTCTTGGTTCGACCTGCACTGCCTCATTTTTCGTGTCCTACCCTTACATATAACATTTTAAATTCGGAGACAAACATAATCCCTCTCTATTCGACAAAGAAATCATTTCCTTATTAGTTGACCATATGTTTAAGTTTTACAAAACTGACCGAAGTTTCTTTGAATATCTCCGGCTACTATAAATTTTGGGTCTCTAGGCGCTGTACACCGTATTTTTACTTTAGAAATATATGGAGCATTACATCGTAATACGCCCTTCCAGAAGAGCCGTTTCTTTGTTTCACAGCACATGTGTGAAAATGCAGCTGGTCAAGTGGCGGCGTTTTAACGTAAGCTAATCCCAAAATGCCATTTAAACTTGAAACTGAATATTTTTACATTGACTAACATTTAAGTAAATTTTGTGAATAACGATATTTTTAACTTGAAAACACATGCATGACAAATCTGGACAAAATTAATATCTTTTGGTCCCAACTGCCCCAAAATTTAAGTACTTTATTCACAAAATATACTTTTTAAAAACAAATGCGATGCACACCCTGATTCTACATTCTGAAATTTTAAAATAAATAAACCGTGAAGACCACAGTCGTAACACATCCCTTATCCTTAATAAAAAAAACAATAAAAAAAATGAGTGAAAGTACTACACTCTCATAAAAAAATTCCCAAATATTAATTACTTCTACATACAAAATAATTTTGTTCCATATATTTCCAAAAAAATTTCAAAGTCACCCTCATAAGGGGTGAGTAAATTGACTACCTCCTTGCGGTATTACTGACAAACTGACGTTCTTCCGAATAGAGACGCTTCAACCCAAAAAAAATATATTAAGTTCCAAGATTAAACACATTAAAGTTGTAAAAATATAAAAATAATATCAAAATCGAGTTCCCACTGGATATTATTAATTGTTGTTCCTAACCTTAAAATTGAAATGAATGCATAACCGATACGTACGCAACAAGACTTAGATTAACTTTTAACTAAGCGAGAATGAGCCTAAAATCTGAGGACCAAATAAGTGTTGAATTATGTACAATAAAATGCCAAAATCGAAAAGTCTAAAATTCTAAATTTAATAATAAATAAAAATTTAATAATAAATAAAAAATTAATAAAATTCTAAATTCTAAACTAAAGTAAAAATAATTAAAACCAAATCATACAATTAACAAACCGAAAAATTAATTATAAGAACAGTCTTCAGACACTTCACTCCTTTTGAAAGGGGTAACCTCAACGCGTGAATGCATACTGTAGTGCAAGAATACGTTACCTAAACACAATATGCGTAACCTGAATGCAACAAAGCGTACCCGGAACGCAACAAAGCGTAACCTAAACGCAACCAAGCGTAACCTAAACGCAACAAAGCGTAACCTAAACGCAACCAAGCGTAACCTATACGCAACAAAGCGTAACCTAAACGCAACAAAGCGTAACCTAAGCACTCAAATAATGCATAGACTAAATATTCAAATGTACTACTGTGCTAATTACAGAAGATAGATGCAGTTTTAACGTCGTACTCAGGACGGGAGACTGTAACCCTATCAAAAAATTCAAATTATGCTCTTAGGGTCATCTAAAGGGGAAATTTTATTATTGGACGCCACTTGTTTTCTTATTTTGACTTCCGGTAAAAACAAGAAACCGTAAAGTCAAGGAGGGCAATCATATTTACAAGCCCAAAAATTATTAATTAGCATTAATGCTTCGCGGGGTAGAATAAATATGTGATAACACCAAGGTGTTTACCAGAGTGTACCACCAAAAAACGACAACTTTGAGTTTACACGGAGGAGAAAATTAAAAAGACTACCTAAAGACTAGGTTTTACAAGGAGGGAAAGAACAAGATACTTAAATGTCAACAAAAAATGCTTGCGCGGAGAACAATAACATAGGGACGGCTAAAAAGCTTTCACGGAGAGTTGGGTTGTTCATTAATATTGAACGTGGCTTAAAATTCCGAAATCGCGAAGATTTTGAAATAACGAATCAAATTTACATAATATAACGCTAACTTAAAATTAGAGTGATTGACGAAAATCTTACCAAGGAACTGAACTTTTTCCGAGAATCGTTCTTGGATAGGATCCGGGTCACCCATCTAGAATGCTCGACACAAGGAAACAAAGCAAAGTTTCAAGGTTCAATTCAAGCTCAACCAAAAAAAATGAAATTTACAAGTTCTAAAATCTAAGTAAAAATATTAAAAAAATCAAGATCTCGCACAAAAAACAAACGAATTTTCCAAGTACTGTCGATGCATTTCGCAAATTAGAAACAACGCAGTTGGTAAATGAGAAAATTAGACGTAGATCCGCGTTTGATCATGAACAAGAACAAATACTAATCATATTTACAAGTCCAACTTAAATTTGGACCGACAAACATAGCCTGGTCAAAACAAATTACTTGACTCGCTACGCGAAGTAATCATTCTTAATAATGATCCCGCAAAATTTTGCTTAATATTCTTTTGGGTTACTTTGATGAAACCACATTAACAGATTGTATAAAAATTTCTTTCTGTAAACAGAATTCTTTTTTAATAAATTCGCGACTTACTTACCAACCTGGTCAAGTGTCACGAAAATCCTAACATATCCTAAGGTCATTGAACTGAAAAGTTCATGACTTACCTCAATTGGTTACCGAATCCTAACTAAATGAAAGATTCCTAACATATCCTAAGGTCATTGAACTGAAAAGTTCATGACTTCCTCATTAATTATTGGTTACCTAATCCTGACTAAATGGCAAATTCCTAACAGTTTCCCAAAACCTCAACTATATAATTCCTTTTACCTAAAACTTTATTTAATCCGAAGAAATTATTCCACATTCGAAACCAATTCACCTTCAAATCAAAGTTATAATCGTTTAAATTTTAAATTATGTCCTCATTTGAAGTTTACCACAAAAATTATTCTCAAAATATACTACAATATGATTGAAGATCATAAAACCCTACTACAAAATTGATTAATCCGGACTTCAATAATTAATCGATCAAGAAGAAAATTGCGTTAATAAAACCTAAATTTCCGTAATACCCTAGTTAATTCCTAAACAATACCTAACGAACTGAAGACGGTTGAACTTATTTTTCCAAAACTAATTATTACCAAATGTGGTTATCCACATAATTACCAAAACAAAAAATATAACCAAACTTACTGCAATAATGAGTTAAATTGTTCAAGGTTCGAATACCAAACTAGTAACTGGCCTGATTGGTTCCTTTACCATCGCAAACAGCGCTATTCACGAAAGAAAGAATCCAACGTTATGGATCCATCAACAAAGAGAAGCATTACAAAACTGGATACATTTAACAACAATATTACCTTAAGACGATAAACTGAATAAAATTGGAAATTAAATTAATGATTATGATATTATAACTTTAATCTTCAAAATCAATAGCGGTACCCTTAAAAGGTTTTAAATCCTTTATGTGCCAAATTCCGACATTCTGTCCCTTTTCATTAAGAAGTTCGTAAGATAATGTTCCTATTTTCCTAATAATTTTACACAAAATGAATTTCGGCGCAAGCTTAGCAGCAAATTTGTTAAGCTTATCGGACTGGACTACATTACGTTTCCAAACTTGTTCATTCACCTGAAAAGAAAGAGGACGCTTTCTTAAATCATACCGTTTTTTACTAATTTCATACGAACGTTTTAGATTTTTTCTAACTTGTTTATATAAATCCGGAAGGGCTTCTTGATCCTCATTATTAATTAATTTTTGCTCAATTTGAATAATTTCATTTGCATTGGGAGCATTACCGAAGAACGAGCCGGATATGGGAACATACCGATTAAAAACCAAATAAGAGGGCGTAAATTTGCTAACATCATGTTTAGCAGTTCGAATGGCCTGAGCGATCTGATGGATCTTCTCATCCCACCGCGTGTGATCCTCCTTAATGTATGATGAAATTGCTGCAACTAAAACCCTATTAACACGCTCGGTCGGATTGACCTGAGGGTGATACCTCGCGTTAAACCAAATTTTCTGAACCTGATAACGTTCAATTAATTGTTTAAATTCCTTAGACGTGAACTGTACGCCATTATCACACAATATAATTTGGGGTATTCCAAAAATTAAAAAAACTTGGTTTTCCATGAATTTAGCAACTCCAGCTGCTGTGGCTTTAGCCATTGGGTGAACCAACACAAATTTAGAAAACCAATCCGTTACTACTAAGAGGTGCTGATTGCCTTTTTTTGATCGGGGAAGTGGTCCTAATAAATCAACTGAAATTAGTTGAAAGGGAAACGATATATTTTTATATTGTCCCATTAATCCCGGACGAGCTTGATTAGAGCTCTTTTGAGAACCGCAAACGCGACAATTTTCCACGTATCTTTTTACGTCGCGTGCCATTTTTGGCCAATAATATAGATCTGAAATTCGGGATAAAGTTTTGTTTACTCCGAAATGTGCCGATGTAGCATCATCATGACATCTCCTTAAAATTTCCTGACGGTTTGCCGTAGGTATGACTAACTTCCATTCCGGTACATTGGATTTGATGGGTAGGTCATTGGGAATAAATTTATACAAAATATCGTTTTCAATCCTAAAATTAAAATATTCGTCGGGATTGTGTCCAACGGATTCTAACATATTCGTATACCACATATCGGGAATGAGGGTATCGATAACATTAAGTGATGCAATATCGCGAGACAAGATGTCGGGGACAATATTCAACTTTCCTGGTCGGTGCTTAACTTCAAAATCATACTGTGCCAATTGCATTGCCCATCTCGAGAGGCGGCCGGTCGGGTTCTTAAAACGATTCAAAAATTGCAAGCAAGAACAATCCGAAATTACTACAAAACTGGTCCCTTCTATATATCCCCTAAATTTGTTAATTGCAAAAATTATAGCGATTAATTCGCGTTCCGAGGCAGAATATTTTTGTTCTGCGGTCGTTAATGCTCTACTTGCATATGCCACCGGATGTTCAAGTCCCCCCTGTTCTTGGAAAAGGACCCCCCCGACCCCCACAAGGGAAGCATCGGTCTGTACATAAAATTTTTTCGTGAAATCTGGACTTATTAATATGGGTGCAACCGTAATTAATTTTTTAATTTCCTTAAATGCCTCTTCTGCCTCAGGGGTCCACTGAACGGTTTGCCCCTTTTTCTTATTTTTAATTAAAGCCGTTATTGGCGACGACACGGTTGATAAATTTGGCAGAAAGACTCGATAGTAACTGACTAACCCTATCAATCGCTTAACCTCGGTGGTTGTCTTAGGCGTCTTAAATCTTTGAATAGCCTCAACCTTATCCGGATCTGTACGGAGACCTAATTCATCTACGATGAAACCTAAAAATGTTAGCGATTTGCAACAAAATTGACACTTGTCAAGGTTAACTTTAAACCCTGCCTGACCTAAGCGTTCATAAATAGTCGTCAGAGTACTAATATGTTCCTCAAAAGTTGGTGATGCAACGATGATATCATCGAGGTACACAAAAGCTTCTTCCTTATGTAAAACTGAACCGAGGGTCTGTTCCATGGCCCTTTGCAAAGTTTGAGGGGAGTTACTGAGCCCAAATGGGGTAACTAAATAATGGAACAAGCCCTTATTTGGTACACAAAAAGCCGTTTTTGGCTGCGAGGACTTTTCTAACGGTATTTGCCAAAAGGCTTTACGTAAATCAATGGAAGACAGAAATTTTGCATTTCGTAACCGGTTAAGGATGCAATCCGTTCGAGGTAATGGATATGAGTCCTTTACCGTAACCGCATTTAATTTACGTCCATCGAAACATGTTCGTATTTCACCATTCTTCTTGGTGATCATTAAAATTGGGCTGCACCACGGAGAATTGCTTTCCACGATGACTTTGTCCTTCAACATTTGGTCAATTTCCGCGTGAAGCCTAACCTGCATATATGGGCTCAAAGGGTATTGACGCTGCTTAATTGGGGCCGCATTTCCTGTATCGATCACGTGACTAACATTTTTGACACACCCCATTTCGTGGGTGGCTAAAGTTTTAAATTTATCAATTATCGTATTTAATTGATTTTGCTGTGACCGAGTCAACATAATAGCGCTTGATATTCCTTCGCTTGTAGCAATTTCTTTTTGCTGCGCAGTATTCCAAGAAAAATTACTGAAATGCAAAGACAGCTGAAATTTGTCGCAAAAATCGGATCCTAATAAAAATTCGTATGCTAAATTTGGAACTACTAGAAAAGTAATAGTTCGTTCTATCCCACCTAAACGAATTTTTAATGGTAACGTACCACATACCTTACTATACCCTCCATTAGCGACTTTAATTTCCTTAACCGTACTAAATTGAATCTTTCCATATTTATCGGGATTTAATAATTTTAAACCCTGTTTTCCTATGATCGAATTCATAGCCCCTGTATCCAATAATGCCGTAATTGTCTTTTTATCTATATTAATCTCAAGGTGGGGTCGATTATCATAAGGTCTTTTTATCATTATGGGAGCCGCAAATTGGGGTTGTTGATGAAAGTTGCGCACTCTTACCAACCAGTCAGCCCACGTGGCTTTATTGAAAAAAGAATTTATTCTTTTGAAGGGGTACGAGGGAGGTAATTTGATACTCCTCGACCTTTTCCGCGGCCACCGTTTCCCAATCTGAACGTTACGTGTCGTTGGATGTTTAAATTTTCCATTTGTTTTTCCAAAGGACGACTTGCCATATCTTGATTGCCGGCGTCCTGATTGGCAACCAAATTTTCGTTTTCCGTTCGAATTGAATTGAGTTGGGACGTTTTTTGTGAACAATTAGGACAATTAGCCTTTATTACATCTTTCGTACCACAACGGTAACAGAATATTGTGTTTTGCCTTAACCCGCATGAACTAAAATTGTGCCCTTCATTTCCACAATTCCAACAAATGTAATCTTTAGTTGATAACTTATTATTCTCTACTGGCCTAATAAAGTTTGCACTTGGCGCTGCCGCATTAATTGACCGAATATTTTTTGTTCTTAAATTATTAAAATTATCATTGGGTGTAAAATATTGACTATTTTCCCGCGAAACTGCCGGACTCGAAGCATACTCTACTGCATTACTTGTATTAGCGAAAACACGACGGGGTTTTGTATTCACCGTACTGTAACTTTCTAATCTCGACTTCAATTCATGAAGAGATCGACAACTATCCTTTAAGGACTCTAGCGACGCGAAAGATTGTAGCGCAAGCCTTTCGGCATAAAAAGGGTTGAGGTTCCGTATTACTTGCGCAATAATGTCTCCTTCGGACATTTTAACATCCCGACGCCTACAAAGTGATTCTACTGATAACACAAAAGTAAAAATATTTTCATTGGGGGCTTGTATCCGTTTCCTTATTTCATCCTGTAATGAAAGTTGGTAATCACGCGGGAGAAAATCCCGTTTTAAACATTTAACTAATTCGGACCACGAATTAATTTTATCTTTAATATTGCGGTACCAATGTACCGCCGAACCTGAAAATAAGTCGAATGCTGACGTAAAAAGGTGTTCTTCTGTCGCTCGTCGCGCTTCGCGTAAACCCTCAATTTTTTCTAAAAATACCAAAACATTTTCTTTGTCTTCATAACCCTCAAACCTAATTCCCCATTTATAAATTGGTATGCTTTTATTGTTTTCAATTACCGATGTGTTATTATTTCTCAAGCTACAATACTTTTCTTTCTTTTTATTGCTAAATAAACTGTTAATAATTTGAAGTTGTGTCCAAAACCCTTCTATAATTAATTCTTTAGCTTCATCTTCTTCGTCCGACAGTGATTTTACTCTATTATTTAAATTATTTAACCTAGTTTCAATTACCAAAATTTGATCCTCATTTAGCCTAGTTTCTAAAATACGTAAAAGATCCTCAATAGTCGCATTAATTTCCGAAACTGAAGTATCGAAATTTAATTTGGATACTACAAATGTACGTGGTTCTTTTAATTCATTTTCAAGTTGGATTCTTAACTGAATTCTCATAGAAATGAGTGTCTTTTTAGGCGTAACACCCCGAATTGATAATTCGTACCTAGTTTCATCAATTTTTAAATGACTTGGGTCCATATTTATTAAAAATTGTATACCTTATGAATTCTTTAAATTTTTCTCCCTCCCCCTAACTTTTGATCTGTTTCGATTTACACATGCAGTTTACGATACACCTTATATTACTAAATTAGCTGAAATTTCTATAAGTACATTTCTTGTGTCTTTTCGGCTTTCTAAAGCTACTTAAACTCGCTTCACACTTGGGCGCCAAATTGTTACTTTCACCCGATTAATTTTTACTTTACTTACTGTAAAATCCCTTGGCTAGCTTTTTTACGGTGACAATAGAACATCTTACCTCAGGTGCAGGCAGTAGATTTGTACTAACTTCCAAGACACAAGAAAACACGAGAATGTGAATAAAAATATTTAATTTAATCTAATAACAACTTTCCAGGACCTCAAAGTCCTGGATCGATACACCAAAAAGAATCCAAATTTTACAAATGAACCTAATGCTACCATATACAAAATTATACCTTAAAACAAAACAAATTATACAAAATGAACAAAATTATACCTTAAAAACTATCAGCTTACCCTAGTTTAACGTAACAAACAACACCTAATTGCCCTTATCATCACTTAACAAACAACACCTAATTTCCCTGAACACGGCCAAATCGAAACAGATGCTGCAGATGGACCAGTCTTGGAAATGACCCTTTGTCGTTGCACTTTAAGGCTTGGTGAATCCCCAATTATAGATTAATTTATTTTATTTAAAATTGACGAACTCAACCATTCGATAGTTTATTAACTTGGATTATTTTAATTCAAAGGTAGATTGTTTTTGTTCAATTGAATTCTCGAAGGTTTTCGTACTTGTATTTAATTTAAATACGAATTATTTATTGTTTTCTTTTTCTTATTCGAACTCATAAAACGTATACGAACTTTTGCAGAATAATCAATATTTTTATTTAATTAATTATTGATCACACCAAATTTGCACTGTAATTTTCCTAAATTTGTTCCACAACTTAACCAAAATTTCCTAATTTACTCGACCTAATAATGAGCACAGTGCATGAATATAATCATGTCCGCGTTGTCTTGGTTCGACCTGCACTGCCTCATTTTTCGTGTCCTACCCTTACATATAACATTTTAAATTCGGAGACAAACATAATCCCTCTCTATTCGACAAAGAAATCATTTCCTTATTAGTTGACCATATGTTTAAGTTTTACAAAACTGACCGAAGTTTCTTTGAATATCTCCGGCTACTATAAATTTTGGGTCTCTAGGCGCTGTACACCGTATTTTTACTTTAGAAATATATGGAGCATTACATCGTAATACGCCCTTCCAGAAGAGCCGTTTCTTTGTTTCACAGCACATGTGTGAAAATGCAGCTGGTCAAGTGGCGGCGTTTTAACGTAAGCTAATCCCAAAATGCCATTTAAACTTGAAACTGAATATTTTTACATTGACTAACATTTAAGTAAATTTTGTGAATAACGATATTTTTAACTTGAAAACACATGCATGACAAATCTGGACAAAATTAATATCTTTTGGTCCCAACTGCCCCAAAATTTAAGTACTTTATTCACAAAATATACTTTTTAAAAACAAATACGAGGTACACCCTGATTTTACATTCTGAAATTTTAAAATAAACAAACCGTGAAGACCACAGTCGTAACAAGGGTCAAATGGTAAAATGCGGAAAACAATATCAAACCGCAGAAATTGATATAAGAATAGGCTAGTTTGGTCAGCTTTCGAAAAACAAAGCCAAATATTAAAAAACAGTAAAATACCTCTAATCTTGCGGCAAAATGTATACAACCAATGCGTGTTACCTGATCTGATATACAGCGCTCAGACTTGGACCCTGAAACAGAAAATCGTCGATGAACTAGCCAAGGCACAGCGTGCTATGGAGAGACAAGTGCTACACATAAAGCTCCAAGACTGAGTGGGTTGTGGGTGGGGTGGCCATATAATGAGATGGATGGACGGACGATGGACCAGAGAGGTCCAACAATGGAGACCATGGACGGATAAAAGAGGACGTTCACAGATGCGATGGTTCATTGACTTGAAGAGGATTTCTGGGGTTTCCTAGGTAAGACTGACGATGGTGGATCGTAACACCTGGAATCTTCCCCTTTCTGTCAAAACACTGGATTGGCAAAGGCTGATTAAGAAAGGAACGTGGAACGCGAAAACCTTGTTGGTGGGCCCAGGGGGAAGGAGGCCCTGAAATGGAATAAATATTGAAAATGTCTAAATCAGTTCTTTCTTTAAAATTCATGACTTCAAGAACTAATTTCGTCATTTAGCTGTAATTCCAAATAGATTTTTCAGTTAAAAAAAATGTTTCAATATCATTCGGAAAGTGATATTCATTGTTTTGAATTTTTTATGAGTTGTATGGATTTGTGCATTCTTTTATGTAGTATTGACAAGGTATTCTCAAGGTAGACTTCTAATAAAAGTTCGAAAACTAGTCGACATAAAAATTTTGTTTTTTTATGTAAGGAGATAGACACCTCCATTAAAAAACATTATTAAAACTTTGCACGAGTAATATATTGCGGTGTTTCAAAGGGGGTCGATTAAGTTAAAAACACATCCATAAAAAGGTAAAGGTTAAGAAACCACTATTTAAGCTGGTTAATTGGATTGTACCTGAGTCTTACGAGTGCCTTTATAATATAAAGAGCTGTTTGATCAAATAACCTGAGAACACAAATTAAATTTAATCTCTCCACTAAATAATCGATTCCTGAAACATGTGAGAAACGAAATTATGAATCATTGGTGTAATTGTTCAATTTTGAAATAATAACAAATTAAGTAAATTAAAATTTTGTAAAAGTTAGGTAGACGCACACTCGAAAATTTAAGTGATAAACAAAGAGTGAAGTTACGGGAAAAGGACAGATATAATTCTTACAGTGCGGAAAATGGTCAAGTACGCCGTCTCAGAGAAAGTTTTGGAAGGGAACAAAGGAGATAATTTTGTAAAGAGAACTCTCTTCGTGTCCGTGAATGAAGAAGGACGGATTTTTGGTTAATGGACTCTCATGGCGTCTGTAAAGAAGTGAGGACGTATTTGTTTGAATTTATTTTTGGTTAAGGAACTCTCGCGGTGTCCGTCAAAACATGTGAGAGGAAGATTGTTAGTTAGATTAATTCGAATAGTATGGACGGCGAACGTTTGAAAAATATCGTGGAAATTTGTTGTTTGGAAAATTCAACTTTGGTAAAAGTAATTGATCACCTATGGTTGGCGAGTATTGTATAATTCGAGCGGTAATTGGAGGATGCCGAGGTTGGACCACATTACGTAGGCGGCGTACAAAACATCAGGACCAATTTTCTTCGACGGCCGGCGGTGAAACCGGTAAGACGATAATTTCTGCGCGATACTTTAAACGATCGTTAGACAATATTTTCTTATAAAATTTAATTAGTGCGATTAAATCTGGGAGGTATTAGATTATTTAGAATAAGGTTATTTGTAAACTTAATTTGTTTTGTTTAAAATTTATAATTTTGTTCCACTGATTTAATTTTTGTCTTAATAAATGAACAGGTTTATAAGTGAAGAGAATTTATTTGATATAATTTTTTTAAGACAGATACAAGCACAAAAGGTACAAATTAGATTGAGGTACATGACAGAATTATTATTTTTTGTTTTGAATAGGTTGCAAATTGACAGCAACCCGGTAAAGTGTGTTTTTTTTAAATAATCGAACTCAGTGTCACGCCCTTATAGAGTCTCATAACTGAGTTTAGCCGGGGAGAAAAAAAAGTGCCGTTCATTTTCCCCGCTTTATAAATTAAAATTTTATTCGCATATCACGGCAATATTTATTATAGGTATACTTATTATTATTTTGACTTCTTAATCACTGTTATAAAGGCAGCTGTAACGCGATCCATTAAATATAAGGCGGCGAAATGGGGTGTATTCGCCAAAACTGCAGCTGAAATTTCCAGGGCTACTTCTAGAGATTTTAATGCACATAATAAAATTTAATTCATCCCCGGCTGCACTACTAAAAGTTTCTTTTTTCTGTGTCCCCATTGGGCCACCCAATGGGGGAGTATATTAAGAGTTTAAGAGAAGTAGAAATTTTTGCCATTGTGAAATTGGGCCTTCGGACCGTTAAAACTGTCATAATTACTTGTTTTTGCATTTATTTCTCCATTATGTACGTAGGTATGTAGGTATAATGGCAACATTTTTTGCAAATCGCATAATTGGTTAAGCCAGCTTGCCAAGAAAAGTATAAAATATTTCGAAAATAATAAATTGTAATATAATTGTAATTTCGTTTTGGTTAGTTAATTTACATTAAAATTTCAATTAAAATTCGATCAATTTTCGTTCAGTAAATTCTCTTATGTCCCTTAAATATTATTGCAATTTAATAATTGAAACCAAATTACCTCTATAATCTATCTATTTAAATAAATACCTAATAAAAAGTATACTTTATTATAATAATTACATATTAATAACAATTCAATTTGTTACTAAATATATAAATTATTAAACTCCATGCAATTTAAATTTTTATTAGAGTGCTCAAATTTATTTAAAAGCATTTGGGGATAATATTTTTGTTTAATTTATGTTCAAGTTCTACTGAATTATCATTACATAGTTACCCAAACTTAATTATTCAAAAATGAAAACCTTAAGTACAACAGATATTTGGACAGCATTATCACCAATTTGCTTTGCATTAAGATTACTTGGTTTCGAACAATACTCGGTTTCAGGACCGTGCAACAACAGAAGCTTAAAAATTATACACGAATGCAGTTTCAGTAGATTTAGATTGTATTTCTTTGCTTTACTATCTTTAGTTTTCACAAGTTTACGTTTTAAACTCACCAACATCACATTTCTTAAAGTACCGCAAACTTTAGTTATACATTATGTTTTGAAATTTATTGCTTTGGTCAATATAATTGTTCTAATATCAACGGTATATTTTTGTGTTAAAAATGGAGAAAGGATGATGCTTGTCATTCAGAAAATTATTAAAATTGACAAAGAATTGTTGAATCTTAAGCAAACAATTAGTAATAAATCAGTATGTTATTTAAATATATTATCAATGATATTCGCTATCGCGATTTATGGAGCAGTGTTTTTTGGACCTTTAAGTGTGTACGAAAAGTTTAAGATGGTGACATCCTTAATACCAATTCTGTATAAGTTTTTACTCGGCATTTTATATAGAAGCTTAATGATATCACTGTATCAACGATTTTATTCACTCCAAAAAGTTTTAGATGCACCGCTTCGTCAAAAAAGAAATGACGATTTTATAAAACTGTATAGTAGTAGTCAACGCGTTCATTATAATTTGTATACTACCGTAAAAGAAATCGGTGCAATAGGATTTATCCCCATTGTCTTAATCCTTACGATAAATTTTTTGATAATTTTATTCAGTTGCCATAACGTTATTATGTTAAATTTTGATATTTACAACAGTGGCATGATTCAGAACACTTTCTTTGCAATAATAAATTCAATTGATACAGCGTTAATTATTTTTTGTAGTTATCTAGTTGCAGAACAGGTAATTTGCACTGTCGAATTTACAGTATAAAACGTATGCAATACTTTTAGGTAAATGGTTTAAAAAATAAATTATTTAAGTTGTCATTAGATACAAACAACAAAAACGTGAAAAATGAGGTAATATAATTTATAATAGGTATTCAAAAACAATTAATATTTTTGGCGTATCTTGAATTACAGATTAATGGATTTATACTGCAACTTCTACACGAAGATGACCAGGTATCAGCAGGAGGGATTTTTGATTTAGACATGACTATGGTCTACTCAGTTAGTACTTAGCTTTATGAAATTCTAAACTTTTAATTATTTTTGCAGATGATTGCTGCTCTAAGTACCTATTTAAGCATATTAACTCAGTTTGAAAATAATTGAACATCGTTGGGAGTAAGAAGGGACACCATTAGATTAATTCTGATTGTTACACTGATGTTTTATTATTCGTAAACTTAGCTATAGCAAATGTAAATAATAATGTCAATGTAATGTACTATGCACATGCAAGGACTTCTGATTCATTGTATTTATTTGCGTCCTGGAATAAAGTATAGCACTTACAACACCTAAAAATTTTAAATATAAATGATAATTCCACTCAGGGTCATATTAGAGTAGTTCCGACCAATCAGCGTGCGCTATTTTACATTGTAGTTAATTAGATACGACACATGCACAGACGAATAATATCCGAAAATAAAAATATTCCAAATACCCTACCAGAATATCGAATATTTGTAGTGGGGTGTAAAAGAATTCATACGTAATAAAAAATCTCGCAATATAAATATTCGAAAATCGAATATTTGTAGTGTGTCCGCTGCGCTTCGCTCGTGCAATCTCCTTGCTAAAACCTGTACCTGAATCTTTGAGTATTGTCCGAACCCGCGTTGCTGTTGCGATGATAATTCCGTGAAGAAACGCCACAACTTAAAAGCACAACATCACATACGAAAATCGACATTTCAAACGCCATTTGTAATGTCGAAAATGGTGAAACAAATTGACCATATCGCATCACAATCATTGCAAAAAAAATCAAAAAAAAATTTCGTAAGTACCGAAAAAAATGGAAGCATAATCGCACTAAATTTGTAATATAAAATTCGTTAGAAGTACATTGCTTTAAGTGAACTCGGGTGGGAACTAATGCGTTGAACCGGTTTCCTACATCGCATCGGTTGCTAGGTGCGTTAGTCTACAAATACACACTACAAATATTCGATTTTCGAATATTTATTTACTGAATATTTACTCGCTGAATCTTTGAGTATTGTCCTTGCCCTTGTATTGTAACAAATGAATAAAATACCTACTTGTTGTTCAATCATCGGTTGAGTGAACCACCAACGACTCTTTGAGCAAGAGAGTGATCAAGAATTAAGATTGACTTCGTCCGCTTATCAACAAAAACTTATCAATCAACTGGTTTTAGTTTTATTAATAATCAATAAATTGATGTTCACAAAGTTCATCGACCCTTCATGTCATTTTTGTAACATTTGATGCATTGAAGAAGTATCTATTTGTAATAACCATGACAGATCATACGAATCATAATGAAATGTATCTAAAATCTCTCTCTTTGTGACCCTCGAGATAATCGCTGAAGGAAACCTTAGCAGTTAATTGGAGGTGTAAGCCCTGATTTTAAAAACCTAGCTCCTAGTGTATGCGGTGCAAAGGCCGTAATTCATCTACATATGCCGAGTATCGGTAACAGAGATCTGTTAGATCGGTAACACAAATCATTGATATCAATAGAATCGGCGGCTTTCATTTTTTTTTAATTTATCGATATCAGTTGTTTGTCCTTTGGTTTGATTAAAAAATTAGTATAAATATCTAATTAACGATGACATCGAATAACCAAAATTGTGTTACGATGATTGACACCGTAGAACAAGAAAGTATAAAATAAATACTACGCGTCTAAAATGATAGTTTTATTATACGATTTATAACGGCGAAACATGAAAGAAGTACTGCTATGTTCCCTTCGTCTAGCTCAGTTTAATCTGTTTTTATCAAGCACAAGTTACTTCTTACCTTTATAGTAGCTTCAAGTAACTTATTCTGTAAATAAATTGTTTTAAGGAATATAAAATTCCCTAATGATACGCCTTTGGATTTTGAAGTTATTTGTTTAATTTTTAACACACATAAAATTAAATTTTTAAACAACATGAAAAAGACAACTTATTCTAATAAAATAAACATTCAAATTAATAATCACACAAAACTTAATGCTACCCAAATTTTCCCAATTGTTAAATTTTCGTGACGCTTTAAAACTTTTATTGTTATATTTGAATTTTATCACTTGCCGTTCTTTTTAATATATTTAGTTCTCTTACCCACAGATGTCTCACTTTTATTTTCCTTCTCGTGCTTAACAGCAATTAACAGTTTGATTTTGATCCCACGGGTCTCGTGCAAATCATCAATTTATTCTGGGCAATTGTTACCAGTAACCAATTCTGTTTTGCTCCAAACCAAATTTTCACCATCACATTTGATAAACTTGCTGTAAGTAAATTTTCTTGCAACTTTGATTATATTTAACCTCACTCTTTATCATAATTCTGAATAACTTTTCCTTTCTAGGATTCTTAAACTGTTCACGTTGGTTTATTTTACCAAATACCGACTCTCTCTGGAATTGCTTAAATTTGCATCTGTGTTCAATCGCACACGGTTCAGAGATTCTGATTTATTTATCTTTTTTATCTCCATGGTTTTTTTGAAACGATTTTCCCACACTTATGATCTACATTTTCATTTTTCATTTTTTTATTAAACTATCCTATTTTTTACAATACTAAATTAAACTAGGAAATCTTACTATTAACAAATTTTATGTGTTGTAAAATTTTTTATGTTCTTTTAATTTTCTTTGTGCATATCATTAAGGAACCCTATTCCTTTACTTGTATTTGTCAAGTCGCATTCATTTAATTTTTCATGGTAATTAATTGAAACCTTTTACTGCGTAAGTGTTCACTTGTGCCGTCAAGTAAATAACATTGCAGTACTGAATGTTATTATTGGAAAGATAAGAACATTATTAGTCATTTGGGATAATATTATGATAAATTTTATTTTCCGATTGAATAATGCGTAAAATCCCGGAATATACAAAAAATTTAAAAATTGGTACAGAACAGCATCGAAAGAATTTCGACATCAATATTCCATTTTTTTCATATTGCTTATCAATTAGATAAATAAATTATTATTAGTAATAACTATACAACACATATAATATAAGACTTTTAACTATTGATAATATTATAATAATATAAAACTTTTTTAAATAAAATAGTTAATTTAAACTTTTTAAAAAATGTTTATTTGAGCTTTCGGTGTTGTTTAA
This sequence comes from Podabrus alpinus, assembly GCA_932274525.1. Taxonomy (NCBI): domain Eukaryota; kingdom Metazoa; phylum Arthropoda; class Insecta; order Coleoptera; family Cantharidae; genus Podabrus; species Podabrus alpinus. The sequence goes on along the minus strand of OW026454.1, from coordinate 59,012,195 downwards.
CACCATCATCAGAAAAAAAAATAAATGAATTTTTCACGTAATTCACATAATTACGAGTAGTACTAAAAATCTCAATTTGATCTATAAATTTATAAATTATAAATTTTTTATAATTTAATTTATAAAAAAAAATAATTTAAAAAAAAAAAATTATAAATTTATAAATCAAATTGCGATTTTTAGTACTACTCGTAATTATGTGAATTTATAATGTTTTACCTACACCTTGTTCATTATTTTCAGAGTTTCTGTGAAAACGGTTGGTTGCCCAAAAAAATTTATTTGACGAAAGTTGTAACCCGTTAAATTCCCTATCCGGTTTGAGCCGTTAGTTTTTCTCTTAGACGTTTCGTTTGAGAGATACGGGGTTCACAAGAAAATTAAAAAAATAAAAACCTGAATTTTTTAAACATTTTTTCCCTTAATTTAATTTATAACTCGAAATCCGTTGATTCTAGACGATAAGTGGTTATAACCTACTTTGTAGACAAGCGAATGATCTTTAAAAAAGTTCTAATCCATTAACCTTAAAAAATTAATAATATCGGAGCTATGGCCGTTTTAAATCAGAAATTCAAAAAATTGCTTTAAAGGGAGGTACCTCCCAAGGGTTTGGACTTTGGCAAAAATTTTATTTGAAAATTTGTCTTAGAAAAGTGTCCTTTATCACCACCTCAAAGGTTCTCCACGGTCACGGGGACACCCTGTATATTATAATTGTGTAGACTTCTGATTTAAGGAATCTGAAATATTATTATTATTTATAATCTATATAATATAAAGTGTAACCGTAAGTGTAATGGTGAGCGAATGGCTGAAATGCTAGCGTGTTCGCTTTCAAGCCAAGATTCACGGGTTCAAATCCTGTGAGGTGCAATCTATAGAAGAAATTTTCGCTCACCAAATGTCTATCTGCTGGCCCCAGATAACATTATTTATGGCTAAAAAACTTCCCTGATGTAGTAGGCGGTGTAAAAATCGTCTATTCCCGTGGTTTGGAATCCACGTTAAGCTGTAGGTCCTCTGTGCTCGTCACACATTTTCAACACGCAACGAGCAGAGACAGGGAGGTATCGGGAAAATGTCGCAAGACGTTCATAACCGAATATACATACATATAAAGTGTAACCAATACAATACCATATAATGCATCTAAAAAATACAAAAGCTACAGGGGCAGATAAAATACCAGTTGTACTTCTAAAAGAAATAGCAGACCTAATAAGTGAACCTCTAGCGCACATAATAAATAAATGCATAAATAAAGGCATATTTCCAACAAGATTAAAAGTTGCTGAGGTAAAACCAGTTTACAAGAAAGGAGATGAAATGGAATGCACAAACTACAGACCCATCGCCATCTTACCCAATATATCTAAAATATTCGAAAAAATACTCTACACACGGCTGATAAATTTCTTTGAAAAAAACAAAGTACTATCCAACGTTCAAAATGGATTCAGAACAAACAAGTCCACCTCTAGAGCAATATTCCAGGCAATACAAAAGATAACGGAAGGCATAAGCAACAAACAGCACACAATGGGAGCGTTCTTGGATCTAGGATACGGTAAAAACCACAGAGGCCTAGACAGGTTTTATTGGGTTATACGCTCTTCTCATATCCGTAGTTATGTGGGTTGCATAACTCGGCCTCCCTCTCCTTTAAATTAAAAAATTTACCCGCTCTTTCTATTTCAAATGTTTTTGTACGTTATTTACTTAGTTTAATTTGGTTTTCTTTTAGACATTTTTAGTCAAACAAACGCATTCGTATTATTCGTAAGTCATTTAGGTATTAATTGGGTAGGTATATAACATTGCATTTCAATGTTGTTTTTCGGTAGGTACGTATGAACATAACACGTTTAAATTGATCAAAATTTAAAAATTAATAACGAGATGTGTAATTTTCGAAAAATTAACAGTTGTACAATTCTCTAGTACAAATTTTATTTACTACTATACAATAGTTAATTATTTTGTTACTATTTTAATATACAATTTAACATTATCTTATTATTAAACTTAAAATTAACAAATCGACACCCCCAAGGAACAAAGCCGTAACTCGAGTTACGTCATATTTGAGTTATGACAACCGCTGTAATCCTGAGAAAAATACCTTTCTTTTGGTAAAAAAAAGTTTACTTTACGACCCATAATTCCAACATTTGAGATACGGCTTTGAAACTTTCAAACCGCTCTCCTGCAAAATAGGTAAAAATGAGTTACGGCTTTGTTCCTTGGGGGTGTCGAAATATTCTATAAAGTACTATCTAATAAATATAAATAACAAGTTTTAAAAACATCAAAAAACAATTAACAAATCAGTACGATTACTCTAAAAATAAATAATTATCTACTTCAAAAAGGAATTCTGAAAAAAATTAGAATTATAGTTAAAAGGAAAATTAAAATACTTGACAAATGCCATCAATTTTAATGCTTCCCTCGCATTTCATTGTTCTTTTAGAGCAATTACTTTTAAATTCTTAAATGAAATAATTTTAATTAAACCAAGTATTTTTCATATAAAAAACACTGTTTTACCTCTCGTATTACTACGATTACAGTTGTAATACTCTATTCTTGTATTGAGTTTCTTTACCATGTTCTCTTTTGCATAATTTACTTCCCGTTTTTCAAGTGCCTTCCAATTTTGAAAATCCTGGCAAGTATCAAAATGTAATTTTTCCCGTTCGATTACTATATCATGTGTGTCTGTAATATGTTTCATTAATAAAAAATAAGTTCCAATACTTACCTTGTTTTCTTCGACACAGATTGGACAAAATATATGCCCTTTTGTAATTTTTTTTTCTGCTACTGAATGAATTTTTCTCATATGTCGATTTTTGGTAGAAATATCATATAACTTTTTAATGCAATGAGGGCATACACTACTAAAAAATAATTGTTATGTAATTACGAATCCATGGCAGAGGTAAATAAAATCCAAAATTGGCGACTGTGCAGTTAATGTAACCACTCGAAACAAAATTTCTTCAGCTACACACTAAAGAATGGGCTTATATTAGGCTATAGAAAAAATAACTTGGCTGAAATATTGAAAAATAACCAAAATATCGACTTTTGACAAGAAGGGAAAGTAAATTCATGTAGCCGGTCGAAACCGGGGTCTGCACGGGTATAGGGTTACAGTCCCTTGAAATGGAGTGCAATTTTTTCGGTCCGATTTTAATTTTTCTTTGAAATTCGGGTAGGGGGGGGTGTGCTTAGTAGATATTAGTATAAATATTCGCGAAAAAATGGAAAATAAGGCGGTTATTGCCGAAAAAGTGAAAAAATTAAATTTTTCTTTGCCTTCGAATTTTAGGGGTGTGCATTCGAAAAGGAGGGTAATCCATCGTCAAATCCTACTCCTCCGGGGCGCCGCTCCGCTCTGCACCCCTACGGAGCGGATTTGACTCTGGTTACTAGGCTAAACATACGAGAGGCGCGACCGATCAAGAACACCGGGATCTATGCAACCGGGATGTGAGAGACCCTCGAAATAGCATTAAAAAGTATAGTTGCGGTATGGGGCAGTAAACTATTTCGTTTCACCCCCAAAAAATCGCTTAAAAACAAAAAATAACCTATGTTGCATGTACGACAGTCGAGGTGCATCTGCCGGTGCGAAATTTTCTAAGTGTAAGAGTATATCTCAGTGCGCGGACCGCCAACAGAATGGGCTGACGCGCTCCAGAATCTCGTTAATCCATCAAAATTTCATGAAAATTAGCTAAGTTCAAATTCGATTATTTCAAAATTTTGATAACAAATTCGGCCCTAATATTTTGAGAATTTGTTATATTAACTGTGTTCTTTAGTGTGTAGCAGAAGAAATTTAGTTTCGAGTGGTTACATTAACTGCACAGTAACCCCAAAATTTAACCTAAAATAAAATACAAAAGTACCGGTATCCTGCACAAAATTATGTATTACAGTTCTATTGTAGCAATGAATAATTGCTGTTTAATTATAATTGATTTATAATACCATATCACAAAATTGTAACAAAGTATAAAATTTTTCGATTGCTTTAAAATTCTAACCTGTATGGTACACAAGCGAGCCTTAACACAAAAGCGCGGGTAAACTTTTAGATTTATAGGAGTGGAGGAGAGTTCTGGTTATGCAACCCACATTCCTGCGCCTCTGTGGTTATTACCGTATCCTCTTGGATCTAAGCAAAGCGTTCGATTCCATAAATCACAAAATATTGTTTGAAAAACTGTATCGTTATGGATTAAGAGGCATAGCTTTGGACCTTATTCGTTCTTATATGTACAAGAGGAAGCAGTGCACTACTTACTATGACAAAATAAGTGAATCCACCATGAAATCAGATCTGCAGGAGATAATGAAGGGAATACCCCAAGGATCTATCTTGGGACCCCTATTATTTCTGCTATATATAAATGATATGCCAGGATATATCGATTGTTTCTCGGTTCTCTTTGCAGACGACACCTCAGTTATACTACACGAAAATGACAACAGCAAACTCGAAGAAAAAATTAAAGCACTGTTCAATCACCTGAACCAGTGGTACTCATCAAATGACCTAAGGTTAAATATGGACAAGACAGAAATTGTCAAATTCTCGCTTACAGCAAATAAAGAAGACGAAAGGAGAATATATATAACGGATACAAAAGAAGTGATTTGCTGCTACTCCACAAACTTTCTGGGAGTAAAAATTGATTCTCGTCTAGACTGGAAAGCACACATCGATAGTTTAGTAAATAAACTAAATAGCATGGCCTTTGCCTTGAAAAGTGTAGCGCACCTGGTATCTACACGATCGGCATTAGCAGGCTACTTTGGCTATGTTGAATCTATTCTGCGATATGGTGTAATCTTCTGGGGAGATTCAACAGATGGACCAAGAGTTCTCAGAGCACAAAAGAGGATCATACGAAACATGTTCAACATGACGACCATGGATACCTGTAAACCTGCTTTCAAACGAAATAGAATACTAATGGTGTTTGCAATATACATACTCGAAAGTATATTGTTTTATAAAAACAACAAAGAACTTTTTGTGAATGCCCATCGAAGCCACATGTACAATACGAGGAACCAAGCAGATCTAGTCCCACCTAGCACGTATTCAAGCAGAATACAAAGAAATGCTGAGGTGAGAATAATCAAGATTTTCAACAAGTTACCCACACAATTGCGAGAACTTCCAACTACCACAATGAAGAGGACACTGAAACCTATACTGGCGGATAATCCTATCTATTGTCTGGAGGAATACTTTGCGATGGACTGGCAGAATCACTTAACGTAGGGATGAAAAACAGCTCTTGCTGATCTCCACGCATTACTTGTAAAATTTAAATTTCATGTGTAAATTTTATGTGTAATAAAGATCTATTATTATTATTATTATTATACTTCCTTTTTTACCTGGCCGGGGTTTGAACCCAAAGATCCTGTTTTGGAAGTTAGATTTTAGATTTTTTTTTAGATTTAAAGATTTTATTAATAAATTAACAAATATATTGCTATGTGATATCGTAGCCTCACGTTGGGCTAGCCAAAAAGTGCTATGTACCCTCGGAGCTTTACTAGGGCTGCACGTTTTAATATTAATGTCTTGTACAGGTGTACGTAAATGTACCCCGTCAATAGAAATGTATGCAAATTTTTATTGATAAATACAAATAAAAGAAATTTATACCTCGGCTTAACAATTTCGGTGAGCACAGACCTACCTTTTCTCAAGTTGGGTTCCTTCCTTGACCAAATCGTGAAGCTGAAATAGAATAGTATGGTCTTCGGAATGATATCACAAAAATTATGCTCCGTTTTAGAATGCAATGGTAAATTTTATTATATAAAATGTAATTATTTTTAAATAAATCGTGAACATCAATTAAATAAATCCTTAATATTACCCCAAAACTATAAATGCTATGTCGACGCCACGCGGTAGAAATTTTTATAAGTCCGCACTAATTTTTGTTAAAATAAAAGTTGTTTGGCTTTACCTTTAAAAATCTGGTTCTTTTCTGGTTACCAAGATGAATGACCATGAAACCCAGTATCAATTTCTTATCGATGGTGTACAGTCGCATAAATACGAGTGGATGCCTTTTCCAACACGTGTAAATTCGTATATCGTTATTTGTGAAAATATCGTCGATCCTTCAATATTTTTGATCCAAAACACTTGTAACACACGTAAGTTAAATTTACTTTTTAATTTTTATACCTTTTATTCGGTTTGAATCGAAATTTTTACTAATAAATTAATTTCTTGTAGGACGCTTAAATTTCACCACGCCATTCATCGAATTAATTCAACAACCACCTTTTCTCAATTGTTTCACCATCGCAACCTGTGTATTTTCAAGGCAAATGTGATTTTGCTACTTTTGTCGATATAAAATCAATTTATTTGACGTTACAGTTTGCAGGTTCGGCTCAAGCCCAAAGTGATTTGTAAAATTTTAATAAAATTTTTATGTTTCAGATTAAACCAAAGTTCTTGCATCTCCTGTGATCTTCCAGTAAACTTTTGAAGAAAATGTCTTTCCCATTTGTGATACATTGAATTGCGAGACACTCCGATACGTGTAAAGATTATTCTTATTTAAGTTTTACGTTTTAACACAATTTTATAAACTAACATTGAACAATTATTTTGATTTCAAATTACATTTCTTATTATTAATTAATTTAATTTATAATTTTTAACAAACATTTTTTTTTTATTATTAACAGAATTAAAACGTTGCATTTGAATTTATTTTGTTATCTCGTTCCGTGACCCTTTCTTCATATAAATTTATGACGTTAAACTAAATTTTTGGTTTCAGATTAAACTTTTACGTTCGAACAAATAAGTCATGTGCTCTCTTTATTAATAAACAAAACTTTAAATCGTGACGTCATCATTTCTATTGACGTGGTGGTCAGTGTCGGACATCGCAATATATACAAAAGTTCGATAGGGGGCACCACAATTTAGTGTCCCTTTATCTTACCTTACAAATTATATTACATATAGGAGTACCTCGCCTTGGCATATCTCCATTTCTCATCGTTGCGACCTTGCCGGCCTTATAGCACTTCATCTTGTTCCTTGTTTTCTTTTCGTTTTCGTATTTCCTAAATTTTTCCTTGTGTTTGTTGGACAAGTAGTTAAAAACCAACTTACAGAAATGCGTTTGTACAAAGAACAATAAAACAATAATATAAACTACGGACACATAACATAACAAACAATACAGGACAGGACAAGACAAAAAATAAATAATGAAAACATAAAATTGACAATAACAACAAAATAACAACATCATTAGTGTTGTATACATATTTTCGTAGTTGGGACGCTAACGGGTTTAAGTTTCATATTTTCTCAAGGTTCAGTGATACTTCGTCCATTGGCGCAGCGGTTTCCGTGGTCAGAGATCTTGTTCTTCTTCGTCGGAGTTGGATGGTGGAGTATTAATGAATTTAGGTAGTGTTTGGAAAGGGAGTCTGTATTTACGGCTTCTATTGTCTTGTGTCATATTTGTCGTTAGTGTGATTTTGTGTATTTGTGTAGAGTAGAATTTCTCAGATAACCGAGTTACGTGGTCTCTGAGAAATTCTACTTGTGTGTCGTCGTGTAGTGTTGTGATGCGTGTGTAGCGATCTGCTCCCGTGACGAGTCGGAGGCAGCGGTTCTGGAATACCTGCAATGGTCTGAGGCGTGTCTTGGACACTCCGGCCCATGCAGGACAAGCGTACGTTAGGATCGGTCTTAGCACGGGTTTGTATAACGTGCGCTTGTTTTCGGAACTCATCTGCCCCTCTTTCATCAGGCAGTAGATCTTGCGATTTGCTCCATAGGCAAGTTGCCTCCTTAGCTTAAGGTGTTCGTCGAAATTTAACCGGGAGTCCATGGTGACTCCCAGGTATTTCACCTTAGGCTGGGGTGTTATCGTTTGACCGTCGAGCTTGAGATGTTGGAAGACTCGATGATTAGTACCGTCTTACCGGCGTTCAGTCGAATCTTCCATTTCTCGAAGTACTCTCGGATCATGTTTAAGTGTATTTGTGTTTGTTTGGTGGCGACCTGTGCGCTGAACGAATGCGCGTAGATGGCGGTATCGTCAGCGTACAGAGCCATGCGTGTTTGTGCGAATGTTGGAATGTCGTGTATGTAAAAATTAAAGAGCTTCGGGGCAAGCACGGAGCCTTGGGGAACTCCGACTTGTATGGCTTTGTGTTGGGATATGGTATCGTTGACCCTGACCGCGATCGATCTGTTTGTTAGGTATGAATGTATGAGTTTGGTTAGGTGATTGCTGAAGTTGTGTTGGATCATTTTGTAAATTAGTCCATCGGTCCAAGTTCTGTCGAAGGCTTTCTCTATGTCGAGTAAAGTCATCACCGTGACTTTATCGCTGTTAAGTTGTTCGATCACGTCCTTAACAATTCGTGTCACCTGCATGGTCGTATTAAGGCCAGCCATGAACCCGAATTGGTAAGGGTTTGTGGTCTTCAGTGTCATTTGTTCTCGAGTCAGTCGGGTTAAAATGATTTTCTCAGTGAGTTTGGACATGGTGTTGAGGAGTGTGATGGGTCTGTAGCTGATCGGAAGTGTGGGGTCTTTATTAGGTTTGTGTATGGGGATTGTGATGCCAAGTTTCCAGGCCGTAGGAAAGTATTGTACCTTTATGATTGCATTGATGATATAATTTAACTGTACAATAGCTTTCCGTGACAAGTTTTTGAGAACCTTGTTCTCAATCTTGTCCGGTCCTGGAGCCTTGCCCCCGGGCAGTGTTTTGATTGTGTTATGAATTTCTGTGGGATTGGTTAGCAGTGTTTTGGTAAGGCGTTGTGGGATGTCGTATGATTGACCAGAAAAGGCAAATACATTTTGTTTTATGACTGTTTGTTCTGGAGTGTCTGTGTCTTGAAGAGTGTGAATGTTCTGGAATGTGGTAGCCAAGAGCTCCGCTTTTTGGGCGTCGCTCATGGCGGTGAAGGTGTTTTCTTGCAGAGCCGGGATCGGCTCGTACGATTTGCGTAATGATTTGGTTAGTTTCCAAATCGAATTGTCTGAAGGACGCAGGGAGGTCAGAAGGTCCTCCCAGGTTTTATTTTTGTGTTGGGTGATTTTCGTTTGTACTTGCCTGTTCAGGTCAACATGACGTGTTTGTAGTGGATGTCGGATGTGCGCTGCTAAAGCTTACGGTTCCTGTTCAGTTCCCCGATCAACAACTGGATATCTTCTAGGAAGACGTCACTGTTGTTTTTCGGGGTAAACGTTTTGGAATTTTCGGCTTTGGCAGTGTTAATGTGTTGCGTGAGTATTTGTATTTCTTGGTCTATTGTTTGTGAATCTATTATATTGTTATTGATAGTAATGAGTTGATCGAGCCTTCGACGGAATTTGGACCAATCTGTGCTTTTAAAACTGGTGATTTTGCGGGTTGAATTATTGCGCTGAATGTCTGATAGAAAAAATTGAACTATGTTGTGATCTGAATTGAGTTTGTGTTTTACTGTAGGTGTCGTGATGAAATTTATATTTTTATTGAGTACGAGATCGATCGTGGTTGGGGGCATGTTGTTCATTGGAATGTGCGTGTGTGTGTGTGTCTGTGTGTAATATTTGAATATGTTTATGTAGGCAAAAATTGAGTAGTGTGTGGCCGTTTGGGTTGGACTGGTGGCAGTTACAGTGCGGATGCTTGGCGTTGAAATCGCCAGCCACTAGAACCTTACCGTCCAATCCAAACAGCGTGTCTAAATCTGATTGGTTGAATTGGTTTGTGGGTCTATTGTAGACGATTACAAGTGTGAAATTATTTTGGAGTTTTATCCCCAAGACTTCCATACTATTACCTTGTGTGATGTTTATGCGTCGGTGTGGAATGTTGTTGCGTATGATGGCCGCTACGCCTCCGGCTCCGTGACCTCCCCGGTCTTGTCGGTGGACGGAGTATCCCTGGACCTTGAGATTTCTATTTGCTGTGAGTTTGGTTTCTGAAATAAGACAAATATCAATATTTTTTTTTAAAAAGATGATTTTTAAGTTCATAGATTTTGTTGCTTATCCCGTTAGCGTTCCATAGGTTAACTTTAAGCTTCTTAGCAGCCATAAGCGGTTAAACTGGAAAAGAATTTTATCGAAGCTTGGATTCTTTCTATTTTCGAATTGCAGTTCTTAAGTAGGTTATTGTAGTCCTTTAGTGCCCTTAACATTTCTTCGAAATCAGTCTGCTCGTTGATCTCGTCGCACACTTGTGCGAATTCTGCGAAGGCGCTACCTATGTTGGGTTGGTGTTGTTGCTCTTGTCGTTGTTGCTGTTGTTGCGGTTGTTGTTGCGGTGGTGAAATCTGTTGGGTTTGGATATTGTACGGTGTCGGTTGTACTCCCCTGGGGGTGCGGAGTGGCGGGAATGCCCTAGTTGAATTGATTGATGGTTGCGCCTGCGTTGTAGTTACCCTTTCTATTCCCGCCCTCTGCCATGCAGACGTGGCGGGAGGGGGGCCGGTATGTATCGGGGGGCGTTCGTAAATCTTGTGGGGGCTCTGTCTTGTCTATTGGCCTCCAGTTGTTGAATATTCCTAAGGTAGACCTGGCATATTATGCTGTTTGCCGGATGGGCATCGTTGCAGTTGGCGCATGTCGGCTTTTCTGTTCTTGCCAAGGTGCACTCTTTTGTGGAGTGCTCCCTGGTGCATTTTAGACATCGTGGTGCTCTTCTGCAATTTGCGGTTGCGTGCTCCCATATTTGGCACCTGTGGCATTGTATTATTACTTTGTTGTTGTAGTGTTTGGACCATCCCACTCTTGCGTCCAGTAGGGTTGTGACCGTCGCTTTCAAATGTTTTTCCGTGACTTCGCTGTTGGTCACGACCAAGAACGCTGCCGTATTGGTCCCGTTCATTCTGTAGACCTTAATTGCTTTTATGGTCTTTTCCTCTAACTCTTTCTCTATATCTTCTTCCGTAGCGTCGTTTGTCAATCCTCTTAAGACGAAGGCGTGGGTCTTTTCGTCTCGCGGAGTGTAGGTGTGATGTTCGACTTTCTTCTTGTTCAGGTTTGCCAGCAGTAAAACATAATCGTCTTTGTCGTTACAATGTACCGCCACGTTCGTTTTTCTGTATGTTAACTGGAAACCCTTGGTCGCGAATTTTTTTATTAGTTCTCTGAATTCGTTCTGATTGTCTATAGCCATGTCGATTATGATTGGCGGAGGTTTTTGATTTGCTGGTTTCTTTTTTTTGGGCACCCCTTGAGCCGGGGCTGCCCTGTTTTCGAAGTTTTGTTCCTCATCCACGTTTTGCGTATTGTTTTCTGCGGTATCTTGCGTATCCTTTTCGGTTGCGAGCACCGAATATTTATTCGCAATTGCTACTTGCACCGGAATAGGCAGCGGGTGATATCTTCTATTACCTCGTGGCGGCGGCGTTCTCGTAACACCCTCCACGTATAACTTGGTCATCGAGTACTGGTTTTGTAGACCCCTGTATAAATATTTTCGCTTGCTATTTACATCTTCTGTTGCCGACTCTGCGCTTCTTTTCGGTTTCGTAAGGCATCGCCATTCTTTATCGGAGCCGGTGTCCATTCCGTTATCGTTCTCGGGTGTTTCGCTCATTTTGCGATCATATGTCTTTTATCGAAAAATTTCTTCACTACTATTCACTTTTTACTGTTTTCACTATTCACTGGGTTCATTTTTCAAAGGAAAAAAATTTATTGCCCTCACCCGTTTCGAGGAATATTTGATTAAAATTATTATTAAAGTCTAATTTATTTATTAAATTCACGGTCGAAACCTTTTTACAACGAATACATTAAACCTTTGATACCTCTTTTGAAATGACACAGATATTGACGGGTCACTCGTTTGCGCGCGAGTATTTGTATAGGTTTAAGATCAGTCCTACTGACGTGTGCCCCTGCGATTCAAAAAGTAGGCAGACTCTGCAACATTTATTGTCTTGCTGCCCAAGATATACCAACACCAGACACACTTATACTAACCATTGCCACTTTTATAATATTTCACCTTTCGACCTTACACAAATCGCAAAAAACAGTTTCATATCAAAATTATTCACCAAATTCTGCAAATCAATAATCAATACACTAAAAGCGTTCAATACCATCCCTTAATCTACTTCCATATGAATTTGTTTATACTCACACTTGGCACTAAAAATTTAATACCATCAGTTCTCATTTTTGTTTTTAATTCCATCCATTTTTAACTTTCTAAACGTTTACCGTTTTATGTTCCATTTTATATATTTAAACTTTTTTTTTTTTATTGCTGTTCGTGTTATACAATTATTGGTTGCTGCCATTTGTGCTTCAGCTTAAGTTACATAATATTATTATTACGTCTCGAAAGAGCCTTATTAGTATTATTAATTTGTTATTGCTGTTCCAGTTATCCAATTTATTATTTGCCACCCATTTTTACTCGAGCCCATGTATTATTGTTATATGTATATTGTTAAAATTTTATTTTATTTATCCATTCACATTTCATCCCATCTATCAAATATGTTCACCCGCATTTTCATATTGTTAAATATTTAAATAATTTATTGTTATTAATCTGTATAACTTAGCAGGATATACACTTCTTCCCGGGTGGTTTAGCCTGAGAAGAAAAAGGAAAAAAAAAATACATTAAAGGATAAACCCTTTTTACAAATTATTATACACATTAAATCAAAGATTAAATACAACAATTCCAAATATTCATCGCGACCTCTACCTATATCCATGACGGAAATCTTGTAATAATAGGTACTCGCTAATGTACCAGCATATCGTCTAAGTATGTAACAATGGAAAACAAACTTGTTTATTATTAAATGGGAGTAGAACCATCTTCCCAGTAATATCAGAAATAGGTCGCTCTTGTATTTTACTGGACAGATTTGAAACCACAAATATACCGAAAGAAGAGCTGCTCGGAAAAGGATGGCCGTAGAAATCAATTTTGTTAAGAAATTCCTTAAAAATGATAACCATTTCTTGTAATACATTAGAAAATACAATATTATAAACAACAACAATATTGCCACCTTTTAACGAGCAACAAGAGTTAGGATGAGAAGTAGTGATTTTAAAAGTAGGAAATTGAACACATGAATACTGTTTAGTTTCGTTAGAGCTGGCAAGAGTAGGGCCATGGGAATGAGGTTTACAGAAACTGGGAAAATTACTATCAGGTGTAAAGTGTGCGGAAAACCATGAATTTGAATTTGTCATTTCTCCTAACTGCTTCACAATCTGTTGCAATGGCTTATCACCTTTTGGATAACATTTTTAAACCAGATCATAAGGCTTCCCTAGTAGCACAAACCAAAAATAGACGCAAAAAAACCTAATATTCTACCATAAATAGACGATTTATACCAGATATAAACGATAAATAAACTATAGTGTGTTATACTTGGGTTCTTGTTATACTTTGTATAGAAGCCTAAAAACTGAAGAAAGTTTTAGAAACGAAAAGCACTTGAAGAGTCAAGCGTACCGAAATCTGAGACACCATCTGCAAGATGTACTAGACCATGTATATTGTGCGTAAGATATTGTGGTCCATACAGAGTCTTGGTAATCTCAACAAAATGTTTCAATAACTTCTTTGAATACACACAATTAATTTCATTACAGTGCCTGTCACTAAGGAGAATAGAAATTGAAATAGAGAGACTTAAAAAATGGTTATACAATAAAACATGTCGTTTATCCTTAATAAATATCTTATGAAGTACGACTACCGGTCCAGTGTAAAGCAAAAATTGGCGAAATTCTGTTGCTTTCCACCGTTTTACCTCATTCAAAAACCGAGGTTTTCTGTTGAACTCCGAAGGCATATGGTCTTTCAACGCAACAAGTTCGCTGGATATAGAATTGATGATATGTGACGGCATCTTTATAGGTACAGGTCCAAACATCCATAATTGAATAATAGTGCGAACAACCCCCAAACAGACTAAATGCATATAGTCAAGCGGAAAACCTCTTAGAAAATCCAAGCCTGGAATAGCAGAAAGTAAAGTTTCACCAGTATGGAATTCCTCATCATCTTGTCTCAAGAAACCCTCATGTGTTCTTGGCTGAGCGTCACAATTCGGAAAGGTCATACGGTTATTCAACCAAACACCACGTTGCGTACATTTAGTGCATGAATGATACCCCGTATGACCTTTTACACTTAAAATATAAGATTTTGCTGGGGCATCACAAATGAACCCTTTTATGGACACAAACATGGTCCTTCCATTAATAACAATAGCTTCTCTAATCAATTTTGAGATTTCATCAACAAACGGTTTAAGGTAAGAAGAACACGATGGGCCATGGGCCTACGGGGTTGTACGGTATGAAACATGATTTTTGTTATTTGATGGGCACATTTATTTTCAATTCATAGTTTAAAAATATTACCTAATATTGAATTAAAACGAATAAAAGAATTTGCATTGGTACTTTAAAAATCTTCAGAAGTTTCCAACGATAAAAATCGATATTATATGACCGGGGGATCTGGGGGTATGGAATACCGGACATACTATGTAGACTGCGCCGATGGTCAGAAATTAATCCTTTTTTTGGGTTAATGACCATGGGAAACCTGTATATTGCGCCGATGGTCATTAAGGGTAGCATCCATTGCGCCGATGGTGTACCTGAGGGATTTAAAAGTATTACTAAGGCATAATGGGGTTATTATTGTAAATCAGATTATTAAATAGGCGAGGGCACGTATCCAACGAAAAAATTGAAATTTTCTTATAGAGATGCTGTACACTGAAGGTCTGAATAGTTGATTAAGCAAATAAAATTTGTGGTACATGGAATTTCACACGTTTTTTTTTGGCGATATTTCGATTGTTAAAATCAGCCCCCCCCCCCCCCCCCATAAAATGTAACAGAAATTGGCGTTATTTTCGGGCTTTTTCGGTCCGAATGTGACTCTGACGCCGTTGCCAGCGTAAAACATTAACGAAGAATCGAAAAAATCCGAAAAAAGTGCGAAAATCAGCAACATTCATACCAGAGGATACAAGTCACATAGCAGCAGGCTTGCCTACTGCATTAGCCGTACCCGATCCGAATTAGTGAAAATTTTTCACCCGGATATTGATATTTTCTTTGAGATTCGGAAAGCTGGGGGTGTGATTAGTAGATTTAGTAATAAACTAGCTGACCCGGCAGACGTTGTCCTGCCCAAATTTCAATATTTGTCTACATGTATTTTTTAGATCCAATCCGCATAATGACCTTGCGACTTATTTGGTCATCGCAAATACCAAACGTATTAAAAAAGGATTAAATAAATAAATTAATAAAAAATACAAATCAAGGTTTAATAAAAAAAAGTTTAACAAAACTGTTAAGTATTCACAAAAACCACAATAATTTCTAATTTTACTTTATTTTATTTTTGCCAATTACTCTTGTTCTTTGTGTTCTTCCTTTTCCTCCTCCCCTTCGTCTTCTAATAAGGAATTTTCGAAAGCACGCAGCGATATTGCCAATTCCTGTTCTTCTTACATACATACATACATACATACATACATACATACATTTATTTAACCGCTTATACAGACCCGAAACGCCATACAGAACCGACGTTATGAGGCCAAAAACGACGTTACGAGACCCGGCTTCGGGTCTGGTAACGTTTACAATGTTTTTTGGGTTCCCTATACCTTTAGGTGTCATTTGGCAAGATTTAAGGTGGGTCTGGTAAGGATAGTTGAACGTATAATTACATACATATTTAGTTCACCGTTTCTCTCGGCAGGGAGCGCGCCATTAGTAGCGTATATAATATATACAACGTTGCTGATCCCGATACATGTACTCGACGTTGTCAATCCCTAAATTTTGCAACATCGCTTCAGTAACTTAATATTATTAAGGCTATTTATAAAGTTAATTAGCTGACAAGTTTTGTTAAATAGAAGTTATTTTTTTGCATGTTTGATTTAAAACTTTAATTTAAATTAAAATTTTATAATCATTTAAGTTGTATGCAGTACTATTTCCTGAAGTATCAAGCCTATCAAATTCTTTTTAGTACCCAAACAGAAGAATTTTGCAACAAATTTAAGTAGGAGCTAGTGAGGACTAGTTGTTATTAGGTAACTATTTCTTAAAATAGTTACCTAATATTTGAATTCAAAATTTTCTTGAGTCGGGTTACAATTTTATTGTAACTTCGGGTAGTAATTTTAAATATTCTTGTCCGGTATCCGATATGCCAAACTGTTTATGCCACCGATTTATATTAATTAAATTTATTGTGAATTTATTTAGTGGTAGGTAGACATTTTATAACAAATTCGAAAATATTTAAGCTTTCATAATCATTATATGCTGCCAATTTTTAAAATTGACTGAATATTTATTAAAATTAAGATTGAATAAAATGAACTTTTAAAATTTTCTTTTAGCTCCGAGCCTCATACGTTCGGTCCCGCTAATTTAATTCAATATTAATATTCAATTAGATTACCAGATGATAAAAAAGATTTAATTCGGTAAAAAGTAACACCATTACAGCTCCATTTCCCCGGCACCCCCACCACAAAACATTCAAATCGGACTTGGTGGAATCGTTTGTACTTCGTTTGTATCGGTTTGTACCGCAAAAATTTTCGTTTGTATCATAAAGACAAAAAAGTTACAGCACTTTCAAAGTGGGGGTGCCAAAGAAATGCCAGCACCCCCACCTCAAAATATTGAAATCGGACTTGGTGGAATCGTTTGTACTTCGTTTGTATCGGTTTGTACCGCAAAAATTTTCGTTTGTATCAAAAAGACTAAGATGAAAAGCTGAAAACAAGTTAAGTAGAGAAGTTCGAGACCAACGCGCATACGCCGCTTTTACAGAGGTGGCTTTAGTACACAATAAAAAACTTTTCTCCCCCCTCTATTAAGGAAAATAATGATGGATATTAATATTATTAGTATAATAAATAATAATGTACAATCTATATTGAAGAAAAGTTTTTACGAAGTTATGAGTATTTCAAATTTTAGAGAACTCCGAGCAAGTTACGCTTGGTTGCATTTCATTCGGCAGAAAAGATGAACAAGAGTTATTTGAAGTAAATAATTTTATTATGTTAATATAAAAGAAAACAAACTAAATAATTAATAAAATGTACAATTATTAATATATTAAGTTAGTAGTATAAATCAAAAATTGACAATTAGTTGCTACTATTGATTGTCTCAGTATTTTGGACCGATCTTGTAGGTCGTCATAACGTTCCCATTTTCCAGAACTGTTACGCCAACAGTAACAGACGTAGTGATCAATTGCATTCACATTCTTTAATGTTGGAGATAGAAAACTAATAGCACCTTGAAAATGGTAAACCGTATCGTTGAGCACAATTTGAAGGGAAATTTCTTTTAAAGGAATATTTTTTAATTCAATTGGTGAATTTGATGTAGATGGCCCACATATTTCAAACAATACTTGTTGACCAAAATCTACCTTTTTCGTACTGGGATTTGCACATTTTGTACTGACTGAGGTTACCATTATTTTCATTAAACTTGAAATTTAATGCATCTTGAAGGTTTAGTACACTACTATCTGGAAAATTTACCACTGTCGAAGGATATCGCGTTTCAATTTTATGCTTACATTTAACACACGTTAACCCTCTATAACTGATGGATTATCTTTGAATAATGCATTACATAAGTAATACGCGGTACTTGCAGCATCCACTTCGACGTGATTATTTGGTAGGTCTTTCTTATTGGTAATAATACCGATTAAAATAGAAGCCCGCTTCCTATATCGTCCCCCTTATGCCAAAACCACGAATGTGCAAAAATTGCCATTTTGACCTAAGTGCATTTTCTTTCTAAGATAGAAAATTTTGTTTTTAAATTATTGTTAGATTTCGATATACAATATATTCGAATAACAATGAAAAAAATTGTCTGAATTACAATTAAAATTGATTAATTTCATTTACTTCATAATTTAGTTCAAATACACTTGACTGAAAACTAGAAAATGCACATTCGTGGTTTTGGCATAAGGGGGACGATATGTTTGTGCGTTGTGCATTATGAAAATTTCAAATAAAATTAGTGATGTTCTGTTTTTAACCAATAGCCAATGAAATTACAGAACGTTTTCTGCATAAGGGATTACCAACCTTATATTTTAAAAAGAAGAAAATGTTGAAGAATACGGTCATCCGAGTTCCACCTTGTTAATTTAATAAATCGATGTTTTCCAATTTGGGTTTTTAATTTATATTGTAGATTTAATTTATATTGTATATCTCTGCTTGGACTTATGTAGGCTTTTTAATGTTGGTTATCAGATTATCCGATTACCGAAAACGTTGCATAAAATGCCTTTTAATCGGTATTATTACCAATAAGAAAGACAATATTAGTTTTCTACCTCCAACATTAAAGAATGTGAATGCAATTGGTCACTACGTCTGTTACTGTTGGCGTAACAGTTCTGGAAAATGGGAACGTTATGACGACCTACAAGATCGGTCCAAGATAGTGAGACAATCAATAGTAGCAACTAATTGTCAATTTTTGATTTATACTACTAACTTAATATATTAATAATTGTACATTTTATTAATTATTTAGTTTGTTTTCTTTTATATTAACATAATAAAATTATTTACTTCAAATAACTCTTGTTCATCTTTTCTGCCGAATGAAATGTAACCAAGCGTAACTTGCTCGGAGTTCTCTAAAATTTGAAATACTCATAACTTCGTAAAAACTTTTCTTCAATATAGATTGTACATTATTATTTATTATAATAATAATATTAATATCCATCATTATGGTCCCGATACAAACGAAGTACAAACGATTCCACCAAGTCCGATTTGAATATTTTGTGGTGGGGGCGCCGGGGAAATGGAGCTCACCATTACTATTGGAAAAAACTGGAAAATTGTTTTTCAAGAATAAACATTGGAAGCTCTACTATACGCAAACATTGACACTAATAAGGAGTGTTCATTTTACTAATTAATATTTTACTAAATTATTCTGAATTAATTTTTACAATATTTACTTCAAGTTAAGAATACAAGTTGTGTGACATGTTTCATCTATAAAATTCTATGTAAGTTCACGTACGGCAGTAATTTCGAATTTTTATACGGACGCGTCCCATAAGCTTTCGCACAAGTTTTGCGCGGTTCTGCGGTCACTTTCCGACTTGCTCCATTCCAAATTTTTTCAGAATTTCAGCTTCCCGGGCTTCTTTTTTACATATCTTTTAATTAAAGCGCAGTATCTCTCAATAGGACGGAGTTCAGCAGAATCTGGAGGATTTCTTTACTTACAAAAACGACATTATTCGAACACAAAAGTTCAAGTGTAACATCAGCATAATGAACGGTGGCCAGATCTGGCCAAAACAACGGAGAGATATTGTGTTTACTATACAAAGGCTAAAATATGTTTTTGTAAGCATTCTTGCCTATAATTTTCACCGCAAATTATCCCAGTTTAAAAAAATGTTCCACTTTCATTCGACAAGAACAAATCGCTTATCACACAAGAACTCTTTTACCAAATTTTTCTCTCTGAATTATCTTCACTTCGTTAGCCACATCTTCTCCTACAACAGCGTTATAATATTGTAGTCCTGGTGTCCATTTTTACGTAAGTTTCGTCATCCATTAAAATGCACTGATTCTTTTTTTTTCGCAATAAAAGAGTCTACAACTTTTCGGACAATTTTTTTAACTTTACCGTTGTTTCGCAGACTTTTTAGGCTTTTTTTCGTTATTTTACAAGTCTTAATATTAAGTCTTTTTTAATATTTTGCACCGTACTGACATTTAACTGCCACCTTTTTGTACAGAAAAGAACTTTTTGGATTTTAACAGCTTCAAAACGTTTTCTTCAGCTATACCGGGGATGAGCAACCTTTTTTTACAACGGGCCAGCTACAAATTAAAAAATGTTGTGTGGGCCGCATGTAAGGAACTTATGATCATACAAATATTGAATGATGAACTAAAATGATCTCTTTATTAACAAACCTATAAACCTAAATCTTAAAAGTCAAAATGTAAAATCTTGGAAGGGCCACACGAGAGAGTGTGGCGGGCCGCGTGTTGCTCATCCCTGAGCTACACCATTTATAGACCCTTATCCATGAAGAGATTTAAGTAATTCATCAAGTGTATTATACTCCCCAAGTTTTTTAATAATTCGGAAAACCGCTAGCTTTAAGCATTTAACAATATTTTCTTAGGAATAATTTTTCTGAACACTATTGCAAGATAACCTTCCGGGTGTCAATTTAAATGCGCTCTATGGCGTTACATATTTGACAAAACTAATAACTAAAGGTGATGTGTGATAAAACAACATTTCTTTTATAAATAATGCCTATTAGATCAAATATGGGCTGACAATTGTATTTATTACAGGTAATTCAAGTTGTCCACTTAGTAAAATGAACACTCCTTATTACCTACTCAAAAATTATATTTGGGGTGGTCATCGTACCTAATTCGCCTTGCTTGAGTAATTCATTGTTTTACGTTGAAAGATTTGTGATGTAAAGGTATTAAGAGTTTAACTAATCATTTTGAAAAAATATTTATGTTAGTCGAAAACTAATGATTTCCAATGAATTATAGGGATTTTCAAATTAATTCCAGAGGCTTCCAAGATATTTACCCCTCGATTAATTCTATTAAAATACAATATGCTTTCTTGTTAAGTTTTTGATCTTATAAATTTAAAAAATGGTAACGTTGACTAATTATTATAAGCTTACATCACATCACATGCAGTCTTGAGGAGCTTACCATTGCATTTTTTCCTTATCCAATATTTTTAGATGCCTGCGTTACGTGACATTTTAATATTTTATTGTTTTTCATATAAATAATTTAAGATAATCGTTTTGAACGATTGGGCAAGTGTTTCAGTTTTGTGGTCCACACGCTATAAAAAATGTAATATTACTTTATAAAAAAATTTAGAAACAATAAATAATACCTAATAACACAGAAAACTTAACAACTTAATTTTATTTATTAGACAATTTGAACAGAATTCTAAATAGGTGCATATTTATATAAAAAAATTTTGATCTTGTAAATTTAAAAAATTGTAACCTTGACTAATTATTATAAGCTTAAATCGCATCACATTCAATGCAATCTTGGTATAAAAGCAGTAGAAAGACTGATAAGAATTAACGGAATGAAGTTATCAGTTCCTTAGAATTGACAACGTTGCTGGGATTAGAAACGTCGGTTTATCATAAAAAATTATATATACCGGGCTTGACAAAGATGTGCCAATGTATCGGGATTGTTAACGATTATTGAGTTAGGCAAGTTTTTATTTTTAAGATTTTGTTTCCCCTCAAGAGTTGCGCATGGTGTTATATTTGATCACTTCAGAATTTAATAACATATACGTTCTTAAAATAATAACTTGTGGTGGGTTTGAGGTTGTCTGTGCAATGTATCGGGCCTGGTAGCGACGGATGAACCAATATACATACATACATACATTGAATTTAATATGTATAGATATCGTTCGTTAATACGTTGATCCGTTGAAACACGTTGATCCGCACTAACGTTGGTCAAGCTAATACAGCGCTTGACCAAAGTTCGCGGCAAGATTCTAAAGTAGCCTATGTTTTTCGTAGCATTGTAAATAGTTTCTACACCAAATGTGATAGAGATTGGTCAAACGGTGTAGAATTGTATAGAAAACATACATACATACATACATACATACATACATTGAATTTTATATATATAGATATCGTTCGTTAATACGTTGATCCGTTGATCCGCACTAACGTTGGTCAAGCTAATACAGCGCTTGACCAAAGTTCGCGGCAAGATTCTAAAGTAGCCTATGTTTTTCGTAGCATTGTAAATAGCTTCTACACCAAATTTGGTAGAGATTGGTCAAACGGTGTAGAATTGTATAGAAAACATACATACATACACACATACATACATACATTGAATTTTATATATATAGATATCGTTCGTTAATACGTTGATCCGTTGATCCGCACTAATGTTGGTCAAGCTAATACAGCGCTTGATCAAAGTTCGCGGCAAGATTCTAAAGTAGCCTATGTTTTTCGTAGCATTGTAAATAGCTTCTACACCAAATTTGGTAGAGATTGGTCAAACGGTGTAGAATTGTATAGAAAACATACATACATACATACATACATTGAATTTTATATATATAGATATCGTTCGTTAATACGTTGATCCGTTGATCCGCACTAACGTTGGTCAAGCTAATACAGCGCTTGATCAAAGTTCGCGGCAAGATTCTAAAGTAGCCTATGTTTTTCGTAGCATTGTAAATAGCTTCTACACCAAATTTGGTAGAGATTGGTCAAACGGTGTAGAATTGTATAGAAAACATACATACATACATACATACATTTATTCAACCGCTTATACAGACCCGAAACGCCATACAGAACCGACGTTATGAGGCCAAAAACGACGTTACGAGACCCGGCTTCGGGTCTGGTAACGTTTACAATGTTTTTTGGGTTCCCTATACCTTTAGGTGTCATTTGGCAAGATTTAAGGTGGGTCTGGTAAGGATAGTTGAACGTATAATTACATACATATTTAGTTCACCGTTTCTCTCGGCAGGGAGCGCGCCATTAGTAGCGTATATAATATATACAACGTTGCTGATCCCGATACATGTACTCGACGTTGTCAATCCCTAAATTTTGCAACATCGCTTCAGTAACTTAATATTATTAAGGCTATTTATAAAGTTAATTAGCTGACAAGTTTTGTTAAATAGAAGTTATTTTTTTGCATGTTTGATTTAAAACTTTAATTAAAATTAAAATTTTATAATCATTTAAGTTGTATGCAGTACTATTTACTGAAGTATGAAGCCTATCAAATTCTTTTTAGTACCCAAACAGAAGAATTTTGCAACAAATTTAAGTACGAGCTAGTGAGGACTAGTGTTATTAGGTAACTATTTTAAGAAATAGTTACCTAATATTTGAATTCAACATTTTCATGAGTCGGGTTACAATTTTATTGTAACTTCGGGTAGTAATTTTAAATATTCTTGTCCGGTATGCGATATGCCAAACTGTTTATGCCACCGATTTGTATTAATAACATTTATTGTTAATTTATTTAGTGGAAGGTAGACATTTTATAACAAATTCGAAAATATTTAAGCTTCCATAATCATTATATGCTGCCAATTTTTAAAATTGACTGAATATTTATTAAAATTAAGATTGAATAAAATGAACTTTTAAAATTTTCTTTCAGCTCCGAGCCTCATACGTTCGGTCCCGCTAATTTAATTCAATATTAATATTAAATTAGATTACCAGATGATAAAAAAGATTTAATTCGGTAAAAAGTAACACCATTACAGCTCCATTTCACCGGCACCCCCACCACAAAACATTCAAATCGGAGACTTGGTGGAATCGTTTGTACTTCGTTTGTATCGGTTTGTACCGCAAAAATTTTCGTTTGTATCATAAAGACAAAAAATTTACAGCACTTTCAAAGTGGGGGTGCCAGAGAAATGCCAGCCCCCCCACCTCAAAATATTGAAATCGGACTTGGTGGAATCGTTTGTACTTCGTTTGTATCGGTTTGTACCGCAAAAATGTTTGTTTGTATCAAAAACACAAAGATGAAAAGCTGAAAACAAGTTAAGTAGAGAAGTTCGAGACCAACGCGCATACACCGCTTTTACAGAGGTGGCTTGAGTACACAATAAAAAACTTTTCTCCCCCCTCTATTAAGGAAAATAATGATGGATATTAATATTATTATTATAATAAATAATAATGTACAATCTATATTGAAGAAAAGTTTTTACGAAGTTATGAGTATTTCAAATTTTAGAGAACTCCGAGCAAGTTACGCTTGGTTACATTTCATTCGGCAGAAAAGATGAACAAGAGTTATGTGAAGTAAATAATTTTATTATGTTAATATAAAAGAAAACAAACTAAATAATTAATAAAATGTACAATTATTAATATATTAAGTTAGTAGTATAAATCAAAAATTGACAATTAGTTGCTACTATTGATTGTCTCACTATTTTGGACCGATCTTGTAGGTCGTCGTAACGTTCCCATTTTCCAGAACTGTTACGCCAACAGTAACAGACGTAGTGACCAATTGCATTCACATTCTTTAATGTTGGAGGTAGAAAACTAATAGCACCTTGAAAATGGTAAACCGTATCGTTGAGAACAATTTGAAGGGGAATTTCTTTTAAAGGAATATTTAATTCAATTGGTGAATTTGATCTAGATGGCCCACATATTTCAAACAATACTTGTTGAACAAAAACTACCTTTCTTCGTACTGGGATTTGCACATTTTGCACTGACTGAGGTTACCATTATTTTCATTAAACTTGAAATTTAATGCATTTTGAAGGTTTGGTACACTACTATCTGGAAAATTTACCACTGTCGAAGGATATCGCGTTTCAATTTTATGCTTACATTTAACACACGTACGGCCCTCTATAACTGATGGATTATCTTTGAATAATGCATTACATAAGTAATACGCGGTACTTGCAGCATCCACTTTGACGTGATTATTTGGTAGGTCTTTCTTATTGGTAATAATACCGATTAAAATAGAAGCCCGCTTCCTATATCGTCCCCCTTATGCCAAAACCACGAATGTGCAAAAATTGCCATTTTGACCTAAGTGCATTTTCTTTCCAAGATAGAAAATTTTGTTTTTAAATTATTGTTAGATTTCGATATTCAATATATTCGAATAACAATGAAAAAAATTGTCTGAATTACAATTAAAATTGATTAATTTCATTTACTTCATAATTTACTTCAAATACACTTGACTGAAAACTAGAAAATGCACATTCGTGGTTTTGGCATAAGGGGGACGATATGTTTGTGCGTTGTGCATTATGAAAATTTTTAATCAAATTAGTGATGTTCTTTTTTTAACCAATAGCCAATGAAATTACAGAACGTTTTCTGCATAAGAGATTACCAACCTTATATTTTAAAAAGAAGAAAATGTTGAAGAATACGGTCATCCGAGTTCCACCTTGTTAATTTAATAAATCGATGTTTTCCAATTTGGGTTTTTAATTTATATTGTAGATTTAATTTATATTGTATATCTCTGCTTGGACTTATGTAGGCTTTTTAATGTTGGTTATCAGATTATCCGATTACCGAAAACGTTGCATAAAATCCCTTTTAATCGGTATTATTACCAATAAGAAAGACAATATTAGTTTTCTACCTCCAACATTAAAGAATGTGAATGCAATTGGTCACGACCTCTGTTACTGTTGGCGTAACAGTTCTGGAAAATGGGAACGTTATGACGACCTACAAGATCGGTCCAAGATAGTGAGACAATCAATAGTAGCAACTCATTGTCAATTTTTGATTTATACTACTTAATATTTTAATAATTGTACATTTTATTAATTATTTAGTTTGTTTTCTTTTATATTAACATAAGAAAATTATTTACTTCAAATAACTCTTGTTCATCTTTTCTGCCGAATGAAATGTAACCAAGCGTAACTTGCTCGGAGTTCTCTAAAATTTGAAATACTCATAACGTCGTAAAAACTTTTCTTCAAAATAGATTGTACATTATTATTTATTATAATAATAATATTAATATCCATCATTATGGTCCCGATACAAACGAAGTATAAACGATTCCACCAAGTCAGATTTGAATATTTTGTGGTGGGGGCGCCAGGGAAATGGAGCTCACCATTACTATTGGAAAAAACTGGAAAATTGTTTTTCAAGAATAAACATTGGAAGCTCTACTATACGCAAACAATGACACTAATAAGGAGTGTTCATTTTACTAATTAATATTTTACTAAATTATTCTGAATTAATTTTTACAATATTTACTTCAAGTTAAGAATACAAGTTGTGTGACATGTTTCATCTATAAAATTCTATGTATGTTCACGTACGGCAGTAATTTCGAATTTTTATACGGACTTGCTCCATTCCAAATTTTTTAAATTTTTTCAGAATTTCAGCTTCCCGGGCATTCTTTCTTACATATCTTTTAATTAAAGCGCAGTATCTCTCAATAGGACGGAGTTTAGCACAATCTGGAGGATTTCTTTACTTACAAAAACGACATTATTCGAACACAAAAGTTCAAGTGTAACATAAGCATAATGAACGGTGGCCAGATCTGGCCTAAACAACGGAGAGATATTGTGTTTACTATACAAAGGCTAAAATATGTTTTTGTAAGCATTCTTGTCTATAATTTTCACCGCAAATTATCCCAGTTTAAAACAATGTTCCACTTTCATTCGACAAAAACAAATCGCTTATCACACTCTTTTACCAAATTTTTCTCTCTGAATTATCTTCACTTCGTTAGCCACATCTTCTCCTGATGTAGTCCTGGTGTCCATTTTTAGGTAAGTTTCGTCATCCATTAAAATGCACTGATTCTTTCTTTTTGCAATAAAAGAGTCTACAACTTTTCGGACAATTTTTTTAACTTTACCGTTGTTTCGCAGACTTTTCCGACTTTTCAGGCTTTTTTTTGTTATTTTACAAGTCTTAATATTAAGTCTTTTTTAATATTTTGCACCGTACTAACATTTAACTGCCACCTTTTTGTACAGAAAAGAGATTTTTGGATTTTAACAGCTTCAAAACGTTTTCTTCAGCTATACCGGGGATGAGCAACCTTTTTTTACAACGGGCCAGCTACAAATTAAAAAATGTTGTGTGGGCCGCATGTAAGGAACTTATGATCATACAAATATTGAATGATGAACTAAAATGATCTCTTTATTAACAAACCTATAAACCTAAATCTTAAAAGTCCAAATGTAAAATCTTGGAAGGGCCACACGAGAGAGTGTGGTGCCGCGTGTTGCTCATCCCTGAGCTACACCATTTATAGACCCTTATCCATGATGAGATTTAAGTAATTCATCAAGTGTATTATATACTCCCCAAGTTTTTTAATAATTTGGAAAACCGCTAGCTTTAAGTATTTAACAATATTTTCTTAGGAATAATTTTTCTGAACACTATTGCAAGATAACCTTCCGGGTGTCAATTTAAATGCGCTCCATGGCGTTACATATTTGACAAAACTAATAACTAAAGGTGATGTGTGATAAAAAAAACATTTCTTTTATAAATAATGCCTATTAGATCAAATATGTGCTGACAATTGTATTTATTACAGGTAATTCAAGTTGTCCACTTAGTAAAATGAACACTCCTTATTACCTACTCAAAAATTATATTTGGGGTGGCCATCGTACCTAATTCGCCTTGCTTGAGTAATTCATTGTTTTACGTTGAAAGATTTGTGATGTAAAGGTATTAAGAGTTTAACTAATCATTTTGAAAAAATATTTATGTTAGTCGAAAACTAATGATTTCCAATGAATTATAGGGATTTTCAAATTAATTCCAGAGGCTTCCAAGATATTTACCCCTCGATTAATTCTATTAAAATACAATATGCTTTCTTGTTAAGTTTTTGATCTTATAAATTTAAAAAATGGTAACGTTGACTAATTATTATAAGCTTACATCACATCACATGCAGTCTTGAGGAGCTTACCATTGCATTTTTTCCTTATCCAATATTTTTAGATGCCTGCGTTACGTGACATTTTAATATTTTATTGTTTTTCATATAAATAATTTAAGATAATCGTTTTGAACGATTGGGCAAGTGTTTCAGTTTTGTGGTCCACACGCTATAAAAAATGTAATATTACTTTATAAAAAAATTTAGAAACAATAAATAATAATAACACAGAAAACTTAACAACTTAATTTTATTTATTAGACAATTTGAACAGAATTCTAAATAGGTGCATATTTATATAAAAAATTTTGATCTTGTAAATTTAAAAAATTGTAACCTTGACTAATTATTATAAGCTTAAATCGCATCACATTCAATGCAATCTTGGTATAAAAGCAGTAGAAAGACTGATAAGAATTAACGGAAGGAAGTTATCAGTTCCTTAGAATTGACAACGTTGCTGGGATTAGAAACGTCGGTTTATCATAAAAAATTATATATACCGGGCTTGACAAAGATGTGCCAATGTATCAGGATTGTTAACGATTATTGAGTTAGGCAAGTTTTTATTTTTAAGATTTTGTTTCCCCTCAAGAGTTGCGCATGGTGTTATATTTGATCACTTCAGAATTTAATAACATATACGTTCTTAAAATAATAACTTGTGGTGGGTTTGAGGTTGTCTGTGCAATGTATCGGGCCTGGTAGCGACGGATGAACCAATATACATACATACATACATTGAATTTTATATATATAGATATCGTTCGTTAATACGTTGATCCGTTGATCCGCACTAATGTTGGTCAAGCTAATACAGCGCTTGATCAAAGTTCGCGGCAAGATTCTAAAGTAGCCTATGTTTTTCGTAGCATTGTAAATAGCTTCTACACCAAATTTGGTAGAGATTGGTCAAACGGTGTAGAATTGTATAGAAAACATACATACATACATACATTTATTTAACCGCTTATACAGACCCGAAACGCCATACAGAACCGACGTTATGAGGCCAAAAACGACGTTACGAGACCCGGCTTCGGGTCTGGTAACGTTTACAATGTTTTTTGGGTTCCCTATACCTTTAGGTGTCATTTGGCAAGATTTAAGGTGGGTCTGGTAAGGATAGTTGAACGTATAATTACATACATATTTAGTTCACCGTTTCTCTCGGCAGGGAGCGCGCCATTAGTAGCGTATATAATATATACAACGTTGCTGATCCCGATACATGTACTCGACGTTGTCAATCCCTAAATTTTGCAACATCGCTTCAGTAACTTAATATCATTAAGGCTATTTATAAAGTTAATTAGCTGACAAGTTTTGTTAAATAGAAGTTATTTTTTTGCATGTTTGATTTAAAACTTTAATTTAAATTAAAATTTTATAATCATTTAAGTTGTATGCAGTACTATTTCCTGAAGTATGAAGCCTATCAAATTCTTTTTAGTACCCAAACAGAAGAATTTTGCAACAAATTTAAGTAGGAGCTAGTGAGGACTAGTGTTATTAGGTAACTATTTCTTAAAATAGTTACCTAATATTTGAATTCAAAATTTTCTTGAGTCGGGTTACAATTTTATTGTAACTTCGGGTAGTAATTTTAAATATTCTTGTCCGGTATCCGATATGCCAAACTGTTTATGCCACCGATGTATATTAATTAAATTTATTGTGAATTTATTTAGTGGTAGGTAGACATTTTATAACAAATTCGAAAATATTTAAGCTTTCATAATCATTATATGCTGCCAATTTTTAAAATTGACTGAATATTTATTAAAATTAAGATTGAATAAAATGAACTTTTAAAATTTTCTTTTAGCTCCGAGCCTCATACGTTCGTTCGGATTTGAAGTAAATAATTTTATTATGTTAATATAAAAGAAAACAAACTAAATAATTAATAAAATGTACAATATTATTAATATATTAAGTTAGTAGTATAAATCAAAAATTGACAATTAGTTGCTACTATTGATTGTCTCAGTATTTTGGACCGATCTTGTAGGTCGTCATAACGTTCCCATTTTCCAGAACTGTTACGCCAACAGTAACAGACGTAGTGATCAATTGCATTCACATTCTTTAATGTTGGAGATAGAAAACTAATAGCACCTTGAAAATGGTAAACCGTATCGTTGAGCACAATTTGAAGGGAAATTTCTTTTAAAGGAATATTTTTTAATTCAATTGGTGAATTTGATGTAGATGACCCACATATTTCAAACAATACTTGTTGACCAAAATCTACCTTTTTCGTACTGGGATTTGCACATTTTGTACTGACTGAGGTTACCATTATTTTCATTAAACTTGAAATTTAATGCATCTTGAAGGTTTAGTACACTACTATCTGGGAAATTTACCACTGTCGAAGGATATCGCGTTTCAATTTTATGCTTACATTTAACACACGTTAACCCTCTATAACTGATGGATTATCTTTGAATAATGCATTACATAAGTAATACGCGGTACTTGCAGCATCCACTTCGACGTGATTATTTGGTAGGTCTTTCTTATTGGTAATAATACCGATTAAAATAGAAGCCCGCTTCCTATATCGTCCCCCTTATGCCAAAACCACGAATGTGCAAAAATTGCCATTTTGACCTAAGTGCATTTTCTTTCTAAGATAGAAAATTTTGTTTTTAAATTATTGTTAGATTTCGATATACAATATATTCGAATAACAATGAAAAAAATTGTCTGAATTACAATTAAAATTGATTAATTTCATTTACTTCATAATTTAGTTCAAATACACTTGACTGAAAACTAGAAAATGCACATTCGTGGTTTCGGCATAAGGGGGACGATATGTTTGTGCGTTGTGCATTATGAAAATTTCAAATAAAATTAGTGATGTTCTGTTTTTAACCAATAGCCAATGAAATTACAGAACGTTTTCTGCATAAGGGATTACCAACCTTATATTTTAAAAAGAAGAAAATGTTGAAGAATACGGTCATCCGAGTTCCACCTTGTTGATTTAATAAATCGATGTTTTCCAATTTGGGTTTTTAATTTATATTGTATATCTCTGCTTGGACTTATGTAGGCTTTTTAATGTTGGTTATCAGATTATCCGATTACCGAAAACGTTGCATAAAATCCCTTTTAATCGGTATTATTACCAATAAGAAAGACAATATTAGTTTTCTACCTCCAACATTAAAGAATGTGAATGCAATTGGTCACTACCTCTGTTACTGTTGGCGTAACAGTTCTGGAAAATGGGAACGTTATGACGATCTACAAGATCGGTCCAAGATAGTGAGACAATCAATAGTAGCAACTAATTGTCAATTTTTGATTTATACTACTAACTTAATATATTAATAATTGTACATTTTATTAATTATTTAGTTTGTTTTCTTTTATATTAACATAATAAAATTATTTACTTCAAATAACTCTTGTTCATCTTTTCTGCCGAATGAAATGTAACCAAGCGTAACTTGCTCGGAGTTCTCTAAAATTTGAAATACTCATAACTTCGTAAAAACTTTTCTTCAATATAGATTGTACATTATTATTTATTATAATAATAATATTAATATCCATCATTATGGTCCCGATACAAACGAAGTACAAACGATTCCACCAAGTCCGATTTGAATATTTTGTGGTGGGGGCGCCGGGGAAATGGAGCTCACCATTACTATTGGAAAAAACTGGAAAATTGTTTTTCAAGAATAAACATTGGAAGCTCTACTATACGCAAACATTGACACTAATAAGGAGTGTTCATTTTACTAATTAATATTTTACTAAATTATTCTGAATTAATTTTTACAATATTTACTTCAAGTGAAGAATACAAGTTGTGTGACATGTTTCATCTATAAAATTCTATGTAAGTTCACGTACGGCAGTAATTTCGAATTTTTATACGGACGCGTCCCATAAGCTTTCGCACAAGTTTTGCGCGGTTCTGCGGTCACTTTCCGACTTGCTCCATTCCAAATTTTTTAAATTTTTTCAGAATTTCAGCTTCCCGGGCTTCTTTTTTACATATCTTTTAATTAAAGCGCAGTATCTCTCAATAGGACGGAGTTCAGCAGTATCTCTCAATAGGACGGAGTTCAGCAGAATCTGGAGGATTTCTTTACTTACAAAAACGACATTATTCGAACACAAAAGTTCAAGTGTAACATCAGCATAATGAACGGTGGCCAGATCTGGCCAAAACAACGGAGAGATATTGTGTTTACTATACAAAGGCTAAAATATGTTTTTGTAAGCATTCTTGCCTATAATTTTCACCGCAAATTATCCCAGTTTAAAAAAATGTTCCACTTTCATTCGACAAGAAATCGCTTATCACACAAGAACTCTTTTACCAAATTTTTCTCTCTGAATTATCTTCACTTCGTTAGCCACATCTTCTCCTACAACAGCGTTATAATATTGTAGTCCTGGTGTCCATTTTTACGTAAGTTTCGTCATCCATTAAAATGCACTGATTCTTTTTTTTCGCAATAAAAGAGTCTACAACTTTTCGGACAATTTTTTTAACTTTACCGTTGTTTCGCAGACTTTTTAGGCTTTTTAGGCTTTTTTTCGTTATTTTACAAGTCTTAATATTAAGTCTTTTTTAATATTTTGCACCGTACTGACATTTAACTGCCACCTTTTTGTACAGAAAAGAACTTTTTGGATTTTAACAGCTTCAAAACGTTTTCTTCAGCTATACCGGGGATGAGCAACCTTTTTTTACAACGGGCCAGCTACAAATTAAAAAATGTTGTGTGGGCCGCATGTAAGGAACTTATGATCATACAAATATTGAATGATGAACTAAAATGATCTCTTTATTAACAAACCTATAAACCTAAATCTTAAAAGTCAAAATGTAAAATCTTGGAAGGGCCACACGAGAGAGTGTGGCGGGCCGCGTGTTGCTCATCCCTGAGCTACACCTTTTATAGACCCTTATCCATGAAGAGATTTAAGTAATTCATCAAGTGTATTATACTCCCCAAGTTTTTTAATAATTCGGAAAACCGCTAGCTTTAAGCATTTAACAATATTTTCTTAGGAATAATTTTTCTGAACACTATTGCAAGATAACCTTCCGGGTGTCAATTTAAATGCGCTCTATGGCGTTACATATTTGACAAAACTAATAACTAAAGGTGATGTGTGATAAAACAACATTTCTTTTATAAATAATGCCTATTAGATCAAATATGGGCTGACAATTGTATTTATTACAGGTAATTCAAGTTGTCCACTTAGTAAAATGAACACTCCTTATTACCTACTCAAAAATTATATTTGGGGTGGCCATCGTACCTAATTCGCCTTGCTTGAGTAATTCATTGTTTTACGTTGAAAGATTTGTGATGTACTCGTAAAGGTATTAAGAGTTTAACTAATCATTTTGAAAAAATATTTATGTTAGTCGAAAACTAATGATTTCCAATGAATTATAGGGATTTTCAAATTAATTCCAGAGGCTTCCAAGATATTTACCCCTCGATTAATTCTATTAAAATACAATATGCTTTCTTGTTAAGTTTTTGATCTTATAAATTTAAAAAATGGTAACGTTGACTAATTATTATAAGCTTACATCACATCACATGCAGTCTTGAGGAGCTTACCATTGCATTTTTTCCTTATCCAATATTTTTAGATGCCTGCGTTACGTGACATTTTAATATTTTATTGTTTTTCATATAAATAATTTAAGATAATCGTTTTGAACGATTGGGCAAGTGTTTCAGTTTTGTGGTCCACACGCTATAAAAAATGTAATATTACTTTATAAAAAAATTTAGAAACAATAAATAATAATAACACAGAAAACTTAACAACTTAATTTTATTTATTAGACAATTTGAACAGAATTCTAAATAGGTGCATATTTATATAAAAAAATTTTGATCTTGTAAATTTAAAAAATTGTAACCTTGACTAATTATTATAAGCTTAAATCGCATCACATTCAATGCAATCTTGGTATAAAAGCAGTAGAAAGACTGATAAGAATTAACGGAATGAAGTTATCAGTTCCTTAGAATTGACAACGTTGCTGGGATTAGAAACGTCGGTTTATCATAAAAAATTATATATACCGGGCTTGACAAAGATGTGCCAATGTATCGGGATTGTTAACGATTATTGAGTTAGGCAAGTTTTTATTTTTAAGATTTTGTTTCCCCTCAAGAGTTGCGCATGGTGTTATATTTGATCACTTCAGAATTTAATAACATATACGTTCTTAAAATAATAACTTGTGGTGGGTTTGAGGTTGTCTGTGCAATGTATCGGGCCTGGTAGCGACGGATGAACCAATATACATACATACATTGAATTTTATATATATAGATATCGTTCGTTAATACGTTGATCCGTTGATCCGCACTAACGTTGGTCAAGCTAATACAGCGCTTGACCAAAGTTCGCGGCAAGATTCTAAAGTAGCCTATGTTTTTCGTAGCATTGTAAATAGCTTCTACACCAAATGTGATAGAGATTGGTCAAACGGTGTAGAATTGTATAGAAAACATACATACATACATACATACATACATACATTGAATTTTATATATATAGATATCGTTCGTTAATACGTTGATCCGTTGATCCGCACTAACGTTGGTCAAGCTAATACAGCGCTTGACCAAAGTTCGCGGCAAGATTCTAAAGTAGCCTATGTTTTTCGTAGCATTGTAAATAGCTTCTACACCAAATGTGATAGAGATTGGTCAAACGGTGTAGAATTGTATAGAAAACATACATACATACATACATACATACATACATTGAATTTTATATATATAGATATTAGCAAACAATCGTAAACTACCCGTTTATTAACGGAAAAGTGTCGGCCACGCCCACCATAAATTTGGTGTAATTTTCCATTTTTTCAGGTGTGCATTCGATTTGAAGATTACTTGGGCTAAACATACTAGAAGAATATTAATCCACCCCAACCGGGATTTTAGAAAAGCGGGATCCTAGAAATCGTCCTGGATATAGCTTTTAAAAGTATAGTTGCGGTGTGCGGTAGTAAACTTTTACGTATCACCCCCAAAAAATCTTCTCAAATTACTAACCTAATTAAAAGTCGCCCATAATGTATAGTACGCCTGTAATAAATTAAGTACCTTAATCCTCTAAGAGAAGGTCATAGCTTTGGCAGTTAAGTGCGTCTACTGCAGGCTAATGCGAAACGCTCGGATCGAATCCGGGCAAGGTAAGAACTTTATTCTGGCCGTCTCTCCTTGGAAGGCAATGGCAAACCACCGAGGTAATTTGCCAAGAGCGCCCATCTCAACATGAAGTGTATTACACTTCCCGTGGTTCGGAGCCCACGTTAAACAAGTAGGTCCTCTATGTATGTAAAAACACTTAATGGAACGTACATCACATGCATAGAAAGAGATGGGTCACGATGTTCGGAAACGAACAATACGACTTACAAGAAGTACAAAAATCCTCTAATGGGATTTTCACACAGTCGTTACCCAAAAAGATTACCTATTAATTGACCATCGGCGCAATCTACATACTTACCCTAACCGAACCCGGCGCAATCTGCATGCTAGATTATGAGACCCTTCAACCATCGGGCGCATTCTACAACCTCCCGGAATACCCCCCCAGGTACACTTGCCATTATTCAGAACCATCAAAATTTATTATGTATTTTTCGTTGAATCTTTTGCAATTTTCGTTTGTAATCCGGGAGGGGGGTGCAGCAGGTGATATTTTTCATAACTATCCCAGTACCGTTCTTCTTAATAGCGAGGGACGTAAAAGTGAAAGTTTTTCTTTCGCAATAAATTAAGTGTACCTGGGGGGTATTCCATACCCCCAGACCCCCCGGTCCTAAATGAGTTCCTGATAAGCATCCATTTGTTTTCATTACTCTAAGCCAGCGCCGTAGCAAGGGTGATCGCAATGGGGGCGCTAAACCACGACAAAACCCCAAAATAATAGTTTAAAATTTTCAAAATGATAAGAATCTTTTGGGAGGGGGGCGCATATATTCAAATTTGCCTCAGGCGTCAGAAGAGCTTGCTACGGCGCTGCTTGGACGGATAAGATGCTATGATATTTTTTGATTGTTTTTAATTTTATAATATTAATAAAAATTTTGAAATGTTTTTGTTAAAAGGCAATAATAAGATTTGATAATTTTGTATTGAATTGAATGGAAGGATCAGGACAATGTAAATGAACAATAATCGTGGTCAGAGTGAGAATTTATGAAAATAGTTTTAAATCTTAAAAAAAAGCGTTTGCTTTAAAGTGGCTGGATTATATTTAAAAGAAAAAGAAATATATTTGATGGAAAAATAATAAATTGGAATATAATTTGAGATTTGGATATTTAATTTTTATTATCAAAAAGGAGAGGAAATTCTAAACTTGTTGTACCTGATCTAATTTTTTAACATGAATTCTAAAAGGAAAGTTGATTCTGTAAGATTGTAATTTTGAAATTAATGTAATTTCAAACTTACCGCTGTTTTTAAGTTAGAATATTTTAGTAGCCCTGTATATTTCATTTTAAATAGTAAATTTTTTTTAGCGACACCTATATTTCTTTATAAAGAGAGCCGCGGTAAAAGTTTTAAAAGTTTTGTAGGAGGGGAACGGGTGACTTCACTTGAAGGGTTACGTTCAATGTAGTGGTCACGTTTATTTGAATTATTATAAATTCATTTAGTGGTTTGTGTTTTTAAATAGCCAGGTATCAAATTTATCTTATTTGTTAATTGTTCTCTATATTTTGGCAATGGTAAAGAGGTTGATTGATTGGTTTTGCATTAATTTATGGTTTTTTTTAAATTATAACATAACGTGGTGTTGCAAGGTTAAGTTAATTATATTACATTAAAATCGTTTTAATCAATACAGTTACAAACATTTATTTATTATTGGGTAGATAAATCATTTCATTTATAGAATATATTTATTTCGCGGTAAAAATTATTACAATGTGTTAGGGTCATGATGTAATAAGATGCCTTCTTTGTTCAAGCTAGGCATGTGGGTATAAATGCGAGGTCACATCATAAGCAAAGATAACATTCTTCGCTAAGAATAAACATTGATAAAAAGCAACGTATGAAAATTTACAAAGTAAATTTAATAATTATTTATATACAGGATGTTCTTAAATTCAAATCAGCTTGAATTTATAAATGAAAGGTTTTATTGGTTAAAATAGATACACAACTAGTAAATTAATTTATTATCATATACAGGGTGTTTCGTCGATGTGATTACTTATTGTTTACGATTATGAAGATTAGTTAGATGATTTCAGTCATTGATTAAATCGCTCACAACGGTTTAAAAGATATGGTACGATCAGTCAACAAAGCTTTATCTTGGTAAATGATTGACTTATGTAATACAAGGTTTGGTTTCTGTTTCTTAAGTACAATTTAGCTTTCCGACGACTCTGTATGAATGTTCCTAAACCCTGGTAGGCTGGAAGATAAATAACTCAGTACTACATATGCTTAAATGCAAACAAAAAAGCAAGTTTTACATTAAACCGTTCCCAAAGACTTGTATTCATTTAAGTGCTAGTAACGTAGATCTGGGTTTTTAATATTGGTGGATTAGGTAGCTTTATTATTCAAATACAGGGTGGTTGAACTTGGTTGAATTAGGTTGTGATTTTAATTTGTATTTGAATAGCTGTAACTCTCAGGTTTTCTAGAAGAACGTTGGGCCCGGCAAGATATATAATATTTTAGCCACTATAAAAACCAACGAAGGTTTCCTTGATCTTCCCTGAATTTGATTTAAACCAGCAAGCCAAATATAAATAATTGTTTCAACTGAGTTTAAGTAGGTTACAATTAATTAGGTAGTAAATTGTAATTCAGGGGTGGTTAGGTAAATGTAGATTTAAAAGGTAATTTTTCCATTAACAGCTAGTGTTTCAATAAAAAAAAACTCAGTACATGAAGAAAAGATTATAACAATCCAAAGGATTGAATCCAAACAAGTAATTTAAAAGTTATCAAAATAACATAAAGCGATTTAAAACAAATCGACTTTCAGGGTAATTAAATCTACAGATTTATTAGTTCACAATTTAGGTAAATCATTGCTTCAGGTTAAATTCCTCAAACAAGAATATTAAAGATAATAAAAGAATTGACATTGCCCCAAAATATGGTAGTTTTATTTGTGTTGGAAGTTAATGGTTCGTCTCTCTTTCGGAGCGATCATTTGTTTTTGTTACAGTTGTTTTTGACACTATGTTTTGTACACCGGAAGAAAGAATTTGGTTACTAGATGGCGATCGTAGGTATTTCACAACGTGGTGGTCCAAGTTATTTTCCGTGTCGTCGAAGAAGTGTGATTTTAGGTTTGAACTTGGTTAGTTCTCAAGAGATGGCGGTTTTCTGGAGAGGACGTCAGCGCGAAGTTCAAATTCAAAAGTTGCATCTTACAATTCTAAAGAACTTTATACTTACTTCTGACACTTTTTTATAAAGTGCATAGTTTTTTCGGAAAACGATAAAACATCACATCGTGTAATACGAGTATGTGTAAAATTGTCGCATTTGGGGTGATGAAAATCCACGGGTTATTCAGGAACAAGCAATGCACCCACAGAAATTCACTGTTTAGTGCGGATTTTGGACCGACAGCGTGATTGGGCCGTACTTTTTCGAAAACGATCGTGGTGCTACTGTAACACCCTGTACACAACATTTTTATATAAATTATAACACCCTGTACACAACATTTTTATATAAATATTAGCTTGCAGAAATGCATCATTTGTGGGTCGCAGGCTTGCAGAAAAGTATTTGTGTTAGGAAAAATATTGTGTACCGAAGTAGTTTTGAAGCCACACGCGTCCGGCCCCAAAAGTCAATAACTGCCTTTTTGATGACTGCGGAATGACCTCTTTGCAAGGGTCATTTACAGCTCAAAAAGGGGGGAGGCTTTATGGTCGCAGAAGGAGTTAACGGATTTTGGAAGTCAGTCAGGTTCGAATTGTTCTTTGGGAAGGACAGAAACTGTTAACTCCGCGCTCGCCCGCGTTTTTTCTAAATTATATTTTTTGCATCTTTTATTAAATTATTCCGAGTTCGATAAAATAGAGTGGCCACAATTTCGACAAGAGGCTTCAAGACTACTTCAAGGTAAGTGGTAAATTTTTAATTAATATATAAGTACGTGTCAGAATCCGAGCTGGCGCACAGTGGGGTATTTGGCCTCAAAATGTGGCATAAAATACAAAAATCAGATGCTACATGCATATTCCCTATTATGATTTTTGTAAACTACACTATCTTGGGCACCATTGTGTGAATTTATAGGAACATTGCTCGTTCCAACTTTCCACTACATCGTCAAAAGATGCTAATAATTTGCTGAGGGGAGGGGGTTAACACATTCTTTTCAAAGATTATTTTTGCTAGAAATCGTTATAAATTGTAACTTTTACTTATGGAACAAGAAGTTCAAATATCTTAGATAAAGTCTGTAATAATTGA
Organism: Podabrus alpinus; assembly: GCA_932274525.1. Lineage (NCBI taxonomy): Eukaryota > Metazoa > Arthropoda > Insecta > Coleoptera > Cantharidae > Podabrus > Podabrus alpinus. The sequence continues at coordinate 58,973,064 of OW026454.1, read as the reverse complement.
TCTTTAAATAAATATGGTTACAATCATATTATAATGCATTGTATTAATTTTTGTAGAAGATTATCAGAAACAAAAAAAGATTTGAATATGAATGAAGGTAGATGAAGTTACTATTTTTTTTTACGGATAATACTAATACTTGAGACTTTAAAATAAATTTTTTGGCTGCGAATCTTTGCGAGGTTCTTTTTAATTCGCGTTTTACTTGGAGAACTCAAAAATTTCTAAGTCACCCTGTATATAGTTTTTATCAAATTATTTATCAATTTTACATGGTTGGATTCGTTTTTTTGAATGTTTACTCCAGAAATAGTTAAATTTGCGTTGCTGCCTATAGGTCAGTTAAGCGAAGAAGCACATGAAGCTTGCAATAAGGATTTCAAGAGATATCGTGAACATAACTCGAGAAAATGTAGCCGCGAAAGTTCAAACAGAGACGTTCTAAACAGATTTATTTTAACCTCTGACCCTGTTATAACAAACAAAAGAGAATTACCAAAAAAAAACCTTCGATACTTATCTCAGCAGATATTACATTTATTAAAAGCCCCTACTGACCAAGTCATTGATGATCAAACAGATTTCCGAGAGTGACGATGACGATACGATGCGATCGATGGATGATGACGAAGAAGATGACCAAGACATTATTTAAAATGTTTGCTTTATTTTTACTTTTAACGCTATTACTTGAAAAATAAATATAAAAATTATTAACTACTTCTCTTCTGAATTTTTTAATTCGTATCCATTAAATATTTGTTGTATTGTGATATCACAACCTGTATTTTCGGATAAGTGTATATTTACATGATATTTACACATATCTTCCAAAAACTATTTCTGTGTTTTTTGCTGATGATGTTAATTTTTCAAAGTTTTTCAAATAAATTCATTTTCTTAATAAATAAATGCACCAGAATTATGCAAAGTATTTTTTAGATACTACTAAGAGCCCTGAAAATAAATATCCTACTTAGAAATCCGTTGGAATAGTATTTGATTTAATGCCACCTTTTGAGGCCAAATACCCCACTGTGCGGCGTATGTGCAACCCAAGGCAAAAATTTTGTAATAATTTATTTCTATCTATTCTATCAATTAATATAATATTTAGTCTACTTTGCCGTCTTTTATTGAGGAAGGTTTGGGAGTAGATTTATAACGTCTCCCAAGAGATCAAGAAGAATAACCCTCTCTCTTAGAAGGAACACAAAGGGGGAGTGAGGTTACAATGGTGGCAGCTCAATCCAGCGTAGCATTTTAGATGGCAGCGCAAATCCCGAAAATCTACTCCTAAAACTAAATAAAAATATTTTATTTCTTTCCCAAAATTTACTTAAAGTTTTTATTTAAATTTTGACAATTTTAAAGTATCACGGAAATAATTATAAATAAAATGTGTGTTTTGCAAAACTAAACAAATTCCATATTAAAAGGTAAACTATGGTAGAATATGTGTGTCAATGGTTTTCTGCTGAGGTTGACAAGTATACGCACAGTTCATTAAGGTCAAATTTATTTTTAATACGTAGAAATTCTAAATAAATAATCTCAAGGTTTAAAAATAAAATTATTTACTACAAGGGTCATACGAAGCAAATTCTTTAAAAAACATTTGTAATAAAGAAAGGCGTTATTACAGTTAATTGGTTCCAAAATTGGCAAAATTATTGAGTAAATTTTTTATTTTTCTGTTTGTATGGTATATAAGATATCAAAAGGATAATTATATTTAAAACATATCAACTTGAATTTGAAACAAAGTTGGTGGCAAAAAGTTTACGAAATTACAAGCAGCAAAAATTATTACAGAGTTGCAGAAAATTATTTCTTGTGTTGTATAAAATTTCCAGCAATATTACTTGTGGTTTAAAATTTTTTTATAGAATTTAGCAAAATGTCAGTAACAACGGCAGATAGAACAAACGTAACCCAAACAGCTCCTTTGCAATCAATGCCAAGTGGTTTTACCCCATTTATGACGTTAGGGATGACGGCGATGACATTAGAATCATTTTCAGGAAAACAAGATGTTAAGGATTATTTTGAAAAAGTTGATAGTAGAGCAGAGTTAGATGGCTGGACAGAAGAAGTTACATTAAAAATGGTAAAATATAGATTAGCTGGAGAAGCATATAAATTTTATAAGTCGGACGCAGCAGTTTTTAATGAAATCAGTTACAAGGAATTCAAAAATAAATTTTTTGAAAAATTTACACATTCTAAAATTCCAGGTCAAGCTTTAATAACATTAAGTAAATGTTACCAGAGGCATGACGAATCGATCTCCAATTATGTAATTAGACTAAAGTCGTTAGGTGCTGAAATTTTATCAGAAGATTTAAAAAAAACGCAAATAGAAAATATTCCAGGTTTAAAACAAAAAAATTTGGAAATGGTATTGAACCAATTTCGTATAGGTATCAAGAAAGAAATGTTAAAAAATTTAACCCCATTATTAATGCGTACGGATGGATTAACACTTGAAAAAGCAGAAAATTTCGCTAAGCAGTTAGAATTATCGGATATGATATGGTAAACAATAGAACTCATAATACAACTACCGTATTTTCTATACAGCAGCGACAGTGTTTTTACTGTGGAAGAAATAATCATAATTCAAGAGATTGCAGATTTAAGGGCCAAAATCATCCAAATTTTTATAACAACAATAATTCAAATATTAGAACGTCGAATTTTAGAAATAATCCACAAAATTACAATTACAAAAACTACCCACGAGAAAATAATCCAGTTAATAACTACACAAATTTCTATAATGGTAATAAAACCAACCCCAACTATCAACCAAGAAAATATAATTTTTCAAATTAAAGTAATTCAAATTATAGAAGCAACCAATCAAGATCGTCAGAAAATTTTAATTCAAATACCAAGTTACTACAACGCAGCAAGAAAAAATGAAGGTACAAGTCATTTTAGATCTACAAGAAACAGCAATAATGGAGATTTTAAGGAACAATGGAACCGCAATAATAGACCGAAACAGGAATTTGGACAGAATAGTACTAGAAAAATGCAAGTAAATCAGGTCGAGGCTTTAAACATGGAAGGGCTCTCCTTAAATCCTCGAAGGATGAGCCTCTTGTAATTGCAAACAAAATCAAATCACCGCCGACCACATTTCGAATTCCACAGTTAAATAATTATCAGGCAATACAATCTCCAAGCATTGTATTTTTATATGTTAATGGCAAACAGAAGAAATTTTTGTTGTACAGCGGTTCAGCCATAACAATTATTAAGGAAAACGCGTTAGAAAACGCGTGAATATTGCAGATGCAGGTGAAATTTTCTTAGCATGTATTACAGGCACAGGCATACGAGCAATAGGGATGACCGAAATAAATTTAGGCACCCAACCTATGTTAGAAAATTGCAAGTTTAATGTAATAATATGTGGAAACGATTTGATGGTAGGGGCAGACGGAATTGTAGGCCGTGATTTATTGGGAAAATGTAATGCAATAGTAAATTATCAAACCAATACTTTAAAAATTTGGGGCCAACAAATTCCAATATTTTTTCAATTAGAAGATAATTACGCAAACAATTACAACAATAACGAGGAATATAAACAAGAAAGGGTTGGCGACACTTTTCCAAGCAATACTCCAGAAAACAGCTATGAGTTAGCTAATAAGAATTCCAGAAGTATCAAGAAAAATGAAGAGGAAATGACAAACCGAAGAAAATCATCTTTTCCATCAAGCAATGTCACCAGAAACAGCTATGAGTTAGTTGAAGAAAATTCTGGATATGCAAATGGAATAGAAAATGTGAACAAATTTTATAATGAAGAAGCTGATAGTGATAACGAAGAATATTAAGGGGTGTTTACATTATAAGATTTTCCTTATGTAAGAGCTTAGGTGAAACGCGTAAGATTTTGCTTAAGATTGCTAATAATAACAAAAAACATAAGGTTACCTGGTTTTGGGTTTACATTGTATGACAAGTTTTAAGAGTCGCCAACGGTTTATTTGACAGGTTGTATTGTTTGAACATAACCTAGTAAAAATTTCTTGTTTACCAAGATGAGTGTAACAAAATTACGATTTGTTAAAGAACAATTATTAAAATGCTTTACTTTAACAACTTTAGTATTGTTAAATCTTTATAAAAAAAAATAATTAATTAACAAAAAAAATATTGAATATTAATTTAAAACAATAATCATCGACATAACCTTAACTGATATAACGGATATAACCATGGTACCAACAAAAAGTCAATATAAACACAACACTAACCTTAAAATGTCAAAAAATCTTACGAAAAATCTTAAGAAAATAGGTACGTCGCTATTCCTTATGTTTGCTAAAAAGCGAAATACCGTCTTAACCGTGTCTTACGTAAAATCTTAAGCTTTGACATAAGGAAAATCTTATAATGTAAACACCCCTTTATGATGCAATGGAAGATGTCGAATTACAAGAGTATCAAAAATTTTATTACCCACAAGTAAAGAGAAATAAAAAAGTTCATTTTAACGAAAATGTAATGGAAACAAAAAAAAATTGTAAGAAAAATTGCAAGGATGAAATACAAGTGGAAACAATAATTGAAGAACATGGTGATTTATCCAGTGAAGAAGATTCAGATGAAATTTCGTGTGAAAATTATATGGAAAAACAACGAATTTATTTAATGCATAAAGCAAGTGATGAAGTTAATAATCGAAAAGAAAATTTGAAGGAAGTCAATTTTGGGCATATGAATTCAAAATTTTCAAATAAAGAACCACTTTATAATAGTACCAAGTTACAACCAATGGCAATGGAAAATAAAAATAATTTTAAAATTAACAATGAAACCGAAAGAGATGATAACGTAATACATTTACAAACGCAGCATAAAGGTAAGCGTTCATTTATCGGCATCGGACGCATCGGAATAAAATATTCTTTACATTGTTTTTAATGAACCATCGTTCATTATATCGCATCGTACGCATCGCATCTCGGTAAATCCGATCAGTATTCTTTGGAAGGCAACTTTTCCGATGAGTGCGATGCGTTCGGATGATGTCATCGACAAATTCGAGAAATGAACGATAGTAATCGCAACGGCTCGACTGCAGTGTTCGCATTTCTCACAGTATTTGTTGCAAACATAGGTATGTTAATTTCGTTAGTGCAAAATTATGAAAAACTGTATAATTTAAGGCATGCACAGATTATTCGAACCAACAATGCCGAGATAATATTTGGGAGATAATATTTCTTCCATATATTATGTACCCAAAACTTTTTTTTATTACGTCTCTTCTTTTTCTTCTTTTCTTCCTCCATTAACAAACAGCTGATTATTACTGTTTCACTTTCACTGTCACTCATATGTGAATTTATGTTGAATTTTTGTAACAAATATCAAACACGGTTGTAAGTTCTAGTACGTGCAGAATACGCCGTTTCATACGATCCGAACAAGTAAACGAACTCGACGAAAAAGATACGATTCGTCCGATGCGTACGATGCCGATAAATGAACGCTTACCTTAATAGTATAAAATTAGCAGAGGATACGATTATACCAGCACGGGCAGAATTAAATTGTTATGCTATAAATAAATATAGTAAACAAAGACACGAAGCTTTTATTGAGGTAGTACCAAACCTTACGGGAACAAATAATGTATTTGCAGCGCATACAATAACAAACAATAATAAAATAATAGTAATTCGCATAATAAATTTAAATAATTACGAAGTGACTTTAAATAAGAATTTAAATATTGCTAACGCGCATCCAATTTTAAAAATTTTTGAAGAAGAAAATAAACAAAAAACAAAATTTAAAATAAATCAGATGCAAAGCCGTCAAATAGATACAAGTTGGATTGAAAATAATTTCGATTTTTCACATTTAGACAACCATGCAAAAGGGTTACTTTATGAATTACTTAGTAGGTATGCAGATATTTTTAGTGAAGGTAATGAAAAGCTAATAACCACAACTGAAATACAACATCAAATAATAGTGGAAAATGAACAACCAATTTACAAGCGCCCATATAGAATTCCACATCATCAAAGGGAAGTTTTAAGGAAAGAAGTAGATAGACTACTAGATCAAGAGATTATACGTCCGTCCAATTCAGGATGGTCGGCACCGGTCGTATTAATAGCCAAAAAACAAGACAACGGAGAAGAAAAAATTAGAATGTGCATAGATTATCGAGGGTTAAATGCAGTTACGAAGAAAGATATTTTTCCACTTCCAATACTACAAGACGTAGAAGATCACTTAGGAAACTCAACGCTATTTATGCCCGTATTCACAAACAATTTTATAACGGAGGATTATGAAATCCGTCGTTTAATTTTTACGACCGTAAAATCAAATTAACTATTCATAAACGTTACGATAGAAATTTAACAGTGTGTTTTGTAATCGCCTGTAATACCTCTATGTAGGGATTTATTGAACTAAGTTGGTATTATTCTTAGTTCTATCAAACAGTTCAATCACCTTTAGCTGTCATTGTGGTTTTGTCATACGCTTATTACGTATTGTTTGTCTTGACTTTTGTTTGTAATTTAGTTGAAATTACTGTATATTCTGTGACTATGTCGACTAAACGTGAAAAAGAAAAGAATTTCATCGACAGGGAAATTGCTTTATTGATTCGTGTCCACAATCGTGTAACCGTGTAACAAACCGATGGTGTAACGTCGAAACAAAAAACTCATGAATGGATGAGATCAGATCACTTCTCATTTTAATAGCTTCAAACTAGAAAAGACAATGCTCAAGATAAGGTAAATATTATCTATCACTTTAATTTGAATTATAATAATGTAAATGATTTTTTAGTTGCAAACGTTTCTAACGGGTGGAGGCAATTGATAAGCGAAAGTGCGACGATGTACCCAACTCGATTACCAAAAAGAAGAAGTCAAAGAATGCAGTTTCTGCAAGTGTTGTATATCGTAACCTGAATAAAATTGTTACCGATAAAACAAAAATATGATGCTACTTATCGTTCATTTAACAAATTTTAACATTTTATTATTATACATTAACATTTTATTATTACAACTCATTTTAATAAAATACATTATTTATTAAATTTTGTACACTATTATTTGTGTTATCGTTATTGATGGGAACTTTTTCTAAAGCTTCCGAAGGAATTGGTATTTTAGGGTCTTCGTTTGGTGCATCGTCCTTTAAATCTATAGCTATATTGTGTAAAATAGCAGTTTATAAAATTGCTTAATTTTTTAAAATCCATGTTGAATCTTCCGCACATCTTCTTGTGTTTGTGGCATAAATATATATTGTGGTTGCAAATTCACAATTCTGCTTACCGTTGGCTGACTAACATTAATATGGTCACCCAAAATTTGTTGAAATGTTCCGGATGCATAAAACCTTAATGCAATTAAAACTTGGTTTGTAACAGAAATTGCTTTATTCCTTTCTGTTTGCTTTTCTAGTTGAGGACCAATTATAACAATTAATTCACGAACAGTATTTTTATTGAACCGATATGTCATTTTAAATTCGTAATTATTTACGAAATTGAAATTATCCATTTCAATTGATGGTAGATAGTTTGACTTTTTGTTTATTACTACACAAATTAAACTTTTACAAGTGGATAGTGGATACTTTCACATGCTTTAACCTCACAAAATTTATTTTAACGGACGGTAATGTGTATTACGACCCGAAAACCGGTCGTAATCATTACGGTTGATTTTACAGGCGATTTTACATTACGATCGTTTGTGAATACCAAACATAACCAGGTTCCCTGCAATTTAACAATGTTGAGTATTCTAGTCCTGAATCTATTGTCAATGCTTTTGCGGATTACTTCCAATCAGTTTACATGGATTCTGATAAGGATTGCGCGTCAGGTTGCGACGATGCTAACCCTTCGTTACTAATCCATAGTCCGAAAGTCTCAAATGCGGATGTTATAGCTGCTTTGCAACGTTCTAAAAACAAACTTACCAGCGGCGTGGATGGTATACCCGCTTTTATACTAAAGGACTGTGCCACGACTTTTTCGGTACCCCTACTACATATTTTTAATCTAATATTTACTACCGCCACGTTTCCCCAATCCTGGAAGGTAGCACGACTATGTCCAGTCCTGAAAAAAGGTAGTCCATCAATGATCAGTAATTATCGGCCAATCTCTATCTTATCCAACTTGTCCAAGGCATTTGAACGGATTTTGTATGACCATATTTATGCTCATATCAAGAGTTCACTATCCCTTCATCAACACGGCTTTATGAACGGGCGCTCAACTGTCACGAACCTTGCGACATTTAAACAGTTCGTATCCGAAACTTTGGACTGCCAGGGACAAATCGATACAATCTACACTGACTTCCAGAAGGCGTTTGACCAACTTGATCTATATAGATTGATTGGGAAATTGTCATCGTTTGGCTTCTCTAATCAGCTGATTAATCTCTTCAGTACATACCTATTTGAACGCAAGCAATTTGTTGAATACCGGGGTCATAAATCTTCAGTCTTCTCGGTTAGATCGGGCGTTCCTCAGGGGTCCAACCTTGGTCCTCTCCTTTTTATAATTTTCGTGAACGACCTGCCCAATATTATATCATCGCAAAAACTGCTATATGCCGATGATTTAAAAATTTACGCAGGCATTTCCTCATTAGAGGATTGCCATCGTCTGCAATCTGATCTGGACCTGATTGGGACCTGGTGTAGGAGTAATCGGTTGCAACTACAAATCTCCAAATGTAAAGTAGTCTCTTTTACAAACAAGAAGACTTTTATTGACTTCTCCTACACTTGCGAGGGCAGAATTTTGGAGAGATGCGATTCCTTCAGAGATTTGGGAGTTATCTTTGACTCACGACTAACCTTCACCGAACACATTAGCGATACCCTAGGTTGTGCGTCCCGCATGTATGGATTCATCTACAGAAACGCACGTGACCTTCAAAGCATTCCATGTTTGAAGCTTCTCTACTATAGCTTTGTTCGTTCAAGGCTGGAATACGCTGCGCTGATCTGGTACCCAACACATGCGTACCACATTAGGCGACTTGAGTCGGTACAACGTCGATTTTTGAAATTCTTGGCATTCCTTCAAGATGGTCTGTACCCGATACAGAGCTATAATCATCGTAAACTCTTGGCTCAATTCGATGTTGAAACACTAGAGAGCAGGCGCTTTGTATCGTCCGTCGTATTTATATACAAACTTCTGAGATACAACATCGATTGTCCACCATTATTGGCAGAGATAAATTTTCGAGTACCTACAGGTAACTCTAGACAGAGCGACCTGTTCTACTGTAGGTTTAGCCGTACCAACTTCTTGGCCACGTCCCCCATCTCCATCTGCAGCCGCAACTTTAATGTTATTACTGACATTGCCGACCCCAACCACACGGGCCTCAAGGAGTTGGTTGCATGCTGTTACAGGCGAGTTAGGTAATCGCCCCGTCCAAACGATCCAGCACTGACTTATATAAATATGGGTTATTTTATTTTATTTTGTTTGTGCTATGTACTTCTATATATTATAGTTGGTATATATATGTATATATTATTACTTCAATGCTGAATCAATTGACATCCGTTCAGTAAGAATACCGTGTGGCATCCGCCAATATATTTGATGTATATAAGACATCCATAATTAGGTATACTTGACATCCAATATATACAAAGTAATAAATAACATCCCTCAATATATTTAACCTGTTTGAGTACAACTTGACTTCTGTATATAACTTTTATGGTAAGTTGGCATCCATTGCGATGTTGCCAATATGTAGACAATCATCTGACAAACATATTTCGAATGTTAGTTGATGCTCCATAAAGTAATTATTCGATAATTTTTATATCGTAGGCCAATTTTTTTAATTTAGAAGAAAACAAGTAACAGTAATGCAGCCTTATACGCTAATTACTTATGATAACGTCAATAAACAAGAATTGAATGATAAAACTGACGATTGGCGTAAACCTACTGGATAACTGGGGAAATTTTCTCTTGACCTTATTATAACTAACTAACCTATCCCAACGCAACGTATGGAATATTTATGACAAATAAAACGCACTGAGCGCAGATGTATTGCAAAGCGATTTTGGAAATTTGATGCTTATTAATTTTTTCGAAGTTGTTAATCAATTGTTTAGCATTCTGTTGTAATCTTCTAAAAGCGGTTAGGGCGTTCTTGATATAATTCTCTTAAAACTTGATTTAGTTCACGGAATGTAATGTCGATTCAACTTTAAACATTTTAAAATTAATCTTTGGTGGATAAATCATTTGGAAACAATTAAAACATATTATGAAAAATGTTAAATCCTTTCAAGTAAAGAAATTTTGAAATGTAGAGACTAAGGTTTTTAAAAGTAAGCAAAACTGAATTAGTAATTTATTGTTTAAAATTAAAAAAATGATAAAAATAAAAATACATTTTGACATAATTTTATGGTCAAATCCAATTTTAATTTCCTTTGGTAAAAACCAAATATTTAAACAAAAACAAACTATGAATTATTAAAAAATTAACACTATCTTTACTTCTTACTGTACTTATTGCACACGTACCCCGTACACGTATTAAGATAGGCATTCTTTGAAGTTCTCCAACTCGTCGCTTGTTGAAAATCAAAATGTTACAAAATACGGAGTCCATTAAATCGCGATATGCTTGGGAATCGTTAGATGTTACTAGTAAACGTGATTTGGAATTTGTTATCAAATTATCCAAGTATGCTCCAAATTTCTGTAAATAAAAATATAAATAAAAAATAATTATTATATAATGCTAACTTTTACCTTTATGTCCTCAGCCATTGGAATTAATGCTGGCTTATTGAATTTATTGGTGGCCAAATTTTGTCCAGCCTCGCTCGATATTTCGTGAGACCATTCCGTCTCGATTAAGGTGCATAAGGCTTTCAAGTTGTCCACACGTTCTTTAGAAGATTCTTCATTTTGAATTTCCATAGAATAAGCCGTATTTATAGCATGTTTTATTAATGTACCCATTTGTAATGCCAAAGATGGACTTTTGTAAATTCGATTTACATGATCATAGCCTGCTATGTCATGTATTCCTCTTACTAAGTTTTTAAATTTGTATGGAGTCATAATATCAATTAATTTTAATTTCTGGTTTTTCTCTAAGGTTCTTACGCTAATCAATAAACGAGCTAAACGACGCATATTTCGCTTTGCAACTAATAGAAGATGTTTTTCTCGATGACTTCTTAAATATCTTCGGGCAACTTCACAAATGATAGTTTCTTTTTTCGCTACCATAGAGACATCGTCGGCTCGCATCACATTTAAAAGACCACACAATCTTAAAGGATCGTTTGGTCCAAAACTGCCGACCATGATCGTTTGGCCTTCTATCTGAGCATTAAAGCGTTTCGACGGATCAGGATTGAAGTAACACTTTTTTGTATATTTACGTAAACTTTTGGCAGAATAATAGCCTTTACAAAACTTGCATACAATGTAATCGCTGGTATCTTTTTTAACGTTTGACATTACTGGCACGATATTGGAACTACAAAAATCACCTTCTCGGCGTAATTTATCGACGAGTTTCTTTCGTTTTTTTGAATTTTTCGTTAGGCTCATCAATTCTATCACCTCAATTTCATCTGAATGATTCCTTTCTAAATGCCGACAAAAATTTCCCACATCCTGATCGCAATAGAGACAACGGTGCTTCCTTCTCAACCGTCGATTTGTCTGTTTAGCAGTTTCACAGTGATATCCAATACCTGCTACTTCAAGATGCCCCAAGTCTTCGTGATATAGCATAGGAGCTTCAACTGTTGGGATATCAGCTCTACTTTCTTCATCATGGTATACTATGGGCTCTAATACTGTTGAGTTCTCAAAATCAGATTCATTTCCTTCCGGTTCGGACTCTGGGATGTATTCCGATCCAGAGCTGTAGCAGTTCTCCTCGGATTCAAAATCGTAGCATCCTATAAAGAGAACAAATTTCCATCTTATGTCGTGAAAAACGGACTTTAATCCAAAGAGATTGGAAGAAAAAGTGACAAAAAATGAAAATTTCTTTCTATACTGAATTTAAGACTATTGGCTCTTGTAGGAGTACTCTTTTATTGTCAGATCTTCGAATTAATGAAAAAGTCAATTAAGGAATACTACTTAAAACCGTAAAAAAAGTATGAACTCTTGCAGAACTTGTTAAAAAAATTTAAATGTCATTGTTTAGAATGGAAGCGATTATCACGAACCACATTTTGTTACCAAAAGTTGTAAAAATCGACTCAAATCTAACAAGTCGAGTATTTCCAGGTTTTTTGGACTTTATAGTACAGAAAATCCAGCTGAAATTTTGTACATGCGAGAAACTTTTCAAAATTGGTCAGTTGTTATCGTAATTAAAAATAATAGATCTCTGAATGTTGCACTCGATTGAAGGGCTCATTAACATAAACTAGATACCATACAAATCAGCTCCATATAAAGTTTGTAAACTTTCCATTTTAAAATTCATATTTTTAGATCTCATTTTTAAATTCAATTTTATCATACCCTAACTAAGTTAAAAATAATCATATGGTCAACAGTAAGTTTGCAAGAGTTCCTAATTTTTGTAACTGCGCCATTAATCAACAAAACATTTCTTTGCAATGTTTTGAGCCCTTTAGGCGCTTTTTCATGCAATAAAACACACAAATTGGTAAAATCTACAAATCTACGCGTTTAAATCTACAATATGAAAATTTTTGGCGCAAATCTACACGCCAACGTCGAGAAAACCAAACTCTGCAATAAACGACGCACGCACTGGCGCGCTTTTCAACAGCAGTTAGTTGATGGGTTGATACAGTCAATTCCCTCTAAATCGAATTCTCATAATGCATTAAAATTTGTTCGAAAAAGACAGTTCGAATTAGAGGAAGTAAAAAGAAACGAAAAAAATGATCAACATGTGTACAAATTATAAGATACATATAATATGAAAAATTGTTCATTCTTTTACAAAACAAATGAAATAATAAAATAAACGGCTGAAAATTGAAATTGCAATGCTTTGCAAGCATTTGAAAACTCACAATATATTATAAAAAGAACTCTGGGAATCACATGTCGGAACGTCATGACGCGTCAGTTAAATGCGGAAAGTTTGATAGATAAATGATTACACTGCAAGATACCTCATTTATTAAAATCAAATTCGATTTATAGAGGCGAATTATATGTAAATGGACATCAAATTCCCAATATTAGATTCGAATTAAACAGAGTCCGAATTTTTTAATTCGATTTAGAGAATGATTTTTACACGCAAACCCTATTCGGTTGCCCGTACCAAATAAATAATTCAATTTAGAGAAAAATTCGAATTATGGGACGTTTGTTTTGTAGAGTTTTAGACTGTACCATACTTATTTTTCGACATAATATTATGTCTTAACATTCCCGAATTAATTAAATTAAAAAAAACAATATAAAGAAATTTCCACTTAACTGCCTAATTTTTCTGTATTATTCAGTAAAACTCACCTTTAAGAACATCGTTTTGTTTTTCTAATGCCATCATTAGAATACGTTCACCTCTTTTAAACATGTTTTAAAGTTTTCAACAATTAAATTTTTAATAGGAACACAGACGAACAATCACTTTCTTCTAAGCACTTAGCACTGAAATAAAAAAGCTCGAATTGGCGCGCTTTTAGATAGATGTTAGGTGTTGCGTTAGCAGTATTTTTTGCACGTTGACTGATAAACTGTAGCTACATTGTACCTACAGTCATGTGCAAAATAAATTAGTCATCTAGTAACAAGGAAAATTAAATTTTAAATTAAACCAAGTAAATCTCAGAAATCGAGTATTTCAACAATATTCTAAAATTTCATGGAAAACTAAAAACATGTGAAAATTTCATTGGCTAATTTTCACCTGTATAAAGCTAGCAACCCCACTTTCTCAAACTAAAAATTAAATAAAATATTCTATAATAGTCCAGTCAATGGATAGTTTAAACTATGTACATACATAATATCTACAAAATTTTTGAGGGCAGTTAGAGGGTCTACAACAAAACCCCGAACCGCGAAAATCCACCAAAATATCCCTATGCGTCACGAGATAATAAGAGTGTGTTTTTATATCTCAGCTGCTGTTGGTGTAATTTCGGAAAAATATTTGGAACAACTTTTGTCTAAAACTTTTTTTCATAACTCTTCAAGGAAAAGTGCTAAAATCCAAAAAGCGGCGTTTTTAGAGGGTGAGTTTTTCAATATTTTCTATCTGCTTTCCTATGATAGTTATGAGAAAAATGTTCAAACTCAAGTTGTAGTGCCTACGATTCCCTACAACTTTCATATACAAAATTTTTTTGTTCCGCAAGAACTACATGCCCCAAAGGGTATATACCCAGCACCCCCACCTTTGCAAGTTGGTAATCCGTAATGCTACAAAAAAATAAGTACATCAGAATTATGTGTGTAAATTATGTACTTTTTAAAAATCCATATCCCGAAAGTTTAGCTATGAACTCAGCAGAAGTGATGCAAGTTTCAAAAGTTCCGAGCAAGTTGCGCGTGGGAATATTAAATTTTAATTCGATTTCATTAAAATTTTCTCTAATTTTTTGAGGTTGGTAATTAAGTCAAGGGGCCAAGCAGGACCACCATAACATAACGGCCGATAAAAATCCACCGAAAAAAATGTTCAATAAGAAAATTTGCTTATCGAGTTGGTTATATAGTAAATTTTTATTACCAACACAAAAATTTAGGGATTATCCTATTATTTTACGGAATTATCCGGGATTATACCGCGATGGAGGTATAATCCATTAATCCCTTAATACGTATTAAGTTGGTACACACACAATAGTATATAACCAAGCATTAATTAATGCCATATTATAAAACTTATCGGAAAAAAAGCTAAACGCCTGTTGCTCGGAGCAAATATAAACTAATTTATAAAATAATTAAAATTGATCGATGAATAATCCTGCGTAACGTCCCTGGGTGGTAACCCCCAGGGGGTTAATCGGACGAAAAGCTAAACATCTGTTGCTCGGAGCAAAAATAAAAAAAAGTCGATGTCAAAAAGTTAAGCGGACGAAAAGCTAAACGCCTGTTGTTCGGAGCAAATATTTTGATAAAAAAAAGAAGCGATGTTACTCGCTTCAAAAATAGTAAAATGCGATGAAATAAATATTAAAAAAGTAAAAAATAGTCGTTGAATACTCGGCCAAACAACACGTCAGGGTCTCCTGCGGGGCCCCCTAATGTTGTTACATCCGAGAATAATATCGTGAAAAAATGCTTGTCACAGGACCGGGAGCGAAACCTCGTACTCTCGCATCAGAGGTGCGCGCCCTCGCCACTTAATCACTCCTTTACTGTATAGATAGTCCGGTCAATTTAGACATCTGAGGTTACAATAATTCGCACCCAGCTGAAAATTGGTAGGATTGTTCAAAACACCATCATAAATGAAATCTAAAAAGTCCTCATCGATCTGACACCTGGAAAAAAATTTATTCGGGTCAAAGGTCACTAAAATGGGTTTTTCGCGATTTTCAGCAAAACGGTAAGTTTTATCATAAAATTATCCCATTCAAAAATTGTAGATCAGATAATTATCTATAAAAAATGTCTAAATACTTTTTTTCCTAAGAGTCACCGTTTTTGAGATATAACGATTCGAAAAGTTGAAAGAGTTGTAATCGTCATAATATGGGGTCCGTTACTTTGGCCCCCCCCCCGGTTAATATTTTTACACCAAAAGCAAGCACTGGGATCCTTAGAGCTAGCACCCAAATATGAAAGCTAGCACCATTACAGTTTTTTCACAAATCGACTTTGAAACCGGGGGGGGGCAAAGTAACGCTAGCCCCCCCCGGTTAATATTTTTACCCATAAACCTAGCACTGGGATCCTTAGAGCTAGCACCCAAATATGAAAGCTAGCACCATTACAGTATTTTCACAAATCGACTTTGAAACCGGGGGGGGGGGAAAGTAACGCTAGCCCCCCCCCCCGGTTAATATTTTTACCCATAAACCTAGCACTGGGATACTTAGAGCTAGCACCAGCTAGCACCCAAATATGAAAGCTGGCACCATTATAGCTTTTCCACAAATTCATTTTATTTATTTGCACCTAAATGACGATTACAACTCTTTCAACTTTTCGAATCGTCATATCTCAAAAACGGTGACTCTTAGGAAAAAAAGTATTTAGACATTTTTTATAGATAATTATCTGATCTACAATTTTTGAATGAGATAATTTTATGATAAAACTTACCGTTTTGCTGAAAATCGCGAAAAACCCGTTTTAGTGACCTTTGAACCCGAATAAAATTTTTTCCAGGTGTCGGATCGATGAGGACTTTTTATATTTCATTTATGATGGTGTTTTGAACAATCCTACCAATTTTCAGCTGGGTGCGAATTATTGTAATCTCACTCTTATTTTTTGGTCTAATTTGACCGGACTAAGAGAGTGTTGAAAAAAAAGTAAAGTATTATAAGGGCATATAGTAAAGGGCCAAAAATAAGTCGAAAAGTTTTAATAAACGAGGTTTCTCAAACGAGTCGTTTTTTAGATATTTCCAACTTTGAGTTTCATAGCTTAAGTTACTTTTCGCCCATGAATGTTTTATTTTTTAAACTTTTAAATATTATTAAAAGTTTAAATTAACTATATCATTTTTAAAAAGTTTTATATTATTATTAATTTATCAATTAAATGTTTGTTTCAATCAAAAATTTATCAATTAAAAGTCTTACATTGTATAAGTTCTATACGATTTGAAAGATTGGATGCTGAAGCAGTTTAATTCAAGATAATGACGCTAATTTTAGAATCCAACGTTGCCAATGATCCGGATTCCATTTTTTCCGTTAACTGTAATGCCCCTTTACCATCTAAATACACCACGTATATTATACTAGCACACCTTGCGGAACTTAGTCGAACCAATGTGATTACTATTATCAACTATTCGGTAAATATGACGTCCCCTAGTTTCTTAGTAATTTGTAGATGACAGCACATGCTATGCCGTAAAACAATTTTATACAGTGATTTCAAGTGAGCATCCGTATATTGGATGCCAATTTGCCTCGGATGCCATTTTTACCGCAATTTTTGCATGGTCGGATGCCATTTGGTACGTCAAATCAAACTACATTTGTATACACACTCCTTGTAATTAGTTTTTACTGTTAGGAGTGTGTCTAAATCTTTAAATAAATAAATAAATAACAATTTAACCGTCCGTAACGTTTTACGCACCGTTAAATTCAGTTACGAACGTTTGTGAATACGGGCATTAGTGTTTTTGATGTTACATCAGCTTTTCACCAAATCTCAATGGACCAAGAAAGCATCAAATATACTGGTTTTTCTACAGCAGATGGACACTACGAATTTTTAAAAATGCCATTCGGATTAAGTAATTCAGCAATAACGTTCCAATGATTTATGTCTTTCACATTGAGTGGGTTAATAGGAGATATCTGTTGGGCATACTTAGATGACATTTTAGTCCATAGTTCAAAGGGAATTGAGGATCATATACGAAAAATTAGCTTAGTATTTGATAGATTGCGACGAGCTAATATTAAACTTAAACCTAGTAAATGCAAATTAATTACTAAGGAAGTAAAGTACTTGGGACATATAATTTCTCAACAAGGATTCAAACCGGATCCAGAAAAGTTAACAGCAGTAAAAAAAATTCCAATACCAAGAAGTTTTAAAAATATTCGACAATTTCTAGGATTAGTAGGATGGTATAGAAAATTTATCAAAAATTTTGCAAAAATTGCAGAACCTTTAACTAAATTAACCAAGAAGGGAGTCAAATTCGAAATTAAAGAGAAAGAGTTAGAATCAATAGAAAAACTCAAAACAGCACTTACATCAGACAGTGTTTTGTGCTACCCAGATTTCTCTAAACCTTTCATTTTGGCAACAGACGCGAGTAATACTGGAATGGGTGCTATTTTGAGCCAAATTCACAACGGGTTTGAAAAACCAATAGCTTTCGCTAGCAAATCATTTAACAAACCGGAATTAAATTATAGTGTTTCTGAAAAAGAATGTTTAGCAGTGGTTTTTGAAATAAAACAATTTAGATGTTACTTGTATGGAAGAAAATTCAGCATCTACACAGATCACAGACCACTCCGATGGATTTTTTCAATTAAAGACCCTTCGTCAAGATTAGCTAGATGGGCTTTATTATTAGGTGAATACGATTTTGAAGTGTTATATCGCCCAGGCGTTAAACATGGTAACGTCGATGCCTTAAGCAGAAGATATGAAGAAAATAACGAACTAACGGAAGAAAGAAATAGTAACAAATTAACATTCCAAGAATTCTTAAAATTAATTAATAAAAATATAATAAACAGCAGTAATGTTTTCGAAAAAGAAGGCAACTTATTTCATTGTCCAGAGCACTATGCACTAGCACATTGTGTATCACAAGACTTCAATATGAGCAAAGGAATTGCAGCAAAATTTAAAGAAATTTATGGATCCGTAGACATCTTACTAAGGCAAAACAAAAGAATGAGCGAAGTAGCCTTATTGCAATTACCGGAGCGTAATATTTATTACCTAATAACTAAATCAAGATACTTAGAAAAACCAACTTATGAAATCGTATGGTTAGCATTACATAATCTTAAAACATGTATGATGGAAAATCAAGAAACATTTTTAGCATTACCACGCATAGCATGTGGCAGAGACAAGTTAAGATGGCCAATAGTCTTCGAAATGATCAAATACGTATTTCACAACACCCCAATAACAGTTTTCATTTACAATTTTAACCCAGAAAATATCAAGATAGGAGCAATACAGCAAATGGATGCTCAAGCAACGCCAATTTGGGATCGGGAAGTAATAAAAACTGAACAAAAGAAAGATGCGTTCTGTAAAACAATAGTCAACCAAATAGAAGACGGAGAAGAAGATTTTGGATTTTACTTAGACAACGAAAAAATTCTTTACAAATCAGATGGCAAAGATGAAGCATTAGTAATACCTAAAACTTTTGTGAAAAAGGTACCTACTTTATGATTTCCACGATATACCGTTTGTAGGACATCAAGGTCAAGAAAAAACTTTTACGTTAATAAAATCAAGGTGTTTTTGGCCTAACATGAAGCAAGATATTGTGGGATTTTTGATGAATAAAAAATCACACATAAACTATTAAGAATATATTTTTCAAACGTCAGCAATTAATAACAAATTGGTAATAATAATTAAACAAAACATTTTCTGGCACCACTGATCAATTCCAACGGTCGCCACACTACTCCCCTTCGAGTGATGAAGTCACGACAAACCTTGCGGGTAACTTGATTCGTCTTCCCGATCTTGATGTTGAATCGTCGGGTTGGAGACGTTGGTCTTGAAAGGTGACCTTTTTGGTTCCGGCTGTTTTGGTCGTGATGTTTTTTAGTGCTGTGGGACTTGGTAGTTGGAGGTTGTTTGGCTCATCGTCTGTCTCTTCGGTAAACGCTGCTTTTAATCTATTAATAGTGATCTCTTGGTTTTTTCCTTTTATTTCCAAAATGAATGTGGCGTTCTTACGTTCCATAACTTTAAATGGGCCATCATACGGTGGTGTTAACGGCGGTGTAACGGCGTCGTTCCGAACAAAAACATATTTGCAATCTTTAAGCTCTTTTTGTATAAATGTTGGTCGTTTTGAATCGTGATTTGTAGCTTGCGTCGGTTTTAAATTTTCCATCATGTTTTTAAATTTGATGACGAATTCGTTTTGAGGCGAGTTATCTACGTATTCGAAAAATTCGCCTGGCAATCTTAACGTAGTACCGTATGTTAATTCTGCCGGTGTTGCGCCAATGTCCTCTTTTATTGTTGAGCGATATCCTAATAAAATTGTCGGTATTACGTCGACCCAATTGTTGGTGCGATGGCATTTAATTGCGGCTTTGATTGTTCTGTGGAATCTCTCGATCATACCGTTTGCTTCTGGGTGATAGGCTGTGGTTCTTAAATGTTTTATACCCAGAATTCTAGTTAATTCGTTGAACAAATTTGATTCAAATTGTCTTCCTCTATCGGTCGTAGTCTTAAGTGGAATACCAAACCTCGAGATCCATCCACTAATTAAGGCTTTCGCGACGGTTTCGGCGGTGATGTCTTGAATAGGTATAATTTCGGGCCAACGGGTGAACCTATCAATGCAAGTTATACAATAGGTGAAACCTTGAGATGTTGGGAGCGGCCCTACCAAATCGATATTGACATGACTAAACCTCTCGTCTGGAACCAGAAAACCCGTAATCGGTGTTTTATTATGTCGATATACCTTGGATCTTTGACATGCAATACAGTTTTTTGCCATTTTATTACAATCTTTTCGAATAGAAGGCCAGACAAATCTGTCAGTGATTGATTTAGTCGAAGATTTTATGCCTGGGTGTGATAAATTGTGGATCTGATTGAAAATGGTTTGTCGGAACGATTCGGTTACATAAGGTCTCAATCTACCGGTGGATACATCGCAATAAATTTGTTTCTTGACGTTCGGTACTGTGCACAATCTTAATTGTAATGATGTTTTTAAGTTTTTGCAGTTTAAATATGTTTGTAACTCTTGATCGCGTTCTTGTTGTTTGGCCAAAAATTCGTAATCCACCACATTTTGCCTTTGATCAATTGTTTCGACTCGTGATAACATATCTGCTATTATATTTTCGGAACCAGGAACATGTCGGATACTTGTTGAAAATTGACTGATATAATCTATTTGTCGTAATTGACGAGGTGAAGCTTGATCCGTTTTTTTGTCGAACATGAATATCAACGGTTTGTGATCGGTATATATCGTGAAAAACCTGCCTTCTAACGATGTTCGAAAATGTTTTACCGCTTGATATACTCCCAATAGCTCCCTGTCGTAGGTGCTATAGCGCTTTTGCGTTTCCGTAAGACGTTTCGAGTAAAAACCTAACGGCTGTAATTTTCCTTTTGTCAGTTGATGTAGTGCCGCTCCAACAGAACTGTCTGAAGCATCCACGTATAAACATACTTCAGCATCGACGGAAGGGTGTGCTAACAATACGGCATTCGATAATTCTTCCTTACATTTTTCGAAAGCAATCAAAGCATCGTTATTCCAGGTGATTACCGTATTATCATTTCTCTTATTTCCTGTTAATAATTTTTGTAGTATACCTTGGGATATCACTGCGTGCGGGATACATCGCTTATAAAAATTGATTGAAGCTAGGAATCTTCTTAACTCTTTTGCTACCTTGGGTTGTGGAAAATTTTTTATAACTTCAATTTTTTCGGGCAATGGAAGTATTCCATCTTTGTTAATAACGTGCCCTAAAAAATTAATTTCTTTTTTAAAAAATTCGCACTTTGATACGTTAATTTTTAAACCATGCTCCCGTAATCTTTGGAATACCAGTCGTATATGCTTCGAATGTTCATCTAGATTCTTTGACGCAATTACGATATCATCGATGTACTTAAAAACGAAATTGAGGCCTTTAAGTACTTGATCGATAAGACGTTGAAATGTCTGTGCTGCGTTTCGTAATCCAAACGTCATTACGGCAAATTCAAACAGTCCAAAGGGTGTAATTATTGCTGTTTTCGGTATGTCGTTTTTGTGTACGGGTATCTGATGATATGCTTTCGTTAGATCTATTTTCGTAAAAATTTGTGAATCTGATATATTTAGAGTAGCATCTTGGATATATGGGACTGGGTATCTGTCGGGTATGGTTACTGCATTCAATCTCCGATAGTCTCCGCATGGACGCCAATCGCCGTTCTTCTTTAACACCATATGCAGTGGACTGGCCCAGGGGGAATTAGACGGACGACAAATACCTAGTTGTACCATGTGCTCGAACTCTTCTTTTGCTATTTTGTATTTTTCAGGAGGTAATCTTCGTGGTTTTGCAAAAACCGGTGGTCCATGCGTTTCTATGTGGTGGAATACGCTTGAGTTGATTTTTGAATTGACCGTCACGTTGGCTTGAGTTAGATCACTGAATTCTTGGAGCAATTGTCCGTGTTCGGAACCGATGGGGAATGAGGTAATGTTGACTTCGGAATTGTAAACTGTTTCGATTTCTCCCGTAATTTTTAATTGGGTATTCTTGTCCATAATTTTTTTGTTGCTTAAATCTACCAACAACTGGAACTTCTTTAAAAAATCTGCTCCTATTATTGGTTTTGTTACATCTGCAATAACAAAAGGCCATGCAAAGTTTCGACGGAGACCAAGGTTTAACGTTAATAATCTTTGGCCGTACGTTGATATTGTAGAACCATTTGCGGCGTACAGTTTGGTATCGTTGAGTTTATGTTTCTTATCTAGTGGTGTTGGGGGTATCAGCGAAAGATCCGATCCAGTGTCTACTAAAAATTTCATGTTTAATTTTCGATCGAATATAAACAAGCGGCTGGATTGTGTGCGCAATACCTCATCTGTCGCTAGGGGTGAGTATTGCTCCGCTAGTTTTTTTGGTTCTTGGTATTAAACTTACACCAATCCGTACATTTCCTTGCGTTATCCTTAAATTTAAAATGATACCAACATATATCGTACGTTTTTTGTGTCGATGATGGGCTCCGGTTTCTTGATGAACTGCGATTTCTTGAAGGCGATCTGCTACGTTCGAATCTGGTCGCCAGGATTTCCACTTGTTTGGTCAGGGCATCGACTTGCTTTGATAAGTTATCGCTGTTATTTGTGTTTTGTGGTGTTGCTGCGATGGCGAATGTTTCAAATTTTGCCATTTCCATGATTTTGTCAGCTGCCTCTGCTTTGTTTTTTAATCCGGTTTCTAGGCAACTAATGATCGATCTTGTAGTTTCCGGTAGTTTGCTAAGCCACAGCGATTCTAAAACTGATTCTGTCATGCACGATCCGTTCAAGTCTTTCATCTTTCGAAGAAGTGAGGAGGGTTTACTGTCACCTAGGTCTATGCCTTGTAATAGTTTTTTGAGCTTCTTCTCTTGTGAGTCAGCGTATTCGTTTATCAATTGTATTTTCACAGCTTCATATTTTTGGTCCTGTGGTGGGTTTCTTATTATGTCGCCACTACGTCGAGGTATCGGGGGTCTAATGAAGCTATAATGGTATCGAATTTAGTTTGATCCGCCTTGATTCCATTATTTCGAAACTGGGCTTCCACTTGGTGGAACCACAGGTCGGGTTTTGTTGGGTGGAACGGAGGCACTTTGGTGGAAATTTTGTTTGTTTCGAAATGGGTGTGCTCTTGTAGTACCGAATTCTGTGTTTGTGAGGTTTGCTGTTGTTGTGTCCTTAATTATGTGACTTGAATAAGCAAATCCTGAATTCTTCGTTCCATATCTGTTATTGATGGTTGATTATTTTCGGAATTGTTGCCTGGTTCGTTGGTGTTCGACATTTTCGGTTGCACGTGGTTGGTTTGCCAATTCCGAAAAAAAACGACAATAATTTACTGTAAAATTGGTTATGCTCACGTTTGTTACTCCGTGTTGATGTTGCAACGGTGATTTCAACGGTGGGGTCACCAGTGTGGGATTTTTGATGAATAAAAAATCACACATAAACTATTAAGAATATATTTTTCAAACGTCAGCAATTAATAACAAATTGGTAATAATAATTAAACAAAACATTTTCTGGCACCACTGATCAATTCCAACGGTCGCCACAATATAATTAAATACGTAGAAAGATGTCACTCGTGTAATCAAAGGAAAACATCTCCACATTTTAAGAAGGCACCTTTACAAAATTTTCCGGAAATTTCCACTCCATTTGAACGATGTTCAATGGATATAACAGGTCCGTTCGTGACATCGTACAAAGGAAATAAATATTTATTAACATTCATCGATCATTTTTCAAAGTACATAGAACTCATACCAATAGTAGATCAAAAGGCGGAAACGGTAGCTCAAGCATTTTTCACAAATATTATTGCCAGACATGGAACACCGCAGAAATTGATTAGATACAGATCAAGGAACAAATTTTGTTTCAAAATTTTTCAAAGAACTTTGTAAGAAATTAAATATAGAAAAATTACAAAGTTCAGCCTACCACCCCATAAGCAATGGATCTATAGAAAGGATTCATAGGGTCTTGAAAGATTTCCTTAGTCATTATGTTAACAAGACGCAGTTAAATTGGGATGAATGGATCCCCTATATGCAAATGTCTCACAACATGACAATACACAGCTCCACAAATTACAGTCCATACTTCTTATTACATGGTAGAGACCCCACTTTTCCTTTAGACCAAGTCATAAAGCCTGCAAACATTAAATATGATACTGACGAAAATTACGTGTCAGAAATGCTACAAAGACTAAAAATAGCATTCACTAACGCAGCAGAAAATATGAAAATTAACGCAGAGAAAAGAACCGTTCAATATAATAAGAAAACAGAAAACAGAACATTTAAATTAGGAGATTTAGTTTAGCACAAAAATTGGAATTTCGAAAAAATTAACAAAACCATGGTTAGGTCCATACAGGGTAATAGAAATAAAAGGTCCTGTAACCTACAAAATTAAAGAATTAAACAAAAACAAAGAATTAATTGTACATACAAACAGGCTTAAACTATTAAAACAAGATATAAATCAAGACAAGACAAACCTCCATCAAGTTAGCCCCCCTTTAATCGAATTTTTAACTTTTTCTTATGCCAAACGTTTGGTAATCGTTAGGTAAGATTTGGTAGTTCGATTAAAAGTTTTGGCAGTTCTTCGTTTTTTCGTAATTAACCAATCAAATTTTTTTGTCAAGTTAGCCCCCCTTCAATCGATTTTTTAACTTTTTTTTAGCTCATTTGATCGATTATAATACGCAGAGGTTTGGTACCCCAATAAAAAGTTTTGGTAGTTTCTAATTTGGTGGTAAATAATTAATTAAGTTGGAAGTTTACTTATACGCACGCGCTAAACTTTACGTGTATACAATATACAACAATAATTGTTTATTGCCAATCTGGCCCAATTTAAACCATTTTTTAACCTTTTTTTAATGCCAAGCGATAGGTCATCGTCATGAAAGGTTTATTAGTTTGATTAAAAGTTTTGGTAGGCTTTGTTTTTTCGTAATTAGTTAACTAATCAAATTTTTTTGTCAAGTTAGCCCCCTTCAATCGATTTTTCAACTTTTGTTTAGCTCATTTGATAGATTATAATATGTATTAGAAGTATGGTAGCCCTATAAAAAGTTTTCGTATTCACTAATTTGGTCAAATTAATGATTAATTAATTTTTAAGTTTACTTATGCGATATACAATGTATAGGGCAGATTATATTTCTTATAATTTTATCAAATCATCTTATTAGAATGCAGCGCAAACTCTTGCATAATGCTATAGTTACATTTTTCATGTTTGTTGTATAAATGATTTTTAGCAATTATGTTTATTGCTATTTAATTTAATAAAACGAAATTGTTGGTTGATAACTACTTTATTCACACGTGATAATGCCTTGTTGTTGCCGGTTGCTTGCGTGCTCACTTGCTTGCTGCGTAGTTAACTAATGAATTTTCCTGTTGGTTACCCCAATGGTAATCTTGACCATTGGTACCCCTGCAGGAAATGTGTAGCGCCCTCTATACTTGCGTAGGAGAGGTGTCGCGCTAATTGCCGTCAGCGCCATCTCTAGGTGGTACCAAAACTATGGTCGCCACACTGTCCCCCCCCAGTGAGGTGGTCGATGACTGCTGAACGTTGAAGAATACTATAGCTAGATCAGGATGGCGTTACATCAAGGTTACATTGTTACATGGTATTATATACATGTGATAAAAAAAATAATAGAAATATTTACAATAGATAACAATAATAATAATATATACAAAAGCGGCTTAATAATTGTCTGTGCACTAATTTAGGACGCGAACCATGTCTTTAAATTTCTGTGGAAATTTCACTGTGCGCCCACTTCGCGTTTGTAGCGGTACGTCGCTGGATGATTGTAGTTCATCTGACACGGGTAGATTGTTTGTAGCTGGTGTCTGTAGTTCATTTGTCACAGGTAAATTGTTTGTAGCTGGTGTTTGAAATTCACTTTCACTTTGTTTACATTCAACGAAAGCGGGTTTTAAACGATCTACCGAAATGTTTTGGGGTTTGTCGCGCACTAACACTTCAAAATATTTGTCTGTTTTAGTTATCACTTGGAATGGTCCGTCATACGGAGCTTGCAAAGGTTTACGAACACGGTCAACGCGCACAAACACATATTTTACTTCATCGAGTGTCTTTGGTATATAACTTATGTAGTTTCTGTGGCATGATGTTTTGCTGTATTGCAGGTCGTTCATCCTTCTTTTAATATCCTCGACGAAGTCTTGTGGCGGAGTTAGTTGTGGTTCTGCTGGCTGATCAATTAAGTCGCTAGGAAGTCGCAGGTTGGTTCCGTATACTAGTTCTGCTGGTGAACATTCCAGCTCTTCTTTTATAGTAGTACGGATGCCTAGCAGTACGATTGGTAACGATAATGTCCATGTAGTATCGTGACACATTAACGATGCTTTAAGTTGCCTATGAAAACGTTCGACTAAACCGTTGCATTGCGGATGATATGATGTTGTTCTGGTTTTGTAGCTACCAGTAAGTACAGCTAAGTTTTTGAATAATGTCGATTCGAACTGTGTGCCTCGATCTGTTGTTATTTTTACAGGGGCTCCAAAACGTGCAATCCAGCAGTCGTAAAATGTCCTTGCACATGTCTCGGCAGTGATATCGGAGATTGGTATTGCTTCTGGCCATCTGGTAAAACGATCGATCATGGTGAACAGATATTGCTTACCTTCTGATGGTGGCAGTGGCCCTACAATGTCGATGTGGACATGTGCAAATCGTGCATCAGGCGTTGCAAATGTTCCGATGGGTGCTTTTGTATGCCTACCGATCTTGCTGCGTTGGCATGGAATGCAGGTTTTGGTCCATTGGGTTACGTCTTTCTTCATGCTTGGCCAAAAGTATTTATTTGTTACAAGTTTGAGAGTTGACCTTTTGCTTGGATGTGAGCAGTTGTGTATGTTTTCGAATATCCTTCTACGAAACTTGCTTGGTACGTACATGCGGTGTTTGTTGTTGGTAACTTCATAATATAGATCTATTTCAGATTCATATGTTGGGAGTCTGGAGAATTTGTATTTCCCTTCATTCAGTAGACCTTTCAGATCCTCGTCATTCTCTTGCGCCTTTCCAAGTTGTTCGTTGTCCAGGTTGTCTTGACCGACTGCTTCAATTCGTGATAGCGTATCGGCTGGTGTATTGTCAACACCTTGAATGTGCCGAATATCTGTAGTGAATTGAGAGATGAAATCGAGTTGCCGAATCTGGCGAGGATTAGTCTTTTCTGATTTTTGGGTGAATGCGTATGTCAGTGGTTTATGATCTGTATAAACGACAAAATCTCGACCTTCCAAGAAGTGTCGAAATTGCTTGATGCCACTGTATATTGCTAATAATTCTCGGTCATACGTACTATAATTTCTTTCCGTCGTGGAGAGTTTCTTCGAGAAGAAAGAAATTGGTCTGAAGCATTGCTCTTCTTGTTGTTGTAGCACGCCTCCAATCGCTGTATCGGATGCGTCTACTGCCAAGTACAGTTTAGAACTGCTGTTGGGAAACGTGAGAAATGTGGCTTCTACTAAGTCAGCTTTTGTCTTCTCAAATGCTGCGATGGCCTCTTCCGTCCATGTTATTGGTCCGTCTTTCTTGGGTATATTGTCCATTAGGAGATACATCGGGGCTTGGACGTGTGAAGCGTTTGCCAACCATCTTCGATAATAATTTGCCATTCCTAGGAAACGTTGTACCTAATTGTTTTTTCGTTTTAGGTTGTGGGAAATTGGAGATGTCTTGCACCTTGTTTGGAAGTGGTTGAATGCCTGCTTTCGAGATTTCAAAACCAAGGAATGTTACCTTGTCTGCCCCGAAAACACTTTTGCCTGGATTGATTACGATACCGTACTTGCTTAACCTCTGGAAAACCGTCTCGACGTGCTGCAGGTGTTCTTCTTCGGATGTCGATGCGATCAAGACGTCGTCGATGTAAGCAAACACGAAGTCTAGACCTCTTAAGACCTCATCAATGAATCTTTGAAACGTCTGCCCTACATTCCGAAGACCGAACGGTGTTCTTTTGAATTCGTATAACCCAAAAGGCGTTGTAATGGCCGTTTTGGGTCGATCTTCCGGGTTAACTGGTATCTGGTAGTATGCTTTGACTAAGTCGATTGTTGAAAATATGGTTTTACCGTGTAGGTTGTGGCTGAAATCTTGTATGTGTGGAATAGGGTATCTATCTGCAACGGTTGCTGCATTCAAGTTCCTATAATCTCCACACGGACGCCATTCCAGGTTCTTCTTGGGCACCATGTGTAACGGGCTGGCCCACGGTGAAGAAGATGGCTGGATGATACCGGCTTCGAGCAATCTTTGGATCTCCAGTCGAGCGATTTTTAACTTGTCGGGTGCTAACCTTCGAGGTCTTGAATATGTTGGTGAACCTGAAGTGTTAATGAAATGCATAACATCGTGTTTTGGAGCTTCGAAGTCTGGTGATGGCCGAATGATGTTCGGGTACTTTCTGGTTAAACAGTGCAAGTTACTGCTACCCCAGATCGCACGTACTTCCGAAGAGTTCACGACACGACATTGCCCGATTGTTGCTTGCGAAGTCAAAGTATCCGTTAGTTTTCTTGTTCGTAGGTCGACTGTTAATCCGAAGTGGTGTAAGAAGTCGGCACTGATTATCGCACATGTCACGTCAGCTACCACAAATGTCCAGTTAAAACCTGCGGAGACCCAAATCGATCGTGATCTCCTTGTTGCCGAACACTTTGATTTGCGATCCGTTGGCTGCTTGGAGTGCGAAGGTACTAGGCTCTTGTTTGAGTTGCGGTGGTAAAAGACTGAGGTCGGAACCAGTATCGATCAAAAACTCAATGGAGGTGGCCTTGTCCTTTATGAACAAACGACGTGTTTTGTGGTGAACAGGAGCCGTCGCCTCTACTGTTCGCTTACGTTTTTTGTGTTGAAACTGCAAGGTGGTGTGCACTTCCTTGCTCTTGATCCAAATCGGGAATGGTACCAACAGGTACCCGATGTCCTGGGTCGGCTACTACTCCTAGAATTGCTTCTGGTTCTACTTTGGCTTCGTTCTCGCAGCATTGTCTTAATCTCGGCAATTTGTTCTACTAGTTCTCGGATCGTGATGGGTGGTTGCTCGGTTTGTTTCCTTGGAGGTTCGTATTCACCCTTTACGGTACTAGAGATCGTTGGTGCCGTTGCCGTTGGTGTTAGTTCGATCATCTGATCGGCTGTGCTGGCGAGTTGGGTTAGGTTTAATGTGGACAGTCCCACCAAAATCGGCTTAAGGTGAGATGGCATTTGTTGGAGGAATAATTCCTTCAACATCGTCTCGTCGGTTGTTCCCGTTGCTACTCCGGAAGCTAAGTGTTTGAGCTTACGGAGTAGTTGGCTCGGCTTCTGATCACCGAGAGTTTCTTTTTGGAGTAATTTCCTTACCCTTTGCGCGCCGGACATGGTAGTTTCTTTTAAGAGGGCTTCTTTAAGTTTGGTGTACGGTTCCACTGGGTCCGGGTTAAGGAATTCGTACTCCACGAGATCGGAAACTTCAGGTGGAATCACGGTTACCAGGTGTTGGTACTTTGTCAGCTCCGATGTGATTGCTGGGTGATGTAATGCGAATTTACATTCGATGGTTTTTAGCCATCGTTCTGTTCTGCCCGGCATGAACGGTGGTAACGTAACGACGGATATTGCTGGATTGTACACGTTGTCACCACGCACGTTTTGTTCATTTTCACCACGTGTTGCACTGTCTTCAATATTCATATTTGTACTTGGGGTCACCATTTTAGCAATTATGTTTATTGCTATTTAATTTAATAAAACGAAATTGTTGGTTGATAACTACTTTATTCACACGTGATAATGCCTTGTTGTTGCCGGTTGCTTGCGTGCTCACTTGCTTGCTGCGTAGTTAACTAATGAATTTTCCTGTTGGTTTCCCCAATGGTAATCTTGACCATTGGTACCCCTGCAGGAAATGTGTAGCGCCCTCTATACTTGCGTAGGAGAGGTGTCGCGCTAATTGCCGTCAGCGCCATCTCTAGGTGGTACCAAAACTATGGTCGCCACAGATTCATCTTATTTACGATATTTTTTTTTTGAGTCATCAAACATGAAAAATTAACAACTGCTTGCGCTGCACAGCAATTTGAGTAATCAGCTATTACTGTATCCAGTGGCGTCTCGCGACTTGTTTCGAGGAGAGGGCACGAAATTCAAATAAAAAGGAAAATACACCTTCTTCGTTGTTTTTAAAACAACTTGATTAACTTGTGAAATCAATATTAAATTAGAATTCAAAAATTTACAAGCGAAATAAACATTTTTTCATAAGCTGTCAGCAATTGGTAATTATTGAAACAAGCAATAAACTATTGCATAAAGTTTTAAAAATAATTAGTTTTTTACAGCCTTATGCATAGTCGTACTTTAGTGGCTACTAGTTAGTAGCCACTAATAATATGTAGGTATCCATGGTTTTTTTAAATTAAAAAGTTAGTACTGTCATTTTAGTAAATTATACTAATTCTGACGTTTATTATTTATTTGGTAATTTAATTATTCATTTGGATATAAAACTAAATGATCCAATCGAAAGAGATTTTTCTTCCGCATCGAAAGATACCTAAAACTCAATATTTTGCTCTTTGATTATAATGTAAAATGCAAAAATAAAATCAAGAATTTTAAAAAAAATATTATGTGCCTTGGAATAGGCACATACCTACTCTTAAAATGTCTAATTAGTAGCTACTAAAAGTTAGTGGCCACTAGTATACGACTATGCATAAGGCTGTTAATGTATAGAAGTTCATGATGTATAGGTATACAGTTTTCTATGTTCGCCCGTGCAAACTTGATAAAGAATCGCATCAGTACTGATGTGACGCATTGTAATATCGGAAATCTACTACCCTAGGGGAGGGGGGTGTAACTAACCTGTTCATCAATGGCGGTCAATGGTTTGCTATAATGATGTGGGGAGGGGGGTTATTAAATTTTCCACTTTTTTGGTAAAATGTGTTAAATCTGTAGCGGTCCTAGAATTAGTCCATATAGAAGTTCCGCGCTACTTAAACTAATCGCATTGACAGCGCAGTTGTTAAAACGCGCGTATTCACAGCTAATACGGGTGGGTTCGAATCCAAGTTGAAATTTAACTGAGACTAAAAGTAATACATGTGCAGTGCGAAATTTGTATATTTTGCTTAGCCAGGACCGGCATATGTAGTATTTACTTTATGTATGTATGTATGTATGCATCGGTTTTTTTAACGTTCTACGTCTTCCGATTTCCCGTCTGTGCTCGTTGCGTGTTGAAACTGTGTGACGAGCACAGAGGACCTACAGCTTGACGTGGATTCAGAACCACGGGAATAGACGATTTTTACATCTTCTACTCCGACCAGAGAAGTCTTTGAGCCATATATAATGTTACCTGTGGCCAGCAGATAGACATTTGGTGAGCGAAAAATCCTTTTATAGATAGCACCTCACAGGATTTGAACCTATGAATCTCGGCATGAGAAGCTAACACGCTAACCGCTCAGCCATTCGCCCACCTTTATTGATTGCGTTAAATAAATAATAATCGGCATGTATTAACATAGTTTAAATTCGATATATTTATTATAAAAATATTAATTATAAAAATTGTTACAATAACGAGCTCTTGATGTAAATAGATGCATGTGGTAAAATTTCTTCATTTTCAGAAACGGAATAAATTTTTTTCGATAAGTCATTGTATACTTCCCAGTGGCCATCTAGTCTTCGGCAACAAGCTATGTAATGACCAGGAACATAATATTGTATAATGCCAGTTAAGCGATACCATGTACCACTAATTTCTAGTTTCTTGGGCATATCTTTTAAATTGCATCTTAAACCAGAAACAGCAGTAATTTCTGTTCGAATGTCAAGTTCGATGAATATGTGGTTTCCGGATGATTGAGTGATAGTGCATCGATTATATTCATCACATCAACAAATACGTCACATCAGTACTGATGCGATTCTTTATCAAGTTTGCACGGGCGAACATAGAAAACTGTATACCTATACATCATGAACTTCTTATACATTAAAAAACTAATTATTTTTAAAACTTTATGCAATAGTTTATTGCTTGTTTCAATAATTACCAATTGCTGACAGCTTATGAAAAATTGTTTATTTCGCTTGTAAATTTTTGAATTCTAATTTAATATTGATTTCACAAGTTAAGCAAGTTGTTTTAAAAACAACGAAGAAGGTGTATTTTCCTTTTTATTTGAATTTCGTGCCCTCTCCTCGAAACAAGTCGCGAGACGCCACTGGATACAGTAATAGCTGATTACTCAAATTGCTGTGCAGCGCAAGCAGTTGTTAAATTTTCATGTTTGATGACTCAAAAAAAAATATCGTAAATAAGATGAATCATTTATACAACAAACATGAAAAATATAACTATAGCATTATGCAAGAGTTTTCGCTGCATTCTAATAAGATGATTTGATAAAATTATAAGAAATATAATCTGCCCTATACATTGTATATATCGCATAAGTAAACTTAAAAATTAATTAATCATTAATTTGACCAAATTAGTGAATACGAAAACTTTTTATAGGGCTACCATACTTCTAATACATATTATAATCTATCAAAAATGAGCTAAACAAAAGTTGAAAAATCGATTGAAGGGGGCTAACTTGACAAAAAAATTTGATTAGTTAACTAATTACGAAAAAACAAAGCCTACCAAAACTTTTAATCAAACTAATAAACCTTTCATGACGATGACCTATCGCTTGGCATTAAAAAAAGGTTAAAAAATGGTTTAAATTGGGCCAGATTGGCAATAAACAATTATTGTTGTATATTGTATACACGTAAAGTTTAGCGCGTGCGTATAAGTAAACTTCCAACTTAATTAATTATTTACCACCAAATTAGAAACTACCAAAACTTTTTATTGGGGTACCAAACCTCTCCGTATTATAATCGATCAAATGAGCTAAAAAAAAGTTAAAAAATCGATTGAAGGGGGGCTAACTTGACAAAAAAATTTGATTGGTTAAT
Source organism: Podabrus alpinus (assembly GCA_932274525.1). Lineage (NCBI taxonomy): Eukaryota > Metazoa > Arthropoda > Insecta > Coleoptera > Cantharidae > Podabrus > Podabrus alpinus. The sequence continues at coordinate 58,939,843 of OW026454.1, read as the reverse complement.
TACGAAAAAACGAAGAACTACCAAAACTTTTAATTGAACTACCAAATCTTACCTAACGATTACCAAACGTTTGGCATAAGAAAAAGTTAAAAATTCGATTAAAGGGGGGCTAACTTGATGGAGGTACAAGACAAATTAAGAAGAGGAAGAAAGTGAAATCATAGAAGGAGATGATGAAGCAAACAACCCCTTAAATAAATGGGATGTTACTATAGATACCGAAGAAAATGTAAATCCAGAAGAGGCAACCCTAACCATAGCTCAAGGGTTGGATCAACGTAGGGCAGCACTTCAACATCATTATCAACAACAAGAGGAAGTAAAACCTAGAAACTGGAGATTGCACATAAATAAGCAAACCAAGCAGATGGTGGAACAAAATATACAAAACCTAGGGGATGCAGAAATATATGGGTCTGTAAGTAAAGATGGAATAAGAAAATCTGCACGTCAAAGATTACGAAAGAAATAAGCCTTAACTTCAATTAAAAAGCTTTGTAAATAAAACATTGTAAATTAAATATTAAGGATAAAAACTATGTAAAATAGAAATAGGTAAAAGTAATTTTAATTTTAGGAATATGGAACCCCGACTGCTCGCACCGTTAGTGCTAATATTCGCGAGTGCATTAATAAAAGAAGTGTCAGTGCTTATCGCGTTTGACTGCCAAAATACGAACAATAATTTGTCGGTAGTGTCGATTCATGATGTCGCAGCGTGCCCAGATGAAAAAAAAGACTATATCGAAAAATCAGTAACAGCAACTGTAATACAATTAGACCGGGAGCCCGTAACACTTTTGAACGTATTATAACTTACCGCTCACAACTATCTTAAATTCCATAATTCGGTGTCCCACATTATGAAAATCGCATCGCCGACCAAATTCCGTGGCTACAAGATGCTGCGCTGGCGCGGTCAAAGTGTTTCGAAAACCCAGACTTTTTGAATCATAAGTTACCGTTCGGCATGCGTTGCAAATTACTATTAAATAAAAAAAAGTTTGGACGGAAGCCAATGCCGAACATGTAGGGTGGCTATGGAAGGCACTAGCGCCCCAGGCTTTTGTTAACAATATTTATTCCAAAAATATTATAACTTACTGTTCGGCATTTCGTTAATATCCCAAATTATGTACAACAATGCAAAAAAATATGGTCGCCGAACATTTTGTTTCGCTTGGAGCCAAGTCGCATCTGCGCATGTCTGTATTTCCGGTGTCATATGTGTGATATCATAGCTTACTCCTTGAAATTTTAAAACTAAGTTAATAAAATGCCAAATGTTGCGAATTAACTATTGCCGAACAAATAAAATGGCTATGATGGATGTAAAAAAATTTGTAAATTGCGGATCTCATGTTTAAACAATATAATTACAACTTACTGTTCGGCACCTATTTCATTGTACAGATGTTTATTGATAATACGCAATATGGCCGTTTGTATGATAAAATAATGGCTACAAAGGTAATTATAAGAAAATATCATCGAATTTATAGTGGCAGTTTACGCCACTATTTCACTTATACTTATACTGACATCGTTATAGAAGGTCCTCAAACACAACGTCCTTCAAATTTTAGTGCGGAACTAAAAAATATCAAATTCAAGCAAAATTTTGTACAGTTTTTAATCGCATATTGGAGTGAATCACAAGACGCAGCAAAAATCATTGGCTACAGTAAGACCATCCTTTTAAATTATGATCAATGTTACGAGTACAAAGTTTCAAACAACAAAGTTATACGGAGTATCAAGTCTGGTTTAAGCGTCAATCATGAAGAGGCTGATACAAAAATTGTTCACCACGTTTGCAATTTGCCGGAAAAAAACACATCGTTAATAAGGTGCTCTGATACTGATATTTTGATCATTCTGCTTTCAAACATGAAGCACTTAGTGAATACGAGGAATAACGAAAATAAGGTAACCAGAAAAATTTGGATGCAGCTTGGTGTCGGCAACAACGTTCGTACTATAAATATTTCAAACATTTATAATGAATTGGGAGAAGAATTGTGCGGTTCTTTAGCAGGCTTCCACGCTTTTACTGGCTGCGATTTTAACCCGGCATTTTACAGAAGAGCAAAAAAGAGACCCTTCGTTATTTTAGAGAAGAGCAGCGAATTTCAAAAGGCCTTCGGATCCCTCGGTGGTTTAAGCATTTTGGAAAAACCAGGCGAGTTGGAAAAAGTTTCCGAAATCATTGAGAAATTTGTATGCCACATATACAACTTGAGAAGCATTGATTGTGTCAATAAAGGAAGGTTGGCAATGTTTTCAAGAACTTACAAGGCAAAAAAAATACAGAACGGTTTAAAAAAGCGTGTGCAAAATTAGAGGCTTCCACTTTCCCACCTTGTAAAAGTGAACTGCAACAACAGATTCGAAGAACAATTTATATCACTCAAATCTGGAAAAATGCTCACTTGGCAAATCCAACACAATTGAAGCCAACAGAGTACGGTTGGAAGGAAGACAATGAACGGTGGTACGCCTTCCATTGGTTTGATGGCGACGAAGTACCACCATCGGTCGATGACATTATTGTTCACGAGCAGGAGAGCGTTTATTCAGGTAAAAAGGCATACCATCTTGGTTTCATTAATTTTTTGCCTCTTTTTTATATGTTATTTTTTGTTATTTTTATGTTATAGATGACGAAAATTCTGATAGCAGTGGAAGTGAGACTTCCGAAATGTCCGACGACAGCGAGGCAGAAGTCAAAGAAAATTAAATTTGTAATGGAAACACAAATTTTTTAAAATTTGTAATTTCGGGATTATTTTCATACACTGAGAAAAAGAATTAATTGAAATTAATAAAACTTAGTTGAATACGTCCAAACGAATAATGTTTTTATATTGATTAAAATTTTGTCATTCAAACAGTACGTTTCGTTTTCCAACAGTATGTTTGTTGAAGTTCTAAAATGTACTGTTGAGATGACAAAATTTTAGTCAATATAACAAAATAATCGTTTGGACATATCCAACTAAATTTTATTAATTTGAACGAAATTTTTTCTCTGTGTACTGGTGTGTGATTTTTTTTCATTAATTAAACATATTTTAAACAGTATTTTCTCATGCTCATCTTACAGTCGTCTAATTGTTATTAATGCCTTACCCATCCTATTTATTCGGCAGGTAATTTTTTTTATTACATTTGATAATATTCGTCGTTTGTGTATATTGCCGAACGGTAGAGTATAGATATCTTCCTATCTTGACTTCTTTCGAGTTGCAACAATTATATTATAATTATGTTGTACCGTTGGTTGTACCCGACTAATTTGTTCGGCGTTACGATTTATGTACTTCATCCTATGAAACGAATGACAATCTACAAACGCCGAACAGTAGGTCATGATGTTAAAATGTCATCTCCATCAGACATAAGTGCATAGATAAGGGAGTCCCCCTTAATAATATACATGGTCGGCAGTTACATTTTTTTGTTCGGCACACCTTAATTTATTTGTAAATATGTGCAAAGTAATTTTGTGAAGCTATTAAACATGAAATAATTAGTTGCTTATTCAATGAAATAAAACAAAATTGATGCCATTTGTTTTTTTAGTAATTACGAATCACATAGCCAATTATTTTGTTCGGGGGTTACATTGTTCAATAAAATATATTGGAATTAGTCGTAAAAAACCATCGCCGAACGGTACACTATAATTTGTTTACAACTGTCGCATTTTATTGTTTATAACAAATGTATGTCTACTCAATTTGTTCGGCATATATATTTTATTGTTTCATTTTATTTCATAAACGTTATAAAATTGACGCCGAACAGTAAGCTATGATGTCACACATATGACACCGGAAATACAGACATGCGCAGATGCGACTTGGCTCCTAGCGAACCAAAATGTTCGGCGACCATATTTTTTTGCATTGTTGTACATAATTTGGGATATTAACGAAATGCCGAACAGTAAGTTATAATATTTTTGGAATAAATATTGTTAACAAAAGCCTGGGGCGCTAGTGCCTTCCATAGCCATCCTACATGTTCGGCATTGGCTTCCGTCCAAACTTTTTTTTATTTAACCCTTTGATGGAGGGGCTGGCGTATAGAGTACGCCAGCATGATTAGTCTTAGTGGTAGTGCCAATACAGCCATCAGAGAGGTCCCCCCACTTCAGTACCCTCCCACCACATCTCCAAGAGTCCAACAGTCGATCTGTCCACTCCAAGTTGACTTTCTTAGTCGGACTATAATATACAATTAGGTATATACTGTAAGGTACTATAAGGTAAAATAATATACAATTATATATTTTTAATGTTTAATATACAATATATATGTTTTATATATCGTTTAATATACTATATAATATAATTTATAATAAAATATACTATATAGTTTAATATAATATATATGTTTAATATACAATTATTTTACCTGAACTTTTAATTCAAATCAGCATACCCATTTGACAGTATTAGTTTTCAAAAGGGGTTTGACATTTTTAATCGAAATTCAATTTTTAATTATAAGCTTAAAACCATTTCTACTGAAATGGCAAAAAACTGTTGAAAATTTGGTTCAAACATCAAAAAATGAGCTGGCGTACCCAGTTCGCCGCCCCGGCAAAATAGTACTGAGTGTCCACCCCTCCATCAAAGGGTTAATAGTAATTTGCAACGCATGCCGAAGGGTAACTTATGATTCAAAAAGTCTGGGTTTTCGAAACACTTTGACCGCGCCAACGCAGCATCTTGTAGCCACGGAATTTGGTGGCGATGCAATTTTCATAATGTGGGACACCGAATTATGGAATTTAAGATAGTTGTGAGCGGTAAGTTATAATACGTTCAAAAGTGTTACGGGCTCCCGGTCTAAATGTAACGAATTCAAACAACAAAAAGTAATTGCGTGTCTCATTGAAGTAACCAGAATTATCCAGCATTGCGGAATGCATAGCCATAGGTACATCAGCAGGCAGGTGGTGTCGCAAAATTTATAAAATTCATTGACAAAACGGAATGTCAAAATGTACATCGATACAAGACCATCCATATTTTCAATCAATTTATTGGTAAAATTATACCAAATGGAACAACAGATGCATCCTTAACAATACTAGGAAGCTTAAAGGATAATAGTGACTGTGAAGGAACCACTTATAATGAAAATGGTCTATAATAATAAATTATTTATTTTATTAAAGCCAAATTTTTATATATTGTAATTTTTATTAATTATTGATGTGAAAAAAAAATATTGTGGGGAGCCAATGTAATTGAATAATATTGTGCATGTTTTATTTTAGAAAAATTCTATTTCTTAAGACTCATTTTCAAGTATTTCAAATAAAGAAATAGAATTTGACTTTGACTAAAATAAAACATAGATAATAAATGTAAAGAAAAACATTATATTGAAAATTTAAAGGATTAAAATAAGTTGATTCAGCATAGTTTTATTTAAATAAGTTCATCACATCTATTATACAAGTATATCCCTCGCGATTGCTTCGCGAAAACGTAAAATTATTTAAAAAAGTTCCATTACATTACATAGTAATCGTATTGCAGTTCCTCCCAATGACTTGACGTCATCGGGAGGGAAAATTGTAAGAGTGAGATAGGCATCTCAAACTCGTCGGCATACCGTTATAAGTGTATCGTGATTTTTTCTAGTAATATTTTTAAGATATCGTAATTAATGGTATTATTAATAATTTATAGTTTTATCGTAATAAACCAAATAATATAAACTAAATACTTTTTTTTTTATTCTTTATATTCATTTTAGTCTGCAACATGACATAACTAAAGTTTCTGCAACAAGAAACTTTAGGACAGAGTTAAAAAGATATGATAAAAACTACTTAAATTTTCTAACATATAAAACATTCGCCGATTTTTCCTTGTGAGGCCATCACACCCAGTCGACGGCAATACATTTTTAGGCAACTCCAGTAGCCTTCGACCTGGTTTGTGCACACCCCACTAACGGGGTCCACAAAATATGACTGTGATTAAACGTTTTGTGCATGACACACCACCTAGAGTATTCAACCCAGAATAACCCCTCCAGCAATCCGTCCATATTTCGGTACCAGGCAGTTCGGTGCAGCTGTACATTCCCAACACCATACTTCCGCCGAGTTATCTCGCTTTCATCTATTTGTACCACCTGGCCAGGACCACCGATTGCATGGGGTTTCCGCCAAAATCTTGCAATACTTCTTATATGTTCTTGGACAAATCTTAGGAAATCCAAAACTTTTCATTTTCATCTATGAAGCCCTGAAAATTATAATAATATTAAAATACTACATAAGTTTTTAAACCATGTAAATCAATATTATATTAGAAATGCTATTTTGCTGAAAGCTCATGAGAATAATTTGATTTTTCAATTATTATTGTAGCTGCATATAATTTTAACAAAGATTGAGAGTTAATCGTTGCTTGGTAAGAAACAGCCCTTAATCTACACAGTATAAAAACCTAAATTTAAAAATAAATGTTTTAAACCAGAGTTCCACTGTGACCTGATGAGAATACATTTTTAACTCCTTGGGAGTTGAAATTAACTTGAAGATTGTATCAAAAATATCTAAAATGCTAGAAGCTGTCAACACAAGAAATTTATGTTTTTATCCAAAAACATCAAGCAGGTCAAGAGATATACAAATGTATCTCTTTTAAAATGAATTACAGTTAGGGTCTTTAAAACATTGTATTTAATTTTGTCTTACATAAATTATAAAATACAATGAACTGGAAATAGGTAAGAAAACCTCGACCGCTACAACTTACCAGAAAGGAGCAGAATTTTATGTTGCAATTTCAGTGATTACAGTGGAAGTCATTGATTAAACCAACAACTTGCAGTCTGCCATGCATTGTTGTGCAGTTGGCTATGCCATTTCAATTATAAATATAATCCTGATACATCCTGTATATAATAATTATTAAGCTGTTGAATAAATTCGCGGATCGGAAATGAAAAATCGGATTTTTGGTTGTAAAAATGATTTTTCAATATTATCTCCATGATCCTCCAATTTATGGATCATCTCTGTAGTGGTTTTCCGGTAGGTCTACAAAACACCCTTCTACAGCAGCTATTTTTTTAGTCTTGCATTAAACGATTTGTTTAGTTATCTGTAAAATATATGATATAATTTTCATTCCTTATTTAAAAAATTAAATTTCAATAAATAAAAATATTAATGTAGCTGAATATAATTTAAACAAAGATTTAGAATTAATCATTGCTTGGTAAGAGACAGCCCTTAATCTACACAGTTTAAAAACCGCAAGTTAAAAATAAATGTTTTAAACCCAAGTTTACACTGTGACTTTTACAATTACAGAGGTGAAATCTCTCAAGGGGTATTAGAAAAAAAATTAGTTATTTTTACGTTGGATGCTACCGACACCCCTGAGAAATTTTCCATCTTTACCACGACACCCTGCATTGAAGAACAATTCATAACTTACCAAAAAAAAATAGCTATTTGCTTTTTAATCATGGACGTCAACTATTTTTCTATTATATACTGGCCATTTTAATTTAATTTAATTATCTGTTTGTGACAATACCTATAAAAAAAATTATCTTTAATACAGTTTCATACAAATTTTCATTTTTAATTTTCAGTTCATTGTTATTGTAGCTGCGTATAATTTAAACAAAGATTAATAATTAATCATTGCCTGGTAAGAGACAGCCCTTAATTTACACAGTTTAAAAACGCTAATTTAAAAATAAATATTTTAAACCAAAGTTTAGACTGTGACTATATTTTTTATATTTAAAGAACTTCAAATCACTGCAAAACAAGGAGCAGCTATTCATTCACAGATTGTATAAATAAAATTTTTAACAAGGAAAGAAAATTTTCTAATTACGTACTTATATAAAACAATAAATCAAGCAGAGAAAATGATTTTTTTCCAAATCCATGATGTAAAATACGCAATTTGAGAATATAAATTCACACAGCGAGAATCAAAATTAGACTGCTGCAAAATGCAATCAAGCAGCGAAATAATTCTGATTACGGTCCTGATCAAATATTTGGTCTTATTAAAAAAGTTTTATAGGAGCACGTGTCTACATTGCAGATATTATTGATCGCTTCTCAACTATATTATAAATTCCAAATAACAATTTTAATTATTTAAAAAAATATAAAAGGAAAAACGAAACAAGCGTGGTTAATTAACCTCAAAATTTCAAAAGAACCAAAATAGCACGAGTTGTAAATAAAAAAGAAATTCTTTGATGTTGTTTTACGACATAATAAATGCAAATATTGTTGTAAAAACATTTTTAAATTAAAATACTCACAGTCCACTGATTACGTAATTTGCAGTCACATACTCTTCTAAAAAGACAACAGAAAAGACAAATAATGTTGACAAACAAAGAATATATAAATTAAGAGAAGAGAATATCCCTAGTTAAACAAGCGCAACACGGCCCTCTACCGATTCTCGACGTCTAGATGACAAACTAAAAATTTACCGCGAAATTTAAATAACCATAGCATTTTAATGTACTTTGGATTTTCTTTTAAAATTATTTTTTCAAGTTCTAAAAAATTTATTTATTAGATATTTTCTATAGTAAACTTACAGTAATAGGCAGTTTACATACAAAATATCATTTAAATAAATTTCTCAAGAATTTGAAAAAATGATCTGCTCAACATGATAAATATGAATAAAAAGTCATAAATTGAATAAAAATATATATTATTAAACAAAAATATCACATATCATGAACAGAAATAAAACCATAACATAATAAAATATGAAACTTGAAACAAATAAAAGCAATATTTTGCATAAAAATGTTAATTTTTAATTATAATCTATAAATTTTAAAACAACCTTATATACAATATAAATTAGTAAAACTCAAATTTTCCATAATATAATAAAACATCGAGATTGAATCATATTCGAACTTACATGCCAGAAAAAATATTAATAAAAGCATCTACAAATTTTTAAAAAATAACGTATTCAATAACAAAAGGAATGATCAATGCAAAGGAAATTTAATTATGAATAAATAGAATTAATTCTGAAATAAGTCCATAAGCAAACACTAAAAGAAAATCACAAAATTTCTATTAATTTAAAAAAAATCACAAAACATCTATAATAAATCAGTTCAGTTAGTTTACATCAGTTTACATACATATTGCTATGTCCGAAACTAACCACCACGTCAATAGAAATGATAACGTCACGATTGGAAATTTGTTTATCAATAAAGGTAGCACATGACTTATTTGGTCAAACGTAAAAGTTTCATCTGATACCAAAAATTTAGTTTAACGTCATAAATTTACATGAAGAAAGGATCACGGAACGAAATAACAAAATAAATTCAAAAATGCAACGTTTTAATTTCTGTTAATAAAAAAATGTTTGTTAAAATTATAAATTAATTTAAGTAATTATAAGAAATGTAATTTGAAATCAAAATAATTGTTCAAAATAATAGTTATAAAAATGTGTTAAAACGTAGAACTTTTAAAATAGTAAAATTTTTACACGTGTCGAAGTGCTTCGTGATTCAATGTACCACAAATGGAAAAAACATTTTCTTCAAAAGTTACTGGAAGATCACAGGAGAACCAAGTACTTTAATTTAATCTGAAACATTGGGCTGGAGCCGAACCTGCATATTATAAACTTCAAATATTGATTTAAATTTCGATCAATGGAAAATCACATTTGCCTTGAAAAACACAAGTAACGATGGTAAAACAATGGTTAAGGAAGTTGTTGATTTAGATTCGATGAATGGCGTGGTGAAATTTTAAGCGTCCTACAAGAAAATAATTTATCAGTAAAAAGTGCGATTAAAACCGAATAAAAGATATAAAATTTAAAAAGTAAATTTAACTTACGTGAGTTACCAGTGTTTTTGGATCAAAATATTGAAAGATTGAGGATATTTTCACAATTAACGATAAACGAATTTACACGTGTTGGAAGAGGCATCCACTCATATTTATGCAACTGTACACCATCGATAAAGAATTGATACTGGGTTTCATGGTCATTCATCTTGGTAACGAGAAAAGAACCAGATTTTAAAGGTAAAGACAAACAATTTTCACTTTAACAAAATTTAGTGCGGACTTATAATTTTCTACCGCGTAACTTCGATTTAGCATTTATAGTTTGGGGTAATTTTAAGGAATTGTTTAATTTATGTTAACGATTTATTTAAAACTAATTACAATTTGTACAATAAAATTTATCATTGCATTATCAAACGGAGCATAAATTTGTAATCATTCCGAGAACCACAATATTTCATTTCAGAATTAAGATTTGGTTAAGGAAGGAACCCAACGTGAGAAAAGGTAGGTCTGTGCTCACCGAAATTGCTAAGCCGAGGGATAAATTTCTTTTAATTGCATTCAACAATAAAATTTTGCATACATTTCTGTTGACGGGGTACATTTACGTACACTCGTACAAGACATTAATCTTCAAACGTGTAGCCCTAATAAAGCTCCAAGGGTATACAGCAATATATGTTCAAACTTTGCAAACTTGTCAGCGCCGTAGCTAGGGCGTGGCGAAGGCGGCTCTCGCCGCGGGCGCAACAGTTCAAAGGGCGCAAATTTGAGAAAAAAAAATGGAAATATCAATACATACTCACAAAAAATGTTGAAGGGCGCCGCCCGATCCGAGATCCGAGAAAAAAATACAACTATTATGCAATTAAAAGATGTATGTCAGCATAAACATAATCCCCAAAATATTTATTATTATTATTACGTGCGTATGTGTACGTGCCTTTTCTGTGCCATGGCGCGCGCCGCGCGAGCGTGTCGCCACAAGTCCGTTACCCGTTACCGTTTGGAAGTAAAACAAAACAAATTAAACATAGTGCATCTTAAGCAATCGCCGGAATCGGATTCGGGATTCGGGCGCATTCAGCTGTCAAAATTATTATTGCTTGCAAATTAATACGTCTTCGCTATTGTTACAAATATTATACATTATTTTAATTAAACAGTTGCAGTCTAAATTTACAGTAAGTAAGATTGAATACAGTGGCGGCTCGTCAGGGTAGGCCTCTGAGGCCCATATGTTTTTTTTTCATTCAATTTAGAATGTTTAGAAATTTAAAATTGTTGGTTTGACTCGATTTGTAAAATTACTTATATTATTATTATGGTGCAGAGAGGATACACAGATAAGGTAGAATTGTTTTTATTTATTAGGCAACTAGTGGTATTGTGTTTTACGACAATTTTACGACCAAATAATACATAGATCAATTTGCAAGTCTAAAAGATAGGCGCATATAGGTATTTAACTTACAAAAAGTAGCTACTTACATATTTTTAATACTTAGGTAGTTTTCTTATTATTTTTTGAATAATATATTATTTATAACTTCTTTTGAGAACTACAGGTATTTTTAAGTTTTTAAAAACGAATTTATGTTTTTGTTTTGCAATTTGCGTTAAAAAACAGTCTTTTTTTTTTAATTTTATGTTGCTTTCGTCAGAGTTTATTTTTTTATTTATAATGGTTTAGTAGGGCTATCGGCGATGACCTCCATTTTAAAAAAGGTCAATGCGTCGCAGGATAATATCTCCCGGGTGACTTGGAAAATTATTCGTATTTAGAGAAAATTAATATCAGGTAGCCTCAGCCTCCTACACACCCACGGGCCACCACTGAGATTGAAATTAGCATATAGTGTGTATTTTAATGTTGTTTACTACGTAATGACACTGTAGTTATGCCTCCAAAAAAACTGTCTGGCTCACAATTTAGGAAGCTAAGAGAGCAGAAAAAAACAGCCATTCAACGGACAACTACTGAAATAACCAAGTTTTTACTACCCATTACCGAAGCCTCTACCACAGAACAACCCTCTACCTCTAGAGGCACCTCAGAGGATTCAGAGGAAAGCTGCATCAATATCGACGTCGTTCCTAGTTCTGAACTTGAAAAAGATGACACCTCTGACTCTGACAGCTCTGAAAATATAGTAGAAATTTTAGCCAATTTGATGATAATAATATTTGGATAAATGGTTTTACTGATTGGAAGCATTTAAATCCGGGACTTCCACGTCATGAGAACTCGACTAGCAGGGTGGCTACTTATTTCCGTTCACAAAATTCCCTGACATTTCCCGGTTTTCCCTGACTGAAATCAGTATTTTCCCTGACGTTTTGGACTTTTTCAGGAGGAACAAAAAACTGTTTTTCCTAATAGGCAGTATGTCAAATTCGTGTCCAAGATTATAGATGAAAAATGTTGTATGTAAACATTTCGATCTTAAAACTTAATTTCATATCACTGATATTTAAAATATATCAACAATTTATTACTAGCTCTAAAACCATTTAAAATTTAAAAAAGCTGAACACTAAATTCCGTGATAAAATAAACTAAGAAATTCAAAAATTATTACGACATACGACTATTTGTAGTGGACCAACTTCAAGGAGTTATCAGTTCGTCTTATTGCTGAAAGACGGAATTTTACTTATAAATTCATGGAAACATTTTTTTATATAATTTGAAATCATGAAAAAAAATTTCCGTATTTTTATGGACAAAATTTTTGAGTAATTCAAATTTATCAAAATTCCCTGACAGACGATAAAATTTCATGACATTTCCCTGATTTTTCCCTGTCAGAACAATTCCCTGACATTTCCCGGTTTTCCCGGTTTTCCAGACGGGTGGCCACCCTGGACTAGCCATAGAGAAAACTATGTAGCTCTAAAGATGTTCGAAAAAAGATTACGAGAAGGTAAATTGGTCGACGACGAAATTTTAAAAATGATAGAAAAAGAGAAAAACAAATGGCGACATATTTTAAAAACAATATTGGATGCTATATTGCACTGTGTCAAAAACAACGATGCGCTAAGGGGCACTTCAAGCTTTATTGGTAATCCAAGTTGTGGTAAGTTTTTAAATACAATAGAATTAATTAGCCATTACGACGCCACCTTAAAAGAGCATATCGAAAATCATAATAAGGGACAGATATCGTATTTTTCCCCTCAAATTCAAAATGAATTAATAAGTTTGGCAGGTGCAAAAGTTAAGAAATGCATTATTGAAAATATTCAAAAGGCAAAGTACTTTTCGATATTGTTTGATTCCACGACAGATGTGTCACATCAAGAACAATTAGTAGAAATTATTAGATACGTTCACATTGATTCTAATAAAAAATGTAGTGTAGAGGAAAGTTTTATTGATTTTATCAATACTAACGAAAAAACCGGAGAAGGTCTTGCTGGTGTCATAGAGAGTAAACTTCTTGAAGATGATTTAAATATTTGTGATATTAGAGGACAGTCATACGACAATGGCGCGAATATGGCGGGGCAGTACAAAGGTGTGCAGGCACGACTATTGAATTTGAACGATCATGCAACTTTTATTCCATGTACTGCCCATAGTCTTAATTTAGTAGGGGTACATGCTGCTCAAGTATCAGCAAGAATGAAAACTTTTTTTGGAATTATCCAGCAAGTCTACACATTTTTCGTCGGATCATCTGGTCGATGGGCGTTATTGAAAACTCATTTAAAAACGACATTAAAAGGTACAAGTGACACACGATGGTCGTCCAAAGCAAACGCAGTTCGCGCCTTTAAACTACAATTTGTTGAAATTTTAAAATTACTTGAAATGATAAGTGTATCAGAGACTAGTACCGGTGATACAGTCGTACAGTCAAAGGCGTTATTAAAGATGCTAAAAAAAATCGAATTTATTGTACACTTATCATTCTGGGAACAAATTTTAAGTAAAATTAATTTAGTTAATCTGAGTTTGCAACAAAAACAGAACGATGTTACTAGAGGAGCCAGTATGATTAAAGGATTACTAACCGATTTAAAATCTTATAGAGAAGATTTTTTCGTGCCTTTACTGGAAAATTGTAAATTATTGGCCGAAAAGGCAGAAGTACTACCAGATCTTTCAGAGATGCGAAAACGAAAAACACCAAAAATGGCAGGAGAACAATGCAGTGATGAAATTTCTCTTATCGATTCCACTACACAATTAAGGATTTCTCTCTTAGAAGTTATAGATTCCATCATAGTGCAAATGGAGAAAAGATTCGTTTCACTAAACAGTGTAGCAGAATACTTTGGATTTTTAAACGGAAAATCTCTTATGAACTTATCATTAGAGATATTGAGAAAAACAACTGCAGATCTCGCTTTGAAGTATAATCAGGCTATAGATGCTGTGGAATTTACATATGAAATAGAAAGTTTTAAATTTCAAGCACAGGAATTGTTCCCTAATTTAATTCAAATGGGTCCATTAGAACTTTTACAAAATATGCATGATCAATCACTAGAAACCATTTATCCAAATATCAATACAGCATTACGGATTTATTTAACACTTCCTGTGACTACTGCCTCATGCGAACGGTCATTTAGTAAATTAAAGCTAGTCAAATCTTACCTAAGATCAGGAATATGTCAGGAAAGACTTACAAATATGTCTATGCTTTCCATAGAACGCGATATTGCCAATTCCTTAAACTATGATGAAATCATAGATACATTTGCAGAAGCAAAATCTAGGAAAGCAATATTTAAAAAATGAAATACCTACCTAGGTTAGGTTCCTATGTTTTTTATGTATATTTTTTAGAGAATTGTTTTTTTTGTCACTTGCAATATATTATATTTTACTACTAATAGGTAATTTTCTTTTTGTTTCTGTGGAGGAGGGGGGGAGCGCAAAAAAAGTCATTTGCCACGGGCGCTGAGAAGCCTGGCTACGGCTCTGGTTTGAGGGTTAAATTGAATCTTGCACTTTAATAGAAAGTTACGTGTATTTTTTGAAAGATGAGGAACATCAAAAATTGTCACTATAGGCTGATCATTAACAAAGAAATAATATGAACTTTGTCTAGGGCGTTTCTCTGAACATAACTGAGATAAAGCTGACCGATCGGTAGCACATTACGTTGCTAAAATATTTAATCCGATCCCCCAGAAGTTGTAATATTATTTCTTTAATAAGAGCCTTTAAATGCTGGGTTGTAATAGTATTTGCAGTGAAATAATAAGCAATAACTTGTTTCCATTGTTTTCTTGCACTTTTAATCATAAAAACAACCACTTATGATTTGTTGGTGATGTTCGTAATGAAATCCTTGGCGTAACGACATTTCGTCAAATAATAATGCACAGTTCCGATCTGTACATTTCATCTTAGAAATTTGGACTTAAAAACTGCTAACTGGATTAAAAACTTGCGAGCACTAAACGCTTATTATTATTTCTTTGCTTTCCTTTAACTAACGCGCGTGCCATTACACGTGTGGAAACCTAAAGATAAAAAGAAAAGAAATTCAAATTATGTAGTATGTGTAAAATCTTCTTCTCACCTTGTGATTAACGAAGAATTACTTTTATTTCTTCGCTTTAACTTCTTTATTACATTTTTAAACACAAAATTCTTATAACCTAAAAATTGGTGAACGAAATAGAACTGAATTTATAAATAAACACCAAATACACAATGGAAAAATCACTAGAAGCTCGTAAAATACGAATGGATGCGAAGATTTTCCCGAAATACGGCGAGATGGCAAGCTTCGTTAACTTTCGTGTGTTTCTCGATTTCAAATATTACCTTCACCCCATGTTGACAAAGCCACGCGGTTTTGGGTTCAAGTAAGCGTACCAACAAATAACCAAAACTGACTGATTGCTGATACCAACGGACAACATAAAATGTTGCCAAATTTTTTTAAATTAATGCTTTAGGGCCGTTCATGTATTACGTAAGACGTTTAGGGGGCGGGGGGGTTGCTTACATCTTATTTTTTCTTATTCGGGGGAAGGGGGGTCAAGACAATTTCTTACGTAAGATTTTTTTTAATTAAATTTCAAAATTTGAAAATTATTTAATTAAATTTAGTGTGCTATTGGTAATGTTAATGTAAAACACGATACTATTAATTATTTACGTTCTGAATGAATAAAAGCACTTTTTCGGGAGTAGCATGAATTTAGTCACCTGAAATCGACAAATTTCCTATAGAGATTCGGAAAGCTGAACGTTTTAGAAGATCCACGACGGAAGGGTCTAGTACAACTCGCCGCGGCCATCTCGCCGCGGCCGACTCGCCGCGAAGCCATCTCGCCGCGGTCCGACTCGCCGCGGCCATCTCGCCACGACCAACTCGCCGCAAGCCATTTCGCCGCGAACCCCCATTTGGTACATCTTGACGCCTGGTTCTATATCTTGTATCATTCAAAACATTCTTGTGTAGGTGGTTTGTAATTTATTTGACAAGAGAGCGTAAACAATAGGATACACTCCATCATGTGCCTCGGTTAGTAGCGTATATATTTGTGCAAATAATGATGGCGTTGGTTTAAATGTCCCATCACCGTACCATTGTTTGGACATTCTAAGAAGAACATTATTTACGTTTAATCTTCTGCCAAAAATAATAATTCCGTCCGAGTTAGACCCGCTGTCGGTCAATAAAGAATTTTCAACTACATCATCGAGCTGACGTTCGTAAATCTGGTAGCATTCTGGGATAAGATTTTCTAAATTTACCGGGTTTGAAGGCACCGCATTTATTTAAATTATTTTTCTTATAGAAATTTTGCGAAGAGCTGGAATACTTGGAAGGACTCTCTGGGAACCTTGCGATAAACCTACCATTTAATATACTTCACTTGTAGCTTCAACTGTTTCTTCCGTGTGACGTTTATTTTTGATGACAACTTTTATTGCTTTGACTTGAGCAGCTGAACTACAATGGGAATGGTCGTTGATTGTCTTGCCAACATTCTCAACAACATTATGAATTGGTGCTTTGCAACCGCCTCTCCAGAAGTTCACATTTCCGTGACTACTAAATTTGTCAAAACATAGATACGTAAACCCGTAACTGGAAAATTTTTCCTTTCCACGCTGACTCTGTACTTCCATAATTTATTATTAAACGAAACTAATACTTGAAAAATACTGACTATTTACTGTTATTGCGTGTGTATTTAAATAATAATATTTACAATAAATTATTATATACTGCAATGTGGGGAACCACGTCAATAGAAATACGCTTATTAAGATTATCAGAAAATTTGTTAATAACAAAAAGCATGGACTTGTCTGAACAAAGAGATAAAACTTTCGTCCGACACCAAGAATTTGAGTTCAGTATCATTTAATTTGAAAAGCGAGGCTTGAAACAGGTTAATAAAAATAATTTATAATGTAACGCTTAATTAATTCCGTTGATATAAAGGGACGGGTGACAATGTTCCATCATCGAATTTTAATATTTTTTGGTGACTTTCGGGTAGTTTAATGTTAATAAATGACAGCGGCAACCCTCCTATAGCAGGATAAACCAACTTTTGATAGAGAAAATCGACTTTGAAAGTACATAATTTTACATGTAAACGGGTGGAATCTCACTCATTTTGTTGACGGTACGTGCAAGTTGAACTAGTCTTAGACTTAGCCGTTTGCGGAGAGGCAGTTGCAGCCCGACTCGACTGCATGTAACATCGATTATTTTTTGTTTTTGCGCGCTTTTTTGGGGGTTAAACGTAATAGATAACTGCCGCATACCGCGACTATACTTTTTAATGCATTTTCAAGGGTCCCTAACATCCCGGTTGCATAAATCCCGGTTTTCTTGATCGGTGGCGCTTCTCGTATGTTTAGCCTAGTAACCAGAGTCAAATCCGCTCTGGAGGGGTGCAGAGCGGAGCGGCGCCCCGGAAGAGTAGGATTTGACGATGGATTACCCTCCTTTTCGAATGCACACCCCTAAAAATGGAAGACAAAAAAAATTTTATTTTTTCACTTTTTCGGCAATACACGGGTTATTTTCCATTTTTTTGCGAATATTTATTACTAATATCTACTAATCACACCCCCACCTTCCCGAATTTCCAAAAATATTTCAAATCGGAGCCAAAAAATTTCACCCCATTTCAAGCGACCGGCCGACGATGTGACACATCGACCCGGTGGTACATCAGCGACCCGTACTATTTCAACTCGCAGCATCTTTCTTATTTTCACACTTTTTTCGAATTTTTTTTTTATGATCACCTCCGCGCCGACAAAAGTTATACATTCGCATCAAAACATTGCCAAAAAGGCCGTGATAAACACAAAATTTTTCAAAATTAAAAGTTGGGGGCGTGTCAGTAATTCTTCAAGCCACGCGAAAAAGAGGCCGGCAGCCTATCCCGGCCATGGGTTATGGTTTTTACTCAATTTTCGGGATTAATTCTTAAAAATCCTCAAATATCCAGCTCTTATTGTGTACCTTATCCCTTTTTTGACCTATATATCAAAGGATAATTTTTTTCGGATATTCCTTGTCACTTGGGCCGTTCACTCTCTACCCGATATAAAATGTTTATTAATAATACAAAATCAAAATTGTTTAGTCATAAGAAAGGTAATTCCAAAGTCAAAATTGTTAATTGCTTAATTAATATAAAGTTTGTGTTAGCATTAAAATTTAAATAATTGATATAAAAAAAAATATTACGCAACGTTCGGAGTGTTTCGATTTAGTGCACCGAAAACGGATAATGCATGTCCATAAATTTCATGAAACCAATCACGAAGCAATGGTGAAGATTAATCCAATCTAAAAATAAAAAAAATTATTTTATTAAAATTGTAACAAGTCACGATGAGCTGAATACAGACCTGTAATCTTAGAAGGTCAAAAATGGTATTGATTTTTGCATCGACCAATAATAAACAATGACGGAAAATCAAGATCACTATTTTTTTGCGAGGCGATGAAAGAAAAACAATTGGGATCGCTCTACGTTTGATTGATTATAAATGGCGTTGTGTTTTATGGCCGCTGCTAGTAAAAATAATTAAATAAAGTACAGAAAATTTAAGTAAAGTCGACGAAAATTAGTGAATATTAATATAAAAAGTGTACTTACGTTGTATTAAAGTGTTTTCCAATCGAAATCATAAAGGATTCAGAATATTTCTACAAAAAACGAATTTCAACTACACGTGGTTTGTACGACGCACCAAGAAAAGTAATCCGTCCATATCAAGATAAGAAATAACCATCGGCGTGTCGAAGGTTAACAATCTCATGGTCAAACATCTTATGCATAATAAAAACCCTAGAGCTCTTAAAGGTAAATCCCCATTAAACTTTATTTTCGTAATAAAATTAAGTGAAAATTTCGGACAACATAAACGCGTGCTTTTCTTCGTTAATGTTAAGAATTTTGATTAATAGGATTAATATTAAGAACTTTTTATTTAATAAACCATTTATTCACGTTATTGTGTGTAATAAAAATATAATTGTCTTTGCAACGGAAGATATTTTTTTGATCTGTTCCGAGAGTCCAAAATTTGATTTTAGTATTACAGTTATTGGTCCCGGAACGAACCCAGACTGAGAGAGGTAAGTCCATGCACTCCGAGACATTAAAGCCGAGGTATTATCATTATTGTTACATTATTTGTCACTGGTGTAAAAGTTTAATATTTCTATCGACGGGGTACATTTACGTGCACCCGCACATTGCAAAAGAATTAATTACAACAAGAAACCCTATTAGCTACGACCGTTCAGAGCAATACGTTGTAATAATTTTCTGCACGATAACGGCGACTGCGACAAGATGTACCAAATGGGGGTTTGCGGGAGATGAGTTCGCGGCGAGATGGGTTCTTGGCGAGTTGGCGGCAGCGAGTTGGCTTGCGGCGAGTTGGTCGCGGCGAGATGGCTTCGCGGCGAGTCGGCCGCGTCTAGTTGTCCCATCCCCACCACAGAAGGAGTTGTTCGCAAGTGTTTCGCATGTCAGATGGATAAAAAATGGGTTCTTTGTAAAACCCAAATAATTTACGAATTGGGTTTCTTATAATTTTTGGGTGTCCATTTCACTTTTTGCGTTCAACTTGGAAAATAAATTCGAGAGCGCGATAGATGCAACATCCCTTAGATTCGACATAAATGGATCTAGCTTTTAATAGTCAACTTGTAAAAATTAAAATTAATTTAAAATGTAAAGTACTTATTACATGTAAAACGTACGATGAACTACTGAGGTGAAAATTGTAAAAAACCCATTTTTTAATCAACTTCAAGGATTGATTTTGAAGGGTAAACGTGATTTATCCGCATTTTTTTTTAAATCTAGTATATGAATGTTTAGCTTTCCGAATATCTATAGAGAATTTTTAAAATCGAGATGACTTTTTACCAGCACCGTAGCGAGCTCTTCTGGCGCCTGAGGCAAATTTGAATATATGCGCCACCCTCCCAAAAGATTCCTATCATTTTGAAAATTTTAAACTATTATTTATTGAGTTTTGTCGAGGTTTAGCGCCCCCATTGCGATGGCGCCTGAGTCAAAGCTTCGGTCGTCTCATCCTTGCTACGGCGCTCGCTTAGAGTAATGAAAACAAATGGATACTATCATCAGGATTCAGGAACTCATTTAGGCTGCCGAGACCGGGGAGTATGGAATACCCCCCAGGTACACTTAATTTATTGCGAAAGAAAAACTTTCACTTTTACGCCCCTCGGTATTAAGAAGAACGGTACTGGGATAGTTATGAAAAATATCATCTGCTGCTTCCGATCCCGGATTACAAACGAAAATTGCAAAAATAATTTTTTGGTTGTCCTGAATAATAGCAAGTGTACCTGGGGGGTACACCCCAGACCCCCCGGTCGTGTAATCTTATCTTATATAAAATAAGCATAGTATGTCAAAATTACCGTTTCCGTAGTAACGTAACGGAATCCCCCCCTCCCGAATATGGAGATTATTTTTATGGTTAGGAATTTTTCTTTTCAATTTAAATATATTTGAATAACTGTCGCGATGATAACGTGATAGTTTTACCGATTTCAGGATTTACTTCAGATCTGAAGTAAATCTTGAAATCTTGTTTTGTTTTGTTCACCATCGATGGTAAAGTTTAAATGTAGAGGTGATTTCGTTTGTCAAAAGCCCTACTATGCGCGAAGGAGGAGCCAAGAGGGCGAAATACATACATATAAAATGCTACGTAAAAACATTAGCTTGGCGCGAAAATTTAAAAAATGTAAATAAGGCCAAAATAGCCTTAGAAAAGAAGGCTGATTGTTATTTATATTATGAAACAATACTAATACCATTTCATAATAATAAAACGCGAAATTTGTGTAACTGTCAGAACGAAATCAAACATTCAACGAATGTTTTCTAGTTGGGCTTTTTAGTATTTGGACGCGTTTTCGTTATTGCGCTGATGTTTGTATAAGTTTTGAGCTTTGGTACGAACTCTATAAAATAATTATTTAGAATATGAATTATTCAAAACCATTTTCAATTGTTTTCTCTGGATTTTCTTTTTATTTCATAAATACTTAGTATAAATACTTAGTGCTCTTGGAAATGCACGTAAAACGATCCCCGGATTTGACAAATTCCCTATAGATATTCGGAATGCTGAAGGTTTATATAGTAGAATTGAAAAAACAATTTTGCGGAAGATTAACATTTACTAGTCTAAAACAGTCCTTGAACACAGAAAAAAAAAGTGGTGTGTATTTAACGAAATTTGTCGTTAATAGTACTACATTTTGATCCTATGAAACTTTTCGTAAATATTACGACAAGCATTTCGTTAATATTACTGCGTTAGTAGTAGTAATATTGACGAATATATTCGTAATATTTACTACGTTTTTCGTTAATATTACTGCGGTAGTAGTAGTTATATTGACGAATATATTAGTAATATTTACTACGTTTTTCGTTAATATTACTGCGGTAGTAGTAGTAATATTGACGAATATATTTGTAATATTTACTACGTTCTTCGTTAATATTACTGCGGTAGTGGTAGTTATATTGACGAATATATTAGTAATATTTACTACGTTCTTCGTTAATATTACTGCGGGAGTAGTAGTAATATCGACGAATATATTTGTAATATTTACTACGTTCTTTGTTAATATTACTGCGGTAGTAGTAGTAATATTGACAAAAATATTTGTAATATTTACTACGTTCTTCGTTAATATTACTGCGGTAGTGTATTGTTGTTAGGTAGAACAACCTATGAATATGCGCCTGCTGACAGCGATCCCTTATTAACCCAACCTCTCTCTGATGGATACCTGTAACATTAAATTATTTATTATTTAAATCTGTTAATATTAAATTCATTATTAAATTAAATTCATTAAATAAATTTTTACTTACCGTCCCCGTCCGGACTGGGGTTTGAACCCGGGACCCTTGAAATAGGACGCATCCACTCTCCTCATTGACCTAATGCGGCTGCATATCGAATGTGTATCACAACTCAAAATATAATTTACGTAAATAATAAAAGGTTTAATAAAGTGTATCGTGGTTATAATATAATTATAGTTAAATTGGTTGCAACAAGTTAAAGTAGAATTATAAAGAAATTTTAATTTTAAAACATTCACACAGCAAGGTGGATAAGTATCGCATAAGAAATATTGCTATCTCTAAATATAAAGTGGCGATATTGATATATTATATATATTGATATATTGTTGTGTCCACCGTGTTACCCCTATTATGGGAGAACAGGGCAAGGGAAAACAATCGGAGAGTTTTTTAAATGCACTAGTTAAGTTTTTGTTAGAGTAAGTTTTGTCAAATAAAGTTTTTGTGATAAATTTTAAACGCCTGATGAGAACGGTGATAGGCAACCCAAAAGACGGAATAAAATGTGTGATAAAATCAAACATGATAAAAAAAAAGGAGAGGTTGTCATGGAGAGATAAACAAGAGGTTGGATTGAAAAATAAGCGACAAGTGAGTCGAAAATTAGAGTTCGATAAAATTATGAGATCAATATAGTCGCAAATCGCGAGTACAAATTAAAAAAAAGGAATCAATAGAGTATAAATTCGTGAGTACGAATATATAAGGCGACAAAGAAAAGTCGCAAATCGAGTCCTTTTAAATAAGCGACTAAGATAGTAGAAAATCAACGAGTTTCTCCCACGGAGAAAATTGCGGTGAGCACGACAAGTGCATTGGAATTGTTAGTTTTGGAATTGTTAGTTTGGAATAGAAATTCCAAAGCGAAGGCAGGAGAAATTGAACCATTTGGACAATTTGAAACGCCAGGGTCGAGAAAGTGTATGTGCGCTATATTATCCGTGGAGACGAGTTACAATCAACAACACATTAAGGTTAGCGTCGTTAATTGTTATAATTTTAAGTAGTTGTATTTTGTGTTTATTTATATTTTGATTTTGTTGTTTTCACGTTATATTAATGTTATTAAATGTGTTTTTGGCTATCCGATTGTTTTTCTTTTGACTGTTGGTCTGTAAGACGTTTTTAAACTGAGTTTTAACCCTGAGATAGAGAGAAGTGTTCGAAGTGAATTCTTCCTTGGTTATTCCTCTAATAGCCAAGAAGGGGATCACAACAAGTTGGCGCATCAACGGTCGGGCTCGAACACGTCGCTACAAACGCGACCACAGTCAAAAGAAAAGGGGCACAACAAAAGACCAAATTTTAAACGTCAGATTAATAATTTTGATAACAAAAAACAAAACGTCAAATAAATAATTTTTGGGAACGTCAAAAAAAAAATGCAAACAAGAAGTAAACCCAAAAATATAGAGAAAATTGGTGACGGTGACATATCACAACAAGGGGAAGTAGAGGTAGACGTACACACAGAATCCACAATAGGTCAGATGGAAGAGATTAGTGTAGTACCTGAAGTCGTCCCTGAAAAGGTAGACCAACACAATGAAATGATGAAAATGTTAATGGCCATGAATGAAACTTTCAACAAAAAAATTGACCACATGAATGAAAGTTTGAATGAAACCTTCAACAAAAAAATTGACCACATGAATGAAAGATTTGATGAAAGATTTGACAGGATAAATACAGTATTAAACGAAAAATTAGACCAACAAAACGTTAAAATGGATCAGCTGAATGAAAGAATTGATCAGCAGAACGTATTAATGAATGACAGGATGGAGAATAGAATTAAAATAATAAATGAGCAAATAACATTAGTTCAGGAAAATTTAAGCGTGAAAATAGCGGGGGACAGGGAACAAGCTACATTAATCACAGAAAGTATAAAAGAGAATCTCGAATCACGCATGAGTAAAACTCATGAAAAAATTGATAGAATACACACGGAAGTGTCAGATTTAAAACGTAATATTAACGAAACATCAATGGGAAACATAGGGGAAGTTTTAAGAACACATTTAATTCGAGACGGGGATATAGAAAAGCACACGAAATTTTATGGGGATAACCGGATTAATCCAAAAATTTTTATTAAAAACATGTATAACTCAATGGGGAAAGTTAAAGATGAAGCAAGATTAAAAAATATTATTCGAGCATCTATGAAAGGAGATACAGAAATATGGTTTAGCATGGTAGAAGAAAACATAAAAACGTTCGAAGATTTTAAAGTAATGTTTCTTAAAAAATATTGGGGGGATGTTGAACAAAATAAAATCAAAGAACAGGTCAGCGGAGGAAAATACAAGGGGTATGAAAGAACAAGAGAAAACTATGCTATTAAAATAATAAATCAGGCGCAACAGGTAGAACCACCATATGAGGAAGTACTGCTTGTAAAGGCAATGGCGGGGCATTTTGAAAAGGAATTGAAAGCAAGAATTGGGATTGAAAATGTAGAAACGATTGAAGGGTTTCTTCAATTATTAAAAAGGTTTGATGAAAGTGTTGAATTTAAAGCGGAGAACACACAACCGGTATATAGGCAATCATTCAGAAGATATGAAGAAAACAAAGAGGGTCCAGATACGCAAGATGCCAGAGGTGGAAGTTTTGAACAGCCATCATACGCTAACAATTATCCTCGATATAATGTTCACCAAAATTATGAGAATAGAGGTCGTGATAGAGGAGGTTTCAGAGCGAAACTAAATTAAATGAAATCGGTATAATTGGACGGAAATTATGATAACGGAAATTTGTAAATTTGATAAAAGCAATTGTACCATGAGATGAGCAGGAAAAATGAAGGAGTTTGTGAAGACGAAGGAAGAATTTTATTAAAAGCGATTAGAAAACAGCAGTGTGTTTTTGGTAAATGCGAAAATGAATGTTAACGTATGCAAGGTGTTGAGTACAACTCAAAGATTTAAAAGAGATGTTAATTTTAAAATGGAGAGCCAGTATGAGGGGAATTCCAAAAGGAAAGTTTACAATGGGTGTTTAAAATTGGAAATGTTTTGTCACCAGTTAATTTAAATAATTTAAAATTTTATAAAGAGAAAAAGACTTGTTTACATTTACTTTGACGCTTCGATTGAGAGCGTTTTGTTGAGGAAAAGTCCACGTGGACGTTATACGTAAATTCAACATGACTTTGCTTCAACAAAACGAGGGGAAAATGTTGTGTCCACCGTGTTACCCCTATTATGGGAGAACAGGGCAAGGGAAAACAATCGGAGAGTTTTTTAAATGCACTAGTTAAGTTTTTGTTAGAGTAAGTTTTGTCAAATAAAGTTTTTGTGATAAATTTTAAACGCCTGATGAGAACGGTGATAGGCAACCCAAAAGACGGAATAAAATGTGTGATAAAATCAAACATGATAAAAAAAAAGGAGAGGTTGTCATGGAGAGATAAACAAGAGGTTGGATTGAAAAATAAGCGACAAGTGAGTCGAAAATTAGAGTTCGATAAAATTATGAGATCAATATAGTCGCAAATCGCGAGTACAAATTAAAAAAAAGGAATCAATAGAGTATAAATTCGTGAGTACGAATATATAAGGCGACAAAGAAAAGTCGCAAATCGAGTCCTTTTAAATAAGCGACTAAGATAGTACAAAATCAACGAGTTTCTCCCACGGAGAAAATTGCGGTGAGCACGACAAGTGCATTGGAATTGTTAGTTTTGGAATTGTTAGTTTGGAATAGAAATTCCAAAGCGAAGGCAGGAGAAATTGAACCATTTGGACAATTTGAAACGCCAGGGTCGAGAAAGTGTATATGCGCTATATTATCCGTGGAGACGAGTTACAATCAACAACACATTAAGGTTAGCGTCGTTAATTGTTATAATTTTAAGTAGTTGTATTTTGTGTTTATTTATATTTTGATTTTGTTGTTTTCACGTTATATTAATGTTATTAAATGTGTTTTTGGCTATCCGATTGTTTTTCTTTTGACTGTTGGTCTGTAAGACGTTTTTAAACTGAGTTTTAACCCTGAGATAGAGAGAAGTGTTCGAAGTGAATTCTTCCTTGGTTATTCCTCTAATAGCCAAGAAGGGGATCACAACAATATATTATAGATATTGATATTGATATTTGATCAAAAAAACGAGTAATTTAATAAATTGAAAAGAATTAAATTGATGCTGTATATTAAAACGTGCATTATGGTTCGTTTACGCATAATGTTAGAATGATAGAATTTACCAGATTCACCAAAACGTCTCCATGATTAAATTTTAAATTTCCATTTTGTGCAGTATGATTTTCGTCTTCCGCAATGTGATTTTCTTCTTGCATATAGGGTTATTTTCTTCTTGTGCAGCGAAACTTTCTGGCGGAGTGCAACTGTCTGCTTGCGGAAAATAATTTTCTGCTTTATTGTCACTTCGATCGTCAATATTAACTACATTACGTTGATTAATACTTTCATGTTTCTTCATGTGCCTTTTAAAATTACTAAAATTTGTAAAAGCTTGTATACATCCATCTTCCATACATAGATATTGTTTCAGTTTCTTAAAATCATGAACGTTTCTTAAATGCAAAGCTAATGTGGAAACTTCACTAAACGACCCTTGCTGACAAACAAAACATAACATTTTAACTTGAATGTGTAAATTGTTTAAGTTAAACTAGGATTTTGACGAGCACCTAATAGCAGGAATGATCCCTCCAATCAGAATGAAACTAAGCAAGAACCAATGCGACTAAGCAAGAACCAATACCAACATGTAGCATTTTTATTACAGTTTCATGTTTATATGTTATTTCAAAAATTTATTTCCAAGGAAACTCCCCCATTTTACGATTTTACGAAAAATTAGTAATAGTTACGAAATTTTCGTTAAATTTGTGTAGTAATATTTACGAATAGTAGTTAGTAAAATATTAACGAAATTCAATTTTACGATTTTACGAAAAATTAGTAATAGTTACGAAATTTTCGTTAAATTTGTGTAGTAATATTTACGAATAGTTAATAAAATATTAACGAACTACAATTTTACGATTTTACGAAAAATTAGTAATAGTTACGAAATTTTCGTTACATTTGTGTAGTAATATTTACGAATAGCGTGTAGTAATATTAACGAACTACAATTTTACGATTTTACGAAAAATTAGTAATAGTTACGAAATTTTCGTTAACATAACGAATTTGCGTTTAACGAACGCATTTCGTAAATATAACGACGGACTTTTTTTTCTGTGAAGTTGATTAAAAATAGGGT
Source organism: Podabrus alpinus (assembly GCA_932274525.1). Taxonomy (NCBI): domain Eukaryota; kingdom Metazoa; phylum Arthropoda; class Insecta; order Coleoptera; family Cantharidae; genus Podabrus; species Podabrus alpinus. The sequence continues at coordinate 58,912,340 of OW026454.1, read as the reverse complement.
TTTTTACAGAGTTCAACCATAGGTTACAAATTGTTATATTGGTTGTATATTAAAGCAAATATTGTTTGAATAACTTTTTTTAAATATAAAATAAACATAATATCTTCATTAATTTCACTTTTAACGTTTAATAGATACCGAACATTCTTTTGACGCAATTCGATCTGGCTTCTCATTGGGTAATAATTAATCTTACGTAAAATTAGTGGGGGGAGGGGGGTATACACTTCCTTATTTTTTCTTATTAGGGGGAGGGGGGAGTCTAAAAGTAGGAAAAATCGTCTTACGTAATACATGAACGGCCCCTTTCCGAAAATTCTTCATATTCCGTTACCCGCCAAATTTGTAAAAAATTATAGTACTGCGTTAGTTGCGTTCACGCTACCTCGAGATAGAAACACAAACAAATACTGATGTTTAGCAGCAGCGGAACTGTCAAGTTTTTGAACCAATGAGAATTATTAAAATTTTCATTTCAAGCCATTTCAACAATTCTGATTGGTTAAATTTTTTACTGTGACCGCTGAGCGTTTAGCGCCACCATTGTGACATTTCTCCGTCCCCTCTAGCAGATGTTTTAATGAAATGAGTGTCACACTTTAAGAGCCCCCGCAGACTGCAGACTTTCTATCGGCTGATAGTTTAGTCGGGCTGGGCTGCTAGTGCGCACACCGACCCAACTAAACAGTCTGGTTGGTGAAGAGTGCGCAAACTAGCCAACAATCGACCGACTATTCTGCAACGATTTGCTAGTTTGTAACCCACTGTTGAAGATAGCAATGAAAATTAATACAATATTGTCCAGAAATGTTATTATTGCTCTCATACAACGGAGGAGGAAAACCAAAAAGAGAGTCCGAGAGTATTGGGTGCATCCTATCTTCAGTGATAGATTATTGAATGGAAAATTTTACACGATGCATTCTAAATTACTCGAAAAAAGTAGTCCTTTAAGCTTTTTTTATAAAGCGCAGGTCTTTTTTCCACTTCTTCAATTAAATTTACTATCGACGTTTCTATAATTAGTGATTGAATATTGGACAACGCCATTATTAAAAAAAATACACACGGCCAAACGGTGCCAAAGCTCGGAACGAACTAAACTATCGGCCGACTAAACAATCGTCGTGTGTGCGCGCGTAAAATAGCGTCATAGTGATTTAGCAGTCGGCCGATAGTTCGCCGATAGTTCGCCGACAGTTTAGTTTGAAGGCAATCGTGTAGCCCATCAAACTTTTTAATCGGCCGATACCGAATCGTTATAGTCTGCGCACTTGCATATATCTTCATACTGATTAAGAAACCGACCAAACTATCGGCCGATAGAAAGTCTGCAGTCTGCGGGGGCTCTTAAGCTTCAATTGAAATCGTTTGAAACACATGCATTGCGAAATTATTCTATAAAGCTTTTTCTTGGGGGGCTATGGAAACGACAACTCCCTCTCCAAAATTTTTTTAATAAAATTGTTTTCTATCGTTTGAGCTCCAACGAGCTTCTATTCCCATCGTATGAGCTTCAAAGGTTCTTAATAAATATTCAATTGTCTAGAATAATTTTGGGAGAACCTGTAGAAATGCCAGCCCCCCCTCCTTATTGTGAATTTTCTCCGCCCCGCTCCGCCCCCTTGACCCCCGGGTTCCTTCTATTTTAGTCTCCGACTAATATCTTTAACATGTTTTTCGGTACTAAACCGTTTATCATAGTTTTCCTCGAGATTTAGGGGTGCCTATCTCGTTTCTTCTTCTTACTGTTTTCCGAAGTGCGGCGTAATTGTGTAACCGTGTTGGTTATAATAGAATAATCCCTTAATTTTTGTGTTGGTAATAAAACTTTACTATATACAATTGAAGTTAATTTATTTATAAAAATAAAAAACATTTTGAGGTTGTTGCCAACCTCATCAGAAAATGGACCCTGCAAATTGGCGGGGAGTTCATGTTTTCATTACAATTATAGAATCATTCTTAGAGATTTTTTTATCAAGTTCTGGTCGTTTTTATGAATTTTTTATTCGGGTTTCAAACCGCGTGTCATTTGGTATATTGTGACATACATATAATCTGCCTATTTTTGATAAGTTGTTTTTCTGATTTGTTTTATGTTTCAGGTTTCCATACTGGATTGCGTGGGCGTTTTTATTTCATCAATGTTGGTAAGTATTGGTTTTCATATCTTGATTTTAAGTCTATTTTTCAATTTCGATCGTTATTTGGCTTTTTGGGTACACTCAAACCTTATTTCTTATCAGGGTTATTAGTTTTTAAGATTAGATCTTATTGGCCACGGTTATTTCTCTCGTTGTCAATAGTGGTTGCTATGGATTGTGTAAGGGCCATAAGGCGGGCCTTATACACTTTACACAGGATTGATCCTGTGGAGTGCTTGTTGTCATTGAGCTTCGCTCTGACACAGTTGACGCATACATGCTTAGCAAATTCCTTTTGCACTACACAGTCACGTGAAGCGTGTTCTGTTGAGGTGCAAAAGGCGCATGTTTCATTTCCTTTGCAAAATTTGGCTGTGTGGCCAAAACGTTGGCATTTATAACATCGGACAATTCCGATGTGATTCCGTACCCGGTAGCTTTTCCAAGCCACACTGAATTTACCCTCCTTTATTATTGCTTCATGGACCAGGGGGTGAACCTCCAGGATCCATTTGTTGTGAGTTCTTCCTCTGGTATGTACGGGATTGGCTCTTTTGAGCCATGAAATCCCGGCCATATTGACCACCTCGGGAAGACTCCTTTCTATTTCCGTTGTAATTTGATCCTTAGAGACGGATTTGTCCACCATCTGTATAGCAATTGATGGCCAGGTAGCTGAAGGCTCCCGGGCCATCAATTGGTTCTCCGCTAGTAGAGTGCTGCCTACTAGTTTCTTGACCGAAGGGTGGGAGGATTCCACCACAACACTTTTGTTTTTCGTCAGATAGAGCCTATCTGCTTTTATGCCAAGATCTTCCGTTCTGATGCTAGTCAGGGCGGATTTTGTGTTTTATGCTGACTGGAATGAGCTACCCTCTCCAGGGTAGACAATTACTTTATATTTTTTATGTGTGCTCCGGGGGTCGCTGATGGCAGCCCTCTTCATTGCTGTCAGGTATTTCCTGGGTGGGTCGTGCTTCGTGGATTCTTCCTTAGGGGAAGAATCCGTTTCCTTGGGTTCCCGAACCTTGAGGAGGTTCGGGGGGTTGGACTCTGCCAAATTTTTCTTAGGTGGGTTTTGCTTTTTGGGTTCTTCCTGACGGGAAGAATTTGTTTCTTTGAGTTCCCGGACCTTGAGGAGGTTCGCGGGGGTGGCAGGGGCAGGAACCGCCTCTGCTGTATTTACTTTGGACGGGGGAAGGGTGGCTGAAGGCTCACCCGTCCCTCGTTTGTTGTTATTGTCCTTCAGTATGAATAGTAGAAGTTTGAAGGTGCTTTCTTTCATATCTTCTAAATTTTTTAGTGTGTTTTTCCTTTCGTCGAGTTCTTCTTTGCTTAATATGATGAATTTCATTATTTTATGCGTGGCTTTCGATATGTTGGAAAATATTTCTTTCGCCCATTCTGTTATTCCCAAATGGCTTTCACTTGGTGTTTCTGTTTCTTCTATTCCATGTTCTTCTTTATTTTCTTGCATCGCCTGTAGGATTCTGGACAATGTTTCGATCAGCTCTGTGGATGTTTCCAAATTGTATTCACTTTGTGTCTTTTCAGTTTCATAATTTTTTCCTTTTGTTTCATTACTGTTTTCACTTAGCGTTTCTGTCTCTTGTTTTTCATGTTTTTCTTTTTCTTGCTTCGCCAATCTGGCACGTTTCCTTTGGTTTTTGTTTGGTTTCTTTTTTGCTTCCTTTCGAATTTTTCCTTGTTTTTCGTTGTCCGAGCTATAGCTTTCTTCATCTTCAAGTGTGGACCATTCTTTGGGCCATTCGTGGGGCAATTCTTCTTCGTCTGTCTCAGGATTGTTTGTTTCCATATTTTGAGTTTCATTCGATTCTTCCTCTGATTCATTTTGCTCATTGGCTTGGGACGTTATCGTTAACATTTTTCTACGTTTCTTTCCATTTTCTTTGATTTTTGCTGATGAGACCATATTGCTCGACTTTGATTTTTCGCTACTTCACTTTTACTATATACAGGGTGTCCCCGTGACCGTGGAGAACCTTTGAGGTGGTGATAAAGGACACTTTTCTAAGACAAATTTTCAAATAAAATTTTTGCCCAAGTCCAAACCCTTGGGGGGGGGGGTATAGCTTCGATATTATTGATTTTTTAAGGTTAATGGATTAGAACTTTTTTAAAGATCATTCGCTTGTCTACAAATTAGGTTATAACCCCTTATCGTCTAGAATCAACGGATTTCGAGTTATAAATTAAATTACAATTAAGGGAAAAAATGTTTAAAAAATTAAGCTTTTTTTTTAATTTTCTTGCGAACCCCGTATCTCTTAAACGAAACGTTTAAGAGAAAAATTAACGGCCCAAACCGGATAGGGAATTTAACGGGCTACAACTTTCGTTAAATAAATTTTTTTGGGCAACCAACCGTTTTCACAGAAACTCTGAAAATAATGAACAAGGTGTAGGTAAAAAATATAAATTCTCAAAATTAATTTAATAAATGCTCAAAATGGCCTCCCTCATTTTCAGCACACAGACGTGCTCTTTTCAAAAGGTGTTGGGCTTTCTTCTATCGCTGTAAACTATAGCTTTAAGGGCACCCCATAAAAAATAATCGAGTGGTGTTAAATCGGGTGATCGTGCCGGCTAATTGATAAATCCTCCTCTTCCTATCCATTTTTCTGGATACGCAGTATTTAAAAAATTTTGTACTTGTCGTCCAAAATGTACCGGCGCACCATCATGCTGAAACCACATTCCTTATCTTGATTCCAGTGGAATAAAGGTAAAAAAAATAAAGGTAATTTCATCAATGTTGATGAAATAAATCAAAATTCGGTTGGAGACGAAAAGACCCTCGGAATGGAAATTGAAGAGTTCCTTTCCGATAATAAACTGGATTACGAAGATGTAACGACAATGTCGTGGGAAAAACCTGGAAAAAGAAAAACGCAAACGTCTCCAGGGATCAACAAAAAGAAGAAATATGAAGAAAAATTTAAATTTACATTACCAATCAAAAACAGGTACGAGGGCCTGTTCGTGGAACAAAAAAAGACGTACAACATCTCCGAAATACAACAGGACAATGCGAAAAGTCATGCACAACCGACAGAAAAACGAATAAGACCCACACCAATTATTTTAGAATCGCTGCTTACTAACTTTACTACTTTTGTAGGTAAAATTAAAGAAATTGTGAAGGGCAATTTCATTACTAAAAACCTTGGAACCAAGACGAAAATAATAGTGGACAATATCGACGACTACTGGCGCGTGAAAGAAGATTTCCAGAAAAACGGATTACCCTTTTTATGTTATGCCTTGGAACACGAAAAACGAGTTTCTTATGTTATTAAAGGATTGAGACGAATGGAACCAGATGTTATTTTGGAAGAGTTAAAAACGAAAGGAATCGAAGTGTTTGAATGTCGACTATTGGCTAGTGACAGTTATACTGGCGAAATACTCTATCCAAAATACAAGATAACTACTGCACCTGGTACAACAATTGGGTCTAGGACAAATGGACGCGGCCGAAAGGACGCGACAGAAAGAACGCGAGCGTTAGGACGCAGACCCAAAAGGACGCAGACCCAAAAGAACGCAGACCCAAAAGAACGCAGACCCGAAAGGACGCGGGCCATAAAGACGCAGACCCAAAAAGACGCAGCCATATAGGCGCAGAGCCAAAAAGACGCGACCATATAGACGCAAAAAATTATTTTGACATTTTATACTGATTTATACCAATATTTTAAAAATGGTGATAGGGTTACTATCGAGTTGCACTACTTAAACAACGTGTCCATTGGTTAAATTTTATTCATACAAAGTTTGACATTAAAATTACATTATGTAATTGTGTGAAATTCCACGAAGAAATTCAATTATATTGCGATGTTCATAATCCATCACAATATCCTTTATACGGTTGTCGGATTCAATTTTTTTTTCTTTCTTGGAGGTTCAGCGCCTGCAGTTAGCTGTTCGATAAAAACATCCCTACCTCGTTGAATGTTTTTTAATGCATATATAAATTTCCAAATAGTAGGATGATCCATCGACAGCTCACTTTGTAAACGTCTGTGAGCTGCTTCAGCATGATTATTGGTTCTGTCTGTATCTGTTAAAACCCTTCTATGAACAGACCACATTTCAGGAGGAAAAATAGGGCGATTTCTTCCATTACCTCTGCGATTTGGTCGTCCTAAATAGAAATCTTCAAACCATTGAAGTAAGGGTTGTAATTCAAGAGGAAGTGTAGCGGCTAATTCATCGACAGCAATTTCTAAACCATCGATAGGTACAAATGCCAATGACGTCACCATTAGCGCATGCAGAGCAAAATCAGCATCATTATTATAACGCCCCAGTAGGTGAAGATCTCCTAAATGCTTTCTCATGTTTTTTACCATGTGAAAAAAGCATCCTAAAATTTCACAAGCTGGAAATGCTTCTTGAAACGCATTGATTGCTGCCAACTCATAATCACATGAAATTTTCGGAGGATTCAAATTTGGTTCAACTTCTTTCAGAAGTTGTATCATCTTCCTATAAGTATTCGCTTGCTTATTTGGCAATAAAGCATAAATCACTGGATGTACAGCGCCAAATTTCTTAGCCATTATCACATATATTTGATAAAAGAGTTGCGGTGCGGTTGAAAACGTCCCATCAACGAACCAGTGTTCAGAATCACGTAGAATATCGTGAACACTACCTTCCCGACCAAAAAGTAAAATTCTGTTAGCTTCTGGCCCACTATCGGCTACCAAAAAGTTTTCTGCTATTCCCTGTGCTTCAAATGTTTTATACAGTTTTATACGATTTTCTTTAATGATCGATCATTCGGTAAAGCAGCTTGTGCTGCTCGTGTCATTTCATTATCAAAGGCTGTGTGACACTTGTGTAAATTTGCGTGTAGATTTACGTGTAAATTTACGTGTAAATTTCTACACCGTGTCAAACACGTAAATTTGCTTGTAAATTTTATTGCAAATCTGCTAGCAAATTGTTTTGCGAGTGTGTTTACCACTTGTGTAAAAATTTACACGTAAATTTACAATTTGCACATGCGCGTTCTGGTCAATTGAAAATTCGATCGGTAAGTGGCTATAAGAAGTTTGTATATCTGGTCGCCTTGTGTTGTTTAATACTAAAAGAAACGTGATAATGGATTCAAATTGGCAATTAATGCCAATTCAAACTTTTACCAGCTGACAAAAACACAACACAAGAAAAAATAGACCACACCTACGAATATTCTTCTGCGCAATTTTACACGCACAACTTGCAAGAAAATATAGAAATATTCCTACAAAATATTTACACGTAAATCTACAAGCAAATTTACCCGTTTGACACTTGTGTAGATTTACACGTAAATTTACATGTAAATCTACACGCAAATTTACACAAGTGTCACACCGCCTTAAGACAAGAATTAATAACTTGTGCGGTTGACTCAACGGTGGTTGCGGCACGTTCCTTCATTTGATTAATTAAAATTGAAGTCTCAACTTTGGCCGCATTACTGTAATGAATATGTTGATTAATTTGTTTTACTGTAACATTATTCTTTGTATGTATTCTTACTTTGCAGCCGTCAATTTTTTGATCGCATCGCCAAAACTTGATCAGTTTACATGCACTAAATCTATCGAATACAAAACAGTTACCTTCATGACAAAATTTTTCATTTCCTTTTTGAGAAATCATTTTCTTTTCTTTTAAATACTATATTTATTTTAATTTAGTACTTCTATTGTAAAATAGGCAGGGCTAGGAATGAAAATTTGTAGATAAATAAGTAATAATAATAAAACAATAATAAAAAAACTACAAGTTATTTACTTACTCAGGTTGCAAAGATGACTACCACTTGACTACTTATATGTACTTCTTGACTGGACTATACTAGACGGGTTGCCGTGATCCCACAATCAAGTTTTGGGTTATAAACTTCGTCAGCCAGTGTACCAACCTCAAGATATTATATAATAACCAATCACCGTCCACCCATGTTACCCTACCTTTATTTTTAAATCTTTAAATATTAACTAGTCATTTTTGTTAGGTTCAAAAAATTTGAAAAAAATTTACCAGTATGTCTGTAGCTTTCAAAAGAGTTAAATAATGGGAATTTGAAGGCTCAGGTCGATATCTCAATTTCTATTTAAGTTATAAGCAAAATTGTGACGAGGTAGGCACCAGGGTACCCCACCCCCTAATAACAAAAAATTAGAATATTTTATGTGAAATGCATGTGTCGTAAAACACCAATCACAAACGTTTATTAGCCTTCATTGTGAGGTTTTCATTGGTTGTTTAAGTTTAATGAGCGTTTTAAGTAAAATAGGTTTCAATCACTATTTAAATATTTTTGTGAATACAGGGGATAGTATAAAATCTAATAAATAAAATCTTACGTAAGAAATTGTCATGACTACCCTCCCCCGAACAAGAAAAAATAAGATGTGTTAGCTACCCCCTTCCCCCAAAGATTATTATTATTATGGCCGCGTCTTTTTGGGTCTGCGCCTATATGGCCGCGTCTATTTGGGTCTGCGCCTATTAGGCCGCGTCCTTTTGGGTCTACGTCTTTTTGGGTCTGCGTCTTTATGGCCCGCGTTCATTTAGGTTTGCGTCCTTTTGGGTCTGCGTCCAAACGCTCGCGTCCTTTCGGTCGCGTCCTTTCGGCCGCGTCCATTTGTCCGGCTCCTAAAAAGTAATGTATAACACAGAATTTTTGAGAAATTACCTGAATAAACAATTAGTTCATTGTTTATCAACTTTGTAGAATATTAGCCAGATACTGATTTGTAAAAGATCGGTAAGAATCAAGTTACGGTCAAATGACCGTTCTCAGTCTTTCTAGGCATAGGGAATGATTAGTGCCTTAAAAGAATACATACAACTTTGGTAGTTTTGTAAAATAAAAGTTTACTATAAATTAGGAAAAGTCTTAAATCAGCATAATCAAAAAACAAATAGTTTAAAAGTTATAACCAAAATAAAAGCGCGTAACGGTCAAATGACCGCTGCCGTCTTTCTATATAGTGTTAAAGGAAAGTTGTCGCGAGCTGTATTTAAAAAATCTGATGCGTCCAGAACTACAAAGAAACTTGAATTGATTCATTCCGATGTATGTGGACCTATAAGAACAAAGTCAATTGGTGGTGCTCAATATTTTTTAACGTTAAAGATGATTTCTCGCGAAAAACAATTGTCTACATTCTAAAGAACAAAAGTGAAGTTACTCAAAAATTCCTCGAATACAAGGCATTTGTTGACAATCACTGTCACGAAACTATTAAGTGTATTAGAACCGACAACGGAAAAGAATATGTTAACCAACAATTAATGTCGCACTTAAGGAATTTTGGAATTAAACATGAAACAACAGTTCCATATAGGTACACCACAGCAAAATGGAGTTGCCGAAAGACTGAACAGAACTCTGGTAGAAAGTGCAAGGTGTATGTTATCAGAAGCTAATTTAGGAAATGAATATTGGGCAGAAGCAATACTGACTGCAGCATATTTAAAAAATCGTTGCCCAACAAAAAGTTTAAAAAAGAAAACCCCGGAAGAAGCATGGACTGACAAGAAACCTAATTTATGTCATCTTCGAGTATTTGGTTGTAAAGCAATGGCACATATCCCAAAGCAATTTAGAAATAAATTTGATCCGAAAGCGGAAGAATATATTTTTGTGGGATATAGTGAAACGACAAAAGGATACCGTTTAATTGACCCAAAAACCAAGAAACTGAAAATATCAAGAGACGTTGTATATTTTGAAAATCAAACAAGGAATATAAGGGAAAACCATAAATTGGATGTATTATTTCCTCAAAACGATTCAAAACTCGGATACATCAATGATGAAAGTTCCGTATCCGAACCAAATGCCAGAACCACTCAAGATGTCAAGATGTTTTAAATGATTTTGAAGAAAACGTTACCAATACAAATGTTGAATCGACAGTTAGTGTTCCTCACCTTGAAGATGTTGTAAACGACTTAGAAGAAGGAAACGATGTTGAAGAAGAAAACGTTGCAAGAGAAAATATTGAAAGAAATTCCGAAGCAACAGTTAGTGTTTCTCCAACAACCCAGCCACGAACCACCCACCCGCCCACAACTGAATCAGCAGTCGAAGAGGAATGTTTACCAAAACGATCAAAACGAATTGCAAGTAAGGTAGATCACAATCCCCAATGTGTTCGAGTCGCTTCTTAATACCACCAATGATCCAATCACAATTAACGAAGCACTTAAAAGGTGAAAAATGGAAGCTCACAAAATTAATGATACTTGGATACTATGTGATATTCCAAATAACCGAAAAGCCATTAAAAACAAATGGGTTTTTAAAACTAAGTTTACCGCTGATGGAAAAGTTGATCGATACAAAGCTAGACTAGTTGCTAAAGGTTTTTTACAAAAAGAAGGTATAGACTATGAAGAAACGTTTGCACCCGTAGTAAGACATAGTTCCATACGATTGTTGATGGCATTAGCGGCAAAGAATAATTGGAATATTGATTAAATGGATGTTGTGATAGCGTTTTTACATTCGAAGTTACAAGAAGAAATATATATGGAATTACCTGACAAGCAAACGTGTTTATTAAAAAAAATCGATTAATGGTTTAAAACAAGCTAGCCGAGTGTGGTATTAGGAGTTAGATAAAACCATTAAAAGTTTAAACTTCAAACAATCCGAGTACGATCCATGCATTTACATTAAAAAAGAAAATGGAAAAGTATTAATCTTGGCGGTGTATGTTGACGACATATTAATATTTTCTCAAGATGAAGATATGAAAAACGAACTGAAACAGGAATTAAGGAAAACATTCAAAATGAAAGATTTAGGTCAGGCACACTATTGTTTGGGAATACGGATCACAAGAAATAAAGAAGGTGATATAATAACGTTAGATCAAGAAAAGTATATAGAAGATATTATACTAAAAAGGTTCAAAATGAATGAATATAATGAAGTATCAATACCATTTGACACGAATCAAGTTTTGACGTCTGATATGCAACCAAAATGTGAAGCAGAATTGATTGATGTTCCATACCAAGAAGCAATTGGCAGTTTAATGTATGCAGCACAAGGAACAAGACCAGATATCGCATATGCCGTCGGAATGTTAGTCGTTACAGCAATAACCCTGGAAATGCACATTGGACTGCAGTAAAGAGAATATTTAGATATCTTAAGAAAACGAAGAACTACAAATTAACGTTTAGAAAAGATTTGATTGATTTGCATGGTTACTGTGATTCTGATTGGGCAGCAGAATTGGACGATAAAAGATCCACCGCTGGGTATGTTTTCTTAATGAGTGGAGGAGCCATAAGTTGGGCATCAAAAAAACAACCAACAGTGGCTCTTTCGACAACTGAAGCAGAATATATGGCATTGAGTTCTTCGGCGCAAGAATAGATTTTTCTTCAAGGACTAGTTGGTGAATTAGAAAAAACTTCCTATGCAATACGTACATATATTCTGCGACAACAAAGGAGCTGTCGATCTGAGTAAAAATTCTGGATATCGGTGCAGAACTATACATATAGATGTGAAACACCAGTTTATTCGTGAAAGAGAAGAAACGAATCAAATAAAAGTAGAGCACATTGGAACGGACGAAATGGTAGCGGATTCCCTTACAAAAGCATTACCAAAACAGAAGCACAGCTTTTGCACAATGAAGATGGGTATAATATCCTAGTTGTATCAAAACTAGTGGAGGTGTTACATGGTATAATAACTTTCAAGGTAGGATATCAAAATAGTTCTGCGCAAGGTAGGCGGAGTTACCGACGTCATTCGTGACCATATGCTCATGCGTTGACGTTGAACGTCAACGTTTTGTGTGTTTTTCCAAATTATTTTTGAGTGTTTTTCGTTACAGTTTATATTATTTATAACTAAAAATGAGGTGTGAAGTGTTCGGTTGCAAATTCGGTAACAAAAGTAAATTATTTGTGAGAACAATTGCTTTTTTCTGTTTTCCTCGTAACAATCATGAATTAAGGTTAAAATGGATTCATTTGTGTTATCGGTGTGATAAATTTAATATTGACAATTCAAGGATTTGTTCGATACATTTTAATAATGACGATTTTGAGAGAAATTTGAAGCACGAATTGTTGAACTTACCTGAAAGTTTCTTTCGTTTAAAGTTAAAACCTTCTTCGATACCTAGTCAACATCTGCCAAGAAAAAGTTCAAATTCGACATCTACAAAAACCGATGAACGCAAAAATCGTCTTGAAAAACAGTTTTATGAAAACGTGTGATGTTAGGTGAGTTTAACTAACTATATTATATGTAATTCTTAGTCAAGTAGTATTTACAATGCAACAGGAACTGTTATAAAAAAATTATATCTGCATTTTATTTCAGTGTGAATACTGATAATACAGAACAAGATTAACTACTGCTTTAAAGTTGAGAATAGCTACCTTAGAAAGTGAAGTAGAGGTTTTGAAGAAGAAAGAAACTTTATTGAATAAATTGTTAACTCCTGCACAACAGCTGAAATTTTCTGGTGTTGGTAAACTAAAATGGACCGTTGATGACATTTCTAGAGCTATCACAATTTATTCTGCTGGTCCTCGTTCCTACAGACTTCACTTAAAAAAAGGATTTCCCTATCCAGCTGTTTCGACATTAAAGAGTTGGGTTAAAAACATCTCCATATCACCAGGAATTTTGAACAATTATTCCAGCTAATAAAACTTATTTATTTGTTATTTATAGTGACTGTTAATAAAAACTTATTTAAGATTGTTGATTTTTTATATGCCATCAATTATTGAGCCTAATTAATAGATAATTGTATTATTTTGTTGCCAAGAATTTTGTAAAAACAATACAGATGTTACAAACCTCCGATTTTCAAGAGAATGCAAGTTATTCATACTCAGTAGCTGATTAATATAAAGCAATTATTATGGATGTATTCTGTCATAGTTACAATTTTAATTGTTATTTATTACTTTATTAATTTTTTTTTATTAAAAAATATTTTTAATTAATATTTTTTAATATTCTGTTGAAAATAAAATTAAAAACTTTGATTATTTTATTAATTCTAATTTCATTTATATACGTTCCTGTCATAAGTATTCTTTTAACCTGGTCACGTGTGACGTCACTGCGCGAACTTGAACGTGTTTAGCGCGCCTTGATATCCTACCACTAAAGTTATTATACCATGGAGGTGTTAGTATGAGAGCTCTGATACAGCTATCGATAGATGGCGCCAACCCACAACCCACTTGTAATGTTCATATTATAACTCTCCTTAGATATGCAATGAGAATCTTAGTTTGTAAGTTTTTTATAGTATCTTATTATTGTATTGTTTAATGTTTAATAAATTTTATTTATTATTATCCTTATATGTATTTAAGTCGTTCAACAACCTGTATGAGGGCAAATTGTAATTTCACATTTAAAGCAAACGAGACAATCTTTGTGCTAAAAAGAATCGGAGAACCTCCGATAACTTTTTTGTGAAGTGAAATTTATTGTTTTACGATTTTTCTCAGTGTAAAGAATACCGAACCTATGTCCGTGCAAAATTTAAACTTTATCGACAATTTAGTGTCCAAACAAATTGGAGCGAAAATGGAACGAGGTTTCAGGATTTACTTCAGATCTGAAGTAAATCCTGAAACCATGTTTTGTAAGGAATTTTCTCCTCTTTAATTTTGGTCCAATGATAAGAAAGGGGATTTTAGGAAAGTTGATTCCAACCCCCGCGTTCTTGTTCCTTCTTACTCCTTCTTGAGTAACCGGTAAAAATATCACGTTATCACCGCGACAGTTATTCAAATGTATCTAAATTGAAAAGAAAAATTCCTACCGATAAAAATAATCACCATGTTCGAAGAGGTAACGTTACCATGGAAACGGTGATTCTGACATACTATGCGTATTTTTTATAAGATCTTCAGAAGTTCCCAACGATTATTATTATTATTAGCATTACATTCTTTAAGAATTTTGCTATCCCATTTCAGGGATTTTACATATCCTTTTCTAGAGGAGGATTAGGCCCCTTAATACATATTTCAATACATTTCAACTACATTGCTTTAGTGTCCTACTCACATTCACGAATGACTCATAAACTTATAAGCACATATGGGTGGTAGCCCCCATAACTACACTTCTCCATCTCTGCCTATCCTGTACTTTCGTCATCCAGTCTCTTTCGCCCATCTTGCTCAGATCGTCCGTTACCTGGTCCCACCATCGTATTCTGGGCCTGCCTCTTGATCTATCTCCTCCAGGCCTCCATAGCGTTACTTGTTTCCCAACGATAAAAATCGATATTACATGACTGGGGGGCAATTTTTGTTTGTAATCCGGGAGGGGGGGCAGCAGGTGTTATTTTTCATAACTATCCCAGTACTGTTCTTCTTAATACCGAGGGAGCGAGGGACGTAAAAGTGAAAGTTTTTCTTTTGCAATAAATTAAGTGTACCTGGGAATACCCCCCATACCCCCCGGTCCCGGCAGCTTAAATGAGTTCCTGATAAGCATCCATTTGTTTTAATTACTCTAAGCCAACGCCGTAGCAAGGGTGATCACAATGGGGGCGCTAAACCTCGACAAAACCCAATAAATAATAGTTTGAAATTTTCAAAATGATAAGAATCTTTCGGGAGGGGGGGCGCATATATTCAAATTTGCCTCAGGCGCCAGAAGAGCTTGCTACGGCGCTGAATACATCACAAATTGGTAGTGGAACCTATGCAGATGATAATTCGGGTGTCTTGTCAACAACAGGTGAGTAACATTAGATGGTTTTGATGATTATTTTGAAAACAGCAGATTAGTACTGAAGTGATAGAAACCAGTTATTTATTATTTTATTCATTTTAGCCCTCAGGAAGGCACGGGTGTACCAAAATAGAGCAAAATGAAAGTGAAATGCAAAAAGTTGAATATTTATTAAATGCTAACTGTATAACGATGTCCATTAATTAGTACCCTTTAGGCTTCTATACAAAGTACAGCAAGAAGCCTTATGATCTGGCTCCGTGTCCGTCTGTTTGTCTGTCCGTCCGCATAATTCAAACCTAATCAGAACCCTCGAAATTGTCATTGTAAACACATCGTATGTATAATAAAATTAAAATTTGTTTTAAATTCAAAATGGACTTTCTAATTAGGCTTCTATACAAAGTATAACAAGAAGCCTTATGATCTGGTTTTACTTTGATGTGAAAATATAATTTTTTATTTATTTTAACCATAGCAGTGGCTTGATGTGGTTAGCTCCCCAATCCCAATGCGCTAATCTGCAAAGGAAGTTTTTCTTGACATAGTGATGAATCCTATTTCTGAAAAAAAATAAAAGTTGTTAAAATTTAAAAAAACTTAAATAAGGTTCAAATATATAGGTATAGTAATTTATTATTATTAATTAATGGTGACCATTGTGGTCATAATGATGATTATTATTACATTGAGTATCGCTATAGCGAATGTTTGGATCATAATAATAATTCTGAAAATCATTATTATTATATTGCACGTTGGTATAATACTGATTGTTTGGATCATAATAATCGTTAATGCCGTATGGCATATAATAGGTCGTACCTTGCATAGAATAACTATTATGAGCATCATAATTATTGGCATTGAACACTGGATCGGGTGCATTATCATTATCGGTACGGTCGTGCTGCACTTCATCGTTACGAGAGTCAATAAGTGCTGGAGTATCAACTGGCGATGCTAAATTTGCAATTCGGTTTGCTCGTTCATTATAAATGATAATGTGTCCAAATTCTCGCCTGCAAATGGGGCAAGTTTTTTGTTCTCTTGCCCAATTTTCTATGCAATCGAGGCAAAACTTATGGGTGCAATTGCTAGGACATCCCATCTCTTGCCCAATTTCTTCAATACATATGGAACATTCCTCAATGTTGTCGTTATCTATAGAAGAATTCATGGTAGATCAATAGATATACTTGCTGAAACTTAAAACTTGCTCGAAAATTGCTAGACCAAATATAATATTTAATCCAATATCTTTCACCTATATAGAGATTTCTATCGTATCATCGGATCAACGTATCAACGTATCAACGTATCAACGTATCAACGTATCAACGTATCAACGTATCATCGTATCAACGTATCAACGTATCAACGTATCAACGTATCAACGTATCAACGTATCATCGTATCAACGTATCAACGTATCAACGTATCAATGTATCAACGTATCAACGGATCAACGGATCAACGGATCAACGGATCAACGTATCAACGGATCAACAAATCAACGGATCACCGTATCAACAGATCAACGGATAACATAAACCGATCATCGATTATATGGTCGGAAGGAACCGAAGCCACTAACTTCGTGCCTGATTGTCGTAATAAATTCGTTGGCAAATGCGTAAAGATAACAGGCCTGTACACGATGCAGTCCTGTAGTGAAAATAGATGACTCGGCAAATGATTCAACGCGCTGGGTCGGGTAGTCCGAAGTATAGGCGCACAGAGAAAAAAAATCTTTTGATGTTAAGTATTTTTTACTTCAAATTGAAGTGCAAATTCGTTTCGCATCAATTTGATGTCAATTTTACAACAAATGTAGTAAATTTGACAACAATTCAAGTAATATTTATTTCAAATTGTTGCGAGACGAATTCCTAATGCAATTTTTCTCTCAGTGCGCGCTAGCGCCCAATCTATGTAAGAGATTTAAAGTGAATTTAAATCCCAAGGGACTAGACCCCTAGACGTAAAAAATAGTACATTATGCACCAAGGTAGCAAAGTGACACTTTTTTGGCCCGAGGGTAAAGGATTGTTTACACGAGGCGCCAGCCGAGTGAAACAATTACCCATGGGCCAAAAGTCACTTTACTACCGTCGTGCATATACTGTTTTTTGCCATTCCGGGAGGTAAAGTAGGAACTTCGCCTATTTAGTAACTTAAAGCAAAAATTTAACGCTTTTTTTTATAATACCTACACGTGGTCGATAAATCGCAAAATAGCACTAGTAATATTACCAACTATACTACTAAAAATTACTAAGAAATAGCAGTTGGCTATTTTTTTACCCTGCTATTTCCTAGTACTTTTTGGTAGTAGTTGGTAATATTACTAGATACTACCACGTGCATTATTAAAAAAAATGCGTTAAATTTTTTGCTTTAAGTTACTAAATTGGCGAAGTTCCTACTTTACCTCCCGGAATTGCAAAAAACAGTATATGCACGACGGGAGTAAAGTGACTTTTGGCCCATGGGTAATTGTTTCACTCGGCTGGCGCCTCGTGTAAACAATCCTTTACCCTGGGGCCAAAAAAATGTCACTTTGCTCCCTTGGTGCATAATCTACTATTTTCCATGGCGACCGCAGCAACTTGATTTTTAAGAAACGTCAAACTGTCATTTATTTTGAGAGGGTTATGATGAAATTCTTAAAGCATTACATAAATATTAATTGCAGTTTAAGTCCCGGAAATGCATAAAATAATGTATATACCTCAGGACTTAAGTGGATGTTAATCCCTAGTGTGAGTCTTTGCCCTCGACTTCGTCTCAGGCAAAACGTCATACTCAAGATTAATAATGCACTGAAGTCCTTAACACAAAGGCAAAAACTTTAAAACCCAATAAAAGATGGAAAGTGTGTAGTAGAGAGCAGACAAATTCGAAAATCGGATCATACACATTTTTAAATTTTGGGTGCTACCGCGCCTGTACTTCGGTACACCCAGCCCAATGCTTTCAATCATTTACCGAATCATCTATTTGTACTACTGAACTGGATGACATACACAGGTCTGGGCTCATATTCTAGAACTCGTGAGAATTCATTCGCATACGAAACTACGTCATTTTCGCATACGAATCAAAAATTCGTATTCTCGAGCAATCGTCTACGAATATTTGCGCACGAAAATTACACGACCTACAACGTGTGGTACTTACGCATGAGAAAATTTGGTCGTGTGCGATTAGTTTAATTTATGTACATATTATATTATAAAAATAGTGAGTTAAAAATTATTAAATGAAATTATTTTATTATTGAATTGAAATGAAATTATTAAACGAAATTTTAACTTAACGACTAAAGAAATTATTTTACAATTAATTAGTTTAATTTATGTACATATTATAAAAATAGTGAATTACAAATTATTAAATGAAATTATTTTATTATTGAATTTAAATGAAATTATTAAACGAAATTTTAACTTAACGACTAAAAATAATAAACAAGGTGGAACTCGCTTTAGCGGCAGTTCCTAGGCTTCTATACAGCTACCTTTCTGGTGTGAAAAGTTGTTGTTGCTAGTTATTTTTGGTCGACATAATATTTATAATGTAACATCAGATAATCCGATAATCTGCACCAATTACATTTTTTGCGGTTGGTAATTATCATTTACTATATAAGTAATAACAATCAAACTTTTCCATTCCATTCGAAACTTTACTTCTCTGTAATGTGCGGTCCATTTTTTGAGGTGGACCAATCCTCTCTTTCTCTTTTATTTACAACTTAACTTCACTAATCACATCAAGCCACTGCTATGGTTAAAATAAATAAAAACTTGTTTTTTTCACATCAAAGTAAAACTAGTAAATCATATCCTTGGGACAATACCTTATCTTCACTTTATTCTGGCCGTTAATCCCTGCGGCAGTTAGACCAGTAAGCCACGTATCAAAGAATAATTGGATCAACGGACAATCGTATCATGGTATAATCGTATCAACGGATCATCGTATCAACGGATCATCGTATCAAGGTATAATCGTATCAACGAATCATCGTATCAAGGTATAATCGTATCAACGGATCATCGTATCATCGTATCAACGTATCAGCAGATCAATTTGCTTATATAGGACATCGCCCTATGAGTATAGTAGATGTAACAGTTTGGCTAATTTTTCGCGCGTTAAGTAAAAGTAAATTACGGTATTAACAATGGCATTAATCGAAAACAAATCTGCTTTCAAAACTGTAAAGAATGTGCAATTTGGTATTTTTAGTCCGGAAGATATTCGTAGCATGTCTGTCGTCCCAGAAGGTATAAATCATGTAGAAATTATGGAAGGAAGTCTTCCAAAAGTGGGCGGCTTGATGGATCCGAGGATGGGAGCGTTTGACAGCACTTTACCATGTCAAACATGCGAAGGCGACCGGGACACTTGCCCCGGTCACTTTGGTCACATCGAATTGGCCAAACCTATCTTTCACGTTGGCATGATTAACAATGTCATGAAAGTTTTACGCTGCGTCTGCTTTAATTGCAGTAAATTGTTAGTGAACACAAAGAAACAAAACCACTATGAACACGCTCAGAAGATAACTACAGACGATTCCAAGAAACGCTTAGAAGTAGTGTACGGTATGTGCAAAGAACAAACAATATGTCACGCGGATGGTGGATGTGGAAATCATCAACCTGTAATTAGAAAATCGGGTCTCGATTTGACGGCCGAATGGAAGGAATCCGACGGAAAGGTTCCACAAGAAAAAAAGTATTTGTTGGCGGAAGAAGTGCTGCATATCTTTAGACAAATTAGCGACGCAGATTGCAGCGCCCTGGGAATGGATCCGAAATACTCACGACCCGAGTGGATGATCGTGACGGTTTTACCGGTTGTTCCTCCTTCCGCGAGACCCGCAGCTTTCATGGGCGATTCGCCGAAGAAACGTCAAGACGATTTGACAAATAAATTGGCCCTAATCATAAATATACTTTGTATAGAAGCCTAAAAGTAGCGCACTGGCTACCCAGTTCTTAGACCTCTATACACACAGAGTATTTCCAACACGATTTGAAACGCTCTGTATGATTTTGAATTATGCGGACAGACAGACGGACAGACAGACAGACAGACGGACGGACAGGCAGACACGGAGCTAGATCATAAGGCTTCTTGTTATACTTTGTATAGAAGCCTAAAAGGAATCGATATAGCAAGTACCACTAATTTATAAACATGAACAACTCAAGCAATTATTCTAGCAGCGACTTTTCCGATTCCGATTTTGATTCTGATGAAAGCAATACAAAACATCATCTAACCTGTAATAATAATAAATTGCATTAGCGAATCGAATCAACGGATTAACAGATTAAAGCAATACTATATAGACGAAGTATTTACAATATAACAACGTTTCAGTTGATCAACGTTATGATTGGCTCTGAAATATGCGGACCGACACGAAGCCAGACCATAAGGCTTCTTTCTATACCTTGTATAGAAGCCTAAAAGTAGCGCACTGGCTACCCAGTTCTTAGACCTCTATACACACAGAGTATTTCCAACACGATTTGAAACGCTCTGTATGTTTTTGAATTATGCGGACAGACAGACGGACAGACAGACGGACAGACAGACGGACGGACAGACAGACGGACACGGAGCCAGATCATAAGGCTTCTTGCTATACTTTGTATAGAAGCCTAATAGATAATCTGCACTAAATATATTTTTGCGGTTGGTATTTATCATTTACTATATAATCAATAATAAGCAAACTTTTCCATTCCATCCGGAACTTTACTTCTCTGTAATGTACGATCCATTTCTTAAGGTCGATCAATCCTAATCTTTCTCTTTTATTTACAACTTAACTTCACCAATCACATCAAGCCACTGCTGTGGTTACAATAAAACCGGATAAACGTATCAACAGATCAACGTATCAACGGATCAACGTATCAACGTATCAACGTATCATCGTATCAACGTATCATCGTGTCAACGTATCAACGTATCATCGTATCAACGTATTTAAATTTCCTATATAGGTGAAAAATTATGTAAATAAAATATAACTTATATTTGGTCTGCATTGAAAAAAAAGTTGTTATTTTTGGTCGCCATATTATTATAATGTAATATCAGATAATCTGCACTAATTAAATTTTTGCGGTCACAATCACAATTTCGAAGGTTCTGATTAGATTTGAATTATGCGGACAGACAGACGGACAGACGCGGAGCCAGATCATAAGGGTTCTTGCTATACTTTGTATAGAAGCCTAACAAGTAGTTTATATAGGGAGACCTCTTTGAAAATATCTTTAACTTAGTAAATTTCTTTAGAACATTTGCGTATTTGTAAATTGCATTAGCGAATCGAAACAACGGATTAACAGATTAACGCAATACTATATAGACGAAGTATTTACAATATAACAACGTATCAGTTGATCAACGTTATGATTGGCTCTGAAACATGCGGACGGACACGAAGCCAGACCATAAGGCTTCTTTCTATACCTTGTATAGAAGCCTAAATAAGGCTTCTTGTTATATCGTACTTTGTATAGAAGCCTAAAAGTAGCGCACTGGCTACCCAGTTCTTAGACCTCTATACACACAGAGTATTTCCAACACGATTTGAAACGCTCTGTATGATTTTGAATTATGCGGACAGACAGACGGACGGACAGACGGACGGACGGACACGGAGCTAGATCATAAGGCTTCTTGTTATACTTTGTATAGAAGCCTAAAATCGAGGAGATAGGAAATAACGGTTATTAATGATTAACTTAAATCCGGATTAACGGATTAACGTTAATACGTTAATCCGTTAATATTTAATAAAAATACTATATAACCAAATGACTTATTATGACTTAAATGTGTTGAACGTGAACTAAAAATCTCTTTACAAAAAATGGCTTCGCGAGAATTAAATAAGGTTGTGGAAGGGGCGCTAAACAGGGCTTTATCGTTCGCTAAATATGAAGATTTAACATGGAACCTGTTTTTCGGTACCAAACCATTTATCATAGTTTTCCTAGAGATTTAGGGGTGCCGCGGGAGTGGCGCCTATCTCGTTTCTTCTTCTTTTTACTGTTTTCCGAAGTGCGGCGTAGTTTTGTGTAACCGTGTTGGTTATAATAGGATAATCCCTTAATTTTTGTGTTGGTAATAAAAATTTACAAGCAAATTTTCTTTTTGCGATCGGTTTCGGATTTAAAGTTTTGGTAATGAAAATTTTGTTATTGAAAATTCATTATTGTGAATGGGAAGATGTTATTCGATAATCTACTCTATTCAAATTATATAAACTATAAATTTGAATTATACATGTGGTGCCAATTTTTGGTGTAGATTTTTGGTGTCGGTTTTGGCTGTCGGTTTTTTGGTGACGATTTTTGCGAGGTAACGACCGTAAAAACATGTTCCATGTTAAAAAACTCAATGCATCAATAGATCAACGGATCAAATAAAGAGATCAACAATATATAGGTAAACCACTCAGTTATGTATATTTCAGCAACCTTCTTCACATTTCTACTCATTTTCAGAGTGTTTCCCAACACAATTTGGAGCGCTCTGTATGAATTTGAATTATGCGGACAGACGGAGGCAGATCGTAAGGCTTCTTGCTATACTTTGTATAGTAGCCTAATAGCGCACTGGGTACCCAGTTCTTAGACCTCTATACACACTGAGTATATTCAACACGATTTGAAACGCTCTGTATGATTTTGAATTATGCGGACGGACGGACAGACGGACGGACAGACACGGAGCCAGATCATAAGGCTTCTTGCTATACTTTGTATAGAAGCCTAAAAGTAATAACTAAAAATTAATTGGTGAAACAGAAACTCTCGTCCAAACAAAGTAAGTATTAAAATAAAAATTAATGTAAAAAAATATATAATGGATTTAAACTACTTAGCCAATTTATTTAACAACTCGACAAGAGCATTGCCAATTTTCTCTTTAGCTAGTACCTCTCTTTCTAGTAGTTCTAATTTTTTGTTTTGGTACATCTCTTTCCTTCTCATTTTTTCTTGTGCCTCCTGTATATTTTTTTATCGTGCTGATTTTTCCCTTCGTTTTTGTCCTCATATTTGAGATTATCCACTTAATCCGGATTAAGTAACTATGAACCACGTAACTATGCGATAAAATTCGTGTGCCATTCGAGAATACCAGATTTAAGCTATCATCGAGTCGTATGCGAAACTTATTATGCGAAATGATTCGTATGAGAATAAAATCGAGCGAGTTGGAGAATAAGGGCCCTGGTGTCTTCACACATTTTCCGAGGAATTTATTAGAACAATCGCATAACTTTGCACATAACATAACTTTGCGCATAACATTAATCTATATATATAAAATTCAATGTATGTATGTATGTATGTATGTTTTCTATACAATTCTACACCGTTTGACCAATCTCTACCAAATTTGGTGTAGAAGCTATTTACAATGCTACGAAAAACATAGGCTACTTTAGAATCTTGCCGCGAACTTTGGTCAAGCGCTGTATTAGCTTGACCAACGTTAGTGCGGATCAACGGATCAACGTAATAACGAACGATATCTATATATATGTATATCTACTCTATATATATAAAAAGATAAGGGTTTTTATGCAACGCTTTTATGCAACGTTTTTATGCAACGATTTCATGCAACGATTTTATGCAACGTTTTCGATAATAGGATAATCTGACAACCAATAAAAAATTCTATTATATAAGTCAAAGGGAATGCAATATAAATTAAAAACCAAAATTGGTAAACATCGATTTATTAATTTAAACAAGGTGGAACTCGCTTTAGCGGCAGTTCTTAGGCTTCTATACAGCTACCTTTCTGGTGTGGAAAGTTGTTATTATCTGGTTTTTTTTTGATCGCCATATAATGTAACATCACATAATCAGATAATCTGCACCAATAAAATTTTTTGCGATTGGTAATTATCATTTACTATATAAGTAATAATAATCAAACTTTTCCATTCTATTAGAAATTTTATTTCTCTGTAATGTATGGTCCTTTTTTTGAGGTGGACCAATCCTCTCCTTTCTCTTTTATTTATAACTTAACTTCACTAACCACATCAAAAAAAAATTATTTTTTCACATCAAAGTAAAACAAGTAGTTTATATAGGGAGACCTCTTCGAAAATATCTTTAACTTAGTAAATTTCTTTCGAACATTTGCGTATTTATAAATTGCATTAGCGAATCGAAGCACCGGATTAACAGATTAACGCAATACTATATAGACGAAGTATTTAAAATATAACAACGTATCAGTTGATCAACGTTATGATTGGCTCTGAAACATGCGGACGGACACGAAGCCAGACCATAAGGCTTCTTTCTATACCTTGTAAGCCTAAAAGTAGCGCATTGGCTACCCAGTTCTTAGACCTCTATACACACAGAGTATTTCCAACACGATTTGAAACGCTCTGTATGATTTTGAATTATGCGGACGGACAGACGGACAGACGGACAGACAGACGGACACGGAGCCAGATCATAAGGCTTCTTGCTATACTTTGTATAGAAGCCTAAAAGGTAGTTCTCCAAGATTTTCTTCGTTTTAAAATATAAGGTTGGTAATCCCTTATCCATAAAACGTTTTGCAATTTCATTGGCTATTGGTTAAAAAAAAGAACCAATCATTAATTTGATTTAAAATTGTTATTCAAAAACGTTCCATAAAAAGTTTGCACATAAAGTTTTATGTTTTACTTATATGGAGTAAAAGAGTACGGATTATCTGACCCGTAATCAGATAATCAGATAATCAGATTATTGCTTTCTTCGGATCGCCGGATCATTGGATCACCGTATCATAGGATTATAGCCTATATATATATTTATAGGACGTTGATGTCTATATATTAAGTAAGTTAAAGAAGTTGTACTATCACGATCACAATTTGGAGAATTAAGTACTATAAAAGTAATTGAAGTAAAAAATAATTTAATACTATTGTCCAAAAATTACTACCATTCTACCTTTAAATTCAATAGCTGTTCGAGAGTTAACATCTAATCTTTACCTTTCAACTTTGATCATATCACAAAATTTAATGAGATCCTGACGGTTAATACATAGTTTCGGCTAGAGATGAGGACTCATTTAAAAGTTATCTTTAACCAAAAAAGGATTTTACGTTTTCCGACTGTTATAATTAGCGGAGCTTCTTTAATTCTAAGAACAGATGGAATAAAAGCAAACAAAGGAGTGCGACCACAACGGGATACATCCTCAGATACTGAAAGTACACAGAAAGAAAAAAAAGACGAAAAACATCTACTGAACGTTCGAGAAAACACAAAACTCGACAGCAACAACTACAAGAGAAATAAGAACCTTCAACAATCAAGACCACCAGCAACAACTTCAACTGAAAGAAGCAGAAAAAGAAGAACGCTACAGCAACCATCGACAGATCTGGCTACTGTTTTAGAATCGGTACAATTACAAGAGGAACAAGAACTTTCAACATCAAACCCACCAGCAAAAACTTCAACCGAAAGAAACAGAAAACGAAGAGCGCTACAGCAACCATAGACAGATCTGGCCACTGTTTTAGAATCGGTACAACAACAAGAGGAACAAGACCCTTCAACATTAAAACCACCAGCAAAACCTTCAACTGAAAGAAGCACAAAAAGAAGAGCGCTACAGCGATCATCGACAGATCTGGTCACTGTTTTGGAATCGTAACTCCTCATGATGCGGGTGAAATGACCGAGAAATGTTCAAATTGTTATGCTATTTTTTGGAAAAATGAATTTTGCAAGAAAAGTTTTTGTCATAATGGAAAAGTTAAACTGTCCAAATTATCGCCAGGATCCAAATTGGATACTGGCGATACATCTGCAAGCGGATTACCATTTGTACTACATAGACGACAATTTCCGATAGTGTTGGCATTCGCTATAACTATAAATAAATGTCAAGGGCAGAGCTTTGACAAAGTTGGTATAAATGTCGATAGGCCTTTGTTTAGTCACGGACAGTTATATGTAGCATTATCAAGATGTCGAGCAAAGGATGGAATACAAATTCAAAGTACAAGCGACATAACAAAAAAATGTCGTATGGAAAGAAGTTTTATAACTCGCAAGATTTCTCATTTATATGGAATTACGAGGTGGCGAAATGGGGGTGGCCAAGAAGGTCATTGGCCGAGTAGTTAGAGCAATCGACTACTGATGCTAAAGGCATTGGTTCGAGTCCAGTAGGAGTCAATTTTCTTTCGGACTTTCTTTCCTCCAATGAACCGTCTTCGTGCTTCGGAGGGCACGTTAAACCGGCGGTCCCCCTGATTTGAGCTGATCTAATATGTCAAACAGGGTAATAAAAAAAATCACCCCTACTCCCCATCGACTACGCAATCGCAGAACTTCTCAGAACTCGGTCATCGAACGGACGTCCCTGGTTCGTGGTGCTGGCCATTGTTGGGGAGTTTTGGTCGGTGGTGAGGGCGAGAGACCGCCTAACGGCTGCGGTCATACTTAGCAGTGTCGACATTGTGGGTCAGGCTGGGGGTGAGCAACAAAGTGGAAGCAGTACAATGGGTCCGGTAGAGTGGCCTAAGTGCGTGCAGGTTAATACTTGCCACTCCCCCTCCCCCGAAATCCAAAATCCAATGGGGGTGGTTCAACCGTAAACCGGCCGGGAATATTGGGCTGCGAAGCGGCCCAAGGGGGTTGGGTCGCCGAAGGCGGCCAGGGGGGCGGAGCCCCCCTAGTATATATATAAAATTCAATGTATGTATGTATGAAGAACAAGAATTGAAGGGCCTAGTGGAAAAAGTAGTTAAGTCACTTTTTTTTCAATTTGTAGTTGAGCACATTTTCACATTGCGGCATTTATTCTCTACAAATTAGTATAAAAATCAACAAATTGAAAAAAAAGTGACTTAACTACTTTTTCCACTAGGCCCTTCAATTGGCAATATCGCTGCGTGCTTTCGAAAATTCCTTATTAGAAGACGAAGGCGAGGAGGAAAAGGAAGAACACAAAGAACAAGAGTAATTGGCAAAAATAAAATAAAGTAAAATTAGAAATTATTGTGGTTTTTGTGAATACTTAACAATTTTGTTAAACTTTTTTTTATTAAACCTTGATTTGTATTTTTTATTAATTTATTTATTTAATCCTTTTTTAATACGTTTGGTATTTGCGATGACCAAATAAGTCGCAAGGTCATTATGCGGATTGGATCTAAAAAATACATGTAGGCAAATATTGAAATTTGGGCAGGACAACGTCTGCCGGGTCAGCTAGTTAATTATAAAATAAGTATCATGTCATACAGCCCTTGAGTGTAGAATAAATGTGATTTTAGGCTTCTATACAAAGTATAGCAAGAAGCCTTATGATCTGACTCCGTGTCCGTCTGTCTGTCCGTCCGTCTGTCCGTCCGTCTGTCTGTCCGTCCGTCTGTCCGCATAATTCAAAAACATACAGAACGTTTCAAATCGTGTTGGAAATACTCTGTGTGTATAGAGGTCTAAGAACTGGGTAGCCAGTGCGCTACTTTTAGGCTTCTATACAAGGTATATAAAGAAGCCTTATGGTCTGGCTTCGTGTCCGTCCGCATGTTTCAGAGCCAATCATAACGTTGATCAACTGATACGTTGTTATATTGTAAATACTTCGTCTATATAGTATTGCGTTAATCTATTAATCCGTTGTTTCGATTCGCTAATGCAATTTATAAATACGCAAATGTTCGAAAGAAATTTACTACGTTAAAGATATTTTCAACGGGGTCTCCCTATATAAACTACTTGTTAGGCTACTATACAAAGTATATCAAGAACCCTTATGATCTGGCTCCGCGTCTGTCCGCATAATTCAAATCTAATCAGAACCTTCGAAATTGTGATTGTAAACACATCGTGTACCTATATATACTTAAATAAAATTTGTTTTAAATTTAATATCGACTTTCTAGCCACGTTCTGTAAAAATTTTTTTTGGAACTCGGAACTTAAAATGCTATTTTTTGTTTTTATGTGAAAAAATTATTTTTTATTTATTTTAACCATAGCAGTGGCTTGATGTGATTAGTGAAGTTAAGTTGTAAATAAAAGAGAAAGGAGAGGATTGGTCCACCTCAAAAAATGGACCGTCCATTACAGAGAAGTAAAGTTTCGAATGGAATTTAAAAGTTTGATTATTATTACTTATATAGTAAATGGTAATTACCAACCGCAAAAAATTTAATTGGTGCAGATATCTGATTATGTGATATTACATTATATGGCGACCTCCAAGAATATTCAATATTTACTTAGAGTATGTCTTGGGACAGTGGAGAAGAAGCTGGGGTTAGACATATAATTCACCAAGTTTAGGAAGTTGATCGTATCGATGTCAAAAATATTCGCAAAAAGAATTTAATTCCAATTTGCATTATTATTATATAGTATTTTAGTTGGCAATGATCACCAACTTAAAAAAAACAGATTATCCGTTAATTTAGGGCTCTATACAAAGTATACACCGAGAAAAAAAAATTAAGTAGGAAATTGTCTTGCAACAATTTGAAATAATTTCTCTTCACAGAGAAAAAATTGTTTTGATTTGAAGTATTTTTTAAGAAGTGAAGTAAATTTGACAACAATTAATGTAATAATTATTTCAAATTGTTGCATAACAAATTCCTACATAATTTTTTTCTCAGTGTGTGTAGAAGCGATATAATCAAAGTATAGAATCTTATCAACGTATCATCGGATTAGCGGATCAACGTATCAGCGGATCAACGTATCAGCGGATTAAAAGTTATATAAGTGAACGTCGATAAAACAAACGGTATAATTATTAAATCTTCAAGCTGTAATATTGACTTTTAGAAATTTCATTTAAATTTTAATTTACCGCTTGTCTGGTTTAAAATAATTTTAAACATCCTGTATATTCATTATGCACAATTTGAATGATATTTGTATTTGTGTGCGACATCTATTGGTTTTGTTTCTGAAGGGTAAATTTTTGGATAGTACACGTGTCTGGTGTTTAGAAAAAGAGCGTCACTTGGTTGTTAAACGTCGGGTGTACCAGTTGTTTCGAATTTTCTTTAATTTGTTAATACAGATATTTCTGAGTTTTAAATTCATTTTAGTGTGGTGATATTGCACAGGTAAAAATCTTTTAATTATAGTTTATAATATTTATTTCTGAAAAGGGGCAAAATACTCGTATGTTAATTCTTTTGTTTCGCGTGTCACGTTTTTTTTTATTGTTTCAAATATCGTAATAGAATTTAACAGGTGGTTTTTAAAAGGTTTTAAATTATATTAAAATTTGGTTTTCTAAATGCATATTTTAAAGTTGTTTATTATCAAGGTTGGAAATGGTTCATTTATGTAAATTTTGTTACAATGTGATAAAGGGTGCGTAAATTTTAGGACGATTGGGAAAGAGGGAACTGTCCCTAAAACCAGGGTGTTATAATTCAAGGTTAAAACTTAGATCGTTGTCACGTGTTGGGTAATTTCATAAAGGGGTACTTTTAAACTGCAAGGTCACATTTCTATTGGTAACTTGTTTTATTAATACAAAGTATGCTAAAATTAATTATATACAGGATGTTTTAATTTCAAATGGGTTTAGATTTATAAATTAAGAAGTTTCATTATTTAAAATAGGTAATCTGTTATTAAAATAATTATATTAATATACAGGGTGATTGTTAAAGTTATTGATAATTGTTTGCAGTTAAAGAGATTTGATAAATGAATTCAATCTATTACTAAGCCCCAAGTAAGCGTTACTAAGTAAGAGTTACAAGGCTGCGTAAAGATGTACGATGAGTTTACAAATCTTTATATAGTTGTAAATGATTGACTTATTTAAAGCAATGGTTTTGGGATCATTACTTGTACATTTAGCTTTCCGACGACTCTGTATGAATGGCCCAAATCCCGTGGTAGACTGGAAGATAAATTACACAGTACTACATATGCTTAAATGCAAACCATAAAGCAAATTACATTGAACTGTTCCCAAAGATTTGTTGTTAATTAAGTTATCATAACTTGCAGTGACGCGCATGAATGGATTAACGAGATTCCTTAAAGGAAGGCAGGCTACTGAGATTGGGGTTTTAATATTGGTAATTAGGTATCGTTATTATTCAAATACAGGATGGTTGAACTTGTTTGAATTAGGTTGTGATTTTAATTTGTATTTGAACAGCTGTACCTATTTATGTTTTTCTAGAAGAACGTTGGTCATGGCGAGATATATAATATTTTAGCCTATATAAAACTAACAAAGGATTCCTTGATTTTAACCAGCGAGCCAAATATAAATAATTATTTCAACTGAGTTTAAATAAGTTACAATTAATTAGGTAGTAAATTATAATTCAAGGGTGGTTATTTAAAGGTAGATTAATAAAGGTAATTTTCCATTAACAGCTAGTGTTTAAATAAAACACATAGCTTCCCTCAATCTTCAAAGAATGTACTAAGTACATGAAGAAAAGATTATAAACAATCCAAGGATTGAATCTAAACAAGAAATTTAAAAGTTATAAAAATCATTAAAGCGATTTAAAACAAATCGACTTTCAGGGTAATTAAATCTACAGATTTATTAGGTCACGAGTTAGGTAAATCTTTGCTTCAGGTTATTTTCCTCAAACAAGAATATTAACGATAATAAAAGAATTGACTTGCCCAAATTTGGTTGTTTTATTTTGTGTTGAAAGTTAAAGGTTGTCTCTCTTTCGGAGCAATCATTTGTCTTGTTACAGTTGTTTTTGACATTATGTTTTGTACACCGGAAGAAAGAGTTTGGTTACTAGATGGCGATCGTAGGTATTTTCACAACGTGGTGGTCCAGGTTATTTTCCGTGTCGTCGAAGAAGTGTGATTTTAGATTTGAACTTTGTTAGTTCTCAATAGATGGCGTTTTCTGGGGAGGATGTTGGCGCGAAGTTCAAATTCAAAAGTTGCATCTTACAAAGCTTATTACTTATTATTTATATAATATAAAGTAAATAACACACAAAAAAAACGGATCAACATAACAACGGATCAAAGTATCAACGTATAAGGTTTATAACAGGTAGTAACTTATATAACCAATTTTCTCGCCCTTACCCATAATGCACCTAAACATTTACCAACCGTAAAAATCGTCATAGTCCTCAAGATTTGCGTGGAAATCGTCATTATACGCTCAGCTGTCATACCGCATAGACCGCTTGGACAAAAGTGTGCTCATCATTATAATTTCGCTACAGCTATTTTGTATTTATTATAAAGTAGGTTATTATAAATTATCGAGAGTCGACTGTATAAGGTTCATACAGGTACTAACTTATATAACCAATTTTGGCGCCATTACCCATAATGCACCTAAACATTTACCAACCGTAAAAATCGTCATAGTCCTCGAGATTTGCGAGGAAATCGTCATTATACGCTCAGCTGTCATACCGCATAGACCGCTTGGACAAAAGTGTGCTCATCGATATAATTTCGCTACAGCTATTTTGTTTTTATTATAAAGTAGGTAAAACAACACAATTTCATAATGCCTAGAAAGCAGTTGACACCTGAAGAGCGAAAAGCAGCAGCTGCCCGTCGACGCCAGAAGGACGCTATCAGGAAACATACCATTAGACAAGATCCTTCGTTTCGTTTACAGGAACAAGTTCGCGACTCCGAAAGCCATCGTCAAGCCCGTCAAGATCCTTCGTTTCGTTTGCAGGAACAAGTTCACAACACCGAAGGCCATCGTCAAGCTCGACAAGATCCTTCGTTTCGTTTACAGGAACAAGTTCACAACACAGAAAGCCATCGTCAAGCTCGACAAGATCCTTTGTTTCGTTTACAGGAACAAGTTCGCGACACTGAAAACCATCGTCAAGCCCGTCAAGATCCTTCGTTTCGTTTGCAGGAACAAGTTCGCGACACCGAAAGCCATCGTCAAGCCCGTCAAGATCCTTTGTTTCGTTTGCAGGAACAAGTTCACAACACCGAAGGCCATCGTCAAGCTCGGCAAGATCCTTCGTTTCGTTTACAGGAACAAGTTCACAACACAGAAAGCCATCGTCAAGCTCGTCAAGATCCTTTGTTTCGTTTACAGGAACAAGTTCGCGACACTGAAAACCATCGTCAAGCCCGTCAAGATCCTTCGTTTCGTTTGCAGGAACAAGTTCGCGACACCGAAAGCCATCGTCAAGCCCGTCAAGATCCTTTGTTTCGTTTGCAGGAACAAGTTCACAACACCGAAGGCCATCGTCAAGCTCGACAAGATCCTTCGTTTCGTTTACAGGAACAAGTTTACAACACAGAAAGCCATCGTCAAGCTCGTCAAGATCCTTTGTTTCGTTTACAGGAACAAGTTCGCGACACTGAAAACCATCGTCAAGCCCGTCAAGATCCTTCGTTTCGTTTACAGGAACAAGTTCGCGACACTGAAAACCATCGTCAAGCCCGCCAAGATCCTCCGTTTCGTTTACAGGAACAAGTTCACAACACCGAAAGCCATCGTCAAGCTCGTCAAGATCCTTTGTTTCGTTTACAGGAACAAGTTCGCGACACTGAAAACCATCGTCAAGCCCGTCAAGATCCTTCGTTTCGTTTACAGGAACAAGTTCGCGACACTGAAAACCATCGTCAAGCCCGCCAAGATCCTTCGTTTCGTTTACAGGAACAAGTTCACAACACCGAAAGCCATCGTCAAGCTCGTCTTGATGAAGACGTGCGCATCCACGAACATAATCTCCGTAGAATTCGCGAGCAAGGCCCATGGCAAGATGAAATAAATCGATTTGAAGCTGAAATTCGCAAAGGCTGCACTCACGTATGTCATTCATGTGGGGGACTCTTTTTTCACTACTCCATTAAAACTCACAGCATGACCGAACTCCTTTTAGCTGGAAAGCAGCAATCCTTCATCGACTCAGTAATTACAGTTCCACCCACTTCATACCTCGCTGAATTTTGCTCAACTTGTCACAGAACTATCCAACAAAACCGGATTCCACGTCTCTGTCTCTCCAACGATCTGCAGTTTCCCTATGTTCCACAAAGTGTAAAGAATCTGACACGTTTGGAAGCCCGTTTGGTCTCAGCTCGACATGTGTTTCAGTCCATTTGGGCTATATATGGAATGCATGGACAGATGAGAACAAAAGGACGAATTATTAACGTCCCAGTCTCCATAGACAATACCATTCAATCCCTTCCGAGACTCCCGAATCAGGACGATGTTTTACACATCCGACTCGCCCGTCAAATTGAAGTTCCGAGAAATTATACAGCTGGTAACATTCGTCCGGCTTGCGTGATGGATGCCGCTAAAATTCTTACCCGATCTCCGCTTTACCGTGAATACGGAATCACTCTTTCAAGCAATTGGACCGAGATATGTCAGCATCAAATTGATGTGGCATTACACGAAAACCCAGAAGAAATTGCGATGGATGTTCAAGAGGAAGAGGAAGTCGATGACGTAAATCCTGGCAGAGGAGAGACTTTAATTACTAGTGATGAGGGAATCCGGATGGCTCCAGCGGAAGGAAACCAACCAATCTCTATTCTATATGATCCTGACCCGTATTTTCTTACGTTTCCTCAAATATTTGCCGGGCACCGAATGAAGCCATCCGATAGTAATGGTAAATTACTAAGCCGCTCCGAATTTGTCAAATCAATGGCGCGTAACAGTGATCGCCGTGCCGTTGAAAATGTCGAGTTCTTACTGTTTTTGGCCAAATCGCTCGAAATTCAGAGAATTTCTGATAATCGCAAGGTGTGCCTTCGTAAACGAAGACGCAATGGAGAGTTAATCCGAGTCACTGCGGAACAAATTAGTCATTCTAATTTTGTGGATGGGTTAGTTAATGATGATAATGCTTTTAAGGTTTTACAAGGAGTACGAAACTCATGTCATCACTGGCATCAAGAAGGCCTTAAAGTCCGAAGGATGGTCAGTCAGTTCAATTTGCCTCATCTCTTCATCACTATTAGTGCCGCTGAGCTAAAATGGAACGAGTTGATTGTGATTCTCAAGCATATTCTTGACAAAATTACAATTTCTGAAGAAGAAGCACAAAATATGTCAAAGAATGACAAACAATTACTTATTCAGCGCGATCCCGTGACTTGCGCTCGTTATTTTGAACATCGCACTTCTGCTCTTTTCAAGACCTGGAAAAACTCTCAAGGCCCATTTGGAAACCGATCCATTAGGCATTCCTATCATCGCATTGAGTTCCAACATCGAGGAAGTCCACACGTCCATATGATCTTGTGGATTGATGGCGCACCAAACTTTGATGCTTCCAACTCATCGTCTACTCAAGATGTTTGCCGGTTTGTTGACGAAATTATAACTTGTTCCACGAACTGGCCTGAATATGATCCCATTCACCAGCTTTTGTGTTTTCAAACTCATCGACACACCCACACATGTAGAAAGAAAAGCCACAAAGGAGTCAAATTTCGGTTTGGAATTCCATTTTTCCCAATGGACGAAACCATTATTCTCCATCCATTCGAGGAGCAACAGGAGGAAATTGAGATTTTCCAACGCGATTACAAAAAGATTCGTGACTATCTTGATACGAATGAACTGCCACTTTCTTCAGATATGACATTTGCGGGGTTTCTACAAGATTTATCCATGACACGAAATCGTTACATTTCTGCTATTCAAAGCTCCTTGAAAAAGCCTAAAATCGTCATTCGGAGGCGGCCGTGTGAGACTTACATAAATCCATATAGTGAGAAAATCCTGAGACTCCAGAAATCTAACATGGATATTCAGTTTATTTTAGACGCCTATGCTTGTTGCTGTTACATCATTGACTACATTAACAAGAGTGATCGTGGAACTAGCGACCTCTTGCGTAAGGTTCTTGAAGATGTCAGAAGCGGTAACAAGTCTTTGGCTCAACGTCTTCAGGCTCTTGGTGCGGCTCATCACATGAACAGTGAACTCTCTGCTCAAGAGGCTGCTTACAACGTGCTTCAGATTCCAATGAGCCGATGCACAGAGGCATGCATTTTTATACCAACAGGTCCAGCCGATCAACGAACCAGAATGAT
This sequence comes from Podabrus alpinus, assembly GCA_932274525.1. Lineage (NCBI taxonomy): Eukaryota > Metazoa > Arthropoda > Insecta > Coleoptera > Cantharidae > Podabrus > Podabrus alpinus. Next base: position 58,877,319 of record OW026454.1, on the reverse strand, counting down.
TAAAACTAATATTCAGTTAGAAAATCTCAGTCCGGACTCTGAAGATGTCTTTGTAGACGGACTTTTACAACGATATAGTTCACGACCAGAAGCATTATCTAACCTTAATCTTGCACAATTTTCAGCTTGGTATGATTTTTCATTAAAACGAGGAAGTACACAGATGGCCCAAGAAAACGATGATATTGTAGAAACTGAAGACTTACAAAGTATCGATAAATATTTTCCGCTAAAGAATGGCAAACCTGGATACGTTTGGAAGCGAACATTTCCAAAAATTATTCGCCACGTCCGCTACAACAAGAATAAAGATCGTCACAACTTTTTCCGCGAACAAGTGATGCTCTATCTTCCTTGGAGGGATGAGGAAACCGAAATTATAAATCAAGATTGCGAGAAGATAGCGACTGATAATATAGAAGCAATTTCTGCCAATCGTCGCGAATTTAATGCCTTTCAAGAAGATATTCTGGATGTCGCTATGGATAGCGCATTGAGTGAGGATCGTCAATCTGACGATGACAAATCTGATAGCATACCGGAAGAGATTCAGGAGGAATTCGAATTAATCGACCCCGTTGCTGCTGGTGCCATTGACTTTGGTGGTGACGTGATACGCCCAATGTCTGAAAAGTTTACGCTTCCTAATCGAATTCCCAATAAAGAGTTTGAAGAATTATTCGCATCGCTAAATACTCAACAACGGGATTTTGTAACTCACCTGCTTGATCACTTCAAAAGGTCTCCCGATATCCCCATCTACACCTACTTAAAGGGAGGTGCCGGTGTAGGAAAGTCTCATGTAATTAGAACTCTATACCAAGCATTAATTAGAGTGTTCAATGCTAAAGTTAATTCGAATCCTGATAAACCTTCTGTCCTTCTGACGGCTCCTACCGGATTAGCGGCATTTAATATCTTCGGACTCACAATTCACAACGCATTCCAACTTCCCGTGAACCAAAAAGAAGCTAGCAAGCTCTCAGACAGCGTCTCTAATACAATGGCCACTCTCTATTCAGAACTTCGTGTTCTTATCATAGACGAGATTAGTATGGTTGGTCAACATATTTTGGAAATGATCGACAAACGATTGAGAGACCTATGTGACGGATGTAAACCTTTCGGTGGTATATCGGTCATAGCCGTTGGCGACTTCAGGCAGCTGCCACCTGTTATGGCAACATCCCTTCTGGCTGGAACAATGTCGAATTCGATTTCGTCGCTTTTCAACAAACCCTTATGGCACATGTTTACTGTTCATGAACTGACCACAATTATGAGACAACGCGATGATGCAGCTTTTGCTCTTGCATTAAACAATATGGCGTCAGGGACGATGACTGATGATGATTTGAAACTGTTCAAATCCCGTGAGTTTCCAACTACGCCTGAAGAAATAGTAAGCCGACGCCCTATTCATCTTTTTTACACGAATGAAGCAGTTGATGCCCACAATAGTTTTGCGTTATCCTGTTTGCCAGGAAATCAAGCCATCTCAACCGCCAAGGATTCCCTTTCTGCTTACACGAGCGAGGCATCCAAAGTTGCACTCCTCAACTGGATAGCATCTGCACCTCTATCTAAGACACAGGGACTTCACACAAGCCTCTTTCTCAAAGAAGGTGGACGTTATATCATGACAGTGAATGTAGACACAAGTGACGGTTTGGTTAACGGTGTGGGATGCATTCTGAAAAGAATTGACTTTGGTATTAGTACTTTGGATGCATCTAGACAAAAGCCTCTCCGTCTCTGGGTGAAGTTTGAAAATTCCCGAAGTGGACAGAAGCTTCGTTTGCGCAATATTAACCTCAGTCAGCAACTTCAAATTGATTCGGAATGGACTCCCATCTCACCATGTACGGTCGTCATCCAGCCACGATCGAATTCGGCCACAAAGGTAACAAGGACGCAATTCCCACTTAATGCAGCTGAAGCTCAAACTATACATAAATCCCAAGGATCCACATACGAGCTCGTTGTTGTCCATTTTACTCCTGGAATCAAGCGTGCTCTTCTGTATGTCGCATGTTCACGAGCAACAAAAGCATCAGGATTATTTCTTATTGGAATCATTAAAAAGACAAAAATGCCGCAAGAGAATGATCCGATATCTATTGAATTCAAACGACACCAGGAGATGAAGCTAATGCCTTCATTTGAACATTTGCGCTTTAGGAATGATAGCAACAGACAAATACAAGTCATCTTTCACAATGTCCAGTCACTTCCTGCTCATTATAGTCTCTATGCATCGGATGAGGTCTATAAGAGTTCGGATATCATCCTTATGGCGGAGACATGGACGCTCTCAAGTGACAATTTTCCGCTAGGAGATCATCTTCTTGCTGCATCAGTAGATAGTAACGATGTCCGTCGACCGATTGGTGTACGTGTGTATTGTTGTCCGTCTGTTCATGAATGTATTATAGACACCAATTCCGAAATAGAATACGACTCACGAGGTTCCTGCAGTGTTTCTTCTATTGTCTTCTCTAACATCCGAATAATTGTCGTTTACAAGTCACCAGGGTTTAATTGTAACACAATGATCTCTTTAATAAAAAAGCAGATGTCTTGCTTATACTTAGTACCACGTACTCTGGTTACTGGAGATTTCAATGAGGATTTCAGCAAGGAAGAAAGTAATGGCCTACAACATGCACTTAGAGAACTAGGACTCCAAATTCGGTCGCCAGCGATACCCACTACGCGGAATGGCACGCAAATTGATGCGATTTTTTCCAACTTTGAAGTGTCAGCTACCGGAATCTACACATCGATTTCCTCTTACCATGAGCCGCTTTGGGCCAGAATTAATATAAAGTAATTTGCGACAGACATCTTCGGACGTGGAATGGATGTTGTTGGTATAAACACCATCATCAATTACTATATGCCATCCGATGCACATAGTTATTTACATAGTGTTGCTCGTGCAAGTCGTTTTGACTCTGTGGGAAGAGCTATCACGTTTGTCTTCAGCGATGAAGTGCCAAATTATCGAACAAAGTTCAAACTCGGTTCCAAGTGAAAATTCAAATTTTCGATCTAACCTATCTATCTTTTAATCAAATATATATTTTGATTGTAAATATTTCTATTCAAACTTATTTCTATTCATTACCTTATCCGGGAGGATAAGGTAAAGGGGTGTAGGGGTTATGCTGCAGAGGTAGTACTTAGTACCGGGACGGTCACATCGAGCGTGATAACGAGAGATGGTCCTTGGTAACTGGTCCTTGCAGGATACCCAACTCTCACTTATGGCTCCACGTGCCACACCCTGGGAACTGCGTTGATCAGCAGGCGAAACTAAGTGAGGGGAGCCAGATATGGCAATAACCGAATGTGGTTGCCGGTATAAACAACTGCATTAATTTTATTGCCAATAGCTTCGGATGCATGAACAAGCAAATATAGGGCACTTTCCTGTCCTTGGATAGAGAAATCATTCCTAAACGCGGACGAACCAAGCAATATGGCGAACGGCATAGAATGAAGATGGCAACGGAAAACTTTCTTCTTCACTTCGCGGTGTAGGCGTTATTGCTTGTTTTTATTAAACGTGTGCATTCCATTTAGTCAAGTTTTATTTTTTTACGTTCAATTTTTGTCTCGAGAAAGGCAACTAGGTAACGAAAGCCCTATTGGGGCATGGCGCCCACAAGGTAATAATTATTGTGCAAGGAAAGGTTCCGTTTAAGTACTCACGAATCTCTTAGGAGAACCCCGTCTCTCCGACGCGAGGTAATTCTCAAGGGTTAGCCGATACGTACCGTCCATCTACGATCATAAAAAGCGGCAGGTGAAGCCGAAGACTCCATTTTAGGCTTCTATACAAAGTATAACAAGAAGCCTTATGATCTGGCTCCGTGTCCGTCTGTCCGTCCGCATAATTCAAAATCATACAGAGCGTTTCAAATCGTGTTGAAAATACTCTGTGTGTATAGAAGTCTAAGAACTGGGTAGCCAGTGCGCTACTTTTAGGCTTCTATACAAGGTATAGAAAGAAGCCTTATGGTCTGGCTTCGTGTCCGTCCGCATGTTTCAGAGCCAATCATAACGTTGATCAACTGATACGTTGTTATATTTTAAATACTTCGTCTATATAGTATTGCGTTAATCTGTTAATCCGTTGCTTCGATTCGCTAATGCAATTTATAAATACGCAAATGTTCGAAAGAAATTTACTAAGTTAAAGATATTTTCGAAGAGGTCTCCCTATATAAACTACTTGTTTTACTTTGATGTGAAAAAATAATTTTTTATTGATGTGGTTAGTGAAGTTAAGTTATAAATAAAAGAGAAAGGAGAGGATTGGTCCACCTCAAAAAAAGGACCATACATTACAGAGAAGTAAAATTTCTAATAGAATGGAAAAGTTTGATTGTTATTAATTATATAGTAAATGATAATTACCAATCGCAAAAAATTTAATTGGTGCAGATTATCTGATTTTGTGATGTTACATTATATGGCGATCAAAAATAACCAGATAATAACAACTTTCCACACCAGAAAGGTAGCTGTATAGAAGCCTAAGAACTGCCGCTAAAGCGAGTTCCACCTTGTTGTTTTGTCAATTAGTTCAGCTGTCAAATTTTACATGTGCATGAATTATGACATCCTTCTGCAAGGAATGAAAAACACAAAAGAAAATGTGTCAAAAAAGTGTTATTTTTAAATTGTCTTATTAACAATAATTAATACGTACAGAAACATTTATTCGTCGTCTCCTTCTTTATCCTTAGTTGGCCATGCCGAATCTTTGGAATGAATCTTATTGTGTTCTTTATATAGGTTATCTGTATTAGGATTCTATACAAAGTATAGAAAGAAACCTTATGATCTGGCTCCGTGTCCGTCTATCCGCATAATTCAAAGCTAATCAGAACGCTCCAAATAGTTTTTTTTTATTAAATTGCTAATGAATTCGTTTCATTATTTTCATTTCAATCACAGCAGAGGCTTGATCTAATCGCTGGTTGAGTTACATCGCGGAACTTTTAGTTTGTTCCACCTCGAAAAATAGATCGTACTTGCAGAGAAGTAAATGGTTATATTTCGAATCAAATGGAAAATTGCTGTGGCTTGATGTGATTGGTGAAGCTAAGTTGTAAATAAAAGAGAAAGGAAAAGATTGATCCACCTTAATAAATGTACCGTACATTACAGAGAAGTAAAGTTCTGAATGAAATGGAAAAGTTTGATTATTATTAATTATATAGTAAATGATAATAAACGCCAAGCGAAAAAATTTAATTAGTGCAGATTATCTGATATTACATTATATGGCGACCAAAAATAACTAGCTAACAACAACTTTTCACACCAGAAAGGTAGCTGTATAGAAGCCTAGGAAATGCCGCTAAAGCGAGTTCCATCTTGTTTTAATTAAACTTTTTATTAATAAAACATTTTTTATTAATCATAAATATTTAGTGTATACAAAATTTTATTGCTACCAATTACGCCAAGGTTTGCCATTAATAAATTAATTGGTGGCTTAGAAAATCTTTTATTCATGCAATTATTAGTAAATTTCATTTGTAGCAACAGAGTACCTAGCTTTTAAAATTGTTAAAATGATGAGATGGGGCTTCCTTTTTTTAATTTTGTGCTCATTGTATTTCAAGTCTTAGTAAGTACGGGGTGGAAAAATTTCTGTTTTTGTGGTATTCATAGTTAAACCAAATAATTAATGTAGTTAATGTCAGTTTATTTTAAAAATAGCAATAATTATTATTACCTACTATAATAAGTAAATTCCTCATTCTCATCGCATTATATTGGCACTCTTTATAATATGTAAAACTTATGCTATTACTAATAACTATAATCTTATTTTTAAAAAAATTCATCAAAAGTTATGAAAATAATTTATTTACTTTACTCCACTAAAATCCATTAATTACAGTTGTGAAAAGATTGAACCGGTGGTTCTGGTGCACGGAGGTGTTGGAGAAATTGCATCTGACAAATTTCCATCTAAACTTGAAGGAGTAAAACTTGCTGCCAAATTAGGATACGCAGCTCTTCTATCAACTGGTTCAGTTATTAATGCAGTTGAAACTGCAGTACGTTCCTTGGAAGACGATAGGATGTTTAATGCTGGTAAAAATATTTTTTCAAACTTCCAAAAATAAATTTAACACTAAATAAATAGGTTACGGATCAGTTTTGAATATGATGCAAGAAGTTGAGATGGATGCTAGCATTATGGTTGGATCAAGTTTAGAGGCTGGTGGTGTAACGATAGTACAAAATATAGCAAATCCCATCAGGTATGAAGTATCTTCTTAAATTATATAGGTTTCAAAAAAAAACAATTCTTTTAGATTAGCTCGTTTCGTAATGGAGAGAACGCCTCACATATTGTTAGGGGCCAAAGGAGCTGAGATATTTGCTCAATTCATGAACTTTACTATGCTATCACATGGGGCCTTAGTGACGGCGTATGCCATGGAAGTTTTACAAAAAGTAACTAGAATGAATTATTATAAGACGGGTATTTGGGTTTTTTAAATTTTTAGATAAATAAAATTATGTATCGAAATATTTTAGTTGGTATGGATTATCGAATTAACGGATTAATAGTAATAATCTTCATAAGCTCGGCTTATTTAATTTCTTTTTACTTTTACACTGTTTATTTTTTAAATATTGTGCTGTTTAGAATCTACATGAAGGTGCAGGTGTCGGGTGTGTAGCAGTAGATGAAAATGGTCATGTAGCAGCGGCAGCGTCTACAGGGGGATTAAATGGAAAAATGGTTGGAAGATGTAGCTCATCGTCTCAAATTGGAGCTGGAATGTATGCAGACGATAATTTCGGTGCCGTGTCTGCAACAGGTATTTTATTTTTATTGGCAGCAAACAGTATAAAAAAACATGCGGTGTACTGTTGCTGCTTTGCAAGTTTCTATAAACGCCCCCCAAGTTGTGCGGCAATATTTTCCGAATCTAATTTTTTATTTTCAAACTAATTTTTATACTCTTTAACAAACCTAAAAAGAACCCATCTCTCCAATAAAAGAACTCACTACCGCAGGATCCCAATTCGCACCCGAGATTAAATGGCCTCCTTTAGCCACTTGGTGTGTAATATACTATTATTATATTACGACTATAATCATGGTACGATAGTTAGCAAGATCACTGCAATGCAAGGTTCCCGGTTGGATTTAGGATAGAATCTAAATTTTTTTGACTTTTTCATTAAACGTTAACTCGATAACGATTGCCACCATTACAATAAAAACAGGGTCACAGGCATATCGAAGGTCAGCCTGGAAAGCTACATAAGATGCAGAAACCAATGCACAGAGAACTAAATGAAATAAATTAGTATGTTTCCTCACAAAAACAGAAACACAAACAGAATTCTTGGGTTCAAATCTAAATCAAAGAACAAGATTTTTATCTTGTTAAATTAAATTTTGAAATAATCGATTTCTTGTAACAAATTGGATTTTTAATTCGATAAATAATTAAAAGGTCATGATGAATCAATATCGAAGTATGGTTTGTCACGCAAAATTGCAACCGCAATGGGAAATGGAAATGCGTTCGAGGCTATAAATGACTGCATCGAGGATTTTACTTCTCGTTTCGATAAAGGAGTTGGTTTGTTTTAAAAATCTGAGAATAAAGATAGTGGTAACGGTTTAATTTTTTTAGGTGCAATAGCTCTTTCAAAAACAGGAACAATTGGTCTCAATTTTACTACACCTCAAATGCCATGGGCGTATCAGAAAGGAGAAGATATTTATTTTGGTATAGAACGAAATCAGAATGAAACTGAGAAAGTCTAAAATATTACGACTTTCTTTATAACCATAAATAAATTGTTATAAAATTTAGTAGTTTGATTACTTACATTCCATTTATTAATCAAAATTTCGCCAACATTTATCATTTATTTTCGTTACGAAAGCGAAGTTAAATTATTTTAATTTCATTTTGAATAGAAAAATCTTAAAATAATCTCAAATATTATAATTCAGCTCAGCAGAGGCCGTGCAGGCCCAAGGCTTCATTAGTCACAAATTTTTCCGAAACTCCTATTGCGTAAATACCGCAACTTACATTTATCGCACCTAAATACACTTTCAGGTTTCATTGTTTATTCCCAACAAAATTTTTAATGCAGTATTTTTATGATTTAGATAATCTTTTCAGCAACTTCTGCTTTCATAACAGAAAGTGATCAAGCACATGGAAATATTTTAAATTCAATTTTTTGTTGTTTATATTTTGCTCAGAGAGCGGAGAACATAACAAAATATTATTGGAAAAGAAACAGTGGCGGAGATAACTAACCCCCCCCCCCACGTATAAAAATTAAATACATTTAAAGCATTACGTGATCTGCGGGGGTTCCATCTCTGCCACTCCAAAGAATGCGTATTTTTTATTAAATTTTATGTTCAATTTTATTGAGATTTGCATCAGCACATCAAGTAATAATTTATTTAAAGCTAATTAAGTAACAGTTGTTTTTATGAACAATAAAAACTGTAAGTATATCTACAAACCAACGTTTAAAGATATAAAACGTAATTTCTGATTTCCCAGAACAAAAATGTAATTACTATTATACTTATGGACCAGTCGACAAGTGTTTTATTGAATAACTAAATGGGGGCAAGCTGGAATAAATTTTATTATCTTTATTTGGGATTTCGGGATTTCGCCGCCATAGTGGAAAAATCACAAGAAGTATGACATTTTTACGAATATTCGTGATAATCTCGGTTTGAGTGTTATCCGTTATGTTATCCGTTGATCTGTTGATACGTTGATCCGTTAATTTGTTGATTTGTTGATACGTTGATCCGTTGATACGTTGATCCGTTGATACGTTGATACGTTGATACGTTGATCCGTTGATACGTTGATACGTTGATCCGTTGATACGTTGATACGTTGATACGATGATACGTTGATACGTTGATACGTTGATACTTTGATACGTTGATACGTTGATACGTTGATACGTTGATACGTTGATACGTTAATACGTTGATCCGATGATACGATAGAAATCTCTATATAGGTGAAAGATATTGGGTTAAATATTATATTTGGTCTAGCAATTTTAGAGCAAGTTTTAAGTTTCAGCAAGTATATATATTGATCTACCATGAATTCTTCTATAGATAACGACAACATTGAGGAATGTTCCATATGTATTGAAGAAATTGGGCAAGAGATGGGATGTCCTAGCAATTGCACCCATAAGTTTTGCCTCGATTGCATAGAAAATTGGGCAAGAGAACAAAAAACTTGCCCCATTTGCAGGCGAGAATTTGGACACATTATCATTTATAATGAACGAGCAAACCGAATTGCAAATTTAGCATCGCCAGTTGATACTCCAGCACTTATTGACTCTCGTAACGATGAAGTGCAGCACGATCGTACCGATAATGACAATGCACCCGATCAAGTGTTCAATGCCAATAATTATGATGCTCATAATAGTTATTCTATGCGAGGTACGACCTATTATATGCCATACGGCATTAACGATTATTATGATCCAAACAATCAGTATTATACCAATGTGCAATATAATAATAATGATTTTCAGAATTATTATTATGATCCAAACATTCGCTATAGCGATACTCAATGTAATAACCATCACCATTATGACCACAATGGTCACCATTAATTAATAATAATAAATTACTATACCTATATATTTGAACCTTATTTAAGTTTTTTTAAATTTTAACAACTTTTATTTTTTTTCAGAAATAGGATTCATCACTAGTGATGAAAAAAAAAGTAATACAATCTGCTGCAAATAATGAATTAAATACTACAATTTGCAGTACTACATGCTCCAAGCGCAATTTCTAACATAAATTGCTACAGGATTTTAGCGAGTGTTTTGTAGTAAAATGTTTTATAAATTGTAGCTAGAAACTCCCTACAAATTTGTAGCAGTTAGTGCAGAACCGTTTTAAAGAACATTGCTACCATAGTTGCAACCCAAGTATATTAATCGTATATGATTTTCGTCTATTAAACGTAGCAATAGGCCCATAAAAATAAAAAATATAGGTTAATTACTTTTTTTAGACTGCGAATGTTTATATCTGTAATTATCAAGTCCTGCATTATTATAATTTTAAATTTATATTTAAGAAATACGTACTTTTTTGGTTTCCTCTGGGGTTCGAACGTATTACCTCTAGATCTGTAGCTGAACACTATTACCATTTCGCCAACTAGCCCTATGTTATAATATCCACCTTACATAAACTATAAGTAGTATTATTACAAGTACCATATTAAAACGATATTAATCTAAATTACTTTTAAATCTACTCTATATATATATAAAAGGTGGAACTCGCTTTAGCGGCAGTTCTTAGGCTTCTATACAGCTACCTTTCTGGTGTGGAAAGTTGTTATTATCTGGTTATTTTTGGTCGCCATATAATGTAACATCACATAATCAGATAATCTGCACTAATTAAATTTTTGCGGTTGGTATTTATCAATTACTACATAAGCAGCGATGCCAACCGTACTATAATTGTAGTACGCATACTATAATTTTACCTTCTGTGCTGTACAACAGAAGGTACAAATTATAAAATGCTTACTATAATAAATTATAGTACGGTTGGCATCGCTGTACATAAGTAATAATAATCAAACTTTTCCATTCCATTCGTAACTTTACTTTTCTGTAATTTCCGGTCCATTTTTTGAGGTGGTCCATCCCCTTCCTTCTCTTTTAAGTATTTACAACTTAACTTCACTATCCACATTAAGCCACTGCTGTGGTTAAAATAAAATATAAATTTGAATTATACATGTGGTGCCGATTTTTCGTGTCGAATTTTGGTGTCGGTTTTTGGTGTCGATTTTTGGTGTCGGTTTTTGGTGTCGATTTTTGCGAGGTAACGACCGTAAAAACATGTTCCATGTTAATAATAAATAATTAGTGCAGATTATCTGATTATGTGATGTTACATTATATGGCGACCAAAAATAACCAGATAATAACAACTTTCCACACCAGAAAGGTAGCTGTATCGGCAATTTACATTACCGTTGGTAGCGCCATCAGCAACAACAACATGGCCGTGTTTAGACGTATATTTCGAAATTCAAAATCATATTCTAATGAAAATTTGCAACATTTCAGTATGGTATTAAATTTATTATAATATGTTTTGTTAATTAGTTGATTTTGTTATGTCTTGAGCCTGAAGAACGAATTTTTATTTTCATTTAATACGTCACTTACTAATTTAAAATTCTCCCGCATGGTGGCGTTTGCTTAATGTAAATTGCGAATAGAAGCCTAATAACTACCGCTAAAGCGAGTTCCACCTTGTTTGTATATTATTAGGGCCTAATATAATCTAATCTATAATTACTAAATTCATCATCTACTAACTACTTTCAATCAAGCAACTGTCCAATATTTTCAATCACCCACAATTTAATAAATGAATAAATTAATGTATTAACGTATCAATGGATCAACGTATCATTGGATCAAACGTATCATTGTATCAACGTATCATTGTATCAACGTATCATTGTATCAACGTATCATTGTATCAACGTATCATTGTATCAACGTATCATTGGATCAACGGAGATATATCTATATAGGTCGGAACATTAATGAAATGATTATCAAATATTTTCGCTACAATTTTATCATTTCATACAATTTTCAATTATACCATCGCAATGTCAACCTTCTTAAGAGTAAAACGTCGTTTGGAAGAGGATTTGGTAGACTCTTTTCTGGTTAATACCAAGAGAAGAAAAATCGACTGCGCAGAAACCAATATCTCCAGTTCACCAGTAATTTTCAATTTCTTCGGAAGTGGAAACACTTCTGACCAAGTTTTCAAGCACATCAGAAAGACGCCGTTACGCAATATCAAACGAAGATCTTTCGATGCAATGGAAAAGGTGAAAAACGAATGGCGTGACAACTGTAAAAATGAAAAGTATAAAGTACTTAGTAGTTTTCGATTCGCTGAAGCACATAGTTGTACGATCGTTGACGTGGAATGTTTTAAGGACGACGACGACGATTCCGATCTGGAAGAAAATTTTATATATGACTATTACGTCATGAACAACGTGGAGTTTGGCGCAGCAACGTTCGATGACGTCACGAGTATACATCCTTTGCATAACGGCCAGTTAGATGGTCGTTCTGAATATGACGCAGCTAACGAATCCTTTGATTCAAATGCGGAAAATTGTGATGCCAATGACTACCCCGATTATCAAGATCTGGGAGATTACGGAGAAAACTTTTTTAAAGAGGAATACGGCAGCGAAGACGATGAAAGAGAATTTGATGAGGATGAAACTCCAAGAAACTGGAGATCGAAGCAATCGTATTACGACGACTTTGATGAAGATTTTGGTAAAGATTTTGGGGATGATGTTATGGATTACTCCGACTGAAAATAAGACATTTTAATGGTTTAGATTATTATAGTTAATAGTAAAATAATAAACTAACACACATAATTTTTATTTTTAAATCTTTTTACATCTTTTTGTACTTAATACTGATATCTACATAATATTTTATGAATGTTGCGTTATAAGTTTTTGTATCTTATTAGGGTCTAATATAATCTAATCAATAATTACTAAATTCATCATCTACTAACTACTTTCAATCAAGCAACTGTCCAATATTTTCAATCACCCACAATTTAATAAATGAATAAATTAATGTATTAACGTATCAATGGATCAACGTATCATTGGATCAAACGTATCATTGTATCAACGTATCATTGTATCAACGTATCATTGTATCAACGTATCATTGTATCAACGTATCATTGTATCAACGTATCATTGTATCAACGTATCATTGTATCAACGTATCATTGTATCAACGTATCATTGGATCAACGGAGATATATCTATATAGGTCGGAACATTAATGAAATGATTATCAAATATTTTCGCTACAATTTTATCATTTCATACAATTTTCAATTATACCATCGCAATGTCAACCTTCTTAAGAGTAAAACGTCGTTTGGAAGAGGATTTGGTAGACTCTTTTCTGGTTAATACCAAGAGAAGAAAAATCGACTGCGCAGAAACCAATATCTCCAGTTCACCAGTAATTTTCAATTTCTTCGGAAGTGGAAACACTTCTGACCAAGTTTTCAAGCACATCAGAAAGACGCCGTTACGCAATATCAAACGAAGATCTTTCGATGCTATGGAAAAGGTGAAAAACGAATGGCGTGACCAGGGGGCGTGACAACTGTAAATAATTTTATAATGTGATATCAGATAATCCGATAATTCGGAACCGAGGGATACCAACTTAAAAAATATTCTATATAAGTAAATTTTAGTGACAAAACATTTAGATTTTCAGATTAGTATCTTTATTATCGGATAAAAATTATTTTTTCAGATACCTATAAGAAAAAGTTGTTATTATCTGGTTATTTTTGATCGCCATATAATGTAACATCACATAATCAGATAATCTGCACCAATTAAATTTTTTGCGATTGGTAATTATCATTTACTATATAAGTAATAACAATCAAACTTTTCCATTCTATTAGAAATTTTACTTCTCTGTAATATATGGTCCTTTTTTTGAGGTGGACCAATCCTCTCCTTTCTCTTTTATTTATAACTTAACTTCACTAACCACATCAATAAAAAATTATTTTTTCACATCAAAGTAAAACAAGTAGTTTATATAGGGAGACCTCTTCGAAAATATCTTTAACTTAGTAAATTTCTTTCGAACATTTGCGTATTTATAAATTGCATTAGCGAATCGAAGCAACGGATTAACAGATTAACGCAATACTATATAGACGAAGTATTTAAAATATAACAACGTATCAGTTGATCAACGTTATGATTGGCTCTGAAACATGCGGACGGACACGAAGCCAGACCATAAGGCTTCTTTCTATACCTTGTATAGAAGCCTAAAAGTAGCGCACTGGCTACCCAGTTCTTAGACCTCTATACACACAGAGTATTTCCAACACGATTTGAAACGCTCTGTATGATTTTGAATTATGCGGACAGACAGACGGACGGACAGACGGACAGACGGACACGGAGCCAGATCATAAGGCTTCTTGCTATACTTTGTATAGAAGCCTAAAAAGATAAGGGTTTTTATGCAACGCTTTTATGCAACGTTTTTATGCAACGATTTCATGCAACGATTTTATGCAACGTTTTCGATAATAGGATAATCTGACAACCAATAAAAAATTCTATTATATAAGTCAAAGGGAATGCAATATAAATTAAAAACCAAAATTGGTAAACATCGATTTATTAATTTAAAAAGGTAGTTCTCCAAGATTTTCTTCGTTTTAAAATATAAGGTTGGTAATCCCTTATCCATAAAACGTTTTGCAATTTCATTGGCTATTGGTTAAAAAATAAGGCTTCTTGCTATACTTTGTATAGAAGCCTAAAACCAATCATTAATTTGATTTAAAATTGTTATTCAAAAACGTTCCATAAAAAGTTTGCACATAAAGTTTTATGTTTTACTTATATGGAGTAAAAGAGTACGGATTATCTGACCCGTAATCAGATAATCAGATAATCAGATTATTGCTTTCTTCGGATCACCGGATCATTGGATCACCGTATCATAGGATTATAGCCTATATATATATTTATAGGACGTTGATGTCTATATATTAAGTAAGTTAAAGAAGTTGTACTATCACGATCACAATTTGGAGAATTAAGTACTATAAAAGTAATTGAAGTAAAAAATAATTTAATACTATTGTCCAAAAATTACTACCATTCTACCTTTAAATTCAATAGCTGTTCGAGAGTTAACATCTAATCATTACCTTTCAACTTTGATCATAACACAAAATTTAATGAGATCCTGACGGTTAATACATAGTTTCGCCTAGAGATGAGGACTCATTTAAAAGTTATCTTTAACCGAAAAAGGATTTTACGTTTTCCGACTGTTATAATTAGCGGAGCTTCTTTAATCTAAGAACAGATGGAATAAAAGCAAACAAAGGAGTGCGACCACAACGGGATACATCCTCAGATACTGAAAGTACACAGAAAGAAAAAAAAGACGAAAAACATCTACTGAACGTTCGAGAAAACACAAAACTCGACAGCAACAACTACAAGAGAAATAAGAACCTTCAACAATCAAGACCACCAGCAACAACTTCAACTGAAAGAAGCAGAAAAAGAAGAACGCTACAGCAACCATCGACAGATCTGGCTACTGTTTTAGAATCGGTACAATTACAAGAGGAACAAGAACCTTCAACATCAAACCCACCAGCAAAAACTTCAACCGAAAGAAACAGAAAACGAAGAGCGCTACAGCAACCATAGACAGATCTGGCCACTGTTTTAGAATCGGTACAACTACAAGAGGAACAAGAACCTTCAACATTAAAACCACCAGCAAAACCTTCAACTGAAAGAAGCACAAAAAGAAGAGCGCTACAGCGATCATCGACAGATCTGGTCACTGTTTTGGAATCGTAACTCCTCATGATGCGGGTGAAATGACCGAGAAATGTTCAAATTGTGATGCTATTTTTTGGAAAAATGAATTTTGCAAGAAAAGTTTTTGTCATAATGGAAAAGTTAAACTGTCCAAATTATCGCCAGGATCCAAATTGGATACACTGGCGATACATCTGCAAGCGGATTACCATTTGTACTACATAGACGACAATTTCCGATAATGTTGGCATTCGCTATAACTATAAATAAATGTCAAGGGCAGAGCTTTGACAAAGTTGGTATAAATATCGATAGGCCTTTGTTTAGTTACGGACAGTTATATGTAGCATTATCAAGATGTCGAGCAAAGGATGGAATACAAATT
Organism: Podabrus alpinus; assembly: GCA_932274525.1. NCBI lineage: Eukaryota > Metazoa > Arthropoda > Insecta > Coleoptera > Cantharidae > Podabrus > Podabrus alpinus. Next base: position 58,861,422 of record OW026454.1, on the reverse strand, counting down.
CAAAGTACAAGCGACATAACAAAAAAATGTCGTATGGAAAGAAGTTTTATAACTCGCAAGATTTCTCATTTATATGGAATTACGAGGTGGCGAAATGGGGGTGGCCAAGAAGGTCATTGGCCGAGTAGTTAGAGCAATCGACTACTGATGCTAAAGGCATTGGTTCGAGTCCAGTAGGAGTCAATTTTCTTTCGGACTTTCTTTCCTCCAATGAACCGTCTTCGTGCTTCGGAGGGCACGTTAAACCGGCGGTCCCCCTGATTTGAGCTGATCTAATATGTCAAACAGGGTAATAAAAAAAAATCACCCCTACTCCCCATCGACTACGCAATCGCGGGACTTCTCAGAACTCGGTCATCGAACGGACGTCCCTGGTTCGTGGTGCCGGCCATTGTTGGGGAGTTTTGGTCGGTGGTGAGGGCGAGAGACCGCCTAACGGCTGCGGTCATACTTAGCAGTGTCGACATTGTGGGTCAGGCTGGGGGTGAGCAACAAAGTGGAAGCAGTACAATGGGCCCGGTAGAGTGGCCTAAGTGCGTGCAAGTTAATACTTTCCCCTCCCCCTCCCCCGAAATCCAAAATCGAATGGGGGCGGCTCAACCGTAAATCGGCCGGGAATATTGGGCTGCGAAGCGGCCCAAGGGGGTTGGGCCGCCGAAGGCGGCCAGGGGGGCGGAGCCCCCCTAGTATTTTATAAAGTCAACCATATAATTCATTTTGTAAGTTTTTTATTTAATTTTTTTTAAATAAAAATTTTTTAAATAAATTTAAAAATTAAAAATAGTCAAATATTATCAAATAGAAAATTTGATAATATAAACGTCTAATAAACGATAGTGTGTTACTTGGGTACCATAGTTGCAATAGTGCAATTTACCGCCAGTTTTTCCTACAAATTGTAGGAATACTTACAAAATTGATTAAGAAAATTTATTATATTGATGCAATTACTACAATTTTGTAGCATTATGTGATTTTTAAAGTAAGAATGTATTTTAAATAACTTCAGCAATTTAGTTCATCACAACCTACTAGAATTTATACCACATTTTCTTACAAAATATATGAAAATTTAAAGAAGTAAGTTGCTACAAACCTGAGGAACAAAATACACATGACTTCAAAATAATGTACTACAAAATTTTTAATTATTCGTAATTAATGTAACATTTTTTGAATTAACCAGTTTGCTACAAAAATTCATTATATTTTCTAAAACCATTTTTTTCAGTGTATGTCAAGAAAAACTTCCTTTGCAGATTAGCGCATTGGGATTGGGGAGCTAACCACATCAAGCCACTGCTATGGTTAAAATAAATAAAAAATTATATTTTCACATCAAAGTAAAACCAGATCATAAGGCTTCTTGTTATACTTTGTATAGAAGCCTAATTAGAAAGTCCATTTTAAATTTAAAACAAATTTTAATTTTATTATACATACGATGTGTTTACAATGACAATTTCGAGGGTTCTGATTAGGTTTGAATTATGCGGACGGACAGACAAACAGACGGACACGGAGCCAGATCATAAGGCTTCTTACTATACTTTGTATAGAAGCCTAAAGGGTACTAATTAATGGACATCGTTATACAGTTAGCATTTGATAAATATTCAACATTTTGCATTTCACTTTCATTTTGCTCTATTTTGGTACACCCGTGCCTTCCTGAGGGCTAAAATGAATAAAATGATAAATAACTGGTTTCTATCACTTCAGTACTAATCTGCTGTTTTCAAAATAATCATCAAAACCATCTCATGTTACTCACCTGTTGTTGACAAGACACCCGAATTATCATCTGCATAGGTTCCACTACCAATTTGTAATGTATTCAGCGCCGTGGCAAGCTCTTCTGGCGCCTGAGGCAAATTGGAATATGTGCGCCCCCCTCCCGAAAGATTCTTATCATTTTGAAAATTTTAAACTATTATTTATTGGGTTTTGTCGAGGTTTAGCGCCCCCATTGTGATCACCCTTGCTACAGCGTTGGCTTAGAGTAATTAAAACAAATGGATGCTTATCTGGAACTCATTTAAGCTGCCGGGATCGGGGGGTATGGGGGGTATTCCCAGGTACACTGAATTGATTGCAAAAGAAAAACTTTCACTTTTACGTCCCTCGGTATTAAGAAGAACAGTACTGGGATAGTTATGAAAATATCACCTGCTGCCCCCCCCCCCCCCTACCGGATTACAAACAAAAATGGCCCCCCGGTCATGTAATATCGATTTTTATCGTTGGGAACTTCTGAAGATCTTATAAAAAAATACGCATAGTATGTCAGAATCACCGTTTCCATGGTAACATTACCTCTTCGAACATGGTGATTATTTTTATCGGTAGGAATTTTTCTTTTCAATTTAGATACATTTGAATAACTGTCGCGGTGATAACGTGATATTTTTACCGGTTACTCAAGAAGGAGTAAGAAGGAACAAGAACGCGGGGGTTGGAATCAACTTTCCTAAAATCCCCTTTCTTATCATTGGACCAAAATTAAAGAGGAGAAAATTCCTTACAAAACATGATGACATGAAACATGACAAACATGAACCTCGCTTTGTTTTGTTCACCATCGATAGGGAAGTTTAAATGTATGAAATTTTTATTTAGAATAAGAATTATTCAAAACCTTCTGCAATTGTTTTTCTGGATTTTCTTTTTATTTCATAAATACTTAGTATGATGTAGGCAAATTTTGTTAATCTGTTTTATAGAGAATTTTGTACTCTTCAATTTTGATTTGATGATAATTTTCACTAAAAATGGAAGTAAGTGAGTTATCGACGAAAAACTACTGTAGAGGATTAAAATCCCCACTTGGGGAGAAGGCCGACAAGGTATTTTAAGCGATGTTGCAAATAAAATCGTGGTGAAATTTTCGAATTAAATCAAATTTGAATATATGCCCCCCCCCCCAAAGATTCCAATCATTTTGAAATTTTTAAACTACTATTTATTGGGGTTTGTCAAGGTTTAGCGCCCCCATTGTGATGGCGCCTGAGGCAAAATCCTCAGTCGCCTCACCCTTGCTACGGCTCTGGATGTATCACTACTTCTTCGAACCATTATTCCGCTCGTTCTTCCAGTAGAGGTAGCTGCTGCCTCATGGCCATTTTCATCTACGGCAACAGCTTCAATCGTTCCCACTCCACCTTTATTCTGCGAAAAAATTGCTATTCCAAGTAAATCAAAATATGTTGTCTTTATCCATTCGGGCCCAATTTTGGTAATTTCTTATTTCTCTTCTTCCCGCACAACATATTTAAATTTGTAGCTGGCCTGTTGTAAAAAAAGGTTGCTTATCCCTGGTCTAGACCATCTTGCCTACAAGGTGAACTCAAAAGTAGAAACTAAGAAAATTTTTTTATTGAACTTCTTGCATCAACATTTTCTTTTGAAGCTTAAATGCTTTGATAGCTTATATATATTTTTCTTCATACATTTGACTCACGCCATCAATCAAAGATTTAAGCTTCAAAAGAAAATTTTGATGCAAGAATTTAGTCAGTTTTCGGAAGCAAAAGCTGTCCGTTGTCTTTGGCAGAAATTCTTCTTGAAGTATTTGGATTTGGTCAACAGTTGACTGGAGTTTGTCACCTTATTACGCGCATCGGGCGCACCCTTAGATTTTGCGTTTATGATCTATTAAACTTATATTTTAAATTTCGAATCGATCCGTTGAAAATTACTCTTTGAGAAAACATTTTTAGGTCGGGTTGTAAAAATAAAAGATTAAAACATTCGCTCAACTAATAAATTTACGTTTTGCAAATGCACAATAATCTTAAGAATTGTATAGTTAGGAAAGTATCATCAAATATTTTAATACACGTACAATAAACCATACGGTAGATGAGGAAGTGTTAATAATGTTGACGTAGCATTAATCCATAATTCACCTCATCAGCAATAAATTCTCTATTCATTAACGTTGCAAACTAAACGTCAACTCATACCTATACTTTACTATAATCTTTCAAACGACTGAGAGAAACTTTTATGCGATCCATAAATCCACGTCGGCCGTCGATACAAAAAACGGGCACGTGCGATGGTAAGACCATGGGAACGAATGCATTCGACATCGTTATCTTAGACAGGCATCGACTTGCAAACTCATGTGTTAATTTTTAACATGGAAAGCATAGCGATTTCGCAATTTTAAAACTTCGATAAAAACCAACAAAAAGTGCAAAAGTTAGACCCTTTTCGTCCGACCAGACGAGCAAAAAATTGTTTTGCTCGCACGTGTCCTGCAAAACTTCTCGATACACTTTGCATGGAGAAAGAAGAAAGTGTGCTCTCACACTCTAGGTATTGTCCAATTAAATCACGTCTCCCTTCTTTCTAAATTTATAGGACCCAATTACAAGGATCCAAATCAATCAGTAAGTGGGAAAAATCCTAAATCAGAGTAGGGAGAATGCATAAATTGAGCTACAAATTGCATATTCAGAGAGATTCACTTGGAATCTGATACTACCTTTTTCGTATCTTAGCGCTTCCAAAAGCGGAATTAACTATCGAGGTCTCACATTTATTAGAGATCTTTAAATAAATACAAGTCATTTGTGCTAAAAATTAGTGTGTGTCAACTGCAGGTACTATCGAACAATTAATATCGTCAATTGTTATTAAACAATTCATATTATATCAAACCAGAATATCGTCAATTGTTATTAAACAATTAATATTTTATCAAACCAGAATATCGTCAATTGTTATTAAACAATTAATATTTTATCAAACCAGAATATCGTCAATTGTTATTAAACAATTAATATTTTATCAAACCAGAATATCGTCAATTGTTATTAAACAATTAATATTTTATCGAACCAGAATATCGTCAATTGTTGCTAAACCTTCAATATTTTATCGAACATTAATATCGTCAATTGTTGCTAATATTTAATAAGTGATCGAACAATTAATATCGTCTATTGTTACTAAACATTGAATCAATTATCGGACTTTTTATACCATCTGCTTATCACGTTAATCACGTCGAGTTATTGCTTGCCGCTCATAAGGCAAGTACGTAGCATTGCTTTTATCGAATGGTACAAAACAGGTGTTGCACTTCCAACCCATGTGTGCATTCCAATCGTTTTTTTTATCGGACACCACATTAACATTTCTTACTTAGACATTGCCGGCTTGAATTATTTGTCACTTCGCGAATAACTAACATAGTGAATTATTTCGTACGGAGACCCCTATTTTATCGTGAAATACAGTGCGTGAACCACCCTGTTATTTCACCACCTTCCGATTTGAAGAGTTTTTGGGAAGCTGGTTATTACGCTGCCCTTCTGATATGGTTTGAGACATCACATTCAGCTTCATTCTACGTTCTGAAGACGAAATCTCACTCCTGAAGGACCCGTCATCGACTTTACCTAGAGGTCGAACATCAACACCCAAATTAAGTAAGAAACCTTTTTATATTTTTAAGATTGTGATGTTAATTGGTCCTATTGACCACTAGTTGTGTTTATGAACGTTCAGTTCAACCCTGGAAGACGATATCGCAACCATTTTGTATACCTTTTATTTAACTTAATATTATTATCTATTATTAACGTAACTTTTACCACGCCATTCGAGCGTTCAGAATGTAACCAAACAATTTAACGTAACGTTTCAAGTTTAGTATTGTAGCTAAAGTTTGTTTGTCCCGTTGTTGGGAATTTTGATGATCAATTGCATTGATTAAGTTCCATGATCAATTTTATGAATCATAGTTTTGAATATTATCAAGTTGCGCTTAAGTAACTATTTATTTTGGTGGAGTGCTGTATTCAATACGCCCCCCTTTCATGCAAATTAACCTTTTGTATTTTTGTAAGAGTAATTGTTTTACGAGTATTAGTTTCGCAACGGAAACCACACGGAAAGGTTCCGTCAACTGTACATATTTATTTTTATACAAGACATGTAAATTTGATAGTATCTTGTGTAAACTTTGTCAACTCCCCCCTGATATTATTTTATTTAATACATTTTTATTATTTCCCAACTTTGTGTGTTATTATTATTGTTGTGTTAATGTTTATTTAGCTATTTTCACCAACGGAAAGTTCGCCTCCTGTAAAGGTAAGGTCATTGAGCGAGGTTTTTCCGGAGTGAGAGTTCGCTGTAAGATCATCAAGTTGTCGCGTACCAGCTTGGAAGGTGTGATAACCAGTCCCCTTCAAAGAGATTCATTTCTTCGTATGCGTGGCGCCCATTTAAACTCCCGCGTGTATATTAACCCCACCGATTTTGACTTAACTCCCCCCCCGTGTAAATTATTCACACCGATTTTGACAATTTTTAGAATCGCGATCGAGGATTGCCCGGTCGTCGATAGGAAATACACGCTTTGCGACGTGCCGTCACACGACCCTTTCGTTCCATTCATCAACCCACCCCTTCGCGACTTTGAGCTAGCCAACCTTTTATTACCTGTTGGAAAGGTGTCGTGGATGCAGAACGTGGTGTAACAAGTTTTTCGGACTGGAGTCCGAAGTTTTTTTTATGAAATGCAATCTTTGGTTTTTGTTTTTTTACTTATAGTCTCCTTGCGTTTAACCTCCTTTTTTATGCATTGGGGAGGGGGAAATCTTCAAAAGACACCACCCAGATGTTGTCGGATAGTAGTGTGATATTTTTACCCACTGAAACCCCCTCCTTATTTTCATGCATTTTCCTGTGTTACTTCAAGCAATAAGGGAATTGATGTATCTTCCTTTTCTTCCTCCTCACTTTCTCTTTCGTTTTCTTCATTGCCTTCTCTGCGTTAGTCCTTCTCTTTGTGCTTCATGACTTGTCTAATAAGTATACTCAGTGATGAGTTTCCAGAGTTCTTCACTCTTGACCGTGAGGACATGATGTTTTGGGACGTCATGGTCTTCCCCAATTTCCGATTTACTTCGTCTCTTCTATCCCGCTTCCACCTGGTGCATAAAAGGACAGTATGGATGGAAGTGTCTTCTCGATCACAGTATATCCTAGCTTGGAGGACTATGGGCATTATTCACGCCACGACCAAAACCGTATTGTCGGACACCGTGCGGTATTCCCTAACTATTTTCAGAGCCATTTTCATTTGCACCTTTGGTACCGCAATGTGATTCACAATGTAATAGTTTTCATTTACAGCGCCGGGAAATTCCCTCTTTCTTTTAAATAAGTTTAGAAAAATAGGACTTTCTATTTTTCTTGGTTCATTAGGAAGATATGATTTCGTTTGCCTGTAACGGTTGTTAATTACTGTATTTTGGTTTACGTTTTTCTTTTCAGGTTTTTAATCATATTTCGTATGGTTTTGTGTAACAAAACAATTTATTTCTATTTTTCGTATCTTGATATTTAATTCTAATATTTGAATCAATTGATCAAAATTTAATTACGATGTGTGTATTTTTAGCGCCTGTTAGGTAGGCTACTTTAATGTCATTTAGAAAGGGTCGATAATCAATATTGCAGTTCCCTTTTTAAGAAACTTTTACAATAAAGGAACATCGATTTCTTTAAAAAAATCAAGGTTGTAAATTTTGTGCTCCGTTAAAATTATTAATTTCAACCGATATTCTTCAAAGTTTTAACAATAAAAGTTTTGAGTGAGGTATCACATAAAGTCATACGAATCGTGAAGGTGTTTTCGACATCTAATTATTGTATTCGAGGATTTATATATAATCAATTATCCAGAATCGGGTTGGTGGTGAGTGCAAAGCAGTTCCGCCATTTTGAAAATCCGAACAAGGCTCCTATAATTTTGCCATTTGTATCATCGAGGATCTATGGTATTTAAAAGAATAGGCCGCAATAATCCAGATCAATCGTTCACTATAAGCAGGAGCGAAAATAGTACGCCCACTGTAATTCCAAGATTATTTATCGATCACATGTGTGCAATTTATCAGTGCAGAAGTTTTTCACGAAGTTCAACAAAGCTAGCTGGTGATATCTGAGATTTTTTATTATTTATTATGCATGTCAATCTTTTGAGATGCAGTGAGAATACAATGAGAAAACCAATATAATTACCTACACCTTGTTCATTATTTTCAGAGTGAAAACGGTTGGTTGCCCAAAAAAATTTATTTAACAAAAGTTGTAGCCCGTTAAATTCCCTATCCGGTTTGGGCCGTTAGTTTTTCTCTTAGACGTTTCGTTTAAGAGATACGGGGTTCGCAAGAAAATTAAAAAAAAACCTGAATTTTTTAAACATTTTTTCCCTTAATTGTAATTTAATTTATAACTCGAAATCCGTTGATTCTAGACGATAAGGGGTTATAACCTAATTTGTAGACAAGCGAATGATCTTTAAAAAAGTTCTAACCCATTAACCTTAAAAAATCAATAATATCGGAGCTATGGCCGTTTGAAATCAGAAATTCAAAAAATTGCTTTAAAGGGAGGTACCCCCCAAGGGTTTGGACTTGGGCAAAAATTTTATTTGAAAATTTGTCTTAGAAAAGTGTCCTTTATCACCACCTCAAAGGTTCTCCACGGTCACGGGGACACCCGTATATTATATTGGTTTTCAACCTCGTATAAGTGTGTTTCTTTCAATTATTTTTTTATTATATATTTTCGAGGAATGCAGATTATTTCCGACCTCGTCCGATCAATCGAACAGTTAGAAGTCTACGTCACAGCTACACAAATTGTAAGTAATTGAAGATTACTTACTATATGAGATTTGAACTAACCATTTTGTGTCAATTAACTAACCACTTAGTAATAGAATTTAATAAGAATCTTAGATACCAGTATCGAGACACGTGGAGTCTATACTACCACCATCAGTTTATTTCCAACCTGTTCAAATATTTTATCTGTTATTATATTTAAGATTTTTCATATTGCTCATAATAAACGAGAATTTTGTCACGTCATTGTGTTTTCCGATCTTAGTGTGTACTCAAGATTTTATTTTGTTTATGTTTTAATTTTGATACGAAATAAAAAGATTAAGTTAACACTGAAAGTTTCATTTCATATCTGGCGCCCAAGGATACGGTTAATAACAGTGTAACCGCCAACCGTCCTTTGGAACACTTTTCCTAGGAACGGCTGAAGTTATTTAACAAATAAGCAAATTTGCTGATCGAACACAAAATCCCACTTAGGCACTTATCGATCTACTGAGAATATTTATAGATTATGCTGCCACCACCGTTCGACCGATTATGCCCACCGTAGAGTTCTGTTCTCAAAAAAAAAACCTATCAATTTGGTAAGCGACTTCCTGGTAATGAGCCCCAGACACTCCCCGTTTTGACGTTACGTCCCCCGACTAAATGTTGAAGTTGAAACTTCGGTGCGGGCAAAACGACACTAAGCTCGACACTGAAAATAAAATGTCCTTTTCCTCAACAGGAAAAACGAAAACACTGAATTTTAAAACCAATATTTATTACTAGGGATAAATTTATAACAAATACATATACACTTTGAATCTCCCTTAAAATTTAGGGTGACCCTTTTAAACACATATAGATATACAACCTAAAATAACTATCCAAAAAAAATACCATCCTTCTGTTAGTAAAGAATTCAAAATTGTACTTACATAGGTGATATATTTTTTCCTTCTACCTTGGATCTCCGGACAATCCAATGCGGCCAAACAATGCCTTGTCTATTGCCCAAAACAACGACAAATTCGTAACAAATGTCTCACACTAGAGAATACACAATCTATTTACGGATTTAATAAACAAACTATTTGACCTTTTAAAACACTTAAAATACCTACACAAGTAATGACAACTCGGCAAGACACTCCCTTGTCTTATTTGCCCAAAACCAAAATAAAACTGACAGTCCGTCAAACCGTTCCGCACGCGAGAATCTACAACAGCCTCCGTCGGACTCACTGAAAGGACTCTTCTTATTAACATTAATCCCGAAAGCCCATGGCCCCCGGCCGCAGCTCAACGGGCGCACCCCCGACTTCTGACTCTACGAGCGCACCCCCGACTTCTCACTCTCGACTAATTAATTCAACCATATTTATACCTTTCACCTTCCATAGCGTGAGAATTTGCACGACTGACAAATTTCACCTATATACAGATACATCATACATCGCTTTTTTAACGAGAAGCAAATGTCTACTGATTGCTTCAATGCAATCAAATACTGATTGCTTCATCAATGAAATCGCGTAAACTGCATCGAAATATCCGGTCCAAATTATCGATGCTCCACTGTTGTCTGAAGTTAAACAGTTCACCTGAACAAAGAACAGTGTAAAAGTCAACTTCAGACGCAGGAAGTTCGCATGCAGACGAATATTGATAAAATACATAATCAATTCTCGTTCGCGTTATAAAACTTATCAGTTATTATCGCAATAATAATTTATAAATACTATATCTCAATTTAAAATATTAAAATTAATTTTTATGACTTAAAATCCCGTTTTGTTACAACAGTAAGGCAGTCTCAACTTGTATAAGCAAACCCACGATAGTTGAAAAACAACCCAGCCCTTCGACAGTGGTTAATACCTACGAGCTAGGCCGTCGTGTACTTCCCATCTACAGACAAGCAAAGAGGCACTTGAGCGGAAATAGAACGGTTTTCGCTACAACCGTGCCGAGTAATCTCTTCTTGCTCGGCCTCTCTCTTTGTCGGTCCTTTAATATTATGCATCACTTTCGTTAAGGCGGTGCCTAGAGCACCAGCTTTTTTGGCGGTCTTTAGTTATCCATAGTACACCATCCTCTTGTCCAAAATGACACCCAAACTGACTAGGGTGTTTTGCGGCTCGATGATATTGCCTATAAGAACGACATTTATAGAGTCCACTTTTCGCTTACCATTTGAAAGCAGAGCTTCGGTTCTTTCAGCTATCATTTGGAGATCATGGCGGTCCATCCGCCTTGAGAGCATCTGGAGAACAATATTGATATTTTCTCTTAAGAGCGCGCTGCGGAAAGAGGGAAGCAGTAGATATGATGTTGAAAGAAGCCTCTAATCTTTTGTAGAGTATAAAAAATTTAAAAAAATTATTTGCGCCATATCTAAGGGAACCCTTGAACCCTTTGTGCAATAAGTTGATTTTATATAGTTTAAAACTCCACTAAGGTCACTTTTTGATTTACAAGTTTTGTACAAGTTTTCTATAATTGATGATGAAATCGCTTCAAAATCAGGTTTTGTCCTTATAATGATCTGCAGAAGGCAATAACGAAGTTTCATTAAGATCGGTTGTCATAAAAATTCAAAATTATCCTTTTTCATAAATTAAATTAACCTATTTACTTTTAATTTAAAGCGCTCAAAATTGGTTATTGCCTTCAATAGTCTTTTCTTATTAATATAAGAAAAGAATTACATTGATACGACGTTTAGTTTTTTAAATTTGTACAAAAGATTAGAGGCTTCTTTCAACATCATTCCCTCTCTCTCTTTCCGCAGCGCGCTCTTAAGTCCTGTTTACGCGTACCTGCCACCACCAAAGTACTTTCGATGATACGGGAAGTCGCAAGTCCTCGTCGTACTTTTAACCTCCTAAACGGGCCCACTGTCACTATTTCTCCGCATAGTTTTGAGGTTGGACTTTGGGATTGGATGAACTCAATAGTGGCATCAAGCTAAGAAGGTGTTACATTATTGTGGTCTATATAATATTGATTTGTGAGCCTTTCGGTTGTTGATGATGATGAGCGTCCCCATCCTGCAAGGAAAGATTTATTACCTGGTCAAGTCTGTTTTCAGAGCATTCCCCAATTTTGTGACTTTCTGAAAAACCACCATGTCCTAAGGGCTCCAAGTGACTTCCCTCACATTGACAATCATATCTTCCACCTCTTTAATAAAAAAATTCTTTATTAAGAGCAATGGTGTGAAGTCGACAGCGCCGTAGCGAGCTCTTCTGGCGCGCCAGACGCAAATTCGAATATATTCGCCCCCCTCCCAAAAGATTCCTATTATTTTGAAAATTTTAAACTATTATTTATTGAGTTTTGTCAAGGTTTGGCGCTCCCATTGCGATGGCGCCTGAGGCAAAGCCCCGGTCGCCTCACCCTTGCTACGGCGCTCGCTTAGAGTAATGAAAACAAATGGATGCTTATCAGGAACTCATTTAGGCAGCCTGGACCGGGGGGTCTGGGGGGTATGGAATACCCCCCAGGTACACTTAATTTATTTCGAAAGAAAGACTTTCACTTATACTTTCCTCGGAATTTAGAAGAACGGTACTGAGATAGTTATGAAAAATATCACCTGCTGCCCCCCCCCTCCCGAATTACAAACGAAAATTGCAAAAGATTCAACGAAAAATAATAAATTTTGATGGTTCTGAATAATGGCAAGTGTACCTGGGGGGTATTCCATAGGTACCCCCAAACCTCCCGGTCGTTTAATATCTATTAAGAGGCCTTATATCCCAACAAACGTTTTCAGTAGCTGTGTAGCTGTTAATCGGCTGTTAAATGGTTATTTGACAGATAAACATAGCTGTCAGTTAGTTAACAGCCGATTTGCAGCTAAAATGTTTGAAGGGTATAGGCGTTTCAAGATAAGCGATACGCTACCTTGCGGCAAATTTTTGAACTACCTCTACAGGTTTGTTACCATGGATATGTCACATTTTCTAACCCTATTCGGTTGTTGCAATTAATTAATTCAAATTCAAAAATTAATTTTATCAAATTATTATAGTAAACAAACACATAGGTGCCGTAATACAATTAAAAATATATTTAATACATAAACACGACAGTAAATTATCGAAAAACGCACCCATTCCATTAATACCACTAATAGCCATTATGGCGCTGCGATCTTAAATTGAAACGCCTATATCTTCTTTTTATTTCATCCTCTTTGATTTTAGTTAATCATTTCATAAAATATTATTTATGTGCATCCCTGTATAAACAAAGGATAACGGTTGGCAACACGTGTTCAAACTGGTTCAAACGTCAAATAATTAATTTAGGAATTTAGGTTATGTTACACATAACATAAGCACGTTTGTTTATGCATTTACTAAACCAAATAATATAATCGTCAAAATGAGACCCGAATATTCGGCACCCCCAGAAATTGTAAGTACTACTTGATTATTTGTTACTTTGCATAACACCTACATGGAACATCAATGATGTCATTTAAGAACAAAATTATTATTTTTAGTTCTACAATGAAGAGGAAGCGAGAAAATACACCGAAAAGTAAGTAGTCTAATTCTTTTAATCTTAATTTTCTAATAACAACTTTAATTTTAGTTCACGAATTATGGAAGTTCAAGGGGAGATGACTGAACGTGCTTTGGAATTATTGTTGTTACCCGAAGATGAACCTCAGTTTTTATTAGATGTCGGTTGTGGATCTGGTTTAAGTGGAAATGTGCTTGATGAGTTTGGTCATTATTGGGTTGGACTTGATATATCTGAATCTATGTTAAGTAAGTTAAAACCCAAAAATTTTAATTTCAATTAATTTAATAGCACGTATACATAATTTATAGATGTAGCCACAGAGCGAGAAGTGTCAGGAGATTTGATATTGAGTGACATGGGAACCGGATTACCTTTTAAGGCAGGTAGTTTTGATGGAGCAATTAGTATCTCGGCTTTGCAGTGGTTATGTAATGCAGATAAAAAATCACACAATCCGGTCCAACGGCTAAATAAGTTTTTCACTAATCTCTACGCTTGTTTAGTAAGATTAAACTACTTTTTGTGCAATTACATCACATTAGTATCTGTTTTTTTAGACGCGTTCAGCTCGTGCTGTATTCCAATTTTACCCTGAAAACAGCAACCAAATTGATTTAATCACAACACAAGCAATGAAAGCCGGGTTTTTTGGTGGTGTGGTTGTTGATTATCCAAATTCTACTAAGGCAAAGAAAATGTACCTGGTTTTAATGACCGGTGGAAATATGCCTTTACCTACAGGATTAGGTACAGAACAAGCATCTGCTTTTCATGATAGACAACGTCAAAAGAAATGTAATAGGAATAAGCCATTAAAGAAAAGTAGGGATTGGATTTTAGAAAAGAAAGAACGCAGGAGAAGGAAAATGTTAGGAACCAGACCAGATACCAAATATACTGGAAGGAAACGTCCAGGAAAATTTTAAAATAAGTGCATTATTTAAAAATTGTTATTTTGTTAAGAACTAAAGTTGTTTTGCAAAGAATATTTAATTTTATTTGATTATACCTTCAACATATTTCTAAATTTGTAGCTCATTCTTTTTCACAATTTCTTATACCCAGCTGAATTTGGATAGTATTGTTAATTCCTTATTTTGATGACTTCAGTTACTTAATACAACATCGGCAAAACTCTGGTCGCTTCTGAGTGATGGAAATTATTTTTTGAATGTTATTTCATGTAGGTACCAATTTTAATATTTTTGATTTTTTACTGATCTTGGATAGAAAATGGTTCTAAATATAACAGATATCAAAGAAGTAAAAGGGGATGGTTTGCCAAGAGATATTTATTTGAATACCCAACAAAAATGTTGTCTGTAAATCGGCTGTTAAATAGCCGATTTACAGCTAAAATGTTTTGTTGGGACCATAGTCCAAGCAAGGAAGGTTTTTAGTTTGCAAAAAATCCGGGCAAGCTGAATTTTGGCAGAGATGTACATTGGAGTGTTCTAATGAACCCCCCAAAAGTTCCATAAAATCCCACACCGGCGTCCCCCACAATCGGGGGTTTTAGTTTCCCCAACGCGATTTTTTGCCGATAACTCGCTTATTTATGCTCGTATGAAAAATTATGATCAGACCATAATTGAAGAGCATAAAATTATCTATAAAATAGGTTTTTTTAATATTTTTCCATGGCACACTAATACTTAAATTATTGACCGAAACACGACCCACCCTTAAAATGGCACAATATTGATTCGTTGCAGGCAGTGGCGGCTCGTGAGAAATATGTTTGGCTGTTCTGCATTATAAAAAAGGGAAGGTATCAGTAAAATGCTAATCTCAAAAAATAAACTTACTTATTGCACGTTTTTAAGCATTAATGGCGTGCGCCAGTGCTTGCTTGTGGCAAACTTAACTTATCAATAACTTTTTCGTTGAAATTCAATATTCCCGAGATAAATTTTTTACTATTGACAATATCGAAAGACACAAACGGAAAACAAAACAATTCGTTCTTACGATTACAGGCACAAATCCATTTGTTCCGTAAATAAATATTCGTATTAAATTGTCATTTATACATTTTACCTCGACTTGGTATATACCGGCAATTTCTTATCACTAATTGTTCTTGATAACTAAATTTAAAAATTACATTCATTTTTAAAAACGACCTTCTTCGTAAGAGATTTTAAAAACGACTAAATAAAATGCCTTAGTTAGCTTATCACGTCGTAATAATTCTGCATATTTGTTATTTTAAAAATAGAACTTATTACGATACTTTGTAATTTAAACAGCCGTTTGTGTTCGGTTCGAAATAAAACAAACGACGCAAACATTTTTATAACAATAGATTTTATTTATGCGCACAAAAAGTTTTGTAATTGTTAACTAATTTTCGAAAAAAATCCTATTTTTACGGGTTATGAGAGAAGCTGAGTTAATAAATAATATGAGTAATGTTAGTAAAAACCTAAGTCCAAATTTCTTGATCTACATTTTATTACAGAAAATTATAGTTTGAGAATTGTTTTACAATGTAGAAAAATCTCCAAAATTATTCTCCAAAAAAAGTCCAAAATTATTATAAAATTTTATTAGGATTAGGGATATTAGTAAATTCATAAGCATTCATTTTATCTAGTAGGTATAAAGGACATTATATCCATAATTTCAATTAAAGTTTATAATACAAGATCTTTCTTTAAAATATTATTGCATGAAATGCTAGCACCGGTAGCTGCGTTTCAATGCAGCCACAGTACATTCGACTCTACATTCGATGCGTGTACATATTGCTATGTACCGGAGTGCTTTAACAATGCCACACGTTTTGCTGTCAAAAAGTGCTCTGAGCTTGCCTTTGTAATAGAACGGTAACCTTTGATAGTGCGGGTTTACACAAATTAACCCCGTCAATAGAGACGTTTGCAATTTTATTGTCGCAAATAAATATTTACCTCGGCTAGATATAATTTTTATTGTAAGCATGAAACCTACCTCTATCTCGGGCTGGATTCTTTCCGTGACCAAATCTGTGAATTGCTGAAATCAAATATTTTTGGATCTCGGAACAAGATTGGAAAATAATTCTCCGTTTCAAAGGCAAAATGTAAATTTTATTGTTTGTATTATAATTATAGCAAATAAAAATTCTTAATATTAATAAAATAATTCCTTAAAATTACCCAAACTGTTAATTTTAACGTAGGCGCAACGCGGTGATAATTTTTACGCACGCACTGAATTTTATAAAAAAATTATAAAGTTTTATGTAGATTTACCTTTATCTAGGGTTTTTCTGGTTCGTAAGATATTTGACCATGAATCTTATCTGCTTGCGTAGGGCGATCAGCTGTTATACCATTGATATCAGCGGATGGGTGTCGATGCACAGTTTTACCTCGTGTAATTTTGTGGATAGTTTTTTGTTGAAAATCTCTCTAATCACTGGACTTTTCTTTTATAAAACACTTTAATCTGACGTAAGTAATTATTATTTAAATTATTTTATACTTTTGTTGTTGATTTCTATTAAAATTTTTATTAATTCAATTAAATTTTATTGCAGCACAAAATCACCATTTGCATAACCCAAAACTCGTTTATTTATTCTCTTTTTCTTTCTCGCTTGTTTTTTGTTGCCTTGATACCCAACTTTCCAGGCAAGGTTGATTATTATTTTTGTTGAAAATAATAATATCGATATTGCATAGTCAGGTACGTATTTGCCCATTTTGTTTTGACAAAATTTTTAATGAAATTTTATCTTTTCCAGATTGAATTGGTTTTCTACATTCCATTTGGTTGTTATACGATAAAATTGGTGAAGATGTATTATCCATTCACTGTTCATTGATTAACGAAGCACTTTAATGTCATGTAATGTTTTAACTTGCTATTTAATTTTATGCTAACAAATTTTTCATATTAATAAGTTATTCAACAGTATTTTGATATTAATTAGGATTACTTATAACTAAACAAATTGATTTTAAGACTAAAATAACAAATTTTATGATAACGGAATTTAAAATTCA
The DNA here is from genome assembly GCA_932274525.1 of Podabrus alpinus. Lineage (NCBI taxonomy): Eukaryota > Metazoa > Arthropoda > Insecta > Coleoptera > Cantharidae > Podabrus > Podabrus alpinus. Next base: position 58,844,246 of record OW026454.1, on the reverse strand, counting down.
CATTGTTAAATTATTTTATTAATCTTTGTTCCATGAATGTATTTTGAATTAATTTTTGAATTTTAATTAAAGTATTCGCTATCAGATGGAATCTTTCCGTATGATTTTAAAATAAGTCTCATGCTTTAATCGTTGATCAACTTTTGAATATTAACGTACGCATCTCTATTAACGTGGTCAGTGCATAACATCGCAATATGTACGTATCACGAGCTTTAAGAATTATTATTGTATTAAATACATACATTTTAATTTTATGCATTCATAATTTTATTTAAAGTTGCAAAATCTGTCCAAAAATAATTTAACTACTGTTTTGCTATAAATATGTGCAAGAAACTTGGTGTAATTAAAAGTTTTTAAAAAATGTATTGCTTATGCCCTAATTTCACTGCAATTTGTTTAACAATTGATGAACTAATATTAAAATTAGTTTTTCTTTTCAAAATTCGAATTGTAAACTACCTCGAAACAAAATCATAAAAGATACTTATACCACGTAAAACTATACCAATAATTGCTATAGCATTGTAGTCTGCTTTTCATTACAGCTCAGCTGCGCACAAGTGTAAGTATAGCGTTCAAGTTAGTCAAACATTTTGATAGCGGACTGGACGTGTATTTATTATTACACTATTTATGTGACTAGCTGTTAAATTATATATCAGTTACTGATATGCTAGCCAAAATAAGAAACACGCTTTCAAAGCTAAGCTGATAATGCACCATTCTTTATAATAATTTAAATTTGATTAAGGTTATAATTATATAATTAATTATGCAAGTATTGGTATTTTTATTGTTATTTTTGGTGGTTCTGCAGCTCTGCAGCTCCTATGGTAGAACCGCCACTGGTTGCAGGAAGAGAAATGCTTTCGGGCACAGGAAATGCTTTTAATAATAAATTAATTGAAATTGTGGCCAAGGTTGGAAAATGAAAAGAAAAATAGATTTTTTCAAAATTTTCCCAAGTTATAGTATCTTCTAAGTTACGAAACCGAAATTTTGGTTTGAGCTTACAGAAGGTCCGGGCAAGCTGAAATTTAGCAAAGATGTATATTGAAGTGTTCTAATAAACCCCCAAAATGTCTCATACAAAATCCCAAGCCGGCGTTCCCCCAAATAAGGATTTTAGCCCCCTAAGTACGGTGTTTCGCCTATAGCTCACGTATTTTTATTTTTACGAAAAATTACCGGGAAAAGTTACGTAACCATTAGCGACCTGACAAAAATTTCTTCAGCTACACACTAAAGAACAGGTTTATATTTGTCTATTAAAACAAAAAAAAGGGTGAACGGAGTAAAAACAACCCCAATATCGACTTTTGAAAAGTACGGGAAAGTCGCATCGAGTATGCGGCAGACCCCGGTCGATGTGCATCGTTCGCCCGTGGTCCTTTGAAAATGCGTAAAATTTTTTCGCTCCGATTTGAATTTTTCTTTGAAATTCGGATAGATGGGGGTGTGATTAGTGGATATTAGTAGAGCTGGGATCTTAGGTTAAATACCTTTTTTATAACGGTTGTCAAATTTTGCTTATATTATACAAAAATTGTGTTTGTCAAATTAGCTTTCAAATAAACCCAATTTATTAACACCTTGTTTACCTATTATGCCACTATTTATAAAAAAAACTTTTTTTATTAGGTTACAACCTTTTTCATTACTTTTAAGAACCTATTTTTGTGTTTTCTGCAAAATTCGCACATTAGCCACTTATCTTTAAGTCGCCGCGATGCTATCGGATTTCATGAGTTGCAGCAAGCTCCAAGGTTGAAATAAAACAGTGCAGCAGCTTTGCAAATCGTAATGATAACGTCATTTAAGATTAAACAAAAAAGGGTGCTGTTATTAAATGAGTGGCTAAAATATAAAGAAAAAAACTTTCGTGTAGACGGCAATGCTATTTTCTGCCGTGTTTGTTCTAAAATTGTAAGTATTTCCCGTCTATTTTGGTCAAAGTTGAAATTTTAATTTTCTGCAGATCCGTTGCGATCAAAAATCTCATTTGACGCAACATGAAGAAAGTAGTAAACATAAACAAAATTTAAATAAATCGGTAAAGCAAATTCAAATTAATGAAAATTCTGATACAAATGAACAATCTCGTTTTTGTTTGGCCATGTGCAATGCTTTTGTTGCTGCTAATATACCTTGGGCAAAATTAGACTGTCCTCAATTTAAGGAATTTCTAGAATACTATTCCGGAAGAACTATCCCAGATAGGACAACATTATCAAAAAACTATCTTCCAAAAATTTACGCTCAGCAAAATCTACATCAGCATCTTGTATAGAGAAAGCTCAGCAACAATTTTGTAATTCTGAAGTCCAAAGTCAACTTGTATATATTTCTACTAATTTTAAAATCATTGCTGAAAGCATTACAAAATTAGAGAGTGCCAGATTACCACTAAAGGACTCTTTTAAAATATTTAACAACGTAAAGTCTAAATTACAAAAGAGTGATGAAAAAATTGGCTTGCTTGTTAACAAAAAATTAGAAGATGTTCTCAAGAGAAATCCTGGGTATGAAACAATCAATAGTTTAGTTAAAATTTATTCAGGGGAAGAAAACCCATTACCTGAAGGAATTACCACTAGTGATGCAAATACATTTATGTTTGCACCAGTTACTTCTTGTGAAGTAGAAAGGTCATTCTACTTGTACAAAAATATTTTGACAGACAAAAGACATAGTTTAAATATCGAAAACATAGACAAACTTTTAATTTGTCATAGTAATAGAATAGTAAGCACAGTTATGGTCATTGTTAAATATCTCATCTCGGGTATTACCAGTTATGTATACACTTTTTAATAAAATTTCATAGTTCTGCGTTTAATTTTATTGGCACCTACATTGAATTTATTGTACCTAATTTTGAAAACTATTATACCTATTTTAACCTCATTCATACCTATTTTACCTAACTATTTTTCAATTTTTAGTACCTAAAAATCCCAGCTCTAGATATTAGTAATAAATACGAGTATAATCAAAAAAATGGAAAATAACCCGTGTATTGCCGAAAAAGTGAAAAAATTAAAAAAATATTAAATAAACATAAACAACTATGGGGAAAACCTAGGTTACTTTTTTGGGTGGATCTGGCACGGCCAGAATTGGGCGCATCAAAAAACCTACCCTACGCCCCTCCGGGGCTCCGGGCGGTTTTTCAATCGCGTACGCCGCTCCGCGGCAGAGCTAAACATACGAGAAGGCGCCACCCATCAAGCAAACCGGGATTTAAACCCCCAAAAAATCGCGTAAAATCAAAAAATAATCGATGTTACATGTACGAGAGACGAGCTGCATCTGCCGGTGCGAAATACTCTAAGTGTTAGGATCATTCATTACGCACGGACTGTCAACAGAATGAGCGACGCGCGGGAATCTCGTTAATCTTACCACTGAATCTCGTTAAATTTGCTAACTTCAAAATCGATTTATTGAAAAGTTTGGACCCCGTTCACCCTAATTCTTTTGCCAATTTGCTATATTAACCTTGTTCTTTAGTGTGTAGTAGAAGAAAGTATGATTAGAACGCTAATGGTTAGGTCACTTTACCCAAATTACCATTAAGCAAAGTTGAAGAACATAAAATTCTCTATAACTTGTGGCGCTGCAGTAGGTAGTACTACAATATATACTGTAATAGGAAAATGTTTAACTTTGTTTAATGGTAATTTTTTGTAAAAGTAAAAATACGTGAGCTATTGGCGAAACACCGCACTTAGGAGGCTGAAATCCTCATTTGGGGGAACGCCGGCTTGGGATTTTTATGAGACATTTTGGGGGTTTATTAGAACACTTCAATATACATCTTTTCCAAATTTCAGCTTGCCCGGACCTTCTGTAAACTCAAACCAAACTTTCTGTTTCCTAACTTGGGAAAATTTTGAAAAAATCTATTTTTCTCTTCATTTTCCAACCTTGGCCACAATTTCAATTAATTTATTATTAAAAGGGGTAAAGGGCGCTATGTGTCATCGCGCGCGCGCTTTTGTCCAAATAAGTTTTGTGAAGTTTAATGTTAATAGAGTGATATTCAAAAATAAAATTCTTGGATAGGGTCCTCTTAATATGAAATTATTACTTTGAAAATCGTTAATTTTACATGTTTCACTGACGCGCGGGTGGAATCTCACTCATTTTGTTGACGGTCCGTGCGAGATGAACTAGTCTTAGACTTAGCCGTTTACGGACCGGCAGATGCAGCTCGTGACTCCTACATGTAACATCGATTATTTTTTGTTTTTACGCAATTTTTTGGGGGTGAAACGTAAAAGATAACTGCCGCATACCGCGACTATACTTTTTAATGCTATTTCGAGGTTCTCTCACATCCCGGTTTCATTTATCCCGGTTTTCTTGATGGGTGGCGCTTCTTGTATGTTTAGCCTAGTAACCAGAGTCAAAACCGCTCTGGAGGGGTGCAACGCGGAGCGGAGCGGCGCCCCGGAAGAGTAGGTTTTGACGATGGATTACCCTCCCTATCGAATGCACACCTCAAAAATCGAAGGAAAAAAAGTTTAATTGTTTCACTTTTTCGGCAATACACGTGTTATTTTCCATTTTTTTGCGAATATTTATTACTAATATCTACTAATCACACCCCCACCTATCCGAATTTCAAAGAAAAATTCAAATCGGAGCGAAAAAATTTCACTCGATTTCAAGGTATGACGGGCGAACGACGGAACATCGACCCGTGGTGGTCAGTGGGCCCGTACAAATGCAACATTTTTATTTTCACACTTTTTTCGGATTTTTTTATGATCACCTCAGCGACGACAAAAGTTACACATTCCGACCGAAACATAGCCAAAAAGGCCGTGATTTACCCAAAATTTTACTAAATTTCATGTTGGGGCGTGTCCTTAGTTCTCGAAACCACGCTAAAAATAGGCCGACAACCTATCCCGGGCACCGCATAGTGTTTTTACTCAAATTTCGGTATTAATTCTTATTTAAACTCAATAAACCTTTTATTACATTGTAGCTAATGACTTTTTGGTTCGAAATATCAAGCCATTTCTATAGGGAAATTTCAATTTCGCGATGACACTTAGGGTTCCCGACCCATTAAAAGCATTTCCTGTGCCCGAAAACATTTCTCTCCCTGCAACGAATCAATATTGTGCCATTTTAAGGGTGGGTCGTGTTTTCGATCAATAATTTAAGTATTAGTGTGCTATGGAAAAATATGAAAAAAACCTATTTTATAGAGAATTTTATGCTCTTCAATTATGGTCTGATCATAATTTTTCATACGAGCATAAATAAGCGAGTTATCGGCAAAAAATCGCATTGGGGAAGCTAAAACCCCCGATTGTGGGGGACGCCGGCGTGGGATTTTATGGGACTTTTGTGGGGCTTCATTAGAACACTCCAGTGGACATCTCTGCCAAAATTCAGCTTTCTCGGATTTTTTGCAAGCTTGAGCCAATTTCTCGGCTTCGTTGCCTGGACTACCATTGCACTTCCATACCTGCAAAAGTAAAGCGGAAGTTGGAGTTCCCACAACACAGTGGGAGTTGTGATTGATGACAACCTGGCCAGTTTTCCATTTGAAGTCATCGGGACATATTAAAAAATTAACACTGATTTTAACCTGATACCCTCAAATTCCACCTATTTATCCCCAACCACAATCAGTCGTATTTCGTTCCATAAAACTACGCAAAATTGTTCCAAGTAATAGAATATGGGAGAAAAGAGTTCCTACCAAAAAACAAGAATTCCCCGAGCTTTTATCAGGACATACAGCTCCGCCAACCTTAGAACCGACTTTAGGGGCGTGTCTGGCGCTGCTAAAATTAAAAATGTACACTCAGATCAAAAAGTTTTTCGGCGCGAATATTTAAAATCCATAAATTATTTTGTCAAATTGCAGTCAGCAAATACGTAAAAAATGTTATCGCAAATATTAAATAAAGCACTTTTGGAATAACTTTAGTAAATATTAAGTTCAAAAGTATTTTGTAAAAATCATTGCGTGTAAACACACGCAATGATTTATAACTTTTACCACAGAATGTACTTGAGAAATAACTCGACGTTCATTGGTTCATTCAAATTTTTATCAAATTAGTTGGCATATTTGCCGCGTCCATTCTAAGCTTGGTGGAGCTGTAGGAGGAGTTACAATCTAGAATGTCTCTAAATATTCAAGCAGGTTTTGCCACCAATGCACTGGTCTGAATCCATTAGAAACCAAAATTTTGAAACGCATGTTACATGAAACGAATGTTAAACGAAATGCTGAAAAACTAGCTGTAAAGAAAATCAAAGGTTTCTGTTCTGATAGATGTGTATTGATTAAAGACTTCCAATATTCTAAAAATGAGTGAGTTGATATCATAAAAATATGTCTTTGGTATCTTCCCAGTTTCGTGATTTCTTAGAAATTAAATTGAAAGTCAAGCCTGATTAAAATTCTAAGAGATGACAAGAAAAAGATCCTGTGTCGTATTTGCGTTGAAATAATGAAGACATAACACGCATTTAGGTTTCTTAATATTGAGGATCCTAGAAAAATTAAACTTATTATATTTTTAGAAAAATAATTTTGATTTATTGTTTAATTATTTAATAAATAAATTTATTTAGTTAACTACACTTTTTCTAGCAGTAATTCAGAAAGCGTCAACTGTAATTCAGATTTGTCAATTGATATTCAGAAAGCGTCAAATGAAAATCAGAAACCGTCAAATGTAAATCAAAAAATAAATTAAAATATGAATTTCTCCGATTATTACAATGCCTTATTCCGATAAAGCCCACCTTTACAATAGTCCATTAAATCTCGGTTTAGATATAATTTCATCCTGTTTACATAAGTAATCTGTATTAAATTATTATGCTTTCTGAATATCAGTTGACAAATATGAATTAAGTTGACGATTTTGGAATTACTATTGTAATAATTAGGATTACTAAATTAGATTTAGTGTTTTTTTAGATTTTAGATTTAGTATAAATTAGATTAGAAATTAGAATTACTGTTGTAAAAAAAGAAACGGTCCCTGCGGAACGTTATGTTGAGACTCCCTCTGACCTTTGCCGTGGCGGATAGAGGCGTCCCGGAATTGGAGCCCAAAGCCAACACGGCCATCCAGACGGTACCTGAGTGGGAGAACAGCAAAGGACCCTAAGAAATCGGCGGCTGTTGTGGTCAGCGGTAGAAGAAAGATCCCGCAAATCAGCATCCATTCGAACCGGTTCCATATAACACTTTTTTTTCCTGTTGCCGCTCTAGAGAGGGAGTATATTAATGCAAATGGATACATTGTAATCAATATATATAAAAGAGCTTGTCTGTTTGCGTGTTTGTTCGCTATACGTTCCTACACCCTTTGACCGATCTCAACCAAATTTTGCACTAGGTCCAGGCGCAACTATACGTGCATAAATGGAGAAAAAATTCGAGCGGGGAGCAAAGTTATTCGCGTTTTTCGATTTTTTATTGAATCACCCTATACGGATACCTGGTTAACCCTTCGTTTGCCAGGTAGAAAACCCTTACTTTGCCTGGCCATTCTTGCTCACTACGCTTTCGCTAGATGGTGCTCTTAATCTATGATATAAGTGTACTGATTGGTGGCCAAAAATCTAACTATATTTTTTAAAAGCGATCAGTTATCCCACCCTGTAGTATACGGAAAGTGGTTGTATTTTTTAAAAGCGATCAGTTATCCCACCCTATATGTACGGAAAGTGGTTGGTTGGCATAATACTATAATAACCACTGGCAATCACGGACTAGTAGTCAAGGCAGCCGAAGGCATATAAATATAATCTATATAACCAGGGAGGACGCCTGCCGCCGCCGTGCCAGCTAGTAAAACTTAATATAACTTAACAATAATAAAAACGATATGGTGATTGGGGGTGATTAAATAAATAATGATGGGTAATGATTAATAATAAATATTTAGAGCAAAACTGCGGCTGTTGATGAACGAAAGAATGTTGTAAAAACTTGAATTGAATTAAATTGAGTGAAATTGAATGGAATGTAACTTTGAATGAAATTTAAATAGAATGTAACAATTGGCAGGTGAGAGCATAAATCCATTAAACTCATTGTAGACAAGTTAAGGGGGGGGGGGGTGTTGAACTGTTTTAATGTGTTGATGATTAATTTGCAATAGGATATGTATAATTTGGTAATAAATTTATTGGTGATTATGTCCGAAATGTTAAAAGGTGTAATATTATGAAACTGACAATGTAAGGCGTAGTTGTGACGATGTTGGGTGTACTTTGGGCAGCAAGACAACAAATGTTGCAGAGTCTGCCTACTTTTTGAATCGCAGGGGCACACGTCACTAGGACTGATCTTAAATCTGTACAGATACTCGCGCGCAAACGAGTGACCCGTCAATATCTGCGTCATTTCAAAGGAGGTATCAACGGCACTTCGGAACAAGCGAACATCATTTAGCGTAGGTAAATGCTGCCGGGTGGTCGAACCTTGGACGGCATTTCTGTACTCGGTATCCCAAGTACATGCCGCCTCAAGACGAATCACCCTTCTTGCATAGCTAAGAGGGAACTGGTTGTATACCATGCGACTGTGTGAAACAGCCGCGTCTTTGGCACATTGATCTGCAACCTCGTTCCCTTCAATGCCGCAATGAGCCCTTACCCACGCAAATCTGATGATCGTTTGGTCCTTCAGTTTGAGCAGCGAACGATGGATGGAGGTGACTAAAGGTACGGTGCTACTCCTATTAGCGATGGTAACAAGCGAAGAAAGGCTGTCGGAGAAAATGCACACAGAGTGCAGTCTCCTGGGGGAGATCCAAGTCAGGGCGGCGTCAATCGCATATAGTTCGGCTTGAAACACGCTACAAGCACCGTTTAACCGGTACTTGTGGGTTTCTTGCCGAGCCTCACGGTATATGACAATTGCCGCGCCGACCTCCCCACCTTTCTGCTTGCTGCCATCGGTAAATATAGCAACATCAACCTGGTCGCATATTCGATCGACTTCTAGCGAGTCGTTTGCTTTTACGAAACTGATCGTTTGTCTGTAGCGGGGATGTAACATCTCCGCTGGCGACGTACGATTTTGCAAGACGATATCGTCCGGAAGACGATCGAAAGTACCATCCATTTTCACCTGCTCTACCCTTGCTACCTCCTCTATCCTTAGCTCGATTGGAGTAAATCCAGCCAAGGCTGACGCAGATATTGCCGAGACCGTATGGAATGCACGAGTAGCCCTGATGGCGAATGCCCGCTGAAAAGATCGCAACCAACCCAGCACATACTTGTATCGTAGCACTCCACTCCAAATAAAAGAACCGTAGGTAATGGTCGGTTCGATGACCGCGTGGTATATTGTCTCCACATTTCGTGGATTAATACCCCACGTGGGCCGTACGAACCGTCATAAGGATTTAAAGATTTTGTTTGCTTTGGCTATGACGTGTCGAACGTGTTCATTGAATTTCAAGTGTTGGTCTAAAATGATACCTAGAATTTTGATGTAAGGCGCATAAGTCAAAACGGTGTTCCCGAAAGAAATTTTACAAAATTTGGTTTTTGGAGTGAAAGCTATTGCTTGAGTTTTTGGGGCGCTAAATATTAATTTCACACCTGCGCCCCACTCTGCGATTGCAAGCAGAGCTGCGTTGGCACGACTTTCCATCTGCATTACACTGGGCGAACTCACGATTAGAAGAACGTCATCTGCGAATGCTTGCAGATGGCATCCCTCCGGTAAACCCACATCGAGAAGTTCGTCCAGTATAATGTTCCAAAAAGTAGGTCCGCAAACAGAGCCTTGGATGCATCCTTTGGTCATGGTTTTGCGCGACTTCCCGTCAGCGTAGGCCAGCTCAACAGACCGATCGGCGATATAACTTTTAATTAGGTTATATATATTTCGCGGGCATGCAATGTTTCGCAGTCTGTTGAATAATGCTGGCCACCAAGCGTTGTCGAACGCCGCTTTGATATCCAAGGATACACCAAGTACTAGGCATTTACGACTTTTCTCACGTCGGATAATCGATATAGCATCGTGCAGGGCGTTGATCGTGGAGGTTTGTTCCCTGAATCCATACTGTTTAGGACTCCATGCCTGACGCTGAACACCAAAATACGTTAGACGCTTAGGGAACAGCTTTTCCAGCAGCTTTCCGAAGACGGGCAAGAGTCCTATGGGCCTAAAGGCCGATAGGTCCGTTGGATCGGACCTATTCGGCTTAGGCAAGATTTTCACATAGGCACTCTTCCACGGCTTCGGAAAGTGGCCGGTTGTCAGACAGGAGTTCATTAGTTTAGTAATGAATTCAGGGCAGGCCTCCGCGACCACGCCGAATATCCGACGTGAGGTTGTCAATGCCCGGCGCCCTGTTTGGACTCATGGAATTTAACGCGTCCAATACCTCTTCCTCCGTGAATTCCTCTTCATCGGGTGTATCACATACGTAGGGCGAATCAAACATAATATGTCGCAGTTCTCTGTGTCTAAGTCTCGTATCGACGTCGTCGTCGGGGTAGAAATGACGAAGCAGTCTAGTTGATGTTTCGGCGCTGGTATCAGTAAATCTGTTTTCGCACGTTAATGTAAACGGAGGGCGCCTAACGGGTGCGTCTTTAATCAGCCTATTTATCACTGACCACACACTTTCTTGGTGCTGCCCATTACAAAAAGTTCGAAAATTCGCGGTAGAAGTGGAGCGTATCAAATCACCGTATTATAGTCTTAGCTCCTTTTGGTCTTCTAAGAGCCATGAAATATCAATACCCTGTCGAAGACCGCAGTGAATACGGTGATGTCCTCTAATACACTTCTTTTTTAATACTTCCAACTCCTCAGACCACCACGGATTATACGGTTTAGAGTTGCCACGTATTTTCATCGAGGAGAAACATGACTTGCGTATGTCCTCGGTTAGAGTCTCGACCGTGAGATCTAAGTCGTTGGAAGTAATGTTCGCGAAATTTGTATTAAGAATTTTGGATTTTTCAAAATTTTTAATAAGGTTCTTCCTGAAATTTTTTTGTTCCTAAAAAGGTATGTCGAGTTATTGATGACCGGATTAACACAGTCATCAACAGAAATTTGGTATGTAAGGGCATTGTGATCAGATGACTGACAAACTGATTTATCTACGCACCAAAGTGACAAGCGGGTGGTGATATGCTCGGAAGCCATCGTGACATCTATTATTCATGCTATGAGGTTGTCATTTCTGACAACCTCGAATGTCGAAGTACTTCCTTCGTTGCATATGTTTAATTCGTGTGAATATGCAACGCCCAGGACATCATCACCGCGTTCATCACTTCTGATCGAACCCCATGCAGGGTTCGAACCGTTAACGTCCCCGCCAACAATAACGTGTGATCCTTTGATCTTATCTAGGAAGTGGTTCAGATTTACCAGAGTACTGTTATCGTCGTGGTCTGGCTCGATGTACACGCCTCCAACATACAAGAACCGTTGTCCAAAGCCGACCCTGATCACGCATAGGTTAGTGGCACAGTACTGAGACATGCCCAGTACTGCCCCCAAACTCTGCTTGACCAGGATACAACTTTTGACTCTGGGTTTATTCAGGCGGTTCTTGTTACTTTGGAAGATGTGTACACCGTCCACACCTTTCATCTGATTAATTCGGCCTACATATGGCTCTGTGATTAGAGCGACATGTCTGTCGCTCTTCATGAAGTAAGAGAGAAATTCACAGTGAGAGACGTAGGAACGCCTCAAATTACATTGTACAAAATTTATTGTCTTACCAACCATACTCTATTTTCTCCATTAATTTGCCTTCCATTGCAATATATAAATTACACTTGTACGACGTTGCCGAATGGCAGGTGTTATGTTTTGTTTTGAATTTTTCATTGCTCGAGCAACAGTTAATACAAATGGGTTCTTTTTTTGGTGAGTTACAGTCCTTGAAAGCGTGCTAACCGCCGCAGTGGGAGCAGGTAGGTAATTTATCCATGCAAAATTTACGGAGATGTCCGGACTTGAGGCAGCCAAAACACTGCCTCACGTTGACATACTTCGCTACGTGTACCCTACCATAATCGATGTTTAATTTTTCTAATTTAATGATGATATTAAAAATTTTCGGTTTTGTTTCTAAAATTGCGTTATAAAGTGATTTATTTTTATTATTTTTCAAAAATTTTATTTTTATATCATCTAAAGTGCTGTTAGTTTGTATGGTCTCATTTTGTACCAAAATTAGTTCAATGAGATCCCCAGGATCAACCTCCCTGGGTACTCCTTTTAAAATTAGGCATGGGTTGAATTGTAGGGGTTCTTCGATATTTATCGTTTTAATGTCAGAGTTTTTTCAATTTCTTTTTTTTGTTCGTCGGTGTCGACACTTATTTTAATTTTGTTGTTTGCAAGTTTAACAATTGAATTTGAAGAATATTTTTTATTACGGAAACTAATCGAATTTTTAAATTGTTTTATCAGTTGGTCATGAGAATTAGAGGGCGCTGTTGAAGAGATTACTACTGATGGTAGTTTTTTGTTGATTTTTGGTTTAAATAATATTTCAGGTCCATTTCCCCAGCCCCACCCATCGCGAATTTTGAATTAATTTTGGTGTCAATCGTTTGTGTGTCGTTTGTGTTCGTTTGTGTTTTCATTATTTTCGTTTGTGTTAGCACAGTTCGCGAAATATCTTCAAATTTACGTGGGCGGGGCTGGGGGAAACGGCAGCCCCGCCCATCGCGAATTTCGGGTCGAATTTGGTGTCAATCGTTTGTGTTTCGTTTGTGTTCGTTTGTGTGCGCATTATTTTCGTTTGTGTTATCACCGTTCGCGAAATATCTTCAATTTAAGTGGGCGGGGCTGGAGAAATGCCAGCCCCGCCCATCGCGAATTTCGGGTCGAATTTGGTGTCAATCGTTTGTGTTTCGTTTGTGTTCGTTTGTGTGCTCATTATTTTCGTTTGTGTTAGCACCGTTCGCGAAATATATTCAAAAACATAAACTAGGTTTATTTCCCCGGCCCCGCCCATTTTGAATTTTTGCTCGAATTTGGTGTCAATCGTTTAGTCATCGTTTGTGTACGTTTGTGTTTCTATTCCCGTCGTCTCAATATCGATTTTCAACTAGCTGGGAGAAAATGAATTTTTTCAAGCTCCGAGCAACAACCGCCACATTTCGAAATTATAGCAGTTACGTTATTTAAGAAAATTGGTGTTATTTTAGTTGTAAATTTATGAATATGGATAGGTTTCAACTTAAAACAATAAAAACCATGTTTTGATGTAAGGAAAAACAAGTACATCATAGGTAATAGTATTTAAAAAATGGTATAGAAATGGATCAGGACCGTCCTTAAAAATATTAGCCATGATGTCAAGTACGTAATATCTCGCCATCTTTATACGATACTTTTTTGATAACATTGCATTATTCATAATAAAAATGAATTTTTGTTGTACAAACAGAAATAATATATTAATAAATTAATAGTTAATTAGCAAATAAATAATTATTACAGTGTATATATAAGATATTCACAGTTCACAACGGTAGAAGAACGTATGCTCCTGCTTCGTTCCGTTTGTAGATCGTCAAATTTTTCCCAAGAATTTAGATGAGCTCTTCAACAGTAAGCTACATAATGTCCTATTGCTGACGGGGATTTGCTTTTCGGTGGAAGAAAACTAATAATTCCTTTCAACTTAAAATGTTTTTCTAAAATATTTAAAGACAAGGGAACATTTGAAAGCGGTATTGAAAATTTGGAATCGTACGGTGCCGAATTGTTTACAGGTTCTATGAATAAATGAGGACCAATCGTAAAACTTCTAGGAATAGAAGAAACACCACAAGAGCCGCATTTTACTGGATCTTCAAAATAATTATTCATGATTTGTTGCAATAATTCAAAATTTTCTATACCTAAATTGGCTACTACAGTTTCCCCAGGTCGCTTATTTTCCCAATCGCAAGATGTACATTTTTTAATTTCTGTAAAACAAGGATACTTCATAAATAACTTTTTGAGTAAATAATTCGCAGTACAGTTAGAATCGATAGTTATACCTTCTCCAAGTAACTGTGATCGTTCTTTTTCGAATATTTCCAAAAGAATTTCCGCCCTTTTTCGATAACATTGTGTTGTAATTCCATCTCGTATCGCGTTCTGGATCAATTAGAAATACAGATATTCTTCAGAATTAATATTTATAAAATTGGAGTATAGGTCACTGTCGGCATAACTCGAAAATAAAATTTGTGTTATCGTATCAAAAGTGCAAGTATTTGTGAAAGTATAATTTCGATTTTTGATAGTTACACCATGTTACACCTTTGAGACCTAAAGAAGTACAATTTTTTAATAAACCAATGACGGAACTCTTACTTCGACTACTGTCGTTGTATAATGATATTGTTGGGTCAGCGTCTAAATAGTTTGGTTTTCTTTTCTTTTCCTTACGGTTGACAACTTCTCCACCCCAGTTCTCTTCAGAAGTTTCAGGTATTTCATCATTACTATTTTTCTCCATTTGCTATATAAATAATAATAATCAAACTTTATTCCATTAGGAACTTTACTTCTCTGTAATGTACGGTCCATTTTTTTTGGTGGTTCAATCCTCTTCTTTCTCTTTTATTTACAACTTAACTTCACCAATCTCATCAAGTCCACTGCTGTGGTTATAGTAAAATAAATAAAAATGGTTTTTATTGTTTTAAGTTGAAACCTATCCATATGGATAAATTTACAACTAAAATAACACCAATTTTCTTAAATAACGTAACTGCTATAATTTCGAAATGTGGCGGTTGTTGCTCGGAGCTTGACAAAAATTCATTTTCTCCCAGCTAGTTGAAAATCGATATTGAGACGACGGGAATAGAAACACAAACGTACACAAACGATGACTAAACGATTGACACCAAATTCGAGCAAAAATTCAAAATGGGCGGGGCCGGGGAAATAAACCTAGGTTATGTTTTTGAATATATTTCGCGAACGGTGCTAACACAAACGAAAATAATGAGCACACAAACGAACACAAACGAAACACAAACGATTGACACCAAATTCGACCCGAAATTCGCGATGGGCGGGGCTGGCATTTCCCCAGCCCCGCCCACTTAAATTGAAGATATTTCGCGAACGGTGATAACACAAACGAAAATAATGCGCACACAAACGAACACAAACGATTGACACCAAATTCGACCCGAAATTCGCGATGGGCGGGGCTGCCGTTTCCCCAGCCCCGCCCACGTAAATTTGAAGATATTTCGCGAACGGTGCTAACACAAACGAAAATAATGAAAACACAAACGACACACAAACGATTGACACCAAAATTGATTCAAAATTCGCGATGGGCGGGGCTGGGGAAATGTACCTTAATATTTCACTATGTAATGGTGAGCTAGTGACCTTTTCATTTTGCTTAATAGCAGCGCTCTCTAATTCGCCACGAACAATGATCCTTATATCTTCCGCCGTAACAGGACTAATATTTTCATCTTGGCTCGGAGCTGCTACTGATGCCAGCAGACAGATCTTAGTTGCCGCGTTAAAAATATTAATCTTGAGAGGGGTTTTCAGGTTTTTGCTCAGGGCTAGATTTTCTAATATTATTTTGGCTAGTGAGTTTACCTCACTTAGGCCAAATAAGACCATTTTAATTTAGGACGAACACCTGCCACTCGGTTGGTACAATGGATACACTGGGTAAAATGGACTTATGCTCACCTGTGATGTTACTAATTGCTCGATGACCTCCTTAGGTCTTCAAAATTGCTTAGGAATTTCAATTAGAATTCAATTTAATGTTGGCCTGTTTCGTTCCAACAAGTTTTCCAATATACTCTAGTTGTAATTTTAAATTTTTATGGTCTTGTTTAAATCCTTTGTTCCAGTAGTCCACTTCGGCCCTGTATAGTTGAATTCAATTGAATGTTGGCCGGTTTCGTTCCAAAGAGTTTTTCCAGTATATTTACTCTAGTTGTAATTTTAAATTTTTTGGTCTTGCCTAAATCCTCTTTGTTCCAGTAGTCCACTTCGACCTTTTATTTTATTAGTAACAATTCATTAGTACTGTCCAGGTACTTGACGGTTAGTGGATTTCCAGTTTTAGTCCACTTAGGAACTCAGTCACCATTCTTGGCGTAGTCTTAGATAAGAACCTTAACTACGTCAAGCACATCTGGGACGTACCTACCAGGGCATTAACAGCGATAACATCCATCGTTCGGCTAATGCCCTACGTTGCACCTTCGCGCAATCAATCATGCTGTACGCGGCTCCAGTGTTCAGGGAGGAATGGGAAATTGCCAGGAACCAAGCCAAAATTTTGAGCATATATCGCCACATGTCAATCAGAGTGGCATGCACCTACAAGACGGTATTCCTCGAAGCGGTGCTAGTTATTGCATCTACACCGCCCGTTGATCTTCTCGCGCTCTAATGAGCCGCGAAGTACGTAGGAAGACCAGAGGTAGCAGATGAGACCAATACGAAGTGGCAAGAACGGTGGCAAGCAGCCACCAGTGGACCCGCAGACTTATGCCCAACATCCAAAATTGGGTCTCCAAAGAACACGGGGAGATTACGAACCACCTCACCATGTTTTCCAGGTTTGGAAAGCTGGCCTCCCCCAAATGCCGATAGTGTGAGGAGGAAGATAAAGCGGAGCACACTGTTATTCACCGGAGAACTGGATATGGTAGCACTTATAACCACCGAAAATATGGTTGCCATTATGCTCGAGAGTCGAGACAAATGGAACATAATAGCAAGCTTCTTGACTAACATCATGAAAACGGAGGAAGAAAAACTATATAAACTAATCAATAATATATTCTCCTGCATTGTTATGATTGACTCGCAACGTTCTGGCAGTTTTTCGATTCCACGCCTGAAGAAAACCGGTGGTTTGGAGGTAAAGAAGTTGTCAAGCCAGTTTTGAAGAGCAACGTCGTTATTAAACGAAATTCCGCGGAGATTGCTGGATAGAGAGCGGAAAAGATAAAAATCTGATTGAGCAAGATCAGGACAATAGGGCGGATGTGGAATAACCTCCCAACCGAGGTCTTGAATAGCTGCTTTGGTAATGTTAGCAGTATGCGGACGGGCATCATCATGCTTCAAAAGCACTTGATGCCGTATTGCCGGTCGTTTTTCTTGAATTGCAGCCTCCAGCCGACGCAGTTGTTGACAATAAACCTCAGAAGTGATGATAACATTCCTCGGAAGCAATTATAGTAGATGACGCCTTCTTTATCCCACCAGATGTACAACATTACCTTGCGAGGATTTGCTTGTTTGTTATGGCTCAGCCATTCCTTTTTATTCTTGGTGTTGATGTAAAGGCACCATTTTTCGTCACCAGTAACAATTTGGGACAAAAACGACCGATGTTGTTGACGAGCTAAACGATGGCGAGCAAGCAAAGAAGCCCAAATGGTAACACGCTGGTTTTTGTTGTTTTCGCTCAAAACGTATGGCACCCAAACACCCAATTTTTGAACTTTGCCTATGGAATGCAAATGTCGTACGATAGTTGATTGGTCACAATCAGCGCCGTAGCAAGCTCTTCTAGCGCTTGAGGCAAATTTGAATATATGCGCCCCCCTCCCAAAAGATTCTTATAATTTTTAAAATTTTAAATTATTTATTGGGTTTTGCCGAGGTTTAGCGCCCCCATTGCGATCACCCTTGCTACGGCGCGGCGTTGGCTTAGAGTAATGAAAACAAATGGATGGTTATCAGGAATTCATATAGGGTGCCGGGACTGGAGGGTCTGGGGGGTATGGAATATCCCCCAGTTACACTTAATTTATTGCGAAAGAAAAACTTTCACTTTTACGTCCCTCGGTATTAAGAAGAACGGTACTGGGATAGCTATGAAAAATATCATCTGCCCCCTCCCGGATTACAAGCAAAAATTGCAAAAGATTAAACGAAAAATAATAAATTTTGATGGTCCTGATGAATAATGACAAGTGTACCTGGGGGTTATTCCATACCCCCAGACCCCCCGGTCAAGCAATATCGATTTTTATCGTTGGAAACTACTTAAGATCTTATATGAAATACGCATAGTATGTCAGATTCGCGGTTTCCATGGTAACGTAACGCAATACCCCCCCCCCCCCGAATATGGAGATTATTTTTATAGGTAGGAATTTTTCTTTTCAATTTAAATTTATTTTAATAACTGTCGCGATGATAACGTGATATTTTTATCGATTACCCAGTCAGTTAAAGGGAAATAAAGAAGAACGCGGGGGTTGGAATCGACTTTCCTAAAATCCCCAGTCTTATCATTGAACCAAAATTGAAGATGAGAAGATTCCCTACAAGACCAGGTTTCAGGATTTACTTCATTATCTGAAGTAAATTCTGAAACCTTGTTTTGCTTTGTTCACCATCAATGGTGAAGTTTAAATGTACAAAATTTTTATTCAGAATAAGAATTATTCAAAACCTTTTTCAATTGTTTTCTCTGGATTTTCTCTTTATTTCATAAATACTACTTAGTATTTTAGCAAGATGGCATGCTGAAAAATATGTTCCTCAACTTGGATTCGAACCCAGATTGAGGCGATTAGTTTATGTAGCGCAGAACTTCTATTTATTGTGAACTAATTCTAGGACCGCTACAGTATGATGGAAGGAAATTTTGTTAATCTGTTTTATAGAGAATTTTGTATTCTTCAATTTTGATTTGATCATAATTTTCACTAAAAGTGAAAGTAAGCGAGTTATAGACGAAAAACTACTGTAGAGAATTAAAATCCTCACTTTCAGAAAAGGCCGACAGGGAATTTTAGGTGATGTAGCAAATAAAATCGTGGTCAAATTTTCGAATTCAGTCAAATTTGAATATATGGCCCCCCAAAAGATTCTTATCTTTTTGAAAATTTTAAACTACCTATTATTATTTATTGGGTTTTGTCAAAGTTTAGCGCCCCCATTGCGATGGCGCCTGAGGCAAAGCCTCTGTCGCCTCACCCTTGCTACGGCTCTGGTCACAATTCACCATATAGCCCAATTCCCGAGTTGATTGACGTGGATCATCACAAATTGAAGCATTTAATCGGTCTTCTTCAAAGCTGGATGGTCTCCCTGAACGTGGAAAATCGTTCATATCAAAATGCCCCTTTTTAAACAAGAAGACATTGATATTTCTCAAACAAATTTGTTTCCAAAGCACTCTTACCTTGGAAACCAAAAACGCTACGAACTTATGTATCAACCGATATATTAATATTAACCATTTTGAAAATATTTTTATTTGCCGAATGATTTAATTAATACATTTTGTAAAAGAAGCATCCGATAATTTATTCTAGAAAATTACAATGGAAGACATGATATTGCTTAATGATATAATACAGACTATTTCACAAAACAGCGTTATTTTTATTATTTTGCTATTCTCCTAAACAATTAAATTTGTGATGTGCCTTATTTTTTGCCGGGTAAAAAAAATGGAATTCTGAGTGTAGTACTTGCATTAAAAACTAACGGCTCTGTGAATTGGGACCATTTTTGTGAAATAGTACTCATGTAGTATAATACAAGTATAATATAAGTCGAACACTAACGAAGAATAATATTAAAAATCGCTTAATTAATTAATTAATCCATATGGAATATATTCACATTGAGGATAAATATCATTTGCCTTATTATCTGGAGTTGTTCCATGTAAAAGTTCGGACATAAAGCTGATGTATGTAATAGCCAATCTCAAGGTTTCAATTCGTGATAATCGCTTTTCATAAGCAAATGTTGGAACCTGTAAAAAAATGTAATACAATAACAAATACAAATTAATTAAATGAGGGTTCAGCCGAGTATTTAACAATTAATTAGGTAGTCAATTCAAAAAAAGTGTGCACGCAATAGAAAATTACAGTTTTGATAGAAAATCGGTGCCAAAAATTTAAATTTCTGCAATAGATATGTATGAACTAATTTAGAATTTCATTGAAATTAATAAAAAAATTAATAGATTTTTTAGACCTTGACAATGGGCAGAAACGAAAATAAACAACCAGGAAAAATTACAACACTAAAAAAATTAAAATGGATTTCACATAGGATTTACTATAAGTATGGGGCCGTTCATGTATTACGTAAGACGTTTTTTCATACTTTTAGACTCCCCCCCCTCCCCCTAGTAAGAAAATGTATATGTAAATGTTAATGTTAATAAATGTAAAATAAGATGTCAGCTACCCCCCCCCCCCCTAAACGTCTTACGTAATACATGAACGGCCCCTATATAAAATATAAACAATTTTACATAATATACAAGAGGAGATCAATAAGCTGTAGCCGGCACAAATCGTCCTTAAGACATTTAGCCGGTTACAGAAGTATTACGCTGGTTATCACCTGAAAGTTAACATTTTATTAGGATTGTGTAAGACTAGTTTTCTAGCTTACCTTTACTTTCGTCCTACCCTGTAGATAAAAATTCTTTTTGAATGTTCAAATTTGAATAATTTGCAAGGCCAATTTGATACCAGTAGATAACAAGAAGAACCAGATAGAGATTGAAAGCAAGTGAACGTGTTGTTGGCTGAATTAAGTAAAAATTCAGGTGAAAAGCAGATTGGTTACAGCGTTTTTTTTGTGTAATTAGTAATTACCAAAGTCAGGTGTTCCTGGATCATAACGGGTAACAATCTCACGATCCTGTTAATTGGCTTTTGTATAAGCGATTCTTGGATCGATCGCAGCAGCGGATAAAGCTTTTTTACAGCCTGAAAATTTTTGCAAATTTTGGTTAATGGTAGTTTTCTGCTTATCAACATTGATCACGACTTACCGTTATATATTTATGATAATCAATCAGTGGCGAACATCTGCCACTCCGTTCAATTAACAACTGGACACTATTTGGGTATTTATCTACGACAATTATATCAGCTTCCGAACGTGATAATTTATATCTGACATTTGACATAACATCATTCGTCAAGGCATTCCAGGGGCGCATCGCAAAAGGCGAATCAAGGGTTCACGGCCAAGATACAAATTGGGTGAGCGTTTTGTTATAATTTTTTGAAAAGTGAGGTACACTTTGAAATTGTTTTGTGCTGTGCGTATTGCGCCGATTAAACGCTATTTGACAAGAACGAAGATCATCATAACTGAATTTGTTTTGCTATAAATATTGAAAAGGGAATTTATCCCCTTGTTAATTTTTTTGACTATTTAATTTGCGCTTATCAGATCTGAATAGGTAGTAAAATTACAGTATTTTTGATATCAATAAATTATTTATAATAATTGTATTGATTTGTTTTTACACATTTTTGGTAATTGTGTGCATAGCTGTGTGTGGCATTATAGCCGATTACTTTGTTTTGGTCCACGGTTGGGACACAAACCTAAGCTCAACACTTAGCATAATTAAACTTTTATCGGCACTGGAATTGTTTTATTTCACAAGCTTTTGCCCTTTCAATATAATATCATACTTTAGCGACATAAGGGCGTGGCGCCTTTTGTTTGAGTTTAGTTCGAGGGTGCCGGTATTCATTCCGGGCACGCCTGACCCCCCCTATCTGCTTTCCGCAGAGCTAGGCCGTAAAGCGTCGCTAGTCAATTCCCGAGGTGCAGGTAAGATTGAAGTTTTTGTTTGGTTAAGTTTTGTGACTGTATATAAATTTCAATTAACAAGGGGGTAAATGCAATGTTGGGGTATCACGTCAATAGAAATACGTTTATTAAGATTCGGGAAAATTTTGTTATTAATAAAGCATGTGACTTATCAAAGCAATCAGACAAACTTCGTCCGACACCAAGAATTTGAGTTCAATATCATTTAATTTGAGAAGAAAGACATGAAGCAGGTTAATAAAAAATTAATTTAAAATGTAACACTTAATAACTTCCGTTGATATAAAAATGTTTATTTATAGTAAAATTAAAATTGTTTAGCCATAAGAAAGGTATTTCAAAAGTAAAAATATTGTTAATTGCTTAATTAAGGTGAAAATTTGTATTAACGTTAAATTTAAATAAGTCTGAAAAGTATTACGTGAGTTCGACGTGTCAAAACTTAGTGCACCGTGAAGGTATATTTCATGTCCATTATCTTCAATAAACCAACCAAGAAGTAATTGTGAAGAAATTAATCCAATCTAAAAAAATATAAAATTTTTCATTAAAAATTTCAATAAGTCACATTGAGCTTAATACAAACCTGCAACCTGAAATTTCAATAGTATTGATTTTCTAATCGACCAATAGGAAGACGATTATGCAAAAATTAAGATTGCCATGAATTTGGTGGTGAAGGAATGAGAAAAAACAATCAAGGCCTTTGTGTAAATTTTGATGGTAATGGCGTGTTAAATTAGCGTCGACACTAAAATTCAATAAATAGTAAAAATAATCAGTAAAAAGTATATAAAAAGGGTGAAAATTATTAAAGTTTATGTACTTACCCACGTACAAGTGAAAATAATTCGAAAATCACCAAGAATTGTGAATATTTTTAACAAATTGGAAATCGACACCACGAGGTCACCAAAGTGTAATCTTGAAAATTTTAATGCAGATGAAATCATCGGTTGGATTTGTATGCGCAACTACATGGTTCATGGTATAAGTGATAAGAAAATCCCTATATTTTAAATAAGGTAACGTTCACATTAACTATTTTCGTAAATAAAATAAGTGAGAATTTTTGGACAACACGACGCGTGCTTTTTGTCGTTTATGTTAGATATTTTGATATATAGGATTAATATTAAAAACATTTTATTTGATAAAATATTTAATTACATTATTGTGCTTAATAAAATTATAATTGCATTCACAACGGAAGATATTTTTTTTGACCTGTTCCGAGTCCAAAATTTGATTTCAGCATTACAGTATTGGTCCCGGAACGAACCTACACTGAGTAAGGTAAGCACATGCTCTACGAACCAGCTAAGCCGAGGCATTATTATCATTACGTTATTTGCAAATTGTGTAAAGTTAAATATTTCTATCGACGGGGTATATTTATGTTAACCAGCAACAAAGCATTTAAAATTAAAACGTGTGGTCCTATTAGCAAGGGACATATCAGAGCAATATATATTACTTTTTAATACAATAAGTTTTAGTAATACAATAAGTATTACTCTCCAAAAAAATATTATTGTGTTTATTTATATTTTCAATAAATATTACTTTTTATTCTTTTTCGATTCGCACACTTTTAATTTCTGCATTTATATTGCTGCATTGAAAATTTGATATAACATTTGCGGTAATTTTGCGAGGTCGGGTATTTGGTTAATTGCATCAAGATTATAAAGTCATATTTGCCGATTTTATTAAGCACAAAAGATTCTTGCACCTTAAAACCGACATTAAAATATTATTTTAATATACCTTATATTATTTCTATGGCCGGGAGGAATAAGAACATAAGTCAAAAAAATGCGTTTTTGAGATTTTAATACCTAGTACAGTTATTGATATTCCGCATCTAATGGTAAAAGCACAAAAGTCAAAAGTGATCACAATCGTTTGTTGTTTTTCAACATATTTGAGCATTCCCATAAAAAGTAATAAAGTGCCAGTAACAAAAACTCCTCTCCTGAAAAACTATGTTTTTTCACTTATGTTCTTATTCCTCCCGGCCAAAGATGTTACAGCCAAGCAAAGTTATGAATTGCATAAAGCATTTGAGGGAAACCAACAATCATCAAATAAAATGCGAATTGTAGCTCCAATAAAAATCCTCGAAATAAATACATAACTATGTACATAGATTTTGTCATTTTGCTTAAAAATAAAAATGCTTAAGCGCGGGTCACATTATGCTGGTTGCCAGCTGCTGCTTACCAGCGGCTGGTAGTAGTACCAGCAAGCAGCGGCGGGCAATCTGGTCACACTACTGTTGCTGCTACTCGCCACTCTCCAATTAGTCATTCACTATTCAGCAAGCATGTCGTCTGTCGTTTCACGTAAAAAGCTAATTAAGCAGTTGTTGAGAGAGGGTGTCAGGGAGCTTAGTTTAGAAATGCTTAACCAGCTTCACCGCAAACAGAAACGATGGTGGGTCAGGCCATAGATACAAAGAAGGGAAGAATTAGGGGCATCGTCAAAACTTCTCCAAGAGCTGAAAGAAATGTTTTAAGAATGACGGCCCCTCAATTTCAAGAATTGTTAGAATTAGTTGAACCTTTAATTAAAAAACAAGATACAGTATTCAGACAGGCAATCCCGTGTAAAACGAAGCTGGAAATTACTCTTAAGATATCTCGCAACTGGAGATTATAAAAACGTCACAACTAAAACAACTTCACAAAAAAACACGTGCTTCCTCGTTGCTGATAGACGCAATAGTGGTCAGACTGCGCTGCCGGCTGGTGCCAGCGGTCACGTGATTAATTAGTTGCCGCTGCCTGCTACCAAAAGTTGAACATGTCCAACTTCGTCAGCCGCTGACAAATACTCGCCGGCTGGCGACGCCAGCGCCGAATTCTGTGGTCACACCAAGCTGATCGACGGCTGGCAGAAGCGGCTTCTTCAACTCGCGGCTGGCAACCAGCGTAGTGTGACCCGCGCTTTATGCTAAAATGATCAATGTGCATCAAAATGAAGAATGACCCGGTATATATACCAGAGGGATGGGCACAAATTAATAATTCGTGGATCTAGAAGTCAGCCTCGTCCGTTTGTGGTCCGAACTATGCTCCATGATGATTTTATGGACTTTAAAGCTGACCACAAGAAAGTGCCAAAAATTCCTATGCGAAATATAATATGTTGGTTGCATTATGAAAAGGAAAAATCGCTATCATTATTTTACAAAACGAAATTTGACGAGCCTTTTACAGAAGTTGCTATAAAAAGGAAATCTGGGCGACCTTCTACCACCGTATCTATTCCCAAGGCATACTTTGAAACTGTACCAATCTCAGCACCAAAACTGAAGGATCTCTTAACAATGTGCGAAAAGTTAATTATACCAAGGGAACACCATGCTTATTACAAACTTTTAAAGAGCGATAAAAGTGTCCGGGACGCGTTACCAGAGCCCAATGAATCCGAGGAAGAACCGGAATAATTTTTGTTTTTGTTTGCATATACTGTTTAATATTATTAGTCCAGTACGTGGGGGTTTTTTGAATGCAAAAGGTGGGGTAGTAGCGATTTTTTAGTATGTTGTTAGGCTTGGGGCCCTAATGAAAATTCCAAGTTTTCGACCTCGAGGCGCATGCGCTCGAGCCGCCATCTTGGATTTTAGGTACAAAAATTTGGTTTTTTGATAATAACTCAAAAACGGTGCCTTTCACGACAAAAGCTGTTCTATACAAAGTTAAAGAGGATAAAATTTCCTACATTTTTTTTAGAAAAAACTTTTTTGCAGCACACATATGTTAGGAGTTACAGCTCCGTGAAGTTGCACTATTTGAAAAAAAAAGTATTACAGCTGCTGTCTAGTAGGTATTCAGCAAGTAGCCTCAAATACGAAGAAGCAACCAAGCACATTCTGTTCTTGCATGCCTTCAGTGGTTGTGACACTACGTCATCCCTATTCAATCAGGGAAAAACTAAATTTTGTACGCTGATAGAAAAGAACAGAGCGGTTCATGAAATAATTGAAATTTTCAACCAACAAGATGCCACGCCAGAGGAGATTGCCGAGGCCGGAGTACGCTTTCTTGTAGCTTTATATGGTGGCAACATGGATAAAGGGAGTTTGGAAGAGATTCGTTTCCAACGCTTCGCCAAATCTACGCTGAAAAGCAAATTTAATCTTGCCTCTTTGCCACCTACAAAATACGCGGTGCAATTCCACGCCTTTAGGACGTACCACCAAGTACAGAAATGGAGAGGCATAGAGAAAAATCCTGAAGACTGGGGTTGGAAGCATGGCGCTTACGGGGTCACTCCCATAACAATGGCGGAAAAACCAGCTCCCGATTTATTATTAAAATCGGTATTTTGTAACTGCAAAAAGGGGTGTGGTGGGGCATGCAGCTGCCGAAAGGCTGGACTTAAATGTTCGGTTGTATGTGGCGGAGAATCTTGCGGAAATATGCCGGAAATCTGCATTGAAAGCGAGGACGAGTATGACGACATTTTTCAGGCTACGGACCAAAACTACGACCAGGACACAGACAACTACGACCAGGACACCGGCAATAACCAACCCGGACCATCGAAACGTACCAAAATGTAGTATAATAAGAATAATAAAATAAAACTCAACCAAAATGAAGTTTCCACATTTTTTTTCAAATAGTGCAACTTCACGGAGCTGTAACTCCTAACATATGTGTGCTGCAAAAAAATTTTTTCTACAAAAAATGTAGGAAATTTTGTCCTCTTTAACTTTGTATAGAACATATTTTGTCGTGAAAGCCACCGTTTTTGAGTTTTTATCAAAAAAACAAATTTTTGTACCTAAAATCCAAGATGGCGGCTCGAGCGCATGCGCCTCGAGGTCGAAAACTTGGATTTTTCATTAGGGCCCCAAGCCTAACAACATACTAAAAAATCGCTACTACCCCACCTTTTGCATTCAAACACCCCTTTTTGCTACCCACGTACTGGACTATATACATATTACTCTTAAAATAAAAAATATCAAAATTTAGCTTATTTTATTGCACCAAAAAATGCACATTGGCGGTTTTGGCATAAGAGGGACGTTATGCCAGAACCACGAAAGTGCAGTAAGTCACAAACGAGAAAAAAAATTTTATTTTTAATTATCGTTACATTTCGGCTACGACATATTCGGATAACAGTAAAAATTTTGTTCAAATTGATTAATTTGGTGAATTTTAAATTAACTTTAAACTTCAAATGCATTTTACTCAAAACTAGTAAAATAAAATGCATAAAATGCATTTTACTCAAAACTAGTAAAATACACATTGGCGGTTTTGGCATAAGGGGGACGATATGTTTTATTGATATAATCATGATATAATATGCTCCTGGGACCCCAACTTCAAAAACTGTTAAATTAATAATTTTTTTTGCAGTTTCTGGTTGAAAATAGGTACTAAAACACTGTAATTTTTCCAAAATTTTTTTTTATTACAACATAAAAAATGGATGTCCATTTTGTTGGACATCAGGATCTTATTCTTACATTACTTTTTTTATGATATGTATAAAAACAATTATTGTGATCAGAGGTAATACAAAAGAATTCATTACATTTTTCACATTGAAACTTAGTTTTCTTTTTACACTTCTCGTATTTGCATCTTACTGAATTTTTTAAGTCGCCTCTGAGAATTGGCAAATGTTGAAAGTTTCTTGGACTTTTGTAGTTGCTGTTTGAGCATCCTGGGGTAGATTGGGTAAACTCTAAGTACCTCTTTGATGGGTTTCTGGTGCGGACTCCTCTGGGGGTGTCAACTTGATCGTCGCTATCTGCTACCTCTTCTGTTGATTTTAGAAGAAATTTGGAAATTTTTTGTTCGAAATCAAAGAACTGGAGAGAGTATTTTTTCTATCACGCTCAAGATTTTGTTGATCTTGCCGATAGAGGACCCAAGAGTTAGCGATTGCTAAATCAAAAAAAATGAAAAATACATTTCACTGTCCATTTGTTTGTCCTTGCACCGATACGGAAGTAAGCGATCATTCTATCAATAAGATCTATTCCACCCATTGAATCATTGTACTTGGCAACCATATCTGGGCTCTTTACTTCTATAATTTTTTTTCCACTTTTGATCTGATGCACCTTTTACACTGATCTGTTGGGTTTTCTTGTGGAGTGGTGGATGCTAATAGCACGCTTTTCATGTCGTACCATTGAATGACATTGATTTTTTTATCTGATCGAAAAGTTTGTTCAGTAGTTCCTCGTCCTAATTTTTTCAAAACATTTTCATTTGTAAGATGAACAGCTGGTGGCAATCTAGATTTCATGATTGTTTCTGTTCCATGAATTTTTCTCTCTAGTAAGTTTTCTAGTAAAGGAAGAGTAGTGAAATATCTGTCCATAAAAACATGTGAACCCTCTTTAAGCGTTTGTGTTAGTCTTATCACAGCTGAAGCTCCTACCCCCAGCCCACGTGTTTCTTCACATAAAAAAGTATCTTTACCTTGATAAACTTCAAAATCTAGAATCAAGCCTGATGGAGCAGAACACACAAAATATTTTAACCCTTCGGGATTGGGTTTACCCCTTACAAATTGTTTTACGCCACAAATACCTGTGAAAGGTATCTCTGTTCATCTACAGCAACAATACCTTCCCTTGGCAACGACAAACAGCCCTGTTTCACTTTTTCAACAATGGGCCTATTTCTCCATAATTTATCTTTTTTACAGGCATCAGCCGAGATGTCTCCATCAATCACTACTTTTAAATGGTTGCGAATGGCAAAAAATCTATCCCTAGTCATGTAACTAGCAATAGATAAAACTTTTGTGCTCTTTGCCCAGTACATACGAATTCTAGGGTATTTCAGTACCGACATTAAAATTACTACTCCAAAATAACGCTTAATTTCAGACACCATAAGATGAAAAGGCTTGTGATGCAAAAGCATGTACTTTATATTTGAACATTCACAAATGTTAGCAAAATCATTATTGTGGTAGGAAAAAATGCCGTCACACAAACCCCATGTCCATTCTAATGGACCGTACAAAACATGACTTAGTACATAACTGTCATAATGTTTTAATGCTAATATTATTAGTAACCATAGAAATTGAACCTTAATAATTAGTGTACTGAAGTTAAAGTACAAAAAAAACCGCTTAAAATAAATAAAAAGCGGTACTTACCATCAACTGTCACTTTTGAAAATGTCGCCATTGCGTACAATGAATATATACGGTAAAAACCCTGAAATTAAGAAGAATTGTTGAGGGAAAGCTCACTAGATGGCTTGTCTAATGATCCATTGAGTTGAACATCGGGTCACAAACAACTTATTATTTGCTCTACGAAAAATATAACACTTAAAAATTTAAATGTCTATTTTAATGGCCGCAGGGTCCCAGGAGGATATACTAGCTGGAAAGCCCGTCCGCGGACGGGCAACTAGATTTCTTTTGTCAAAAGCCCTACAATGCGCGAAGGAGGAGCCAAGAGGGCGAAATACATACATATAAAATGCTACGTAAAAACATTAGCTTGGCGCGAAAATGTAAAAAATGTAAATAAGGCTAAAATAGCCTTAAAGAAGGCTGATTGTTATTTATATTATGAAACAATACTAATACCATTTCATAATAATAAAACGCGAAATTTGTGTAACTGCCAAAACGAAATCAAACATTCAACTAATGTTTTCTAGTTGGGCTTTTTAGTATTTGGACGCGTTTTCGTTATTGCGCTGATGTTTGTATAAGTTTTGAGCTTTGGTACGAACTCTACCAGTGGGGTCTCTTTTATGACGGTATTAATTAAAAAAATTCCTAACGCTAACCTAAGATCGACCGGTGTATCTCTATTTTAATGATCTAAATAAAAACAACATTGTTTCCTAATATTGCCAATTTTAATTGTTCATCCTCGCGTTGAAACGTCCCCGCGTTTCATGTAACTCAAGGCACATAACGCAATTACTAAACAAATCGTACTTTTAATTTTAATTGTTTTTATTTGTTAATTAAAAAGCAATTATTGTAGCAAATAAAATCTTTAGCGCTGTCTGGTGCGTTAGTACTTGTATGTTACAGCACAAGGGTAAGGACAATACTCAAAGATTCAGCGAGTACAAGTTTTAGTAGCTGTACTCGCTGAATCTTTGAGTATTGTCCGAACCCGCGTTGCTGTTGTGATGATAATTCCGTGAAGAAACGCCACAACTTAAAAGCACAACATCACATACGAAAATCAACATTTCAAACGCCATTTTTAATGTCAAAAATGGTGAAACAAATTGACCAAATCGCACCACAATCATTGCAAAAATCCGTAAGTACCGAAAAAAATGGAAGCATAATCGCACTAAATTTGTAATATAAAATTCGTTAGAAGGACATTGCTTTAAGTCAACTCGGGTGGGAACATGCTAGTATATAACCAGTTTCCTACATCGCATCGGGTGCAAGAGTGCGTTCGTCACGTATGAATTCTTTTACGCCCCACTACAAGTATCCGATATTCACCATGCACTTAGGGTATATTGGGAGATTTTTTATTACGTATGAATTCTTTTACGCCCCACTACAAATATCCGATATTCACCTAGGGTATTTGGGATATTTTTTATTTTCGGGTAATATTCGACAGTGCATGTGTTGTATCCATATAATGTACAATGTAAAATAGCGCACGCTGATTGGTCGGAACCACCATAATATATGACCCTAAGTGGAATTATTCCTTGTACACAATATTTTTCGTGTACACGTGTTCTTTTCCATCAACTATTTTTATCTTCAGATCTCCGTACTCTTGACATTGCTACATATAGATGACCGTGGCTAAACTCCGGTTCAGGCAGATATATTCCTACTTTTTCTAACGTCTGTCCCTGAGTATTGTTGATCGTCATGGAAAAGGCAAGTTTAATTGGAAACTGTCGCCGTCTTAAAAGAAATGGCATAAGTCTGTACTTGTTGGGGCTAAATATATGCGCGGAATAAAAACAGTTTCCTTTTCAGCAGTTCCTGTCATGACTTCAGAGGGACGATTAGATTGGGCTTTAACGATTTAACATTTAAGCGTGTCCCATTACAAAGACCACGTTTAGTGTTCAAATTCCTGAGCAACATAATCACACTTCCAACCTTCAAGTGCATTCTGTGTACTGGCATCCCTGAGGAAGTTTGTTCTTTCAAGAATTCCATCGGATAGTTTTCCCTATCGTTATCATCACTGTCGTCAATGGAATCACTACTTAGATCAGTGAACATGCTGCCGTCTAAAAAGGTCCAAAACTTGCTCGTTTATAGCGTCACCGTCAGTATTTTTTGGGAAAAGTATTGCCATTTGGAATATTTTTTTTACATCAACAGCATTAAGGCTTTCTCCAAAAATTTCTTGGATAAGGGAAGTTTCGCATATAGAATTATGCGGAATCTCAATTATCACTTCAGACAGACCTTCGTCATTTGTAAGCTTTACAAAAGTAGCGAGCTGGCTTTTTTTGATTTTGTAATATGATGTATGATGTTTTGGTCCCAAATGGCTCGAAATATTAAATTTAATGATAATTGTACTAGTAGCAAACATGCCAATAAATGAAGCTATCGTTATGTAGAACGATGCAGAAATTAGAATCTCACAAACCCATGTCGATGGCGCTGTAAATTTAAGAAAGGAAGAAAGAACGGTTGCAGAAATTGTGAAAAAGGCATTGATGGGAAACTATCAAATGATTACAAACTTTTTTAAAAAGAAAGTAAAAACTTCTGTTTATTAAATTACTATTAATTTATGGAATTTATTTGTGTTAATTTATGTTAATAAAATCAAAAACAATTTAAAAACATTACACTTTTTGTTCAAAGTTGCTATATACTCTTTTCACTTTTTTTTAAAATTAATACACTTTTTTCATTCACTTCTTGCTTAGATCTCTGTAGCAACCCTGAAATTGGTAAAACCAGATCAAATTTCATTGGGCCCCAATTTTTTTTGGGCTCGAATGAGTTGTGGTTTGGATATAATAATTGACAATTAAAATTTCGCCTTCCACGGCAATGATTGGTAAGTCACCATCATTACATTAGCAACTACACATTTTCTAGTTTTATTTCAGAAACGGTCACATGTATTTGAGAAAGCGATAATTAAAATTCAGATTTGTCAATTGTATTTGAGAAAGCATTAATTGTAATTCAGATCCACAAATTGTATTGCTTTTTAGTTTTACCTTAGTACAGATTCATGGAACAACCACGCATTAGGTTGTTTGACTAATCTGAATTTTAATTGACGCTTTCTCAAATACAATTGACTAATCTGAATTTCAATTGACGGTTTCTCAAATACAACTGACTAATCTGAATTTCAATTGACGGTTTCTTAAATACAACTTACTAATCTGAATTACAATTAACGCTTTCTCAAATAAAAGTGGAAAAGGTGTAGAATAGTACCTACAATATTATTTTTTAAATTGTTTGAAAATTCGGGGTAATTTAAACTGCCCTCCAAATTAACCTTTTTTTATTTTCTTCCATTTTGGTTTTTAAGTCTGCATGTAGCTACATGGGATTGACAAAAGTGAGAGGGCAAGAGCAGGCGTTTCAATTATTATAAGCAAAAAACTAAAACAATGCGTAACGTCTTGGGAGGCCATAAATGAACGCTTAATAAGAGTAGATCTATGCGTAAGAAATCATAGTTGGCATATATGCACCGAATGACGACGCTACAAAAGCCGTAAAAGACAAATTTGAAGAGGTTAGTAGAGAAGTGATCGAAAATATACCCAATAAACACGAGATTATTTTGGCAGGAGATTTTAACAGTAGAGTAGGAAGACGAATAAATGACTATAGAGTGGGCAGCCATGGAGAAGCTGTTATAAATAATAATGGCGAGAGGCTATTGGACATATGTGACCAATATAAACTCAAAATTACAAACACGTTTTACGCTCACAAGGAAATCCATAAATACACATGGCACCAGACCACAAGAAAGTTAAAATCGATAATTGATTATTTAATAATAAGACAAGTATCGAAACTAAAACTTCAAGATATAAGGGTAAAAAGGGGTGCAGATTGTGGAAGTGACCATCATCTCTTAGTTGCCAAGATATATATTCCATACAATAATTACGGACGCGCTGCAAAAGAAGGAATGGAGAAAACCAAACCAGAAGATGAGATCGTGAAACAAAAACTAAACTTCGAAAGTTTGTGTAACGATAGTACAATTTATCTGTATAAGACAAGATTAGGAAGTAAGTTGAGAGAGGCAAATAGATCAACAGAAGAAGAATATACGCACATAAAGGAATGCATACTGCAAGCAGCTCAGGAAGCGCTAGGAACTCTTGTTCCCCACAAAAAGCCATATTGGTGGTGCGAAGAATTGGAGAAAAAAATAAAGAAGAAAAAGCAATTCCATCTGAGATATATTCAAAGTAAGGAGGAGGGGGACAGAGAGGAATACAGAAGATTGAGCAGAGAAATTAAGCATGAAGTCATCGCGGAAAAGAATAAAGCATGGACAAATAAATGCGAATACGTAGATCAATTTATAGGAGGAACAAACAGCTCAGAAGCATGGAAGACGATAAAATCTATAAGAACTAACACATCTAATAAAATAAACCTGTTAAGAATAACTAAAAAACAGTGGAAGGAACACTTTGAAAATCTTTTACAAGAGCACAGACCTCAATTTAAACATCTAAAATGCGATCTCCAACATAGTGAGCCGATTAAGTTGAATTGGACACAAATGGAAGAAGTAATAAGAGCAATGAAGTTACGGAAATCACCAGGTCCAGGGGGGATAAATCCAGAACTGATAAAACACAGCCCCCATAAATTGTTACTTATGCTTAAAAAGTTGTACGAGCGATGCTTAAATGGAGAAGAGATTCCTACCGAGTGGAGAACGTCATATTGTCATATATAACACCTATTTATAAAAAGGGAGATAAGAATGATCCCAAAAACTATAGAGGAATTGCAGTAATTTGTACTATCGGCAGACTATATTCCAAAATAATAAAGAATATGATCGAGAAAGACATAGCAGACAAACAACCTGAAGAACAGTCAGGATTTCGAAGTGGAAGATCTACGATAGATAATATATTCACAATAAAAATATTACTGGAAAAAAGACTACAACGTAATATGGAAACCCATGTAGCATTGATAGACCTGGAAAAAGCATACGATAATGTACCCAGAGAACAACTGTGGAAAGAAATGGAAAGATCTGGTATAGAATCCTCACTAATTAATGCGGCTCGCCGACTATATGAAGGTAATACCACACAAATAAAAGTGGGAAATCAGCTTACAGATCCCATAGAAATTACAAAGGGACTAAGACAAGGGTGCTGCCTCTCTCCTACTCTGTTTAAAATTTATATAGACAAATCCTTACAAGGATGGCAAAGAAAATGCAAAAATATGGGACTACGAGTAGGGGACGATATCTTGTACACCCTATATTTCGCAGACGATCAGATAGTTATGGCGGAAGATGAGGATGACTTGAGTTATATGGTGAGAAAACTTCAAGAATCGTATGACTCGGCGGGTCTAAAAATGAACGAAGCGAAATGTGAGTACCTATTGGTTGGAAATAACGACATTGAGAATCTTTCATTGGAACACCACCACATACAAGGAGTAGAAAGAAGCAAATACCTGGGTGTCACATTTAACAAAAAGGGCAATAGTGAAGAAGAAATCGCTGGCAGAATAAATAAAGGTCGGGGTTTAATAAGATCCATCAATTCCATATTGTGGGACAAAGCGATAAGAAAAACCACAAAGAAAAGAATATATAAAGGTAAGGTCAGACTAGGCTACTTTTGCTGCGCACGCTTTTTACTCTGGCTGCAAAAGCTGCATGTCAGGCTCACACACAGAGTCAAAGTAGCCTGCAGCACGCAGCTTTTGCAACTTGTTAAGCCTATAACAGATAGATTACTATATTTTATATTATAGACGAAATTAGCTCCGTGGCTTTGCTCAGTTGGACAGGTAAACTTCCGGACTTCTTGCTCTCATCTCAGGTGTGGTACTTATTTAGAAATTTGCTTATATGTTTTTAAATTCATAAGAAAAAAATCAATTATTCGAATATACATATATTATTTCATAAATATTGCAGTCAAATATACATTAGTTCACATAAATACACAAAATAACGACACTTAATGTCTACGAAATTAATTGTTAAGGTTGTTAGTATGTAAATTAGGAAATTTTAATAAGTTTATGCAAATGTGGATTTTAATAATTAATAATTAAATTTTACATGAAGCAACACTTTACTTGCATGAACTTACGGAATATTTCCAGTAAAACTCAGTATTTGAGTTAATATATGGTACAAGAAAGAAAATTGACAAATTTGTTACAGAAAATTTAAGAATAGATACAATGATTTTGGTTAGACCAAATTTCTACCTTGAGATGCGACGTAATCCACAAATTAGTTGGTTGGAGTACTTTAAAGATGTGGTTATCCCACTATTTGCTTCGCCGTTAGAAAGAATTCAACGCTGTGACCTTCTTGTTGATTGTAGTAACACGTCACCGATTAACTTGTTTTAAAAAACTTCACTTCGTGTTTTTAATCGCGTGTTGCACAAAATTTAGGATGCACTCGCGTTATTTCTATCTGGTATTGTTGGAAGTAGAATTCTCAAATGTTTATAGATTATTTCTTGTATGATTTTAATTCGACGGAATGTTTATTTTATTCTGGGTATTTGATTACTTTTCTCGCTTAAATTGAACTATGATCAACTTGATCATCGATGGCAATTTTGATTCGATTCACTTTCGTAGTACGTTTAATTATTGTACTCGATCGTTACACCGAAGAAAATGTATTTGTTGGTTCACCGATTTGATGTTAATCTTATTTGACGATTATTTCGGTAGAATCTCCGTTACTTGTGTCGACATTTTTTATTTAAAATTGTTCGAAATTTAGTTAAACGAATGTTTACGTTTTTATGGTCACTAGTTTAGTTGGTTGATCGATGAAAATTTCTTAATACGACCGTAATAAATTATTTGATGATGGTATTATTCCGGATCGGAAAGTAAAAAAATATTACACTTTGGTAGATAATAGATAATTTTTAGGTAGAAGTTATTTGGCTCGTTGATTTCAGGAGACTGACTTCATTTTTCCATCCCTCCTTTCAAATTTCTTTCCCTTGATGAGGTCATTTGGGTAGGAATTAATTTGTTATCTCTATATGAGTTCTATTTACAAAAATGCATATTAAACAGTTCCTTTGTTTCTTAGCGCGGTACTCGTTTGAATACGACATTATTACAAAGTAACTCTCTACAAATTAACTTAGTTTCAATAGAACCTAGTCATATGAGGATTTTATCACCTCGAAAGTATAATTTTGTTGATAATAATTTTCTCGCGGTGAGCGGACTGCGTATTTCATTTCAGCACAGGTGCGCTGTGCTACTATGTATGCATTTGTTCTTCAATGTGAAAATTTGTAGTTATCTTTTAATAAAGAACGTCGATTGGCATAATATTCAAATATTAACATTTATAGTCGGATCCCGTTGACTCGAATTTATTTTTATTAACAAATTCTATGTTTATATTGAAAATATGACATTTCTGATTATTATTTAATATTATTGAAGTGGATATTTTATGATAGCTTATAATATACGGCATCGCCGTAACACGCTATTTAGTTAACAAAAAACAAAAAAAAATTGGTCTTCGTTATCAATATGGGTTTTCTAAAAAAAAAACTTAAATGATTCAAGCGTATACGAGATTACAGGGAATATTTTCAACGAGAGGGGCAGATGATCGTAATTTTATACGAAAGATGCTAGCTCGCATGAGTACATTGCCTCCTTTGTAACTCAGAGTACAATGTGAGGGTTTTTGAATTGGACGCCACTTATTCCGGGTACTCTTTTTAGTGCGGAACAAGAGTTCACTAAAAGGCGAAAGGGTGAAGAGTATTGGGGCACATCAGAATCATATTTACAAGACGTGTTAACTGAAAGAGCCGAAGGTTAAAGAATTGTCCGTCTCTTGGGAATGCATGTACTGCTTTACCTTGGTCGCCGAGAACAGGCGTTAGACTCGATCCGGGTCACGAGCCCAGGTTGTCTGCACAAGGTCAGCCAAGTTACACAACACCTTACACTACCAGATGAACTTTCCTTCTTCCCACGTTCTTTCATCGTGGACTTAAAATTAGTGTTTAATATAAATTCGAACGACCGTATCATATTTACATCGGCCGCCGAGTTAAATGGACTCGAGGCCCTAAGCAATTGAATTTAAAGAAATTCATGTTGCTTAAATAGGAAATGTGGTTTAAAGTCGTGACACGATCGACTGTTGTAGACTTATTGTCTTGCAATTGTAAAATCTTGCTAGAAGATTTAACATTAGAGCAGTTTAGGGTCATGCCTTAGACCATTTTAGACGCGAAGTCTTGCAGGAGTTAGAAAATTTAAAAAAATTTTATTTTCAGACGTAGTTTAGGGTCATACCTTGGACCATGATAATCGATTTCGCATCGATTGTGTTTGTAGTCCTGAGCCTTTGGTTTTAGGCCTTCCTTAAGTTAACTTAAATGACATTAAGGTATTTGGTTTTATTTCATTATTTGGTTCTTTAATAACCGATTAAAATAAAATTCTAACCTTAGTTAAACTAAAGGAATCTCTGTTCCAAGCGAGTGATGCGCGATTCAAAGAAACTATGAATGATAAAAAAATTAATATTATTACCCTATACTAATTTATTCCGGAGGACTTACCCAAGTACTTATAGTCCTTCGAGGAGCTCTCCGGATTCATTCGGAGATCCGAATTATTGACACGATATTCAGACAAAAAAATTGACGACAATAATGTGTAGAAACATAAAAAATTATTTCTCCTTAGTAATTAATTCTAAAGGGTTCACTCAAGCACGACTAGTCCTTGGAGAAACTCTTTAGATTTGTTCGGTGTTCCGAATCGTTTCTACCAAAGCACCTTGCTTTGGTTTATTGAAAATATCATGGTGGTTAATCAAAAGTGATTATTTCAAGCTCATTGCTTTTGGTTTGTAGAAAACCTAATGGGGGTTAATCAAAAGTGATTAATTTGATCTTTATTGTTGGGTCTTATCATATTTACAATCAACAATATCGATCGGGGGTTCGGATTTATCAGTTATCGTTGGGTAATTCTTTCGAATTGAAATCCGGAAAACTTGCGATTTGGGGTTGTTGATATGTGATAATTAACATAACATACCACTGGAAAATATCGTGAGATACCAGCGACCACAAGGTAGCTAATCTTTGGCCTCTGGATACCTTCACTAAACCCACCTTTTGAACAAATTGGTTAGCTACTCCAATCGCTCGCAAGGTGTGTCGTCTCACTTTCCAGAAAAGTAACGAATAGATATGAGCGGATATCTTGCAGGTATTATCAATGCCGTTGTGGCTAATTTTTCAAAAAGAAATTAACATTGTGGACCTGTCGTGGTCCAACATCTTAGTTATAGGGCTATAAACGTCCCTTGGGTATAATACAGTTGCTGTTAATACCTCGATATTTTCCAAGATATCAGTAGTTTTGCCTGTTTTATGACAAAACTCTTTGTGTGCTAACTAGAAACGTCAATGTCGGCACCGACTGACATGATATGTTCTCTGCGGGAATTCTATTTAGAAAGACCTATTGGGGGCTTCGGCACGTTGGATAGTAATCCAACCTAATTGTCTTGAGACATCGTCGTCGGGACTTATGTCCAGAAATTATTCTCCTAACGGGACTATTTGTCTGGTTAATTTCCGTAGATGCAATTGCTTAGAACAATGGTTCGAGCTTTTGCAGAGGGATGCAGTTTTAGGTCATGTCCAGGACCATTAGTCCAAATTTAATTACCAAAAAATTTAGAAATTAATGATTATTTACATAATTTTGTTTCTGATTATTAAAAACATAACCTTTCTTTGGTTATACAGATAATCTTGGGCTTTGATGCAGTTTTATGGTCATATTTGCTCAGGACCTTATACTCAGAATTTAAAAAACAAAAAGAATTAATCATAAAGATGATTTTTGATCGATAATAAAAATAAAAAAATTAATCATAAAGATGATTATTGATTGATCATAAAGATAATCAATCTCATGGCTGCAGTTTATATGGTCTTTACCCAGGACCTTATACTCAGAATTTAAAAAACAAAAAGAATTAATCATAAAGATGATTTTTGATCGATAATAAAAATAAAAAAATTAATCATAAAGATGATTATTGATTGATCATAAAGATAATCAATCTCATGGCTGCAGTTTATATGGTCTTTACCCAGGACCTTATACTCAGAATTTAAAAAAAACAAAAAAATTAATCATAAAGATGATTATTGATTGATCATAAAGATAATCAATCTCATGGCTGCAGTTTATATGGTCTTTACCCAGGACCAGTGTTGCTTAAGTGTCTTGAATCGGGATAGATAAAGGGGATGTAATCTCTTTAAAATATCCTTATCGCGGGACGGGACGGGTTTATTTGTAACCAAAAGTCTCAAATGGTTAATTGTATTGCCTTACTATGTGTGTAATACGTACAGACGTTCAGGATGAATCGCTAATGGATATCCTTCTGTAACGGCAAATAAATTACGTCAGGGTGTTAATTCAAAAAATTCTGAAACTAATCAATAATTGGTATCGTCGTTCAGAAATAGTTAATCTCAGTCTAGGTATCGATTCGATAAAATTTTTTTTAAAAAAATTAATCAATAATTGATATTGATTCTCAAAAGCAAAAATTTAATTCAAGGTATTGATTCAATAAAAATTTAAAAAATTAATCAATAATGAGTTTTGATTCTCAAAAACGAAAATTTACTTCAAGGTATCGATTCAATAAAGATTTAAAAAGTTAATCAATAATGAGTTTTGATTCTCTCTAAAACGAAAATTTAATTCAAGGTATCGTTTCAATAAAAATTTAAAAAGTTAATCAATAATGAGTTTTGTTTCTCTCTAAAACGAAAATTTAATTCAAGGTATCGATTCAATAAAAATTTAAAAAGTTAATCAATAATGAGTTTTGATTTTCTCAAAAACGAAAATTTAATTCAAGGTATCGATTCAATAAAAATTTAAAAAGTTAATCAATAATGAGTTTTGATTTTCTCAAAAACGAAAATTTAATTCAAGGTATCGATTCAATAAAAATTTAAAAAGTTAATCAATAATGAGTTTTGTTTCTCTCTAAAACGAAAATTTAATTCAAGGTATCGATTCAATAAAAATTTAAAAAGTTAATCAATAATGAGTTTTGATTCTCAAAAACGAAAATTTAATTCAAGGTATCGATTCAATAAAAATTTAAAAAATTAATCAATAATGAGTTTTGATTCTCAAAAACGAAAATTTAATTCAAGGTATCGATTCAATAAAAATTTAAAAAGTTAATCAATAATGAGTTTTGATTCTCAAAAACGAAAATTTAATTCAAGGTATCGATTCAATAAAAATTTAAAAAAATTAATCAATAATGAGTTTTGATTCTCAAAAACGAAAATTTAATTCAAGGTATCGATTCAATAAAAATTTAAAAAAATTAATCAATAATTGGTATTGATTCTCAAAAGTAAAAAATTTAATTTGTTTCTTCGGGTTAGTTATCTGATCTTTATTATTTGAAGTAGGGTACGGCCTTTTTGTCTGGTCGGTGCTAATGACCATTAGTTATTACTCGTAATTACTCGAGTTAATTTTTTGGGGATTACATAAATTAATTGGGGTTTAATATCGTTCAAGTAATTTGGGTAGAGCCTTTTTGTCTGGTCTTGTGCTAAGGACCACTAATAATAGATATTTACAGTTAAATATAATTTAGGAAGCGTAATAAATTATCATGGAATAAAAAATTCTTAAATTAAATTGGGTAGAGCCTTTTTTGATTATTGGTCTGTTGCTAAGGACCACTAATAATAGATATTTACAGTTAAATATAATTTAGGAAGCGTAATAAATTATCATAGAATAAAAAGTTCTTAAATTAAATTGGGTAGAGCCTTTTTTGATTATTGGTCTGTTGCTAAGGACCACTAATAATAGATATTTACAGTTAAATATAATTTAGGAAGCGTAATAAATTATCATGGAATAAAAAATTCTTAAATTAAATTGGGTAGAGCCTTTTTTGATTATTGGTCTGTTGCTAAGGACCACTAATAATAGATATTTACAGTTAAATATAATTTAGGAAGCGTAATAAATTATCATAGAATAAAAAGTTCTTAAATTAAATTGGGTAGAGCCTTTTTTGATTATTGGTCTGTTGCTAAGGACCACTAATAATAGATATTTACAGTTAAATATAATTTAGGAAGCGTAATAAATTATCATGGAATAAAAAATTCTTAAATTAAATTGGGTAGAGCCTTTTTTGATTATTGGTCTGTTGCTAAGGACCACTAATAATAGATATTTACAGTTAAATATAATTTAGGAAGCGTAATAAATTATCATAGAATAAAAAATTCTTAAATTAAATTGGGTAGAGCCTTTTTTGATTATTGGTCTGTTGCTAAGGACCACTAATAATAGATATTTACAGTTAAATATAATTTAGGAAGCGTAATAAATTATCATAGAATAAAAAATTCTTAAATTAAATTGGGTAGAGCCTTTTTTGTCTGGTCTTGTGCTAAGGACCACCTATACTAAATATTTATAGTTAAAAATAATTGAGAACTAGAATAAATTAATAAAGGTAAGGTAATAATCGATACTGGATCGATAGGTCAGTTTTAGGCCGTGAATGGGCCAATACCATCAATGCGATTGATTGGTAGAGACAGTTTTTGGTCATGCTCGGGACCGATATTGATTGATTTATTGGACATTGCTTTTTTTCAAATCATTAATGCGCCAATTCCTTAGCGTTTTTCCTTTCTCGTCATTAGATTCATTAATTAAATTGCCGATTTTTTTTTTAATTTGGCATTTTGTAAATTTAGGCGCCAGTTTGGCCATGACTTTATTTCCCGCTTTAGGTAATTCGTAATTACGTTTCCAAACGTAATCGCCTTCTCGAAAAGACAAAGGACGTTTTCTTAAATTATAATAATTTGGGCCTTTTGAACCGGGTTGAGCTCTTTGCGGTGATTTTTGAAATCTGCAAATGTCACAATTCCGAACATAGTTCCTAACATCATTATTCATTTTGGGCCAGTAATATTGTTTTGCTATTCGCGTAGTAGTTTTAAAAATTCCCAAATGGGCGGTTTTGGGATCATTATGCAAGGTATTTAAAATTTCTTCTCTGTGAGCCGTAGGTACTAGTAATTTCCAATCGGACTTATTAGCTGAACTTATTAAATTATTTGGTACAAATTTATAAATTACATTATCTTCTATTTTATAAGTCGGATAATTTTTAGGGAATTCAATTATCTGGTGGATTAAATTGTTATACCATTGATCCTTTTGCAATAAAGTCAAATCCAATAAACAAACTTCGCGGTTATTGGCGGCCGCTTTAGCTTCCAACGTGCCAATGCACTTTTGAACGTAATTTATTACCTCTTTTCGCGCTTTTTTAATATTATCTTGTCCGTCCGTATCGACATTA
Organism: Podabrus alpinus; assembly: GCA_932274525.1. Classification (NCBI taxonomy): domain Eukaryota; kingdom Metazoa; phylum Arthropoda; class Insecta; order Coleoptera; family Cantharidae; genus Podabrus; species Podabrus alpinus. The sequence goes on along the minus strand of OW026454.1, from coordinate 58,801,998 downwards.
TCTAGCTTGAGCAAATTTCTAGTTAGCATTTCATCTAGATACTTATATTGTTTATCTTTAGAATTTCCATTAAAACACTCAATATCACGCATTATTTTCATCACGTCTTTTTGAATACAATTAATTGACTCATTAGGTATTTCTTTTAAATTTACTTTACAAGCTTCGCGAGATAACATGTCTGGAGCGGTATTTAGTTTTTCTAATTGATTATCAAACGGTTTTTTAGAGTAAATTGTAGCCACTTTTTGATTTTTATTTACTTTATTTTTTGTGCAAAACGAATTTATTTTTTGCAACCATTTTTTCCAATTTGATCGATCAAGTTTAAAGGTACGAACAGGTGTTTTTACTATCGGGCGTTGAACTTTGTTCCTCGCCCACCTCGTACGTGATTGCGGATTTATTAAATTGACCCGTAAAGTACCAATTGGGTATCGGTTACTGGAGGTTCGACTACAGGGACTAACGCGGTCACTTCCTCGACATCCTCGCCCTGTTTTTGGGTGTCGAGTTCCTCGTTTTTTGTCACCGTAGGAGTAAATTTTCTATTTTTACAATTAGGACAATCTGTTTTGTAAATGCCTGGAGAGCCGCAACCGAAACAAAAAAGTTGATCTCTCCGTTTGGTACAATAAAAGAAAGCATGACCCAATTTTTTACAATTCCAGCAAGTTGTTGCTTTGCGCGCATTCGGCGTCGTAGGTAAAGTTTGCGTATTTGGCGTAAGGTTATTTGTTTTTACAAAAGAAATTTGCCGTGTAGGTAAATTAAATTTGACTTTACGTATTTCTGGATATTCCGTTGTTTGATTTTGCAACGCTTGAATTTTTCTACATTTTAATTTTAATTCATTCAAATTATCATACTCGTGTAAAGCTATATGATTGGCAAAAAAAGGATTTACGTTTCGCGTAATTTGTCTTACGATATGTTTTTCATCTATCGGATCTTCAAATCTTCGATATAATGACGCGATTTGATCGATAAAAGAAAAGACGTTTTCGTTTGCGCCTTGGACCCGATTTTGGATCTGTTTTGATAGTTGGTACTCGTAATCTAACGGTAAAAATTCGTTTTTAAATAATTTGACAAATTCTTTCCAATTCGTACTTTTTTCTTTCGCGCTCCGACAAAATTTAACCCCGTCACCTTGGAATAAATCATGTGCCGACATGAATAATTCATTTTCGTCCACATTTCTCGCAATTCTTAAATCTTCTACCCGTTCTAGAAATTCCATGGGGTCTTCTTTTGAGTGATGACCCGTATATTGGATTCCCCATTTGAAAATAGGAACATTTTTTACCGTTTTGACTTTAATTTTCGCGGGTGTCGCGTTTGTCGTTTCTATTTTAACCGAAACAATATTCGCATTCATAACCGCATTTTCCATATTGGAAATATCGGTTTCGTATACATCAATCGCGTTTTTCTTAGCCGGGTCGCTAACGGTTTTCATTAAAGCCAGTCGTTGATCCGCATGTTGTGAACGTACCTTAATTTCGTCAATTATTTCTTGAGATAATTGATTTTGTATTTTTCCCGCCAGGTCACTAAGCGTTTCATCTAACTGCCCGGCATTTACGTCCCATGTAAATGGTAGCGCTTTTGGTTCAATATATTGTTCAAGCAACTGTGTCAATATTTGAATATTAGCCAATTTTGTAATTCTGGGTTCGGTGCTTCTACATAATATTTCGAATTTTAGTTCGCTATTAGTTAGGTATTCCGGGTTCATTTTGATTTATTTGAATAGACCGTTTTTTAGATAATTTAACACCGATTTTGGCCGCGATAATTTATCTTCTTTTTGGTTGTTTTGGACCGTTTTTTAGATAATTTAAAACTGATTTTGTGTAGACACGTAATTTTCGCTTGATGTACGTACGTTGAATTCTTTCTTTACAATTTTTACCTTTAATTCTAACACAATTTTTTCTTACCACCTGAATTTTTTCTAGAATTTTACAAAAACTATAAGCAAATTCTAATTTTTCAGATTTGTCCCCAAATCTCTAGCCTGAAGTTGGTGGCGCCATTTGTTAAGCCTATAACAGATAGATTACTATATTTTATATTATAGACGAAATTAGCTCCGTGGCTTTGCTCAGTTGGACAGGTAAACTTCCGGACTTCTTGCTCTCATCTCAGGTGTGGTACTTATTTAGAAATTTGCTTATATGTTTTTAAATTCATAAGAAAAAAATCAATTATTCGAATATACATATATTATTTCATAAATATTGCAGTCAAATATACATTAGTTCACATAAATACACAAAATAACGACACTTAATGTCTACGAAATTAATTGTTAAGGTTGTTAGTATGTAAATTAGGAAATTTTAATAAGTTTATGCAAATGTGGATTTTAATAATTAATAATTAAATTTTACATGAAGCAACACTTTACTTGCATGAACTTACGGAATATTTCCAGTAAAACTCAGTATTTGAGTTAATATATGGTACAAGAAAGAAAATTGACAAATTTGTTACAGAAAATTTAAGAATAGATACAATGATTTTGGTTAGACCAAATTTCTACCTTGAGATGCGACGTAATCCACAAATTAGTTGGTTGGAGTACTTTAAAGATGTGGTTATCCCACTATTTGCTTCGCCGTTAGAAAGAATTCAACGCTGTGACCTTCTTGTTGATTGTAGTAACACGTCACCGATTAACTTGTTTTAAAAAACTTCACTTCGTGTTTTTAATCGCGTGTTGCACAAAATTTAGGATGCACTCGCGTTATTTCTATCTGGTATTGTTGGAAGTAGAATTCTCAAATGTTTATAGATTATTTCTTGTATGATTTTAATTCGACGGAATGTTTATTTTATTCTGGGTATTTGATTACTTTTCTCGCTTAAATTGAACTATGATCAACTTGATCATCGATGGCAATTTTGATTCGATTCACTTTCGTAGTACGTTTAATTATTGTACTCGATCGTTACACCGAAGAAAATGTATTTGTTGGTTCACCGATTTGATGTTAATCTTATTTGACGATTATTTCGGTAGAATCTCCGTTACTTGTGTCGACATTTTTTATTTAAAATTGTTCGAAATTTAGTTAAACGAATGTTTACGTTTTTATGGTCACTAGTTTAGTTGGTTGATCGATGAAAATTTCTTAATACGACCGTAATAAATTATTTGATGATGGTATTATTCCGGATCGGAAAGTAAAAAAATATTACACTTTGGTAGATAATAGATAATTTTTAGGTAGAAGTTATTTGGCTCGTTGATTTCAGGAGACTGACTTCATTTTTCCATCCCTCCTTTCAAATTTCTTTCCCTTGATGAGGTCATTTGGGTAGGAATTAATTTGTTATCTCTATATGAGTTCTATTTACAAAAATGCATATTAAACAGTTCCTTTGTTTCTTAGCGCGGTACTCGTTTGAATACGACATTATTACAAAGTAACTCTCTACAAATTAACTTAGTTTCAATAGAACCTAGTCATATGAGGATTTTATCACCTCGAAAGTATAATTTTGTTGATAATAATTTTCTCGCGGTGAGCGGACTGCGTATTTCATTTCAGCACAGGTGCGCTGTGCTACTATGTATGCATTTGTTCTTCAATGTGAAAATTTGTAGTTATCTTTTAATAAAGAACGTCGATTGGCATAATATTCAAATATTAACATTTATAGTCGGATCCCGTTGACTCGAATTTATTTTTATTAACAAATTCTATGTTTATATTGAAAATATGACATTTCTGATTATTATTTAATATTATTGAAGTGGATATTTTATGATAGCTTATAATATACGGCATCGCCGTAACAAACTACGGCTGCAAAAGCTGCGTCAAAAGATACAAACCTACTAACAAATGCTCACACATAGCTGCTTTTCCTTCGGCTGCAAAAATTGCAACGACTGCAACCGCTAAAATACTTTATAGCTAATAATTATTCGTGAGTAGGGGTGCGCGATTATGAAATTTCGATTAATCGATTATTAAAAATAATCGATTATGAACTCATAGTCGATTATGAACTCTTTGTCATTTTTTGCACTACATTAACTATTATCGAAACCATGCATTTCTCCAAAAAAAAATTCATTAAGAATAATTTAATACTTTAATTTTTTAATACATGAATTTTTTATATTTTTCTAATTTTTAATAAGGTCAAAAATAAGTTAAAAACCAGGATATAAAAATCTCGGAGCGATTCCTTTCAGTCGAAAAATGTAGTAAGATTTTGCAAACATCGCGTTCAAGAGATAAATATCACGTGTTGGAAACGTGTTTGTCAGCAAACAATTTTCTTAATGTACACATTTCTGCCAAGAAGCAAGAAAAAAATTTCTTAGCAAGCATGTTTGTAAAATTTGTAATTGCAGGTTTATTTTCACAATCGATTATTTCTATAATCGATTAATCGATTATTATAAATTATCATAATCGATTATGAAATAATCCATTATTCGAATTACGGTGACGATTAATCGATTATATGCGCACCCCTATTCGTGAGTATTGTGCGGTCGTTTGAAACAACAAAAATTGTGTGTGTTATTTGATTATATAATATTATAATTATATTATTTATAATTATAGATTATATATTTGATTATAGATATAGCGTATTCGTATTTGATTTCGTATATAGACCGCGTTCGATTTGGAGCTATTTTCGCTTCGTGGCGCCAACAAACACTTTTTGCCCGTTCGGTTTCCCACTTACTCGGAGGCATTGTAAATTAAAAAGCTGCACAGCTACTCGCAGCAAAATATTAAACCAAATGAATATTTTTTTACTGCGATAGAATATATTATGGTTTGTCAGGTGCCTTTACTGAATTACGTTTACTCAGCGCATGATGTCACCCAGGACATTCCCCGGAGCAGCTTATCAGTTAGGTATCAACTTACAGTAGGCAACTTAATTACAGTTGCGAATGCAACACATAAAATTTGCACTAACACTAAACTGCTTTTAACAGCGTACGCAGTACACCACACGTGCAGTTTTATGAATGAAATTAACAAATAAAATCAAAATAAAATGGATTGGTCAGGAAAAATTGATGATTTAATCAAAGATAAAACCTACGAGCAACATCGGAGGGTGCATACAAAAATAAAAAATTATATTTTATTTAAATGTGATAAAAGCTGCACCGCTACTCGCAGCAAAATATTAAACTAAATGAAGATTTTTTACTGCGAATGCAACATACAAAATTTGCACTCGCACTAAGCTGCTTTTAACAGCGTGCGCAGTATACCACATGTGCAGCAGTGTGCACTTTTATTGGTTGCAGTGGTGTTCACACACAGCTACTTTTGCTGCGCGCAGCAAAAGTAGCCTAGTCTGACCTTACCTTAAGTCTTTGGTACAAAGTGTTGTAATATATGGAGCGGAAGCGTGGGATATAAATAGAAGAAATAGAAGCATGTTGCTGTCCACTGAAATGGATTTTCTGAGACGAAGTTGCCGAAAAACGAGACTCGACAGGGTACGTAACGAAACCATTAGAAATATGATGGAGATAGACAAAGATATTTTGGACGAGGTGCAAAAACGACAATTAGTATGGTTTGGTCACGTAAACCGAATGGGGGATGAAAGATGGCCCAAGAAGATTTTAAAATGGATACCAAAAGAAAAAAGAAAAAGAGGCCGACCAAGACGAAGCTGGAGAGATGAAATAAACGAAGCAATGCAAGCCAGAAATCTGGAAGAAGACGCTTGCCAAGATCGAGCTGCATGGAGACTGGGAGCGGATAAACGGCGACAGCTGTAAATCATTCCGCAAATATATATTGAACTGTCTTCAATCAAATTTCTCAATTTAGCAAAATTTTTTCTATAAAATAAATTCAAAATTTAATAAAATAATTTTTCTAATGTCAACTTTATAATTTCGTTACACAAAAAAATCTTAAATGGTCAATAAATTTAAACTGTAATAATTCTTCAAATTTATTCAATTTACAAGTCTGGAGTATGTTCCTAAAAGACTAGATTTGTTTTTATTAAAACAAATCAAAAATATTATTTGTATTTAAAAATTATGAATTTAACTTTTGTGGCTAATTTCATTCGTGAAGTGTATAAAAAAACAAGTGCGCGCAACTTGCACTCGAGAGATTTTGAAAACGTTTCGAGGACGTCCAGTACATGGACACATTTTAAAATTGCAAGCCAGGATCCACAAAATCAACCAACCAGAAGAGCTGAATAATTGCAAATTGCACACGCGTGGTAAAGGATTTTCGGCAACGATAGAGAACATGGACGTATTCGTTCTGGAATGAACAAGAAAATCAAGCGATGATTTTTCAATCGATAAAAGTGGATTGTAAAAATAGATTTTCTAAGTGGTTTTAAAAGTGGAATTTCAAAGATATTCAAAGAAAAATTACAGAGTGGATTCTCAAATGGTTTTTAGAAGTGGAAACTTAACAAATTACAATTAAGAGAAATAAAAAGCGGTCAATGTTAATGAAAATCGATGGTTGCAAAATTAACCACAACTTATTTGCAAAATTCAATTGTGGATTTGGTTTATGTAACATTGGTATGGAAAATATTGGAAATCAACCTACATAAGAAGTTGGTATGTTAATCGAGTGTTATAAACAAAATTTAAAAGAAAAGACAAGGTATTTAGATTTTTTGAAACATTTCAAATCAGTGAAATTTATTACTTTTAAAACATGCTACAATCACATGTGTGTTTGTAAGCTGAATGACTTTTTATCTCTGAACAATTTATGTTATAGAGACGCAATTAATTTTTCTTTATGTGTAAAAACAATATTTTATTAACTAACCCATATTTTTGTATTGTAAAACATTTTATTAAACAAAAAATCAATAAAATTGAAGAATTGAATTATTTTAAAAACAAAAAAGTTATCACATATGAGAAAAAACAGAGTTTTGAGTGTAACGAGAAAATAAAAGTTAAAAAAATTAATTTTTCATAAAAAAATATCTGTCGTGGATTCGAATTTAGCTAACGGAACAGCACAGCATATTAAATTTGGCTCCCAACTCGAGGCACGAAACCTCACGATAACCCTGATATTAAGATTCACATGCTCTATTTTGAATATTCAAATAAAAACAATTTTACGATAAATAAAAATTTTTCTAAGGTCATTAAAAACATTTTATTCGACAAATTCAAAAAAAATTTATGTACGATCTGATAAAAGAGTTTGATTATCAGACAAAATCAATTGAACGTTTAGATTATCTGTGTGTAAAATATAGCTTTCTTTTGACATTTAAATCAAACAAACGACAATATGAGTAAGAAAAAACAGCTGTTAGCATTCATAGATGCAAATCCTGTAGAAGTAGATCCAGAGACGATGGACATAGTAGAGAGAAATCCTATAGTCGAAGAAGTTAAAGAGGAAATAATAAAAAGTATGGAAGAAAAGGTTGAGGAAAAACAAAGCACGAGTCAAGAAAAACAAACAGAAGAGAAGAAAACAGAAACAATAGACATGTTAACATTATTAATGGAAATTAGAGGAAATGCAATAAAAATGGATGAAAAATTTGATCAAAACAAAAAGGAAATAATTGATCAAAATGCAATAAAAATCGATCAAATTAAAAAGGAAATAGATCAAACTAAAGAAATGATAGATAAAGGCTCACAAGAAATAAAAGATGAATTAAAAAAAAAAATTGATGAAGTTAAATTGACTCAACAGAATATGTGGCAAGATATGTGGAACATGGATGGGGAGATAAAGGACCTACAAAATACCACAGTAAAGAAAGAGTTTAAGGAAACCATAAAAGAAATGAAAGAAGAAGTAAACGGTCGTATTAACCAATTATATGAAAGCGGGGTCATAGTTGAGACAAAACCAGAACATTTTGAAAAACAAATCGCTTCAATTACACAACAGGTTAATATGGAACAAATGAAATCTATTAACAACAAAATAGAAAATATTAATGTTGAAAAAAAGGCAATAACAGAAAATTTAAAGGTAATAAATAACAAGGTAGTAGAAAATGTTCATCGAATAACTTTAATCGGAACTAAACTAATAGAGACAAATAAGATATTAGAAGAAAATAGTCAAGAAAGTCATAGTAAAATAGAACAAGTGCATGATGAAATTGCAGAAATAAAAAGTTCAATAAACAATAATTCCATATGGATGACGCAACAAAGTTTGTACAAGAACCAAAGTATTGGACAGGAAAATGAGGCGAGCAATATCAAAAGCATAATGCAGGAAATCCAATTTGGATTCAATTCCGATAAGATTATGAAATTTCAAGGAGATGGACAGAGAAACCCTCGTTTATTTCTAAAAAATCTAAGGGACGTTACAAATAAAATAAATGACTTGTCTCGATTAAAATGTATAATAAGACATTCATTAAAAGGAGAAGCAGAAAATTGGTTGGGAATAATTGAGGACGATTACAGAAACTTCGCTGAATTTGAACAACTATTTCTTCGACAATACTGGGGAATATCAGAGCAAAGAAAGGTTAGAATAAATCTCAACAATGGGAAGTATGACGGTAGAAGAGACAGAACAAAAGAGAGTTGCGCCATCAAATACATCAATGAGGCAAAACAATTGGATCCGCCAATGTTTGAGATAGACATCATAAGGAGTTTGGCAAATCATTATGAAGATGAAGTTATAAATCGGGTAGCTATAGAAAATATCGAAAGTACTGAACAATTTATAAATTTATTAAAACGTTTTGACACGATTCAAAGTACAAGCGGAAGAGAAAGTATAAACAACAATAATATCAGAAATAATAATAATGCAAATCAAAATTTTAATCACCAACAAAGAATACAGAACCAAAATGATAATTGGCACAGGAATCAAAACAATAACTACTCAAGTTTTAACAACAATCAAAATAGAAACAACAATTATGCAAATTTTAATAACAACAGAAATAATAACTACTCATTTTTTACAACAATAATAGGAATAATCATAATGGAAATAGAAGAGAAAATAATTGGAACAGAAATAATTACAATGAACAGAGCAGAAGAGAAGATAATTGGAACAGAAATAATCAGAATGAACAGAGTAGAAGACAAGACAATTGGAACAGAAATAATCAGAATAATCATCAAGGAAACCAAAATTGGAATAACCATCAATCTAATAGAAACAATTGGCACAATAACCAATCGAACAATCAGGAGAGGAACGGACATTCCCAAAATGAAAATACAGATGCTATTAGTCGTACAAACAGGGTAAATAATGCCACCACCGCACATGTAAATGCTGTGACAGTAGTGGAAGAACATGGTGGAGATTCTGATAATAAAGTCCAAAATTTTCACTAGAAGACAAATTAATGAATCGGATAATAAAAATACAAGACAATTAGATAGACAATTTGCAAATTTTACATTCAAGAAGATGAAGTTAGATGAAGAAACATGTAACGTAGATGTTCCCATCGAAATATGCTATAACAACGCAGAGAATGATAATTTAATTGGATCACCGTATATTTTAATGAACGTGAATGAGATTACTGTAAGGGCATTAATCGATACCGGTGCGGAAATATCCTTGATAAATGAGAAGATAATAGTCATGAATTCAGAAAAATTTCAAGATAGAATTATAAAAACAACGCCAATAAGATTAATCACTCCGAACAACAAAGCTTTCACAGTAATAAATAAAAATTTAAACGCCAATATAACCATTGGAAAATTTAAAAACAATTGCGGGATAATGATTATGCCGAACATGAAGATAGATTGTATCCTTGGAATGGATCTTCTGGAAAAATTTAAAATAGTGGTCGACGTACCAAATAAGAAAATTAAAATGCGTGAGGAAGAGATGGAATGGATAGAAATAGAAAAAGATTCAGATAAGAAAGACAGAAAAGAGATCAACAACGAAACAACGCTTCAAATAGTAAAAATCAACGAAGGCGACGATTTAATAAATGTAATAAATGAAAAGTAAATCTCTAAAGTTAAAAGATTAGCGAAAGGAAGAAGAATAAAGCCAAATGCAGTAAGAAATTCAATAAAAAAAATTGGTAACATGGTTAAATTTGAAAAGATAAGGAAAAACCAAGGAAATGAACAGAAAAGGAGAAATTTTACATTTAAGAAAGTGAGATATAAAAAGTCCGTAGTTTATCACACCAGTATCCAGAGATGGGATAAAACGTTTAAACCAAATACAGCTACGAACGAAATTGACATGGATGAACGCATAAAAAATGAATGTGCAATAATGTAACCAATTTAATAGAAAGATGTACATAAAAATTTTGAATTCAGTTGAATCAGTTGAATTATGTTTAGTTTAAATTTCAGAATATTTTTAAAAAGTTAAAAACAGTTAACTATTTATGTTTTCGTTAAAAATCATAAAAGTTTTAGTTTGAAAATTCAGAGAGGCAAGAAACCTTTAATTTAAAGTTAATTTTGTAAATAAATTCTAAATTTTAGTCAGTAAGTTAAAAATCATAATAACATGCAAACTTAAATTCTACTTAAATTAAAAAAAAAGAATAATAATTGAAAAGGATATTCTTCAAACGATGATAAAATTCATACTAGCAAAATAACCATACGAATTTCATTGAAGCCAGATTTTAGAAATTTCAATAATTATCCAATACTTTACTAATTCTTAAAATTCCACGAAGGCGTTGAACTGTCTTCAATCAAATTTCTCAATTTAGCAAAATTTTTTCTATAAAATAAATTCAAAATTTAATAAAATAATTTTTCTAATGTCAACTTTATAATTTCGTTACACAAAAAAATCTTAAATGGTCAATAAATTTAAACTGTAATAATTCTTCAAATTTATTCAATTTACAAGTCTGGAGTATGTTCCTAAAAGACTAGATTTGTTTTTATTAAAACAAATCAAAAATATTATTTGTATTTAAAAATTATGAATTTAACTTTTGTGGCTAATTTCATTCGTGAAGTGTATAAAAAAACAAGTGCGCGCAACTTGCACTCGAGAGATTTTGAAAACGTTTCGAGGACGTCCAGTACATAGACACATTTTAAAATTGCAAGCCAGGATCCACAAAATCAACCAACCAGAAGAGCTGAATTGCAAATTGCACACGCGTGGTAAAGGATTTTCGGCAACGATAGAGAACATGGACGTATTCGTTCTGGAATGAACAAGAAAATCAAGCGGTGATTTTTCAATCGATAAAAGTGGATTGTAAAAATAGATTTTCTAAGTGGTTTTAAAAGTGGAATTTCAAAGATATTCAAAGAAAAATTACAGAGTGGATTCTCAAATGGTTTTTAGAAGTGGAAACTTAACAAATTACAATTAAGAGAAATAAAAAGCGGTCAATGTTAATGAAAATCGATGGTTGCAAAATTAACCACAACTTATTTGCAAAATTCAATTGTGTATTTGGTTTATGTAAAATTGGTATGGAAAATATTGGAAATCAACCTACATAAGAAGTTGGTATGTTAATCGAGTGTTATAAACAAAATTTAAAAGAAAAGACAAGGTATTTAGATTTTTTGAAACATTTTAAATCAGTGAAAGAATTGAATTATTTCAAAAACAAAAAAGTTATCACATATGAGAAAAAACAGAATTTTGAGTGTAACGAGAGAACAAAAGTTTAAAAAAATTTATTTTTCATAAAAAAATATCTGTCGTGGATTCGAATTTAGCTAACGGAACACCACAATATATACTAGATGATACCCCGTCCGAGGACGGGCAGCTAGAAGGACGGGCAGGCAGCCAAGGTCATATGGCTTTTGGATTGCACTGAGAGCTTTCCTTAATCTTCATTCAACTTAAGTTACCTTGGGTAGCTGCCCGTCCTTCTAGCTGCCCGTCCTCGGACGGGGTATCATCTAGTTAATATTACAACTCGTTTTTAACTTTTTTATTCGAATTTAGAAAGTTTTTTTTATTTAATGAAACATTTATGTATGTATTTATAAGTTTTTTTTTATTTAATAAAACATTTATATAATAATTTAATAACTAATAATAAAACTAAGTTTTACTACTACTTCCTACTTCCTCCTCCCATTCCTCTTCGAGTAAGGAATTTTCAAAATCACGCAGCGATATTGAAAATTCCTCAACTTCTTCCTTTTTCTTTTTCTGTTCGGCAGCAATCAGTTTCTCCACTCTTTTTCTGTTTCTTATACGTTTTGCCGCCACTTTTTTTTTCGCAATATTTAAATCAATTTTACGCATTCCATTGCTGCTAAACTCACGAAGTGCCTCCTTTAACGAATTAATAGTAGCTCGTTTGAATTCTTCTCTGACTTCAAAATCTTCGTATTTTCCGAACGATAAGTCCCTCTTTAGCGCCTGTTCCACATCCTTTATTAATTCACCTGAAAACATTTTTCGTTGACGTTCAACACTTATTATTTCGTTATAATGTAATTCTGCTTATATAGTAATTTTGAGTAGGATAATCGGATTAACTGATCCCATGATACGTTGATCCGATGATACGTTGATCCGATGATACGTTGATCCGATGATACGTTGATCCGATGATACGATGATACGTTGATACGATGATACGTTCATCCGATTGGTTATGAAATTATCCGTTATGCGTTCGGTTCGGTTCGGTTTGCTTCGGGTATTTGCATTGTCGACGGGATTTCGAGGATAGATACGGATATCACGTTCAAATGGAGGTTCGCCGTCATCATTTACGAACACCATTGCAATTTCATTGGACGTTGGAGCATTGTAACGTCTTTGATCAGACTGCCGATCGCGCCGCATCACCATATTGACTACCGGAACTGGTTGTCCTTCTTCTTCGGCTCGTACACGCTCTTGTTGCTCAATTTCTTTCATCAGGCAATATGAAGCTGCGATACGATTGTTGACGCGGAAGAAACGATCGATTTTCTCAATCACTTCAGGTAGACAACCTCTATTCTCAGGCAGATTTACTCGTTCATTGACCGCTTCTGTCGTGTCCATTACATACAGTTGTGCAAACTTTCTTGTTTGTCCTTCAGGTGGATACAGGTGTGTGGTTCTGTGGTACGTCTGTCCATGAATTTTGAAAACGTATGGTCCGTTACCCGGCATTGAAACAATCTCTGCTCCCATTGAAGCGAAAGAAACCGAGGAATTGTAAGAGCGGATGTGCTGACGAAAGTTCTTGTAGTAAGGATTATCTGATTCTTATTATCTTATATTTATATAAATAAGGATTCGGGATATAACAATAGATTCCCATGTTGATCGAGCGGTTGCGGAATCTTCACTTTTCCTTTATGACAGCAGTTGTTAAATTGTTTATCAACTGGACGCTCCTTGGTGAAATTCTTGGAGCCGCAGAACTGACAGATGGAATTCATTTCTCCACAATCGTGTCGAGTAACGTGAGATTCATCAAATCTCAATGCTCTTATTTGGAGTTGAATTGCTTGACTTTGGTATCGAGTTTCTTTCTGTCGATGTATCGCATGGGACCGAGCGTCAGCAGCTTGCCGCGCTTGAGTTTCTTCTAAAGTTTCACGTTGTTGACGTATCGCATGGGACCGAGCGTCAGCAGCTTGCCGCGCTTGAGTTTGTTCCAAAGTTTCACGTTGTCGACGTATCGCATGAGACCGAGCGTCAGCTTGTCGCTGTGATCGAAGCTGTTCTTCTGTGTTATTAGCTCTTGTACGTGCTTTTCTCTCACGATTCAATCGCCGTCGCTTTGCAGCAGGACTTTCAAAATTTTCATTATCCATTATGGAAGTTCACATAATGCTTTTTTGGAAATAGCTGTCCTATATAGACAAAATGATACGATGATACGTTGATCCGATGATACGTTGATACGATGATACGTTGATACGTTGATCCGATGATACGTTGATACGTTGTGCGTTCGGTTCGGTTTGCTTCGGGTATTTCCGTGGGACAGACAGAAAGAAAGAAAGAAAGACTTGGCCTTTTATAATAAGAGATAAGTCTGCATGTAAACTGCCCTCGGACTGTATAATCCCTACTTCTTCGTAAGTAGGAGATTATAACAATTAAAATTTATGAACGGCTTATTAAATAGACAGTGCCGGTTTAGACGGGGTGTTGTAGGGGGTAGTGAAAATCGCGAATTTAAAATAATGAAGCGACCCGAAATCGGCCGCTCAGAGGTGCATCAGCCGGGTCGAGCTTAGGTTAGTGTTAGGTAACGAATTTTTTTTTGCATGTTGAACGTTAGAGGTACCAGAAAAATCTCCATCCGTTTTTCATCAATGCTGCGCAAAAAGGTAAATTGGCCGCTCAGAGGTGTGTCGGCCGGGTCAAGCTTTAGGTTAGCATTAGAAAATGATATTTTTTTCGTTAAGTTGAACGTTAAAAGTTAGAAGCACTAGAAATGTCATGAATATGGATGGCTCAACAAAAACACAGTCCGCAAAGAAATTCTGCGTTCAGTCCTGAGTTGTCAACGGTAATTACAATTTCTTGGTTTGATCCTGGATGTCAGGATCTGACATCCGATTTTTTTATAAAAATGGTGTCAAACGTTAGAGCGTCGTTTGAGCCTGAATGAGCTTCCATTATTTTCGTTTGAGCTTAAAAGGTCTCGGAGTTATTCGCAAAAACTTTTGGGGGGCCATAGGCATGATGCCCCCTCCCTCAGTATCGAATTTTCCGGTGAATTTGGGGCCAAACGTTAGATCATCGTTTAGGGCCTGAATGAGATGTCATTATTTTTGTTTTAGTCTCAAGGTCGCGGAGTTATTTGCAAGAAATTACTGGGGGGGTGGTAAACATGATGCGCCCAGTATCAAATTTTTGGGTGAATTTGGTGTCAAACATTAGAGCATCGTTTGCGCCTGAATGAGGTTCCATTATTTTAGTTTGAGTCTCAAAGGTCGCGAAGTTATTCTCAAAAAATTACTGAGGGGCGTAAATATGATGCTTCCCCCCCACAATATCAAATTTTGGGTGAATTACGTGTCAAACGTATGCTCTAACGTTTGTATGGCTATGTATGGGTTAAGGCATCTGCGGATTTGATTTCAACAACTGCTTGTTGTGAATCATTTCATGCCACATTTAAACTCAATTTTAATTCTTCTCGCCCCAATATATACAAATTTGTAGATGCTTTTAAACAAGAACAACACAAAGTTTACGTTGCTTTAAACAGTATTGCCAAGCCACCTCCACAGAACAGCAATTCTAAAAAGAAGCAAAAAATTATTGCAGAACTGTTGCAAAAATACAACATAAAGGAAATATCGCGATTGGAATTTGTTAAAGCAGTCTCCTCTTTCAGTAGCCCTCGATGAAAGAGTTCTTTTTATTAAATAAACAGGTTATACTTTGTAATTTTTCAAATAAAATTTTATTGTTTCATGAATCGCGAATTTCCAATTTTGGAAACTCCTTTCCCGTCCCTCCAAGCCGCAAATCATCACACAGGTTCAACGCCCCCCCCCCTTTCCGTGCGAAAATATTAACTTAAAAACATTTAGGTTTTAAGTTTTTCACTAATTACATATTAGGTGGGAAAATGATATGCAAGATCATGAATCTGGATGGCTCAACAAAAACGTGTCCACAAAAACACCGTCCGCAAAGAAATCCTGCGTACGGTCCTGAGTTGTCAACGGTAATTACAATTTCTTGGTTTGATCCTGCATGTAAACTCCCCTCATCCATTTTAACATTGGAGGGCAGTTTACAGGTGAGCTTAAGTGTTGACCTTTTGCCTTGGAGGGCAGTTTACATACTTTTTGGAAATCTACCTGGCAGATGAGGGCAGTTTACATATACCCGAAAATTCGATTAAAATATTTGATAATGTGATCGTGTTCGTTAAAAATTTTAGGCAATTAATTTTTTAGAATATATTTTGTAACTTGTAATAATTAGAAAAGTAAAATAAATGATTGGTTTAATTGCATTTAACAACACGTATTAAGTAAGTACAGTTGGTGACGAAAACGTCTTCCGGTCTGACTTTCGCAACGTACATTATAGGTACCTACTAATATATCATAATTTTCATCAAGAGTTCAGAAATAGACTCTAAATTACTAACTGCCAGACTTTTTGTCTAAAATCTCCACCGATAGCAATCACTTACCAATCAGGGGAGAACATGTGGCAAATGTACATTGCCGATATAAGTGACTTGCTGCCTGCTATCAAATAATGAGGGAAATTGAAGCACAATTTGCATTTCAAACTGGATATGAGGTTCTGTTAGTTAGCAATGGTGTTTAGACGAAATCGCCAATCAGATAGGCGACGCTACAATGCACAACAATTTAATATAACTGATTAGAAATATTAATAACGCTTAAAATATTTTAACATCTTCTAAATCTAATAAATGAAATGAAGAATTTCCTAAAAATTATTAGAGGGTTCTGATTTTTGGATATGTTTTAAGGTTTGGGATCCCAAGTAAAATCCTTAGTTTTCCACATCGGGGACCTTCCGACAGTAACGTCATTTTAACAAGAATGACGGAACAATAAATTTCTCCACAATATTTCAAATATAATTTGATCAAAAAATCTAAAAACGGCGTTCTGCAATTTTCTTACACTACTATTGCAAATATGCTGGAATTATTTAATTAAACTCAGCCGTCCGTGTGGCTGAAGTGGATAAATTACACTCTCAGTATGCAGTCGGCACAAGTTCGATTCCCGGCTTGGAAATAATACTTACAGAGATCTAAGTGGGGCATACGATCTCTAGGAGAGCAAATCTGATAGAAAATATGGTAATTTCTTTCATTGCTGGTTTGAAAGACCACGCGTGACTTTTCTAACAGATAAGCCCTCATAGACGCCCCACCAGCGGCGGCTCGTGACTTTTCCATTTGAGGAGGCTAATTTTACAGCTTAACTACCTTATAAAATAAAACTTAAAAAAAAAAATTTAATAAAATATTAGTAGACACGTGTTTCGGGCTCGTTGGCTATCTTCAGTACTGTGTACAATGGAAAAAATTGTTCGATGAGTGCAGAGTGTTTTTTGGAAAAAATGCTGTACAATAATATACAGATTAATATTATTTTAAGTCATTCGAAATTTATGAAGTTTTAAACGTAAGACGGCGACTTTTAGTATTCGCCAAGTGATCGATGATATTCTCGTAGAATTCATTATTTCGAGACAATAAGGTAACGAATTCATTTTCAATAGACATTACCGCGACGTTACTTAACCGATTTTGGTTCATCGTATTACGAGTGTAAGTTTTAATACGTTTTAGTGTGGAAAAACTTCTTTCAACCGAAGCCGATGTTACCGGTATGGTGACGACCACACAAAAGTTTGTAAAATTCAGGCATACAACTGTGTAAATAATTTTTGAAAGTAAAATCTAATATCTTTGATGGAGTCCTACATTGTCCAAACATTTTGGGGTCACTATATGCTACCGATAATTCATTTTTGAGTTGGATTTGATCAAAAAATGGATACTGCTCTAATAGACTATCTAATAAATTTTGAGGAAAGTTTTTCTTATAATCTGAAAATTTAGCAAATGCTAATAGATCAAAAAATTTTAATTTATGTAAGTCTGCAAATCTAACTTCAATTTGCACGATAACTATTTATAATTAAAATTATTTAATATAAAAATTATTTTACAAAGTAAGTTTACTTTGTAAAATTGAAAATACTACGCCTGTTTGTTCAAAAAGTAATTTAAAAGTTTCTAATAAAAAGCAAAATTTTGATTCATTTAAATATTTGAGAGTCGTTTTTAAAATCATCGCTGTCGATTATAAAATTAAATACGTCAATTAATTTTTTGTTTTCTTAATTGCAATGTAAAAATACTGCACTTCAGTTTTATACGTGTACAATACAAGTGATTATATTTTTAGAACATATGCATGAATAATGCAAAGATTTGCAGGTGTCTCTTTGATAAGACCCACACACATAAATATGAGTCCAGCCTCAAACGTGTATAAAATTACTATCTTCGTACAATTAGTAAAATTACACAGACTAGTATGCGCTTATGTTACAAGCTTATTACTTACAATTCATTTGTTATTCGCTCATGTTGATACTGAAATTTACTAAAGATTAGCCTCTATGACGTATCTCAGACGTACTACCGTATTCTGGGTTGCCTAACTCTGTGCTAATAAACTAATAAAATAAAGAAAGGCTAGCCTCTGGATATGTTGTACTATTTCGAATTAATTTATTTCAGGCGTAAGTCAAGTTCTTAAGCTAATTTCATTATTAAATTAAATTTTGTTTTAAACAAATTCAAAAAAAATTAAAAATTGGAAATAATACTAATTTAAAACGAAATATAAATAGCAAGTCCGTCCAACAATTTGAGAGGAGGCTAAGCCTCCCTTGCCTCCATTGACAAACCGCCGCTGCCCCCACTTATGTGATATTGTTCATTGAACTGTAGTTCAATAAACTTTCCGAAACGGGAACAATACATCGCGCGCATCACGTGACCAAACTCAACTGTCAAAACAGTGTGTAGGAACTTCAACTTTTGGGAAATCACGAACATTCTTAAAACATGAAGTTTTAACGATTAAATACGGGTCCAAGTTATTAGTGTACTGAAGTTTTTCCATATACCGCGTTTGTACAATAATAGGATTTAACGATTTCACATAATCACTTATATTTTTTGCAGCCATTTGAATTTTACTTTTACACTTACTTTAACAAAATCAATTATTATGAACATTAACTAATATTACGATGGAGAGGTATAGTGAAGTCAGCCAAGATCCACCCAGGGTTGTAGCGCTGGACGATGATGATGATGATTAACTAATATAATAAAAATCCATTTCAGTTGGTAATTTAACCTTTACCAACATTTTCATAAATAATAACACACTTGACCTTTTGATTGGTGATAAATTTTGTGTTAAATATATTCTAAGACGGTCGTTTTATTCGCTAAAAGTAATGCTTTAGCCAATTTTACAATCGTTTGCACCGGTCATAAAATCAAAAATATTAAATTGACTATATTTTCTCCTTCACACCAATGCATTCACAAACCACTGCTATAGAAAAAATTAGGCATATTTATTAATTTACACTGATTTAAACCAAAAAAAACGATGCACTATTTACGTTGAAATTAAACTTGTCATACAGGCTCTCTTGACAGATGAGTTTGGTCACGTGATGCACGCGATGTATTGTTGTTCCTGGTGGTTTTTTGCGTTTCCAATGGCCTAAAAAAATTTATTTTTAATCTTACTGTACTTAACCCAGATATGCCTATGGCGTCCACATATGAGTTTTTAAATTTTTTTAATAAAAACTAGTATTGTGTGACGAGTTAACTTCTATTTGGTAGCACTTAACTTTTTAAAAAACACTCACAAATTTTTACTTTCCGAACCCCTAGGTAAGGAAAGTATTGTTATCAGGCAAAATTTGACCCCCCAATTTTACTTTCCCATTTACGTAGTAAAGGAAAGTATTGTTATCAAGTTAAAAAAAATTTTGAGTTAGCATTTTTCCCATGGTCTATGAGCCCATACGAATTGTTTAAGACCAATTTTGGAATGATGTCTAGGTGTGTGTGTGATGTGTGAAGTGTGATGTATGAAGTGTGATGTGTGGTTATTCTATCGTCAATGTTTTCAGACAAACGCGTGCACCAATTGAGTTGAAATTTTATAACTAGTTTGAAGTAACTGCCTAAAGAGCTGATTAGATTTTTGTTGAAAACCGTCCATTTTTAACCCCTTTTTTAGGGGAATGAAAATTGTTAAAGAGCATTGCCGCTTCCCGGTAGAACATATGAGATTGAAACTCATATCAATCGAAAGAGATTATTTTTCCGCATCTTATGATACCCCACACTTGATATTTCCCTCTTAAATTATTGTTGAAATGCAAAAATAAAATAAGTGCTGTTAAAAAAATATGGTTCGCCTTGGATAATTTTGATCCAAGTTTTTATCCAAATTTTGTATTAAAAATTTGAGCAAATCACTCACTCACTCATTCATAATTTAGTGCGTATAGCTACGAGGGTCGTGGAGAGTTGAAATTTTGCATACCCGTGTGGTTTTACGAGGATTGAACGGGAAAATTTTCCCGTTTTTCATGGGACGTAACGGAGGGGGTGAAATGGCGCTTCAAAGTGGTCACAAAATTTCGGCATTCACTTTGGAGAGTTGAAATTTTTCAGGAAGCTCCGGGCGATGGGCGAGGGGGCGAAACAATGTTTTCTTTTTCGAAATTTTTTTCCAGCGCTTGGCAAGAGGGCTCCTCGCGGTTTTTAGTATTTTTGTATCTACTTCCAGAGTTTTCGTCCGATCGACCTGAAATTTGCTAGAGGGGTGGGGGCGGCGAAAACGGACAATCGATATGGCCAAATTTTCCAAGTTTTGTCCCGTTACAGTTTAAGGGGGGGGGATAAAAATTGAATATTTTTTTGCGCCTGGCTCGCTTATTTTCAGATTAAAGTTTCGATTTTTTGGTCTCATTTGGATCCTCTCGAATTTAGATTTGCATTTTCACAAAAAATGCCTAGGTCGCAGATCGCTTTCGAGCGCTAAGCGAGACGACGATTTTAATTACATATTTTTGCCGTATTTTGCGCTGCGCCGGGCGGCGTCGAACAGATCGCGAAAAATAATACACCGTCGTCGAGCCGACTGTATGCCCGACAAAATTTGTAGATATACTTTTTCTCGAAAAATGAACTGATTTCGAGTAATCGTGATATACAAATTAAAAAACGGCAAATTAAAAAAATTATGGTTTGCCTTAGTTTAATTTTGATCTGTCCAAGTGATTTGTATTGTTTATTACTATAATTTAATATTTTAACTAATTTACTTGTATATAATACAAACATATTATGTAATTAATATCAAACGAATTTTTTAATTACCTCTAAAAAATTAATTCTGACGTCATTACGCCCATAGTTAAAATTTGATTGCACATAGACGGCACGGCATTCCGCAAATTTCTAATTTTTTTTGGAAAATGACAATTTTAAAAATTTTTCAATGCAAACATGTTATATTATTGTTAAAATGAAAATATAAAATAAGTACTTTTAAAAAATATGAGTTACCATGTTAAATTACAAATTAAATTTCGTAACTTTGATATCTCAAAGTAATTTGTGTATTTTATCGAGTTAAAAATTTTTTTGAGTTAACATCTGTTTTATTAATATTTAATACTAGCTGGCACGGGCGGCTTACGCCGCCCTTAGCCATTTAGACCCAGAATAGATCCGAGAAGGCCATAGTTTTTCGGCCTTCGGCCTCACAGGGGGTGGACCATAATAGATCCGCGAAGGCCATAGTTGTTCGGCCTTCGGCCCACAGGGCGGACCATAATTTGCCGCCCTTAGCCATCTAGACCCATAATAGATCCGTGAAGAACATAGTTGTTCGGCATTCGGCCTAACAGGGGGAGGACCATAATAGATCCGAAAAGGCCATAGTTGTTCGGCCTTCGGCTTCACAGGGCGGACCATAACTCGCCGCCCTTAGCTAGACCCAAAATAGATCCGTGAAGGCCATAGTTGTTCGGCCTTCGGCCTCACAGGACGGACCATAATAGATACGTGAAGGCCATAGTTGTTCTGCCTTCGGCCTCACAGGGCGGACCATAATAGATCCGTGAAGGCCATAGTTGTTCTGCCTTCGGCCTCACAGGGTGGACCATAATGGATCCGTGAAGGCCATAGTTGTTCGGCCTTCGGCCTCATAGGGGGAAGACCATAATAGATCCGTGAAGGCCATAGTTGTTCGGCCTTCGGCCTCACAGGGGGAGGACCATAATAGATCCGTGAAGGCCATAGTTGTTCGGCCTTCGGCCTCACAGGGCGAACCATAATAGATCTGTGAAGGCCATAGTTGTTCGGCCTTCGGCCTCACAGGGCGGACCACAATAGATCCGTGAAGGCCACAGTTGTTCGGCCATCGGCCTCACAGGGTGGACCATAATAGATCCGTGAAGGCCATAGTTGTTCGGCCTTCGGCCTCACAGGGGGAAGACCATAATAGATCCGTGAAAGCCATAGTTGTTCGGCTTTCGGCCTCACAGGGGGAGGACCATAATAGATCTGTGAAGGCCATAGTTGTTCGGCCTTCGACCTCACAGGGCAGACCACAATAGATCCGTGAAGGCCATAGTTGTTCGGCCATCGGCCTCACAGGGAGAGCCAATAATAGATCCGCGAAGGCCATAGTTGTTTGGCCTTCGGCCTCACAGGGGGAGGACCATAATAGATCCGTGAAGGCCATAGTTGTTCGGCCATCGGCCTCACAGGGGAGGACTATAATAGATCCGTGAAGGCCATAGTTGTTCGGCCATCGGCCTCACAGGGGAGGACCATAATAGATCCGTGAAGGCCATAGTTGTTCGGCCTTCGGCCTCACAGGGCGGACCATAATAGATCCGTGAAGGCCATAGTTGTTCGGCCTTCGGCCTCACAGGGGGAGACAATAATAGATCCGTGAAGGCCATAGTTGTTCGGCCTTCGGCCTCACAGGGGGAGGACCATAATAGATCCGTGAAGGCCATAGTTGTTCGGCCTTCGGCCTCACAGGGCGGACCATAATAGATCCGTGAAGGCCTTAGTTGTTCGGCCGTCGGCCTCACATGGCGGACCATAATAGATACGTGAAGGCCATAATTGTTCGGCCTTCGGCCTCACAAGGCGGACCAAATCCCGGCCCTGCAAACACGTGTTTTGTTCACCATCTAGCGAAAGGGCGTAGTATAGGGTGAATCAATAAAAAATCGAAAAACGCGAAAAACTTTTTTCCCCGCGCAAATTTTTTTTCCATTTATGCACGAATAGTTGCGCCTGGACCTACAGAATAACTGCAAAATTTGGTTGAGATCGGTCCAAGGGTGTAGGAACGTTCAGGCCAGCCCGGCCCTGTAGCTAAGTAAGGGTTTGTTAAGTGGGTTAACTGGGTACTTAACCTAAGGGTAAAGTATACAGTGTATCAATAAAAAATCGAAAAACGCAAATAACTTTGCTCCCCGCGGGAATTTCCTCTCCATTTATGCACGAATAGTTGCGCCTGGACAAACAGAATAACTGTGCAAAATTTGGTTGAGATCGGTCAAAGGGTCTAGGAACGTATAGCGAACAAACAAACAGACAAGCTCTTTTATATATATAGATAAAATAGATAAAATGAAGTGAAATCTACTAAATGGGAAAGTAATGTGTTGTCACATCAGATTTTTTTGACAGATGTTCACGTTTTGGGGTCCCCTGAATCCATTTTTATCATTTTTGGAAGGATGTCTGTATGTGTGTATGTGTGTACGTCTGTGAACACGATAGCGTCTAAACGAAGCAAGAAAATCATTCCAAATTTTGCATATAAGCTTTTTCCTGTCGTAGGACGAAGCCAGATGAAAATAAATTAAATCGTCTAACGGGAAAGGGGGGTTTACCCGCAGCTATTATGACATTATGCGTCATAACTTCGAAATGAAATTAAATATGTAAAAATATTAATAACAAAAAATTACCGCTATAGAATTTTCTAAATTTTTTGTCCTACAAGTTTTTCTCTAAAATATACAGGGCGTTTTAAAAATTTTCGTATTTGTAAATAAAATAGTAAAGCATACATTTTTGAGTAAAACGTATTCTACTAATGAAAATAAGATAAAAAGTTTCTAATAACATGGGTCCAGAAATGCTTCGTTTGCAAGATATAGGCATTCAAAAGTTTTTTTCTTCCTATTTTGGCAAAATATAAAATTTTTCATCGATTTAATGTTGAAATTATGTAACCATTTTATTAAAAGATTAATATAAAAATTTAGGTCTGTTCGGAAAGTTATGCGATGGCCACATCAGATTTTTATTTATTTATTTACTTTGAATATTTAATTTTCACAATACAACTTAAAACTAGCAGAGTTTCTGCTTAAACTAGCATAGTATCGTAAACTTAATAATAACTAACTGAATTTTACATGTTACTAGGGTTTTTATGGATTATTCAATTTTGTTGGTTTAGCAAATCTCACGTTTTGCAGGATATTCTGGAACATTCAACTTGCTTGACCAGCGATGTAATTTAATAATAATGATGTTCTGCCTTTTCCTATATTGCATAACATAATATTATGGGAAAATCACTCGGTTACATAATCCTTATGGGAATATATAACTTGACGAAGAGCAGGAAAGAAATAAACATAAAAGGTAAAAAAATATTATTTTTTGGCAAAATTTTATAAAAAATTAAACATTTCTTAATAAAAAAAAGAGGAAATTATATTTCTATCAGCTTTATCATCTTTAATCATGTTTAAAGCTTCATGTAAGCTTTACAATGAAAATCCCCTAAAACAATTCCAATGATTAAGGATTATTTGTAGCGATATTTGTGCTTGATGAGGTCACCTGAGTTTGAAACGCTACAGAATGAAATTTAAAACTGTTATATTTATTATTTTGACATTGAATGATAGTACAATAACCAGATGGACAATGACCAAAATAAAAAAAATTTACGACTATAGAGAAAAGAATAAAACCACTTCCCTCACAACTATTAGATGATCTTGTTCTGCCGTTTTCAAAAATAGTCAATTTCTCACACAAAATAACGAATTCACAATATCAGTGTCGCACAACTTTGCACAATTTAAGAGGACACTATAGTGAAGCAACAAAATGCATTTTGAGAAGCATTGAAGTAGGGGTGCAAGTTACCCTTATTTATTATTTGAGCCGTCCTAAGTGTATGATAGCTGATAGGTATAAAAGTACTCACTTTAGTAAATAAATATATTTTCAAAAATGAAACCGATATTGAGATGTCAAAATAAGAACATTTATACTACAGCAGTTCAAGTGGATACAACCAAAAATTTCATAACATTCAAAATAAATGAAAAATTATCAATATAGAAAGGGGAGATATTTTCTAATGAATGAAAACTTATATTCTTACGACATCGCCATGTTTAATTATTCAATTGAATTATACCCCCCCCCCTCTTTTCTAAATTCATAATTTTACACTTACTACGGATTTTATTAAAATTTTTGGTATCCGCTAAAGAATGCATGCATTTGAAATGATAGTTAAAATTTTCTTATTTTAACATTTCAATATCGATTTCATTTCTGAAATATATATTTTTATGAATTTTGTTGTATAAACACAAATTTGGGTCTTTAAATTGCAAGTCTATCTTGAGCCAGAGCTATTCGCTCTGGTTTTATTTGCGCTATATCTACGAACCGGAATGGCGCGGCGTTGCGACTTGCATCAGAAATTTATAACAAACCAAAATCTGGGTAATACATTTTTCGTAATTTTGTTTCAATAAAAAGACATGCGATATAAATTTGGAATTTAATCAGTTCTGGAAAATACGGAGATAGATCCCATCGTAGCGGTGAACCATCGTGCACGGTCATTTTGTATTTTAAGGTATATAAGCAGGGGTGGGCTGGAGCCGGCTCGGTCCGGCTCGCGCGAGCCGGTTCTTAAAATTTTTGAAGCTCGGCGAGCCGTTTGTTAAATTACCCCTAAAACCAAAAAATAAGCCATTTTAACCCTGGATCCACAAGGTGGTGTCACCCGTGACACGGGATTTACATTTTTAAGTCTGTACTTCCCCCGGAATATGACGCCACCTTGTTATTTACGTAATATAAATTTATTACACTCTTCTATATGATTTACCTTTTTTTTTTTGCTTCGAAATAATAGCGAGCCGGTTGTTCAAAATTTGGCAGCCCACCCCTGTATATAAGCTGTGCAGCTAAAATTATAAAATGTTGTAACCCGAATTAGTTTGAGATTTATGGCATTCCAAAAAGTATATTAGTCCGCAATTGGAACCCACAATTTCCGCGCCGTAACTCAACCAGCGATCACACCAAGCCACTGCTGTGCTTCATTCCAAAATGTGCTAACCTTAAAAAGAACAAAGATTTTTTTTCTTGATAAATATTATGAAGTGATTTAACATACTAACTAAATTGATAAAGTTGATCCGGATGACCCTAGAAGAATCAAGAGCCACAGTAAGAACACCTAAAGGAAAAACAAATAGCTTCGAGATGAGCAGTGGATTGAGACAGGGGGACGCTTTGTCAGCGACCCTGTTTAACATTGTAGATACTAGAAAAAATAATCAGAACCACTAGCTATACAGGAACAATAATGAATAAAGAAAACCAATTGATAGCTTATGCAAATGTAATCTTCATTATCTTCTTCTTCTGCACGTATTAGGTAAGTACACCAGTTATGACACCATCAATCACTGATCGTTCCAGTGTTTTCTTGGTCTTCCGACACTACGCCTTCCTATAGGCTTTAGGTATAATTGCTTTGGAAGTCAGGTACTTCCAACATCATCAGGTGTGTTCTCTATGCACCACGATATTCCTCTATTCTTGTGTTTAAACTGAAGAAAAAATTACATAGATTTTAAAGTGTTCTGTGCTATAGTAGCCCTTGATCGTACTACTCCGCCATTGAAGTGCCATAACTAAAAATTACTGCGCTCGACGGTTCAACCCATTGGTAGAGCTATCGGCTCCAAAACCCACAAAGAAGGGAGACTCAACCTTGAAGGGGTGTAAAAGGAATTTCAATTTCTTTAGCGAGCATATTTATTGAAATTCAGTTTATTACTTGAGGAATTCGCAAATGTAAAAAACAAATACTGACTTTATACTATACTGACATTAGTGACATTATACTATCGAGACTAGGGTAGACATTGTAAGAACAAAAAGAGCGCTACAAACAACTGAAATGAAAGTGCTAAGAGCAATAACTGGAAAGACACTATACGATAAAGTTCGCAGCGACACCATTAGACAACAATGCACCATCCAGGATGTAGTGAGATGGGGACGCCAAAGAAGAAAATGGAATTCACACATCATGAGAATGGATAACGGCAGAATGTCAAAGACAATAAGGGATAACAAGCCGAGAGGATCCAGACCACGAGGAAAATCTCCAAAGCGATGGAGGGACAGCTGGACGTCGCAATCCCAAGAAAACCAATAATCACAGGTCGTAGACCTCACGTAAGAAGATAAATAAAACAAATAAATAACATAACATCCAGTTAGAAATTTATGAGTAATCCAGGGCGAGGCTTGAAATTTTTTCGGGGGGAGTGTTAATAGTTATGCTTCTGTAGTAGCCTGCATAGGTGACTTATTTACAAACCGAAGGTATCTCTGATTTGATAATATTCCAATGCCGGATAGGTAGTCGTGGAAATTTATACATCGAGCGCTGTACGAATAAACAAGTCCTCACAAAACATAAATAAAATAATGGCACGAAACTAATGATTTCATGACAATGATTTTATGCAAATAAACAGTGGTGAAAGATACATATATTATGTAAAAGATATTTTAAACAAGATGATTAAAAGTAAAATAAACATACAAAATGAATCAATAATAAAAATAAAATCACAGTACTTGTTTTCTAATGCTTTTGAAGCTCGAGTTTGGAATGGACAGTATCGACACTTGATGATAATCACGTACAAAATTAATGATGATCTACATTTCGGGTCCGTTACTTTGCCACCCACCTAGTTAATACTTTTTCTCAAAAAGCTAGCTCCCGATTTCTTAGAGCTATTTAGAACCCCCTAGATTTGTCCACAAATCAATGTTTCTACCGGGGGGGGGGGGATACCGCTAACCCCCCGTTGATATTTATATTAAAGCTAGCACCCCCTTAAATAATGAAATTCAAGTAAATTTGAATTATTTATTAAATCTGTGATGTAGTCACTAACATTCGTTACTCGATTTGTTTAGAGATGCCTTAAGCGGCATTGCTTGTTGATGTTTGTATTGTTATTAAAAATGTCAAATACATTTTCATTATGCATACATACATTTTCAAATTCATACACTAAAGATAATTCTATTTGACATTTTCAATTTGGGAACTAGCTCTAAGGAATCGGGAGCTAGCCTTTTGAGAAAAAATATTAACTGAAAGGGCCAAAGTAACGAACCCCTACATTTCGTATAGCGACTTTATGGCTGGATTACTTACCGACTACATAATGTTTGAATATTGACTACGTATTGCCCGAATATGGACAGCGTAATGCTTTTTATCGAATATTGGTTAGCCTTTTTATATACCCTAAACGCTGGTTTCTAGCCAGGTGACCATCGCGAGGGTGACTTTCTTTCCAAGAACTTTCTCGTGTCAGCCCTTGACAATTTATGTATCTTGTCCAGCAAGATTCTAAAGCATTCGGGGTGAAATCTATAATATAATAATTGCTTAATTCTACGGACATTTAATACTGCGTTAAGTGCAACTGTGTTAACAATCAGGACCCATGCAGGAAAGGTGCAGCGATCTACAAAGTGTTGATTGATTCCATTTAATTGCTTAGCAGCTTAACAAAATATTAAATTCATTTATATTTATTTAAAAACAATTTTATAAAATAATAGAGAAATATATAAGGGCAGGATTCAACATTACTGTCTCAACCATGAGGTGAAGTGACGAGAAACAACATTGAATTATTTTAATTATAAGCATGAATTTACATTTTCAAGTAGGTATTATAATAAATTACAATAAATTATTTTTTGCCATTCCGGGGGTAAAGTACTCACTTTTTACCCCGATTTGCGGGTGTAAAGGGGCACTTTTTTACCCTGGGGGAGTAAAGTTAAAAAATAGGGGGGGGCGGGAGAAAAAATTTTTTTTGCTCTAGGGCAATAAAAAAGTCACCAGATGACTGATAAAAAGTCACTAGATGCTTTTTTTACTACCCGGAGTACTAAAAAGCTGTAAAAGTTAAATTTTTTAATTATAATTTCATCATTTTTGTACATTTACATTAATGTGTATCTGGCCGTAAAAGTACTTACTTTAGCTACCAAATAATTCTCACGAGGTGCCGTTTTTAAAAATGTCGCCACGTGGTGAGATGTTAGGCCGCGCGAATTTTTCGCCACATAAGTATCCTTCGTTTTTCGCTTCATAAAAGCGGATAACTTGTGGAAATTGTCGATGTCAATGTTGTTTTCTACTTTAGTCACGGCCTTAATCATGGAATAGTGCGACCACATGGTCGACGACTTCAACGTTTTAGCCTTTTCGTAAAAAAATGCCAAAAACACGTCTTCAGTAAAACAATCTGCCAATTCTTTGTTTTAGTACTACCTAGTACTTTTTGGTAGTAGTTGGTAATACTACTAGTGCTATTTTGTGATACTATCGACCACGTGCATTATTAAAAAAAATGCGTTAAATTTTTGCTTTCAGTTTCTAAATTGGCGAAGTTCCTACTTTACCTCCCGGAATTGCAAAAAACAGTATATGCACGGCGGGAGTAAAGTGACTTTTGGCCCATGGGTAATTGTTTGACTCGGCTAGCGCCTCGTGTAAACAATCCTTTACCCTCGAGCCAAAAAAATGTCACTTTGCTCCCTTGGTGCATAAAGTACTATTATTATAAATTTTGCGCTTGCGACTTAATTCTTACGGCTGGTGTCGGTGCGCCTGTCACACTTCTGTTAATACTATGTCATAGATATGTAGGGTAAAGGGAGTATAGTTGGACCACCTTTTGAAAGACAGTTAATAACTTCTTTATTGATTAAAATAAATGCATGTTTTTAATACAGTACATACATTAAACATTGTTTGTCCTTTTGGTATAAACCAAAAATAATGCCGTAAAATTATTAAAATTAAAAAACTGAATAGTTAAATTGGCCCATTTCTCCTACCCAGCATAGGAGAGATGGACCACGTGTGGTAGGAGAGATGGACCTACAGTTTTTTCGGATTTTTCTTTGTTACGTTAGGACCGCAAATTTGACAAACGTTGGTATAAGAGGTACAACCTTCATGTAACCATCGGGAACACAATATACACTTATCCAGTCATCTTTTTTTTTCGGTAAAGCGGTAATCTTCGTTGCAGCCAACGGATTCATTTTCCACATCACTCAAATTGTTCTCGTCATTGCTGGAAGAATCTTTCAAGACTACTTTAGACGAGTTTGAAGAAGAAGATTTGTTGCGTTTGGATTTATTCTTTGGTTTCTGATTCTTCTTCCTTGCGTCTATTTCTTTCCTCTTTCGTATGTTTTCCGGTGAAGTTATAACGCCGGCCAGATTGACGCATTTTAATAGCTAGTGTTATCACAGGTACAGGTGCAATATCACCAAGTGCTATTCCTGATGTTATATCTTTTCCTGCATTGAGCCTTTTTTTAGTCTGGCATAGTTGCTGTATTCCAGAGGGACTAGAGTGTGAAGATTCAATTGCATTCCTGCTTTATCGGTGTTAAAAATGTTCTCTGGTTTATTAAAAAGGGCATTCTCAGTGAAAACTGCTTCAAGATCTTTAAAATATTTATTTACACCATCCCTTGACATTCCTATAGCTCTAACAACAGAAATATTCTCCGCCTTTCGTACTCTATGTATTTTTCTGTAACAAAAATCATAGGTCCATCTCTCCTGTACATTTCTGGTCCATCTCTCCTCAAACGAGAGGATAGACAGACCAGGAAATACCCACGTAGCCGTATGTGATAACTTATTGGTTTTGGGTTATATTTTCACTAATATGTTTATCTCGCTAACATTACAGCGTCCATACATTGCAAAATTACATTGGTTATTGCGTCCTGCATGTTATTGCGTCCGCATACCGGACGCAGTAATGTCAAGCACGATTTTTATAAAATCTAGTACACTTTTGTCTGCGATACTTGCACGATTTAGTTCATTTTCAATCGGTTAATATTACCTTTTTAAATCGTCACGCCATCTCTTACGAATACCGTGATATGAGTAGATTTCATTGGATGCAACAATGTTAGTAATATATGCATAAACGTATAATTTTAGTTCAATAAAATTCCGCAGAAGCGTAAAATAAGTATACGGTACTATGCTTGATACGTATATTCTATAGATACTTTACAAATAATATTGCGTCATAAATGGCAACACCGCAATCTATTTTTAGACTCAAGTTATCTTATTTTTTCTGCAATTTTGCAATTGTTTCTATTTTACAACTATTCATGCAAAGGTATAATGCAGTTTTTATCTAGCGTTTATTGCGTCCAGATGTTCGTCAATAAATTACAAAAAATATTACAGATTAATCATGTTTCGTGGCAAAAAATTAGTTGCAATGTGTCGAGAAAGAATAAAAACAGGTAAGTACATAAAAAACAAATTTTCATTTCATTTTTTTTAATTTAAATTATTTTAATATGTTATAAGAACAATCTAGCGATCGGCAAGTTTCACCTCCTGCGGTTAATGACTTCCTATGTAATTCCCCGGTACCGAAATGTGAAGATGTGATGAATACCAAAGAAACAGTAAGTTTTATTTGAAATTTATTGTAATTGATTCATTGATAAGTAACAAACAGTAGATTGTTAATTATTATTTCATACATTGCGAACTTATATTATTTATTAATATTTTTAGACTGAACGATCTACCACCACTACTTCTTTTGAAACACAAACTAAAAAATCTAATTGGTTTTGTAATCGAGGATTTTCACCTCCTCCGGTTAAAAAATCATGTAATTCCCTAGTACCAAAATGTCCAGCTGTGATGAATACCCAAGGAACAGTAAGTTTTATTTGAAAATTGTATTTGATTCATTGATAAATAACAAACAGTAGATCGCTAATAATTGAATCGTTTGTTGCAAAAAGGTAAAAGTACTACAAATTGAATTTTTCGATATACTCGATTTAAGGGACATGCAGCCAGGATTTTCAAAAAATCAGATTTTTGGTTTACATTTTCTTCTAAAGTACGATACTTCAAGAATATTCTGGGAAAATTTCAAGTCGATCCAATAAATAGTTTTAAAAGTATCGGTTAGTTTTTCAAACTTGAATTAAGTAATTCATACAAAATTCAAACTTTAAATACATTTTGGTCGGGTAAATTGAAATTTCCCTATTAGTCCGGTCAATTTAGACATCCGAGGTTGCAATAATTCGCACCCAGCTGAAAATTGGTAGGATTGTTGAAACCACCATCATAAATGAAATCTAAAAAGTCCTCATCGATCTGACACCTGGAAAAAAATTTATTCGGGGTCAAAGGTCACAAACACGGGTTTTTCGCGATTTTCAGCAAAACGTTAAGTTTTATCATAAAATTATCCCATTCAAAAATTGTCTTGTAGATCAGATAATTATCTATAAAAAATGTCTAAATACTTTTTTTCCTAAAAGTCACCGATTTTGAGATATAACGATTCGAAAAGTTGAAAGAGGTGTAATCGTCATTTAGGTGCAAATAAATAAAATGAATTTGTGGAAAAACTCTAATGGTGCCAGCTTTCATATTTGGGTGCTAGCTGGTGCTAGCTCTAAGTATCCCAGTGCTAGGTTTATGGGTAAAAATATTAACCGGGGGGGGCTAGCGTTACTTTGCCCCCCCCCCCGGTTTCAAAGTCGATTTATAAAAATACTGTAATGGTGCTAGCTTTCATATTTGGGTGCTAGCTGGTGCTAGCTCTAAGGATCCCAGTGCTAGGTTTTTGGGTAAAAATATTAACCGGGGGGCTAGCGTTACTTTGCCCCCCCCCCGGTTTCAAAGTCGATTTGTGAAAAAACTGTAATGGTGCTAGCTTTCATATTTGGGTGCTAGCTCTAAGGATCCCAGTGCTTGCTTGTGGTGTAAAAATATTAACCGGGGGGGGGGGGCAAAGTAACGGACCCCATATTATGACGATTACAACTCTTTCAACTTTTCGAATCGTTATATCTCAAAAACGGTGGCTCTTAGGAAAAAAGTATTTAGACATTTTTTATAGATAATTATCTGATCTACAATTTTTGAATGGGATAATTTTATGATAAAACTTACCGTTTTGCTGAAAATCGCGAAAAACCCGTTTTAGTGACCTTTGACCCCGAATAAATTTTTTTCCAGGTGTCGGATCGATGAGGACTTTTTAGATTTCATTTATCAGAAGTGTTTTGAACAATCCTACCAATTTTCAGCTGGGTGCGAATTATTGCAACCTCACTCCTATTTTTTGGTCTAATTTGACCGGACTATATAGAAATGGCTTGATATTTCGAACCAAAAAGTCATTAGCTACAATGTAATAAAAGGATTAATGAGTTTGAATAGGAAATAGTACCGAATTTTAAGTAAAAACACTCTATGCGGTGCCCGGGATAGGTTGTCGGCCTATTTTTTGCGTGGTTTCGAGAACTACGGACACGTCCCCAACATGAAGTTTAGTAAAATTTTGGGTAAATCACGGCCTTTTTGGCTATGTTTCGGTCGGAAAGTGTAACTTTTGTCGTCGCGGAGGTGATCATAAAAAAAAATCCGAAAAAAGTGTGAAAATAAGAAAGTTGCATTTGTACGGGTCACTGACCACCACGAGTCGATGTTGCATCGTTCGCCCGTCGTTGCTTGAAATCGAGTGAAATTTTTTCGCTCCGATTTGAAATTTTCTTTGAAATTCGGGAAGGTGGGGGTGTGATTAGTAGATATTAGTAATAAATATAATCAAAAAAATGGAAAATAACCCGTGTATTGCCGAAAAAGTGAAAATTTGAATAAAAGGAGAAAACGTTCGATTCGGCCCGAGATAAATTATTAAACTTATTCACCGCAAAGCACTTTTTTGAAACAGGGGTCTACAATCGAGTTGATAATAACTTGGTCCACAACAAATAATTTTTTTTGAAATTTTCGTGAAAGTTACTTAAAATATAGTGTAAGAACTTGGTATTATTTATTAAATAAAAAAACTGTACAAGAGTTCAAAAAAATTTCTTGAAAACATCTATTTTATCACGCCTCTGACTGCATGTACCCCCTTAAAGTGTCTGCTGTGTGTAAAATTGATCTCAAAATTGTATATTTTTGCCGTTAAATATAATGAAAATATTTCTGAAGGATTCTGAAAAAAATATGTAATTTAGAAATCAATTTACAGACAGCGGACACTTTAAATCGAGTATCTCGAAAAATTGAATTTGTAGTATTTACCTTTTTGCAACCAACGATTCAATTATTATTTCATACATACTACATAATAGTACATCTAATAGTTTATAAATTAGAGAATTTAATAATTCCAAACTTTTAATTATTTATTATTATTTTTAGGCTGAAAGTAGTTGCCGTAATGACAGTAAGATAAACAATAATTCAAGTCCTGAAAACAAAATTGTAGTGCATAATATAGCAATAATTAAGCCTTTTAAAAAAAATGGAAGACAAAAGATATGAAGATAAAGATGAAGATTTAGAAGAAGATAGAGACGAAATCCTACCTGAAACGCCAGAGGATCCATTTCATACATCAGATGATAGTGATTCAAATTTTGAACCTAGTGATGTAAAGGTAAGTAAGTACATTGGCAAGTACATTGCCAATTATTACATTATTATTTACCTTTTTGCAACCAACGATTCAATTATTATTTCATACATACTACATAATAGTACATCTAATAGTTTATAAATTAGAGAATTTAATAATTTTTAAATTTAATAAATAATTGTAACTTGAAAATTGTATTGAAAAATTCCAAACTTTTAATTATTTATTATTATTTTTAGGCTGAAAGTAGTTGCCGTAATGACAGTAAGATAAACAATAATTCAAGTCTTGAAAACAAAATTGTAGAGCATAGTATAGCAATAATTAAGCCTTTTAAAATAATAGAAGACAAAAGATATGAAGATAAAGATGAAGATTTAGAAGAAGATAGAGACGAAATCCTACCTGAAACGCCAGAGGATCCATTTCATACATCAGATGATAGTGATTCAAATTTTGAACCTAGTGATGTAAAGGCAAGTACATTGGCAAGTACATTGCTAATTACATTATTATAACAAAATATTTTAATTACTTTCAGAATGGTCATACAAGTGTCCCACATACATTTTCTATTAGTACACGAGCTTCAAAGTTTAAATTTAAAGAAAGTTTAGCCAAAACAAAAAATATGGATCAAACAAAACTTGAAGCATTTCAAGAACCTCAAATTCAAGATAATTCAAACATTTTTGAGGATTTGCAGTCATCTAATATTCAAATATTAGGACACCGTCCTAATAGCGGAAACGATAGAAGACCTACAACACATTCTAAATAAGGTAGTAACAGCTAGCGAAGAGAACGGGCTGACACTAAACGACAATAAGACGCAATTCATGATTATCTCGAAGACACATAGAGTGAACGGGAATATATACATTAATGGGTGCCCCACTGATCGTGTGCATAAATATAAATATTTGGGAACATATGTCAACAACAACAACGACTTGACTCAAGAGATAAGAATAAGAATTGAAAAGGCCCGGGCAGCATTCATAATCATGAGGAGCGTTTTCTGTAGCCACGACATAAACCTACAACTTAAAATTCGACTAGTTAGAAGCTATGTCTTCTCCATACTTCTCTATGGTGTGGAGACGTGGACTTTAAATAAGAACAGCATGAATAAAATGGAAGCCTTTGAGATGTGGGTATATCGAAGAATGCTTGGGGTGTCATGGACGGATAGGGTGACGAATGTGGAGATCCTCCGAAGAATGAAGAAAGAGCGGGAAATTCTAACTACCATCAAGAGACGGAAGCTTGAATACCTGGGCCACGTGATGAGAGGACAGAAATTTCAACTACTGCAGGTGATCATGCAGGGAAAAATCCAGGGAAAGAGAAGTACTGGCCGGAGGCGGACATCTTGGCTGCACAATCTGAGAGAATGGTATAAGTGTACATCTACCCAATTGTTCAGAACAGCCGTTTCAAAGATAGAAATAGCAATGATGATTGCCAAACTCCGTAGCGGGGACGGCACTTAAAGAAGAAGAAGAATATTCAAAATAATATTTCAAATAAACAGTTTTCTGATCAAAAAAATTCAAGTTCTAAACCCGTTTATAAAAGAAAAGTAGATTATTGTTATTTTTGCGAAACAGAAGTAAAGAATTTTGCTCGTCATATAACTAGAAATCACTCAACAGAAATAGCAGTAGAAGAAATTTTGAGTAAACCTCCTAAGAGCATAGAGAGAAGGAAATTGTTCGACAAATTACGAAGAAAAGGAAATTTTTTAGCAAATCCAGGTAAATGTTTTAAGGCAGTTCGACAAACATATGTAATTGGTAGATCTCTTTTGCCGTGCGATAATTGTTTGGGATTTTTCTCATCAAAACTATTGTATCGTCATAGAAAAAAATGTATTAATGGCAAAAGCACAGGAAGTGCTCAAATTGAAGGTCAAAGTAAACTTATAACTAATTCCAATATTCCTCATCAGTTAAAGGAGCAAGTGTTTCCACATATATGCGTGCAGATAAAGTATCTATGGAGGCCAAAAATGATATTTTGATTTGTCAATTTGGAGCACGGTACTTAATGACCCATAGGGAAAAACATTTTGTGAGCGTTACTTCTCGAAAGATGAGAGAACTTTCTAAAATACTTATTGAACTTAGAAAACTTGAACCATCCATTACAAATATGTTTTCAGCTTTAAAACCACAATATTTTGATCTGTTTGTAGAAGCAACAAAGAGAATAGCTAATTACAATATTAAAACAAATACATTCACGTCGCCTACATTTGCAATGAATATTGCTACGTCATTAAAACAATGTTGCGATATTGCGATTTCTTATGCTTATAAAAAGCATCATGCTTCGTATTTGTCAGTTTCTTCTGCAGACATCGAGGCAAATCTTAAAACACTTATAAAACTATTCGAGTCAAATTGGAGATTTGAAATTTCGACTCAAGCAGGTAATAATTTAAATCAAAATAAATGGAACAAAATCACAGTCGTGCCTTTAGCCAACGATTTAAAATTATTAAGAGAGCATCTTTTGCAAGTTGCAGAAAAAGCTTCAACGAAGCTAAAAGAAAATAATGCAAAAGATTCTGCAGCTTATAACACTTTAATGGAAACTGTGTACTACAGGATCATTTTATTAAATCGAAAACGTTCCGGTGAGTTACAAAGAATGCCTCTACAAACATACATTAATAGTACCGAGATACAAAATTATGAAGAATTTAATAAAGCTGTATCTAACACTGAGAAAATTCTTTTAAAATCATTCAAGAGGGTTGTTATAGGGGGTAAAAGAGGAAGAGGTGTTCCAGTTTTATTTAGCAGGGATGTTCAAAACCATATTCAAATTTTA
The DNA here is from genome assembly GCA_932274525.1 of Podabrus alpinus. Lineage (NCBI taxonomy): Eukaryota > Metazoa > Arthropoda > Insecta > Coleoptera > Cantharidae > Podabrus > Podabrus alpinus. Next base: position 58,764,790 of record OW026454.1, on the reverse strand, counting down.
CTCAATGTGAGAGAAAACTATATTCCTCAGGAAAATCCACATCTTTTTGCTAAAATAAATTCTTTATCTCATATAATTGGTTACAAAATTTTAAATACATATGCCAAGTTATATACGTTGAACTTATACACTAATTTATAAAAAACACTTTTAAATTTTATTTAATTTATTCTTTATGAATATAAATTTCCACAATAAAACTTTAAACTTGCAGAGTTCCTGCTTAATTAAAAATACTATCATAATGATTACTTAAACATACTTAATGAATACTTATAAAATACTAACTGAAATTTTATTAACATTGATTTTTATGCATTTTTCAAAATAGTTTATTTAGCGGAATTTTTATTCTAGACTATTCCAGACTTCCTTTTGCTAAATTGACAATTGGATAAACAATTGCAATATTAGCATTTCCTATTACATCATTTATCGGAAAATTATTATATAATATTTTATGATAATATAACTTCTCCCCTCATAAGTTGAAAAATTCGGAACTTATTGGTGACTAATTTTTCAGCAGTGTCCAATTCGATGACGTTTTAACGTTGCGATTTGATTTGATTTCCAAACTGATAATGTCTATAACTTTTTACACAAATGAAAATTTTATAATAAACAATAAATAAAAATGATAAAATAGAAATGACAAAATAATTTAAAATTGTCCAAACACTTTAAATTGTATCACTGTAAAATAAATTTTTCGAATCCTTTGATTATTAAATTCACTTTGAATTTTGTTGAGTTCACTTAAATTGACTGTGGACAGTTCTAAGAGTTCACTTCTGAATTATTTAGCACTGTGAGTTCCTTTAAATTTTTGGCAATTTGATGTCGTTTAATTTTAACTCGCGGAATTTAGTTAGTTCGATCACATATGTTCCCTTTTTTTTTAAGAATTTTTCACTTTTTAATTTTTACACTTTTGAATGTCCAATAATCGTTTTGTTGATATAACTATCCATTTTTCCATTTTCGAATTTTGGCGTTGTTTAATTTAATGGTTTTTTCCTTGACATAGTTTTCGACGTTGGAGTAATTTTGCTCATTTACAATAAGGAAATTTGAATTTGGAGGATCATTTTAAAATTGTTTTAGGAACTAGGAATTGTTAAAAGATAATTTGAAGATAGTCATATTTTTCAGTTGCAACAATTGGAATATCGAATAGAAAGGTGATTTAATCTAATTTTGAATAATAAAAAAATTTTTTTTTTCAAATAGTAAGATAATTTCTAAATTTGGTTCAAATAATAATTTGTTGTTTACAAGTTTCATTTATTCTAAAAGGTTCATAGGTGTGATCATTTACTTATGAAAAACATTAATTTCTGCAAAATTAATTGTTGTTTCCAAATTATTTAACAAGTCATTGGTTATTCGAAAGGTAATTATTAATTTTGAAATTGTTGACATCATAGATTTAAAATTGTTGATATGTTAAAATTTTGGTTTCGATTGACTTTATAAATTCTTGTTTGTATTGATTTTTTTTTTCAATGATGTTATGAAGTGTGGGATTTATGAAATTATATAGTTTTCTAAAAAGAGAGATTGATTTGTAAAAAGGGTGCATATTAAAATTTGAATAAACGTCTAAGATGAGAATTTTGATTTATGCATTTCCTAAATTGTCCAATATTTTAATAATATTAGATATAGGATATTTGCCATTTAATGTAATTTAATTCATTTGCTGATGCTAGCATTCTAGAATTTTGAATTGAAATGAATGATTTTGAATTTATTAATTTTGGCTGTTTTGAATTTACTTTTGCGTCAGTTTGGTAAATGTATAATCATTAAATATGTTTGTTAGTGTAATCGAGTAGATTCATATGTAAAATTTGAAAATTTGGGATTTTGAAAAATTTGGAATTATTTAAGTTTTATTTTAATTATTTAAAATTGTGTATTGTGGAATTGCGTGAAAAAAGAAAATTTGCTGTTTTGGGTTTTGGAGGTACCAAAAGTGAGTATTGATCAATATAGTGGTTATTAAATTTTTTCTTCCTTTTGTTATTGATCTTTAAATTTAGTTGCGTTTTATTTATAAATAATTTGAACTTTCTAAAATGTTTTCTTTTGTTATTATTAGTCAAAATTTTGTTTACGTATTTAGGATTTTTAGCTAGATTTCGTCTTTCGAAATTTATTAATTTTAAATAAAATGGTTTAGTTATTTCTGATGACTTTAAATTTCGAAATTTTGATTGAATTATCGATGATTGATTTTGGTAATGGTTATTTAATTTTTTTCTTTTTCGGTTATTGATCTTTAAAATTTGTTTTGATTTGTTTATAAATAATTTGAAATTTTTAAAATGATTTCCCCTATTGATCCAAATCGAAATTTTATTTATGTATTTGAGTTTTTTAACTAGATTTTGTTTTTGTAAATTTATCGGTTTTAAATGATATGAATTCGTTAATTCAAGTGGTTTCAAATTCTGATCTTCTGATTGAGTTATTGATTGTAAGTTTTCTGACATTGTCTTTTGAAGCAATATTGACTTTTTATGACTTTGGTTAAGAGTTTTAGAATTATTTAATTTCAACAATAAATTATTTGTCTCAATATCATTAAAATTTAATTTTGAATGATCAGCATGACTGATACTAGTATTATTATTTGAATTGTCAATTTCTAACTTTGTTGAATCTAAATTTTGTTTTATTATTAGTTTGGGTTTTGAAACTTGATTTTGTAGTATTCGTAATTCATTAACACTGTCAACTATTAAGGGTTCACATTTTTTGATTGAATCTTGAGTTTTAAAACGATTTCGTCTAAAGTTTTGGTTGGTCGGAAATTTTACAATTTGTTTGCTCGTAAGATCAATATTTAAATTACCTTTTTTGAAATTCTTGTTTTTTCTAAAAAATTTGGGTTTTAAAGAATTTATTAAATCATGTGGGTGTGATGGCAAATGGTAATTTTCGATTATATTTAAATTTTCTGTTATGTTAAATGGTTTTAAGTGAAAATTTCCGGTTATTTCTTCTTTTGGATAATATTGATTTTCATAATTTTGTAAAGTGGTTTGTTCAAAATTTTGCTTTTCTAATGGAATTGGTAAATTTTGTTCTTCTAATTGACTTATTGATTTTTGATTTTCTAAAATTGTTTTTTCCAGTAAAATAAATTTTTCATGATTTTGGTTCATCAAAATTTCGTAATGCTTTTTATCAATTTCCGATTTTGCTGTCTCTAAATTTTGTTCAATTAATTGGTATTCTTGATATAGTTTTAAAAATTGGTTCCGTAACGTTTGCAATTCGATAACGCCGTTGTTTATTAGGGATTTACATTTTTTTTCTGGTTCTTGACTTTTAAATTGATTTTCATAATTTTGTGGGAAAGTTTGTTCAGAATTTTGTTCATGATTATCAAAATTTTGTATGTTTACATTTTCGTGATATAATGCTTTATTTTGCATCGTTTTGCTTTGTTGTTTCCCGGATATTAGTTTATAATGACAAATTGTTAAGAATGCAGAAATTATCAGTTCATTAACTTAAGTTTAAAAATAGAACGAGTCTTAATTGTTAGGTGATGTAATTATTTACTTTATTATTAAAATGTAAATTTTTGCTTATTTAATTTATTACGCGTATGACTATTTTCAAAATTTTCTTAATTAATTATAGGTTTTAATATTAGGATTTAGGATAAATTTTTAAATTTGAGCTTTTACTCACGTTATAATATTTTTCTTCATATGTCTTCTTAAAATTAGTCGGTCAACGGTCAGCTTGCTTCTGTAGCGATTTTTGTCTACGTTGCTCGCAGGTTGTTGGTCCTTTTCTTAAAATTAGGGTCGATTCCAAAATGTTTACGACGATTTTTGTTCGCTTTCAATTTGAAATCTTGTTTTTTCTTAAACTAAGGTTTGATTCCAAATGTTCACAACGATTCTTGTTTGCTTTCCATTTGAAATCTTGCAGTTTCCCGTGGTTTTTGGAATTTTAGGACGATTTTTGTTCCATTTTTTTCCAAAAATTCGGATCCGTTTAACGACTGCGCCAGTTATATACGTTGAACTTATACACTAATTTATAAAAAACACTTTTAAATTTTATTTAATTTATTCTTTATGAATATAAATTTCCACAATAAAACTTTAAACTTGCAGAGTTCCTGCTTAATTAAAAATACTATCATAATGATTACTTAAACATACTTAATGAATACTTATAAAATACTAACTGAAATTTTATTAACATTGATTTTTATGCATTTTTCAAAATAGTTTATTTAGCGGAATTTTTATTCTAGACTATTCCAGACTTCCTTTTGCTAAATTGACAATTGGATAAACAATTGCAATATTAGCATTTCCTATTACATCATTTATCGGAAAATTATTATATAATATTTTATGATAATATAACTTGCCAAACATTGTGGAGCAAAAAATCCATCTGCTATTACATCTACTCGTCTTCGAAAACATCTTGCAACTCTTTGTCAACTTTTTAACATGAATGATAATGAGGTAGAACAATTAGCAACCTTTATGGGACACACTCCAGGAGTCCATAGAGGTTCTTATAGGCTTCCGGACGACATATTATATCAAACAGCAAAGATTTCTAAACTTCTACTGTTAATGGAAAAAGGTGCTGCTGACGAATATAAAGGAAAATCTTTGTACGAAATAAATATAGATTTGGAAGAAAACTTATTTGATAATAATGAAAAAAGTGATGAAAGTGACAGCGAATTTATTAATGACAAAAACTGTTTACAAAATGATCCGACTCCGTCTACCAGCACAATAAAAAATGTCGTTGTTCCAGAAGCAAGTCGTATCGTAGTTAAAAAAAAAGGAAAATGTCGTAAGATAGTTCCTTGGACTTCTGAACAAAAACAAATTGTGAAGCAATTTTTTACTGAAAATATTAATATTAAAAAACCTCCTATTAGAAAAGAATGCGAAGAATTGAAATTAAAATACCCAGAACTACTTCATAATAAAGATTGGCTTAAAATAAAAGTATTTATACAAAACGAATATAGCAAGAAAAATCGCAAGAGTGCTAATTAGTTATCGCAATATCACTCTATCCAATGGTCGCGCAAAATATAACTAGGTAAGAAACATTTTTGAAAACTTTTTTGTAAATCGCATTTTTAAAATTAATAAATTTTACAGGCACAACATTATTATTTAGAAAATATTCCATTGTAGTTACCCATTTTTTACATAGCGTGTAAGTTTTAAAAATAATTTTAGTATTACTTATAACATAATCTTTAAGAAAATTTAAATTTTTAAGTACCTACATGTTTTTACTTTCCGAACCCCTAGGTAAGGAAAGTATTGTTATCAGTCAAAATTTGACCCCCCAATTTTTTGACAGATGTTCATGTTTTGAGGTCCCCTGAATCCATTTTTATCATTTTTGGAAGGATGTCTGTATGTCGTTACCTGAAAGCAACAGTGAGATATAACGAAAATAGTCATATTGAGATAATTCATGTTAAAGATTTAAATTGCAATTAGAATTTGAAGTGTGAATATTTCTTTTGCATTTTTTTTTGTTTACTAGGTAAACATTAGTTCTAACGTTACAATGTTTAAAATTTTCAAAATGTAATGTTTTACTAATGTTTATTTAAGACTTAGTAAGATAACTCAGTGTTGCTTTTAATTTTTACGCTACTTTTACGCTTTACGTACAATCAGGTACGTTTTATAATATAATAACGATGCCATCTAAATATATAAAAGAGAAGATCTGCTTGCTTGCTTGCGTGTTTGTTCATTATACGTTCTTAGACCCGTGGACCGATCTCAACCAAATTTTGCACAGTTATTTTGTAGCTCCAGGCGCAGTTTTTTTTTATAAAATGGAGAAGAACTTCGAGCGGGGAAAAAAGTTATTCGCTTTTTTCGAAAATCAAATCACAAGTTTGACAAAAATTTTAATTTGTCAAATAATTAATGTGACGGACAGTCAGTGATTCAAAATACTGTCAACAGATGGCGGGGATGGCGGCTTTAATTCGAAAAATGCAAACCACTAACAAATTAATCTGAAAATACTGTCAACAGATGGCGGGGATGGCGGCTTTAATTCGAAAAATGCCAACCACTAACAAAAAACCACTAACTAATTAATCTGAATGCCGCGAATAAGACCGGAGCACTTTATATAGGTCGCAGAACGTGGAAGATCCACCTCTTTGCGGAAGATTTAACTTTTGACCTTCACGGATCTATTATGGTCTGGTCTGTGAGGCCGAAGGCCGAACAACTATGGCCTTCACGGATCTATTATGGTCCGGTCTGTGAGGCCGAAGGCCGAACAACTATGGCCTTCACGGATCTATTATGGTCCGGTCTGTGAGGCCGAAGGCCGAACAACTATGGCCTTCACCGATCTATTATGGTCTTCCCCCTGTGAGGCCGAAGGCCGAACAACTATGGCCTTCGCGGATCCATCATGGTCCTCTCTCTGTGAGGCCGAAGGCCGAACAACTATGGCCTTCGCGGATCTATTATGATCCTCCCCCTGTGAGGCCGAACAACTATGGCCTACTCGGATCTATTCTGGGTCTAGATGGCTAAGGGCGGCGGATGCCGCCCGTGCCAGCTAGTGAATGATAAAACAAAGGTTTTACTAGAAATCCCAGTTGCATTTAGTTCAAATTTCATACTTCAGGAGTGCAAAAAAATTATATATCTCAGTATTGCTTTACGTTTCGCTCGAGTTGCAATATACAGATAGTGCAACACTGAGATAATACAAATATCTCAGTGTTGCATTTAAACTTCGATGCAAAACGTAAACTTACACAGTGGTTTATGGCTATATACAAAGAAAGTAATATTATATTGAAATATTTCAATGTGGCATTACATAAAATGGGCAATTAGCAATTCAATTCAATGCCTAACTCAAAATCGTATTTTTGCGATATATCTCACTGTTGCTTTCAGGTAACGATGTATGTGTGTATACATACATGATTATATCACACCTAAATCCCCAAGTTAAACTTACCTGAACACACAAAAACTCAACAAAGAAAATACATCTAAAAAATTTTTCGAGTCACTCAAATCAATTTTTTGTGATATTTCAAAAATCAACACTTTAATTACATAATCCTACTTTCATACATCACCTTCAACTGATGCACCTACATATACAGGGTGTTGAATGAGTTAGCCGTTCATAGGATATTTACATGTAAAAACTTATTTATGCAAATTCCTGCTTCCCTAATTATTTTAGAAAAAAAATGAAAGACACAAAAATCATGCAGAAAAATAAACTACAAATGATAAAAGAATTATTTTCATCTAGCTTTTACTTAAAGTGGCAAAAAATGCTTCTGAAATTGTTCAAATTTTCATTTATCAGACTAGCCATGAAAGTTTCCAAGGTAATTATTTTTGATAAGTATTAAAAAACAATTGCACTTTGTTTACAGTTTTGCACTTTATTAAATTTTAATTTCATAAAATGGAAGCAAAGTACACAATTAGTGAAAAAAATCAATTTTTAAAACTATATTACTCTGGAAACAGTATACCTACGTATGGTACGAGATCTCTTTGCTGGTTTATACCCAGAAAGACCAATCCCTACTTATTCGACAATTAAAAATGTAATTGATAATCAAAATCAATATGGATCTGTATTTAAGCCGTCATGCAAGACCTGCAGAAATAAAAGAATAAATTTAGAAGAAATCAATATTGGTGAAGCTCCAGGTACCGATATCGAAACAAATGTAATTGCTGCCGTAGTGAATAATCCTTGTATCAGTACAAGAACAATTGGTGCGGAGTTAAATATTCATCACACTACGGCGTTCAAAATTATAAAAAAACATAAATTTATATCTTATAAGTTCCAAAACCATCAAGAAATTTTTGAAGAGGATATGTACAAAAGAATGATTTTCTGTGAAAGCATTATCGAAAAGGCCAATTTGGATAGAAATTTTATTAAAAATATTTGTTTTACCGATGAGACAACGTTTAGTATTAACGGGGAACCAAATGTTCAAAATTATCGGTTTTGGTCCACCGAAAATCCTCATTTAATGATCAACGATCGTTTACAGTATCGCCAAACTGTAAATGTTTGGGCAGGGATATTAGGAGCAAACATCATCGGACCATTTTTTATTGATGGAAATTTGAATGGACTAAAATATCTAGAAATGTTACAAAACGAAATTGGACCGGCAATTGATATTGTGGCAGGAGAAAATAACCACAGAAAAAAAAGTGGTGTGTATTTAACGAAATTTGTCGTTAATAGTACTACATTTTGATCCTATGAAACTTTTCGTAAATATTACGACAAGCATTTCGTTAATATTACTGCGTTAGTAGTAGTAATATTGACGAATATATTCGTAATATTTACTACTTTTTTCGTTAATATTACTGCGGTAGTAGTAGTTATATTGACGAATATATTAGTAATATTTACTACGTTTTTCGTTAATATTACTGCGGTAGTAGTAGTAATATTGACGAATATATTTGTAATATTTACTACGTTCTTCGTTAATATTACTGCGGTAGTAGTAGTTATATTGACGAATATATTAGTAATATTTATACGTTTTACGTTAATAACACTGCGGGAGTAGTAGTAATATTGACGAATATATTTGTAATATTTACTACACAGAAAAAAAAAGTGGTGTTATTTAACGAAATTTGTCGTTAATAGTACTACATTTTGATCCTATGAAACTTTTCGTAAATATTACGACAAGCATTTCGTTAATATTACTGCGTTAGTAGTAGTAATATTGACGAATATATTTGTAATATTTACTACGTTCTTTGTTAATATTACTGCGGTAGTATTGTTGTTAGGTAGAACAACCTATGAATATGCGCCTGCTGATAGCGATCCCTTATTAACCCAACCTCTCTCTGATGGATACCTGTAACATTAAATTATTTATTATTTAAATCTGTAAATATTAAATTCATTATTAAATTAAATTCATTAAATAAATTTTTACTTACCGTCCCCGTCCGGACTGGGGTTTGAACCCGGGACCCTTGAAATACGACGCATCCACTCTCCTCATTGACCTAATGCGGCTGCATATCGAATGTGTATCACAACTCAAAATATAATTTACGTAAATAATAAAAGGTTTAATAAAGTGTATCGTGGTTATAATAATATAATTATAGTTAAATTGGTTGCAACAAGTTAAAGTAGAATTATAAAGAAATTTTAATTTTAAAACATTCACACAGCAAGGTGGATAAGTATCGCATAAGAAATATTGCTATCTCTAAATATAAAGTGGCGAATGATATTGATATTTGATCGTATAGAGATGTGAAAACGAGTAATTTAATTAAATTGAAAAGAATTAAATTGATGCTGTATATTAAAACGTGCACTATTAGCCAACTATTAGCTGTCTAGCTAAAAACCAACTATTATTAAGCACTATTAACGAACTATAATTTTACGTTTTACGAAAAATTAGTAATAGTTACGAAATTTTCGTTACATTTGTGTAGTGATATTTACGAATAGCGTGTAGTAATATTAACGAACTACAATTTTACGATATTACGAAAAATTAGTAATAGCTACGAAATTTTCGTTAAATTGTGTAGTAATATTTACGAATAGTTAGTAAAATATTAACGAACTACAATTTTACGATTTTACGAAAAATTAGTAATAGTTACGAAATTTTCGTTACATTTGTGTAGTAATATTTACGAATAGCGTGTAGTAATATTAACGAACTACAATTTTACGAAAAATTAGTACTAGTTACGAAATTTTCGTTACATTTGTGTAGTGATATTTACGAATAGCGTGTAGTAATATTAACGAACTACAATTTTACGATTTTACGAAAAATTAGTAATAGTTACGAAATTTTCGTTAAATTTGTGTAGTAATATTTACGAATAGTTAATAAAATATTAACGAACTACAATTTTACGATTTTACGAAAAATTAGTAATAGTTACGAAATTTTCGTTACATTTGTGTAGTAATATTTACGAATAGCGTGTAGTAATATTAACGAACTACAATTTTACGATTTTACGAAAAATTAGTACTAGTTACGAAATTTTCGTTAATATAACGAATTTGCGTTTAACGACCGCATTTCGTAAATATAACGACGGACTTTTTTTTCTGTGACGTAATCTACTATCAACAAGACAAATGTCCGGCACATTATACTAGAGATGTAACCAATTATTTAAATGAATGTTATCCCAATTCTTGGATAGGACGCAATGGACCAATAAACTGGCCAGCTCGGTCACCAGACTTGGCTCCAAATGACTTTTTTTTGTGAGGTCATTTAAAATCTAAAATGTATGGTGAACGATACCAAAGTATTGATTCATTAAAAAATAAAATTGTGGAGGAGTGTGGCAATATTACCGAAAGACAACTTGCGAATGTACGATGTAACTTTTATGATAGACTTGGTTTTTGTTTAGCTGAATATGGAAACCTGTTTGAACATTTGCTGTAAATTTAATTATTTCTTGATGTTTGTAATTGTTTATTATTAATAATTTATGTAATAAATAAATTAAATTGAATTTATTTCATGGCTAGTCTGATAAATGAAAATTTGAACAATTTCAAAAGCATATTTTGCCACATTAAGTAAAAGCTAGATGAAAATAATTCTTTTATCATTTGTAATTCATTTTTCTGCATGATTTTTGTGTCTTTCATTTTTTTCTAAAATAATTAGGGAAGCAGGAATTTGCATAAATAAGTTTTTACATGTAAATATCCTATGAACGGCTAACTCATTCAACACCTGGTATACAGCCGAAAAAATCAATAATTATCGCGATAGTTTGCGAGATATTTCAAGTGGTCCATCTCTCCACCTGGTCCAACTATACTCCCTTTACCCTAATTAAAAATTGTCATGATTATAACGTAAAAATAAACGTATTCTTTGTGATCAATGTTTTTATTAAAAACAAATTTAAATATAAGTACTATGCATATTTTAATGCTTTTTACAAATCAACTCATATAATGAGGATAACTTCTATTATAAACGTATATTTAATTACTCTGTAATATCAACAAACTTAATAATTATTATTATAATAAATTATTAGGTATAATGTAACAATTTATTCTAAACGCAGTAGCTGTCGGTTTTTATACGAATTTTGAAGTAAAATTTATCTTATAACTTAAAAATAATGGCAATCATCTAAGTAGATACTATATAGTCCACTGGTAAGAAAGATCAAGTTGTGTAAAATATAGCATCCATATTCTAACTATATTTAAATAATTTTTAAAAAGTTGCTCCCTGGTGATCCGAGCGCAAAAATAGTTGTGATCAAAAATGTTTTAACATTCTAGAATGGTAAAAATTATCGTAGGTACTTTCTTTTAGTTCTATTAGCATCGTAATAGGTAAATGATACCCTATATGGTATAAAAAAAGTGTTAAATTAATCAATTTTGTTGTATTACTGATTATAACTATTTTTGCGCTCAGATAAATAAAAACGTTAATATTCAAAAATAAATAAGTCAAGATTTTTAAATTTTCAAAATAAAATGATAACTTTTCTGTCTGATTTTTTTAATTATTCTATTTTATCCTCTCACTTGAATAAACTTTTATATTGAAAAGGTAAAAAAAATGCGATATTGAATTTTAATTGGTTCTTTAGAATTTAACTTGAAAATTAATTACAAAAGCAGATATTATCTATGTAGCCGTGTATCTACTTTGAAGTAGATGTCCTATATTCAAATTGAATTGCACGATAAGAATAAATTGTAATATTTTATAATATTGAAAACTATTTAGGAACTCAAGCAAATACTTAGCATTCATGAAGTAATTTTTATTATTTTTTTTATACTTTATTGTCTTTAATTCTGGAATGTGATTAATTTAAACGTGCCATTTTTAATATTTAAATTTTTATTGTTCACCTTTGCTTCTCAATTTCCTGATTATTATTGATATGGGAAATATATCTAATAGCAAGGCAGTTTATAGGAAAACCAAAAAGAGAACATAGTTGTCTCAATTCTATTTTGATTAAGTAATTTTGGAACTTCTGAAGTTTGGACAAATAATTCCTTTAATAAAATATATAAGATATTTTTGCTTTCTAACGTATTATTTAATTTTTTAATATAAATAAATCTATACTTTACTAACAGTTTTTGTTAAATATTTTCATTAATAACTTTCTTAAAATTTGACTATGTATTTATCTGATCACAACAATTTTGTTCCATCACTACAGAATTATATCTTAATATTTAATGCTCATTTCTGATTGAAGTTATACCTATTGCATTAATAAATTATTACTTTATGAAAGCGTCTTACCTACGTCACATTACGGCGAGTTTAAGAATTAATGCAATACATTTAATTGCTGTGCGACGTTCTGGACCTCTTCTAAATTGTAAATGTACATGACATTACACAGTACAATTTTAGACATCGATTCCATATAATAGTATTTCTATTATCTAACAATTCACAAACACTTATGGAAAATTAATATTATTTAAGTGAAATTAATGAAACTAAATCCTTTCTCATATTAATTTTTCAAAAATAATAAATAAATTTAATCTTTGCATCTACATGTTCAATATTTTAGAAGCACCATTTAGTTTCTTTAATTTTTATTAATTTATTACTATAAGGTAAAATAAATAGTTAATCAAAAATCACACACTAAATTATACTAGGTGCTATTAATAAATAATCTTTGTACAATAAATAATTTCTTCGGCAAAATTCGTGCACAATAGAATACTGTTCTAAGGTAACTAATATTTTATTTATTTTATTTACAATAATTTGTACATAATAATTATACAAATAGCTTTTTGAGCGTTCTTAAACTTTTTCTAGCAAAGGTAAATTAAGTACCTCTGGAATTTCGATGTCTTCTAAGCAAATTACGGATGGATTAAACGTAAAACGAATTGGGAAGGTATATTTAATGTCCATTAGTAGAGTCTAAAAACATTTAATATAATAAAATTTTTAATGTCAACTGAAATTAACTTACTTGTTGCTTCTGAGTTTCTGTACGCTCTTGTAACTTTTCTTGCAGCTTAGTTATAAAAGTAGCAGGCACTCGCTGTTCATATTCATCAGAGGGTGTATATAAATTTAATATTTTACAAATTTGTAGAGACGTTAACGAACTACACATTTCACATATACTAACAACATCTTCGTCTGTTTTGCGTGCTTGTAGAAGTTGAGCTGCTTGGATAATAGGTTGAAGCGTGGACTGAATTGAAGCCTCCTATGTATAGAAAAATATTTAATAAAATTAAATTACGTAATAAAAATCGACAACTCACGTCTAATTTTTTCTCTCGAGTCCACATTTCAAAATGTGATAAATTGTGCCGAATTTGGAACCCTTTCGCCCAATGACACAGTTCTTTACGTAAAAGTAAATTATTTAAACTAGATGAACACAAAAAGTAGAATACTTGTTTGAATATTTTAGAAATAACCTCTATGTCAACAGCATAAAACATTAACATCTAAAAATAAAATTTAAATAGGTATTATTCAGATAGTTTTGGAAAATTTTTACTTTGTAATGGCTTGTAAGTTCTTGAAAGAGTATATCAGTTGGTTTTTGCTTAGTTCCAGGACTATCAATGTCTGGCAAACCGATGCTTTTCCTTCCTCTAAAACCACTTAACTTATTTCCCATTCCTTGTATTTCTTCATGTTCCAATATAGCAGGAATTATTAACGGCTGGACCTTCTCTCTAAGATTTCTTATAACGCCTAATGACAAAAGTAATATTTACAAATTATTAATAAAACTAAGGACAACCATTACCTTGAAAAATCCAAACTGCAATATCCGTCAATAATTGTCTATATTCGGTAAGATCAAAATTTCTTAATGACTGCTTATTCTGTTTTGGAGTATTTTTACTTTGAAAAGCTTTATCGCCGCTGTACTGTTTCAGTATATGAACCAACCTACAAAAATAGTTAAAAACTGGAACTTTAAGATTATAAAATTACTTCCGTAAGTGTGTTGGAAAGCCATAAAACCAAACTTTCAAAATCTTCAATACGTTTCTTTATCACTTCCTTCACCGAGTTAGTAAATGCAGATAAAAGTGATCTAAATTTGTCTTCATCATTAACGTAGTCTGTATGCCTAATACACATAAAAACTATGTAAGCAGGCAATCCTGGTAGTAAAGTAACGGCAGTTCTTGGTCTCAATTCGATTACCAATTGTTTCATAATAATGTTTTCTTCGTTAGTCTTAAAAGAAAACATACCGAGATACTCTTTCTCTTTTTTTCTAACTGCTGGCACTCTATTGTGAGAAGCTGTAGTTTCTTCAATAGGAGTAACACTGGTAACAATAGCATTATTATCGTACTCTAAACCGCTCTCTTTAAGCTTTAGAGATAAAAGTTTAATTTGATATTTAAGTTTTTTAACCGTTTCTCGAAGAGAGTCGTCATTCTTAAGTAAATCAAAGTTTTCTTTGGTTAATCGTGTTATTTCGTTCCTAAGGAAAACTTCATTTTGAGAGTCTGCAGTGTTAGTCAAATTAGATGTTTGTAATAATTGAAGTTTCTCGTTATCGTCCCGCAATTTTTCAAATTCCAGCTTAAATTCCTTTTCGTATGTTTTATATTTATACTCTCCATCCTCGTTAATATATTCTCCAGTTTTTGCTCTACAATTAACTATCGATTTCATATTGTCCGTCTGAGCAACCAATACACTCTTAAGCTGAACGATTTCTTCGTCTCTTCGGTCTAATTCCTTTTGAAGGTTCTCTAGTTGAGTTTTCAACTGAGTTTTGGCGTTTCCATTGTCGATACTGTTAGTTAACTCGTACAGTTGAGATTTTAAGTTGGAATTTGCCACTTCCAATTGCGAAACTCGAATAGCATCTTGTGCTGCAATTTGGGCTTTTTCTATTTTTGGAGATCCTTCTAATTCATCTAGACGTTTTTGTATACGAGTTTTCTCTCGTTCAGTTTGTGCTACCTTATTTTGGAGTTGTAAAACTAAACCAATATCCTGTTCTTGCATTTGGTCGTGAATTCCATCGTCGCCTGCACCTGAAATGTATCAAAAGTGTTTTAATCAAGTTCTAATTTTTATTGAAATATATTATCATAAACTTGTAAGAAGTTCTGTCCCTTGAGTTGAAATTACAAAAAAAAACATTTAGTTATTGTTTATTATAAATGAATTATTTATATTGTGTTCCCACTGAATTTTTCTAAGTAAATTCCCTGACTTTTACAGGGTTCAGTTTTCCCCCATTAAAGTTTTCCCACATTAAAATTTAAATTTTTCCATAAGAAAACAAAAATGCAATGACCGGATTAGGTCATTTCTAGAAATTTCGAAATTAAGAAACAAATTTTAATTAAAAAAATAAAATTTCAATTAAATTATTTATTATTAATATTTAAAATATTAAAAAGACCTATACCCAATTAATTTAACAAGAAAAGGTCAGCTATAATACAAAAATTTAATGAAAATATTTTCTTGGCCAAAGTTTTATTTTCCCTAACCAAATTTGAAAAATTTCAAATTCCCTGACTTTTCCAGGTTTTTCATATGAGTGAGAACACTGTTATTGTGTAAATAATTTGTGTGGAAATGGCTTCCAATCATAGAGTACAAGAAAATGAAAATGAAATCTATTTTTACTAGAAATTTGCAAATAAATAAAATAAAACCTCTATCAAGGTACCCACAGAATTTTTCAAAGTAAATTCGCTGACTTCCAGGTTTTCTCTGACTAAAAATCTAAATTTCCCTGATTTTTCAGTAAGTATAGCGAAAAACAAAAATGCACTAACCAGGATGGATTAGTGCATAATACCATTATAAAACAATTTCAAAATAAAAACAAAGAACTTTTAGTTTGAAAAATAAAATTTCAAATTGTTGTTAAAATATTTCCCTGACCAAAATTTTAATTCCCTGACTTTCACTGACCTAATTTAAGAAAGTTTAAATTCCCTGATTTTTTGAGGTGTTATACGACTGGAACCCTGTCTGTTGTCTGAAAGATTCTATTTTTTTATATACCATGTACATAATTGTATGAAATTTCTTAAAAAAATCAAAAAAGTTGTTAGTTACATTTTCGTTTATTCATTTTCCAGTTTTGTAAAGAGAGCCCTAAAAATAGCACGCCTTTGTATATTTTATAAATAGTTTTAAAAAAGCGTAATTTGGAAATATAAAATTTTTTTTCGCGATTTTTCGATTCATTTTTCAAATAATTAAAAATCATTTTATTTATAAATAATTGTAGCATCTTCCTATAGATTTATGATTAATATTTTTATTGTATGTCTTTTATTGAGTTTTCAAGTTATTTTTTTAAATTTCACGGCAACAAAAGCATTACCCCCTTAAAGTCAGGGCTCAGAACTTTTTAAATCAAATTTGAAAAGTTAATTCCACTAAAAACTACCATGTTACCATGGAATAGTAACTCCCGATGGTGGATCTAGCCAAAGTTAATGGAGGGGGGATAAGTTCTATCCCCCTCCGCTTGTATCCGCCCTTTCTAATATCGATACCTTACTTTGAAAACCTCGTAACTTCATTTTAGACAAAATTGAGATTTATTGTGCATTGCAATAAGGGTCATGTACTGCATGTTCTATGAAAACTTCGTAAATTAATTTTCACAATTGTACCATCTGTAGGCATATTTGAACACCTCGTATGATTTTCTATAAAATTCACTAACTGAATTTTAAAGTTCTGTTTTACAGTTACGTTTGGAACAACTTATACGAGGTTTTCATTTATCAATTTTTGAAAATGTTTTGAAACTTACGAGGTTTTCATTATAATATTATGGGTATTATTTTAATTTCAGACATGAGTAGTAGAACAAAAAAAATTATGGAGCTGTTACAAGATGAAAATCAGAATTCCTCTAAGGAAAATAACAAAATAGTTAATTTGCTAGTTAAAAATTCGACCGAAAAACTCGTAACTTGTACAATATTCCTACTATTAATTAGAAAAACTCGTAATTCTTTGAAAAATCTAAGTGGGTTGATGTTTATTACATTTTAGCTTAAAAAACTATAATATTGAATATTAATATTGCATTAGAACCTAATTGAACCAAGAAATATTACTCGTAGTTAAAAAAAAACAGTTTTTTGTTGCTCCTGTAAAAACAGCTTTTAGGTACTTACGAGGTTTTCAAAGTAAGGTATCGATATATAATACAACGAGAAGTATAATATTATAGAAATTTTATTAATGTATTCTGGATAATACACTGTTGCATTATAAATGAATATCTTTTCTTGTTATGCTTTGTTAAAAAACTCTGCAGGACCGGTTTTATCTAATTTAAGCGATTTGAAGTAGTCGTATCGCGGCTCATCATGCATAAAGAAGGGTCGAAATATAATCGCATTCGCAATTTACATGCATGATTTAAAAAGTCGTTAAAAAATTATCTAAAAATGTACAATTTATAAGTTCGACTTTTCAAATTTTATTTATTTAACAATCACGTTTAAATAAAGAGTAATTAATTTTACTCCCTACAGCAAAAAAATCAATTTCATATTTGACAAAAAAATATATGGTCTTGTTGCAGGGAGTGTAAAAATTACCAGAAGAAAAAAAAGTTTATTCCCCTGGAATTACCTTCATTCCAAATGTTTTGTAGCTTTCCTCGAACCATTGTTGAAGAAAAGGATCGCACTGAATCATATCCATGATCTTCCGAAATGTCGTTAATAGGAATTGCTGTATCTTCTGATATACTACTTATATCACTGATGTTCCTTACGTGAGAATTGCTTCGATTCTGTTTTCCAATTTCGCGTTGTAAAGCTTCACAATGCGATTCTAAAGAATGATACTCTTCTAGTAATTTTTGATAAGCTTCGCGATCTTGATCGTATTCGTTTATCAAAAGGTTTTTCTCTTCTTCAATACGAACTTTGAGATTTTCTTCAGCGCCTTTCTGATTACTAAGGACAATATCGTTGATGTTATCCAATTCTTTGCGCAATTTCGCTGTTTCTAAATCAAACAGTTTCCTTTGCGCGTCAGATTCTTTCCTATATTTGTCATGTTCATTAATCAGGTCAATTTTTTCTTCTCGTTCTAACTTCAATTCACTCTCAATTTTTTTAATATCTTTATTCTTTTCTATCACTAATTTATTAAGATTTCTTACTTCTAAATCAAGCGCTTTAAACGTAACCAGTTTATTCCTAAAAAAATAAAGATTAATTTAAAAAAGAAACAGTGATTTATCCAAACTTACTTTAATTCTATAACTTCGTTGTTAACATTTTTGAGATCACTATTTTGTTTATTAATACCCTCAATTTTTTGCTGTAGGCTAATGATTTTATTTTCAAGACCCTTATTAAGTTTCTTGACGTGTTCAATTGATCTTGCTTCGATTCGAAGCTTTTTGTATTTTCTTCTAGCCAAAAATCGACGAACAGCGGCTTGACAAATCACAACAGAACGCATCTGCTTTCTTTGGTGTTTTCTAGCCAAATAACCTCGAATGTATTTTTGTATTATCACAGCTTTTGCGTTGTACTTAACTTCCATAAACCTCCTACGTGCTAAATATCCTCGTGCATAGGTTTGTAAGCCTATAGTCAGCTTCAATAAACTCTTATATTGGCGCCTCTTAAGCCATCCTCGTACATGACGTTGAATAGTGGTAGCAGCTTTGTTTCTGCGCAATTCATGTGCACGCCTGAAATATAAACACATTAAAAAATCTACCACTTAATTATCGAAAAATATTACTTTCTCGCCATATATCCCCTTCCGTATCTTTGAATACATGCAACCGATTTTTTAAGCTTAGCATATCTTCTCTTGTAAATAAATGCGCGGACCGTACTTTGCATTGTAATGCAACATTTCTTAAGTTGATCAGCTCGAACCTTTTCCAAATATACCACTTGACCGGCACGAAAAAATATTTTAGTTTTGCCATACTGACATAAACCGTCTTCAGACTTGAGGTATTTAATAATGATATTTTTACATGTACGTTTCATGTCATCCCAATTTATATCTTGAAATTTACAAAGAACGCGGTACCGATAAAAGAAGTCAATGTAAGACCAACGACTTGGAAAACCTGCAGCCGATATTCTGACAGTTTCCAAAACACCACAAGCCCTTAGTTGTTGGACAGCTCTTAGAGGATTAAAATCAAATGGAGTTTTAAAATCGTTTGGTTTAATGCATCTAACGTAATGGGGTGTAGTGGAATTTAAAGTACTCATCAATGAATTTAACGAATCTCGAAATTGAGATCCCACTGTCTTTTTGTTCATCTGGCTATTAACAACCGGTGCAGGTTTAGCCGAAACCACTGTTAGTTCAGTTCCAGGCACAGATAACTTACTTCCATCAGAGCAAAATAATTGTCGTATAAAGTCATTTTTGCTGTGCTTAATAACGGATATCTGATCTTCCAGCACAGTATCGCGATTTTTTTCCAAAAATCCGTTGCTTTCATATTGAACTTGATCGGCAAAATGTTTGATTACGAAAGAAGTTGTTCCGAAACGAGCCTTTTCGAAGTGTTTATGTTTCGCACATTTGGAATATAATTTTTCTGTCCAAGTCGAATCAGAACCCCTCGGAATCTAAAAAGAAAAATTAGCTCGAATAAATTAAACTGTATGGTAGTGTACATTACCTTGCATTCTTCATCTAGGAGACTCAAAATGCCCATTTTATTTTCGATTAAATCTATGCAAGGTTGGTTATCGTAAAAATCTATCATCGTCCATAGAATTTCTTCCCTTATATATTCGTCTTGTTCCAACTTAAAAACGTGTAAGTTAAACTGTTGTTGCAACTTTTCATTTGCGTAGTTGATGCAGAATCGTTCAAACGAATTTATGGTGAAAGTTTCAAATCCATAGATATCCAAAACTCCTATAAATTTATGCATCGGAGTGTTCGTTTCTAACGCTTTACTTATAACATTAACAATCCAGTTAAAAAGTTTTTCATAGATAAATTTAGCCAAAGCATCTCGAGCTCTCGATGCAGCTTCGACTGACATTGGTTTTAAAATTGTATCTCTCATAGATACAATTTTTTTTGTAGTCAGCCACAGCTCCATTTGTTCATCATCTACGTTTAACAATTCGGACATATTTTCTAAATTTTTGTCTACGTCCTAAGAATAAAAAATAATTTATAAAATTGGAAATAAAATTAAATAATAATTTACACTTATGTCACAGCCCTCAACTTCTTGATTATAGTTAGATTCCATAAATCTAACATTTCCTAATTTCAATACACTGGCTAAGATTTTAAATATTTCTCCTTGTTCTGTTTCTGTAAAGCCCAATAATGTTAAAGCATTACAAGTCTCTTCAAATGCGGTTAAATCGTCTATGCCGTCAATATAAGGACTATCGCCTTGATTCATATAATTATAATAACTCACGTCAGCTAAAAAATGGTTTAAAATAAATAACTACCTAGCAAATGATGGAACTATTTATGTAATCTCCGTAAGCGGCCGGCACAGGTTTGACTCCTGATTAGAGAATAATACTATACTTACAGAGATCTAAGTGGGGCATACGATCTCTAGCAGAACAAATTTGATAGAAAATATGGTAGTTTCTTTCATTTTTGGTTTGAAAGACTACACGTGACTTCTCTAACAGATAGGTCCTCATGGATGCCCCACTTATATGATATTGCTTATTGAACTGCAGTTCAATAAATTTTCCGAAACGGGAACTATTGTCATTCCGGGTGGTTTTTGCGTTTCCAATTGCCTAAAAATATGTATATTTATTCTTAGCGCACTTAAAATGAAAGTGAAGAAAGCAAAGGAATATCATGGAAAACGTACCTCCATAATGGGACTACTTGCTAAAACTTTCTTTTCTACGTGTGTATCTGTTGTACTACCCCCTACTGTGGCAAAATATCGCATTGCATATTTAGCAGATACTGTTTTTCCAGCACCACTCTCTCCAGATACTATGATACTTTGGTCTCTTTGTTCACGTTCCAATTTGGTGTAGGCATCTTCTGCGACAGCGAATATATGAGGGTCCAAATCACCCATAGCTTGACCCTTGTAGGTTTGCATTGTGTCAACATCTAATAAAATTATTTTTTTGAGTTTTAAACAATAAATAAGTTCGTTGAATTATGATATATTACAATTATTTTGAAATCAATAAATTTATATTGAATGAAATCAAATTATAAAGCTGTAGATGTTGAATCACAAAAGCCATTAAATAGACAAGTTATTTAAAAATTCAAGTATTAAATCAAATGAATAATAATAAAATTACGATAAAACAATTTACTTTGAGTAATATTTTTATCTCATATCAGGTTATCTAAAATCTACGTAACAATAATTATTTTATTAATAGGAATTTTAACACGAAACATAAAATTTAATAATAAAATACCATCCATGGGAAAACTACCATTTACCCAAACAATGTGTATTATAGCATTTTGATAATTAAAATTTTATTGACATAACACTTCCTTATTATTTGTTGAAGTAGCTTTAGGAAAGAAAGTGCAAAATGTTATGATGTGATGCATTATGTGGATGAGTTACTGACTTATTGTTAATGTTTGAATATCTTAATAATTCTTAAATAATTTCGTGCGAACAAAAGATTAATTTATCATAATAAATTTTTTTTAATTAATTTTAAAATTATGTAACAACTTTTAGTAAAATAATATTATATTCTCACCATATATTGGAAGCTTGCGATATGGGTTAAAGGCAACTAGAACAATACCACAATACGTGTATATGTTATTTTGTTGGCAGAAGCGAACTTTTAAATTGTGCAATACAGCTGGTTCGTGTAAATATGATAATGATGTTAGATCATTTTCTCCTATTAAAATAGGGGGGTTTCGTAATAACGGAAGATCATCGTTTGATTTTATGGGTAAAGTTATTATGTCTTTTTTTTCGTCCCTTTGTAACTTTAACGTTTGACTAGTTGGAGTGTAATCCTCTACTAATTCGGCTCCTTCCCAAACTTTTTCCTTATGTGGAATCCACACCCTCGAGCCCTAAAATAAAAAAAAAACGATAATTAGTAAACTAATAATGTAACAATTTCTTTAAAGTTGCTTTCAATAAAGTAATAAATAATGTATTTTATTTTGTCTTCCTTTATATGGAAGTGAGTTTTTCCACATTTTGCCATGATTTTGATTTTTTCAAATCAGGGCATGAGTACAAATATAGGGTGCTTTTTTAGCTGTATGATAACTTCAAATTGAAATAAAACATTAAACAATTGATGGAATGTTTTTTTAATTATTTTTTTATGAAAGTAAATTTAATGCCGTTTATTATTTGAAAATGATTTCCGGCATGTGACCACCACGACTAATCGTTACGAAGCGCATCCGATCAATTCAATTTTTGACCACTTTTTTCAACATTTCTGGTCTTATTTCATAAATGGCTTGCTGAATATTGACCTCCAATGCTTCCAGAGTTGTTGGTTTGTTAGCATAAACCCTGGATTTAACATAACCCCAAAGAAAATAATCTGGAGGCGTCAAATCACACGATCTTAGAGGCCAATTGATAGGACCATTTCTTGAAATAATGTCGTCACCAAATTGTCCTTTCAATAAATCGATGATTTCGGTGGCTGTGTGGCACGTAGTACCATCCTGTTGAAACCATAAGTTGTCGATGTTAAACTCTTGGATTTATGGAAACAAAAATGTAGTGAGCATGTGTCGATATCTCACCACCATTCACCGTAACGGTAACTCCTTCCTCGTTTCGAAAGAAATATGGACCGATGATGCCGTTGGCGTGTATTCCACACCAAACAGTCAATTTTAATGGATCCAATGGAGTATCAAGATAATGTTCCGGATTGGTCTCAGTCAGTCCATATACGGCAATTTTGCTTGTTCACATACCCATTCAACCAGAAATGTGCCTCGTCATTGAACAAAATTTGCGCTAAAAAAATGGATCGACTTCCAATTGGTCTTAACATCATTCGATGAAAAAATGGTAGGAAATTTATCCATCACCGCACCAATAGCCTGCTGAGAAGGTCGATTATGTCGACCATAAAGTGGGCGAAGAGCTCTATAAGTTTCGCGAACGGAACTCGGACTTTGAAAATAAATTTCCACAATTTGGTAGCGTTGTTCAAGTGTTAAATGGTAAACCTTTCTAAACACAAATAATGTCAAAGAACTATCACTTTGACAAACTCTATTCAAAAGTTATCCCAATTGAAAAATCTTATTCAGCTAAAAAACCACCCTATACATGCAGCACGCTCATATTTCTGGTGGCCTAAGATGGGCAAGGGCATAGAAGATTTTTGTATATACTTTGCGATTAAGAATAAAAACTAGCAGATCAACATAAAATTCGAGCAATGGTCATATGTCATAATAATTAAGATCCTTCCTTGGAAATAATATTTTTAATGAAATTCGTTTAACCTGATGATCCTATCGATCATAGAGATAGATATATGGCATAAGACATGAAAAATATAAATGTTCAGTGTGAATTTCCATTACAGTGAAAATAAATTAAAAAAGGAAACAATATCCAATCACTACAATTTTAACCTTGCCGAATTGCTTTTGTTGTCAAAGAATAAATTAAAGAATAAAAAATAATATCAGAGCAGATTGTAACATTTCATATCCCTAGGTTAACATTTCAACTATAGTATAAATTTAAACCGGTTTAACATTTTACACCTTCTAATAGTTATTACTTCTTTTTTAAGATTTGTACTGAATATGAATATACCATGTGAGAATGCTTGACAATACCAATATTCTTTACACTGCATCAGCAATATTTAAAAATTATCGGTTAAATTGGCAGTGGTGGTTAGTTTGGTATTTATATAAAAACTTCACAAACAGGCAGTAGCGGCGTTAGGGTAGGGCGCGGTTGGGCGACCGCCCAGGGCGCTGGACATAAAGGGGCGCCGCAGGCGCCCCCTTTATAACCTCTCGCTCATTGAGCGAGTAAAACAAATAACGGATGATTATCTTTATATCACACTGACGCGGTCAGAACCTAGACGCATTAATCAGACGGTTCACGCTACGTTGCGATGTTAATGTTCGTCACTCTTCGTTCGGTTAAATAGCGTAAAAGTTGGTACTTGTTTATTCGACGGATTATTTAATTAGGTAAGTACAAATTTATTTTAACTATCTATACTTACTATAAAAAAGAGGTTCCATTTGTTTGTTAGTTTTTATGTTTGGGGCGGGTTAATCTCTTGAACTAATTATACGATTTTTATGACATTTTGATACGGATAACATGGATCCCGACTAAGGCCGACTAATGCTCAAACGTTCTGTATTATTTACAGACCTGTAAACTAACTATTTACAGACCTGCAACTGACTATAATTTACAGACCCAAATTGGTATCTGTAACTCCTTGCAGAACGATTTACAGATCGACATTATCACTTTATCAATGTTATTATTGTTAAAATTTCTGTCTGTAAAATATTTTTACGGAACGTTTCTGCAACACGGCCTAAATATACATACTAGATTACCTACTTTTTTTTGCGGGAAAAAATCTCATCCCCACGAGAACGAGTGTATGATCGTGATTTTTTCGTACAAATCTAAGCATTATCAAGAAACACAAGATTTTAGAAAAATAAAACACTGCCATATCAATGTTACCTAGATTTTTGACCTTATATTTGTGACCGTGTATAACGCCATCCCGAATATAACATAACGTTATTGAGCGTGGACGACCAAAAACCCGTTAAACGAAGTTTTATTGTAATTTATTTATTTTTATAAATGTTTGGATTTACAGAGATTTATGTTGTTGCAGATTATATTGATTACTACTTAATTGAATAGTACAACAAAATGTCTGACCACGTTGATCATAGCAAAAGGAAACCATCTGGGTCAGAATATAGAAAACGGAAAGAAGAAAAAGAAAAGGAATTTCAAAAAACAAAAAAGTTTATGAGTATGGATAAATATATCACAACGAAAAATCAACAACAGAATGTGGTATCTACATCTGGAATACAAACGAATGCATCGGCAGTGGAGCCTCTGCCTGGCAAGTCAGATCAGATTGCTGTTGAAGAGATTGTGGACGAAGTTTCCCGAAGTGAGGAGACAAGTTGCGCTCCTATTATAGATGCTACTCAGGATAACTCCATTAGTGATGTACAACAAATACAAATTCTAGATGACGTTAGTACTGTTGTCCCAAACATATCGGATCCAGCCACTTGGCCACTCACTCGAAATAGCAAATTTATTGATCATATAATAATTAGGATAATTGATAATTATCCGAAGAATGATATAGGGCGACATTTCTCTAATTCTCATTTCAAAAAAAAACTTGCAAACAATGAAATAATTCAGCGTCGTTGGTTAATATACTCAGTTTCTAAGGATCGAGTTTATTGTTTTTGTTGCCGGCTGTTCGAGAGTAGCTCAACATCGAGTTTAGCATCTGAAGGATATAACAACTGGAAACATTTGTCTGAAATGATAAAAATGCATGAAAATAGCACTTCTCATAAGAAGTTTTACCTTTCATGGATTGATGCTGAACTACGATTAAAAACAGGAAAAACAATAGATTGCCAAGTGCAACATTTGATTAGAAAGGAAACTACAAGATGGAATAATGTTTTGTCTAGATTGATGCATATTACACTTTATTTAGCTGAAAACAATATGGCGTTGAGAGGTACTTCCGATAAACTATTTACGCCAAATAACGGAAAGTTCTTGGGCTTAGTACAATTACTAGCAACATTTGATCCAGTTATGCAGGAGCATTTGCGATTAGCTATGAAGGGTGATATTTCAGACCACTACTGCGGAAAAGACATTCAAAATGAACTAATAGAGCTGATGGGTGAAAAAGTGAAGTCAGAAATCATATCACGCGCAAAGAAATCGAAATATTATTCTAGGTATTATAGCTGACTGTACTCCGGACATTAGTCATGTAGAACAACTTTCACTCACAATACGATTGGTTGATTTATCTTCAGATGACGATAAAATATCAGTAAAAGAACATTTCATAGAATATATACCTGTCAATGAGTCGACTGGTGAAAGACTGACTGAAATTATTATTGATATTTTAAATAAATACGGACTGAAATTGAACGATTGTAGGGGTCAGGGTTATGACAACGGGGCAAACATGAAAGGCAAAAATATTGGGGTTCAAAGGAGAATCTTGGACATAAATCCCTTAGCTGTTTATGTACCGGGTGTCATAGCTACAATCTCGTACTATGCGATGCCGCTAAGTCATCCGTAAAATCGGTAAATTTGTTTGGGGTACTTCAGAGGTTGTTTACATTGTTTTCAGCTTCTGTTCATCGATGGAAAATTTTAACCGATCACTTAGGATTATATACTATAAAAAAGCTCAGTGACACACGTTGGGAAGCAAGGATAAACAGTGTTAAAGCAGTCCGTTATCAAATTAGTGCCATCCATGACGCTCTAATTACTTTGGCTATTGAAACACAGAAAACTGATGTTCAAGTCTCTCATGAGGCTACTACTCTAGCCGAACAGTTAAAAGATTTCAGCTTTATAGTTTCATTGGTTGTTTGGTATGACATACTTTTTCAAATTAATGTAGTTAGTAAATCTCTACAATCAACATATATGGATCTCAGTAAATGCACAGAAATGTTGAAAAAATGCTGCACATTCTTGCAAAGGAATTGGCTGAAGAACTTGAAATTGAACCTGTGTTTAGAGCCACAACAAGAATGCGACGTATTAAGCGTCAGGCTGGTGAAAATGCCCACGATGAGCCTATAACTTGTCCAGAAAAAAAATTTGAGGTTGAATTTTTCAACTGTCTTTTGGACACCACATTAATTTCAATTAATGAAAGATTCGAACAATTAAATGAGCACTCGGAATCTTGGTCTTTTTTATACAATATAAAACAAATTCCAGAAAAACTTGACCTTATCAAACTCTGTGGTGATCTCCAATTAAAATTAGCTATAAACTCTAAATCTGATATAGATGAAATAAATTAAAACATAAAAATGTTTATAAGGCGTATCTGGTTGGTAGAAACAGCTTATTAGCTGAATACGTAACCGTTGCAAAAACAAACGAAGTGTTTAGCGAAAGCACAGACGAGAATCTGTTCATTCAAGTCGTGAACGCAGGTAGTTCACCAAAAATGAATCACTCCACCTATCGTATGACTATAGTTTCGCTGTTACCCTGTATGGGATTCAGCTCGTCAGATACGCATTGGTGGGAGCGATATCATTCTCGATTCACAAACCTACTTGTGTGTTCACAGAGCTCAAACTTCTAGAGAAACGTGAGTACACTCCGCCACCTATCGAAAGTATTCTTCGATAGAGAGAGAAAGAATACTTTCGATAGGTGGCGGAGTGTACTCACGTTTCTCTAGAAGTTTGAGCTCTGTGAACACACAAGTAGGTTTGTGAATCGAGAATGATATCGCTCCCACCAATGCGTATCTGACGAGCTGAATCCCATACAGGGTAACAGCGAAACTATAGTCATACGATAGGTGGAGTGATTCATTTTTGGTGAACTACCTGCGTTCACGACTTGAATGAACAGATTCTCGTCTGTGCTTTCGCTAAACACTTCGTTTGTTTTTGCAACGGTTACGTATTCAGCTAATAAGCTGTTTCTACCAACCAGATACGCCTTATAAACATTTTTATGTTTTAATTTATTTCAATATTTACTGGTTGTAAAACTTTTCATTCTTTGTTGATATTTGTTTATCAAATTCAACATAGATTTGATTATCTGATATAGATGGTTGTATGCTGTGTGATGAACTCATAAGTCTGAAATCTTTTTTGCCTGATCAGAATGTAGTAACTCCAGTTTTTGTTTTAAATTTTATTAAAGATGGCAACTTACAAGAACTATACCGAAATGTATGGATAGCATTGCGAATATTATTGACTATACCTGTAACGGTTGCTAGTGGGGAGAGGAGTTTTTCAAAGCTTAAGCTGATAAAAACCTATCTGCGATCGACAATATCACAATTTAGATTGACAAACTTAGCAACATTGTCAATCGAAAATGAAATTGCTCAAAACATCGACTTTGATGCGGACAGACAGACGGACGGACGGACAGATGGACGGACAGACACGGAGCCAGATCATAAGGCTTCTTGTTATACTTTGTATAGAAGCCTAATTCTTGTTATACTTTGTATAGAAGCCTAAAAAGTGGAACTCGCTTTAGCGGCAGTTCCTAGGCTTCTATACAGCTACCTTTCTGGTGTGAAAAGTTGTTGTTGCTAATTATTTTTGGTTGACATAATATAATGTAATATCAGATAATCCGATAATCTGCACTAATTAAGTTTTTGCGGGATTTTTATAGATTTTAAATCTATGCGCGTTTCTACAAATACAAAGAATTCCGTAACAAATCGCCAAACTCGTGTGCTGATCACGTGGCCAAAGCGCGTCTATACAGATAAGAAAATATCCGCAAAGAAATTCCGAACTCCCGCATTGATGGATTTGCCCAATTGCGTCTAATGAATCAAAAACGATTCCAGAAAGAATCCTCCGAAACGCGCGCTACTAATTTACCCAATGTGCGTTTGTACAAAAAACATGACATGACTGCTACTTTCGTCTACTCATACAGTAATTGGAAAGCTCTACTCACGGTATGGTCGTAGAAAAACATAGGACTAATATCGGTTATACGCGTATCATCGTATCAACGTATCATTGTATCATCGTATCATCGGATCATCGTATCATCGGATTAACAGATTAATTATCTGTATATAGGTCAAACTAAATCTTACATGAATTACATTAATTTCAAGTAGAACTCGAATTATTACAACGTATTCAAGTACCGATAGATTGGCAAAAAAATGAGTTTGAGTTATAATAAAACACGCCAGAATGAATCTGCCGAAACGCGCGCTGCTCGTTTAGTCAAAGCGCGTCTATACAGACTAGAAATAGACCTCTATACACACAGAGTATTTCCAACACGATTTGAAACGCTCTGTATGATTTTGAATTATGCGGACGGACGGACGGACGGACAGACACGGAGCTAGATCATAAGGCTTCTTGTTATACTTTGTATAGAAGCCTAAAATATCCGTTCACGTTCTCGTCAAATTATGAAATTCAAGCAATAAAACTCACAGTTTACATTTGGATGAGAGACCGTTTGAGAACACCACACGTCGCTGCATTGGCGAATGCAGTCGGTTATCAACAAATTGTTCCAACTGAAGGAGACATAAACTATGCATAATGCATTGAAATAAAATATATTTATTTTGGGCAACTTGGGTCCAATGGTAACGCTCCATTTTTGGCCTGTCGATAATTGGGATCAAACCCAGCCCTAGTGCTGTTACCAATAAGAAGAGGTTATTTTTACAAATTGCAATGTTCTTTACGAAAATTTTTCGAAAATTGAGAATTGTGAAAAAAGTAAAAAAGAACACCGACACTATTTTTCAGGATATTAGACCAGGTATACACAACTTAAACACTACATAAAAAGTCGACGTTTCGCCCAACCTTATTGTGGGCTTCCTCAGGACCAATTACAGCATTATCACATTAGTTGCAGTAAATAATTTCAATTCTCTAACTAAATTAGTTATTTTTCCAAACGTTAAAAGCCTTCAAGTTTGGTTTACACGTAAAATTGTAGAATAATTTGTAGAATAATTCAATTTTAAAATTTGAGGTGTAAACCGAACTTTACGGTTCTTAACGATACAGAAGATATCGTTTTGAGTTAGTGAATAGGGGTGTTAGAGGAATAGCAAACGCGAAAGCTCCTCACAAACACGTCAAGTGGCACTGTTAAATCATTAAAATTAAATTAAGTCAAAAATTAAAATATAAATTAAAACTGAATTTGAAATCTATATATATAAAATTCAATGTATGTATGTATGTATGTATGTGTGTTTTCTATACAATTCTACACCGTTTGACCAATCTCTACCAAATTTGGTGTAGAAGCTATTTACAATGCTACGAAAAACATAGGCTACTTTAAAATCTTGCCGCGAACTTTGGTCAAGCGCTGTATTAGCTTGACCAACGTGAGTGCGAATCAACGTTTCAACGGATCAACGTATTAACGAACGATATCTATATATATAAAATTCAATGTATGTATGTATGTATGTGTGTTTTCTATACAATTCTACACCGTTTGACCAATCTCTACCAAATTTGGTGTAGAAGCTATTTACAATGCTACGAAAAACATAGGCTACTTTAGAATCTTGCCGCGAACTTTGGTCAAACGCTGTATTAGCTTGACCAACGTTAGTGCGGATCAACGTTTCAACGGATCAACGTATTAACGAACGATATCTTCTATATATATAAAATTCAATGTATTGTTGTGCCCATCAATATTTGGCTGTTGCGATATTAAATTGTTTGTCGTGCAGTCAGAGAAAATATGGCATGAGAAAAATTTGTATATGTTAAAAGAAAAGTTTGTTAGATTAAGTTTTTGTGTTTATAAAATTAAATAAAATCAAATGGATAGGCAACACAAAAGACTGCAAAATGGGAGATAAAAATCAAAAGTGATAAAAAAAGGAACATTGGTTGCCAAGGGGAAGTAAACGAGGTTGAGTTAAAATAAAGCGACCGAGATGGTCGAATAATGAGTGGTTCTTTTTGAAAATTACGACCGAATTGGTCGCAAATCGAGAGTTCGATAAAATAAGCGACCGGAATAGTAAAAAGATAATCGTGAGTTCGATTAAAGAAGCGATCGGGATAGTAAAAGATAATCGTGAGTTCGATTTAAATAAGCGACCGGCATAGTAAAAAGATAATCGTGAGTTCGATTTAAAATAAGCGACACAATAGCCGCATAATAACTAAAGAGAATTGAGTTAAAGAGCTGATAAATAGGACCAATAAAACGATTGGAAGATCGAAATATTTCTACAGAAGAAATAAGTGTAAGTGCGCATATTGGGGTGTTCCGTCTATGCCGAGTGATCACTCTGAAAATTAAATTAAAAAAAGGTTAGCATAAAATTTGTTTAATTTTTAAGTTGTTCGATTTTCATGTTTATTTGTTGTTATTTGTTTAGTTTAATCTTATGTTTAGTTGTTCATTAAATGTTCTTAAAATTTAGATTTGCGTATTTTCTTTGACTGTGTGATTAAAGTAATTCCATCGTAAAAGTCCAAAGAACCTGCCATCCTGAGATAAAGAGTAAGTCGTGTTCACGGTTCACGGTGGACATAGCAGTATGTATGTATGTATGTTTTCTATACAATTCTACACCGTTTGACCAATATCTACCAAATTTGGTGTAGAAGCTATTTACAATGCTACGAAAAACATAGGCTACTTTAGAATCTTGCCGCGAACTTTGGTCAAGCGCTGTATTAGCTTGACCAACGTTAGTGCGGATCAACGGATCAACGTATTAACGAACGATATCTACTATATATATAAAATTCAATGTATGTATGTAAGAAGAACAGGAATTGGCAATATCGCTGCGTGCTTTCGAAAATTCCTTATTAGAAGACGAAGGGGAGGAGGAAAAGGAAGAACACAAAGAACAAGTGTTGTTGGCAAAAATAAAATAAAGTAAAATTAGAAATTATTGTGGTTTTTGTGAATACTTAACAGTTTTGTTAAAGTTTTTTTTATTAAACCTTGATTTGTATTTTTTATTACTTTATTTATTTAATCCTTTTTTAATACGTTTGGTATTTGCAATGACCAAATAAGTCGCAAGGTCATTATGCGGATTGGATCTAAAAAATAGATGTAGGCAAATATTGAAATTTGGGCAGGACAACGTCTGCCGGGTCAGCTAGTTACCAATAAAATATTAAATTAAGAATTTTAACCTTTCTTTTGAAAACTTCACAACCAATTGACATTTGTACAACTAAAAAAATAGTGGTGGTGTATGATAAGATGATGAACGTAATAGATCTTCAACATTTGAAAAAATAGTACATCTGTTTTTTGCAATTCCGGGAGGTAAAGTAGGAACTTCGCCAGTTTAGAAACTGAAAGCAAAAATTTAACGCATTTTTTTAATAATTCACGTGGTCGGTTGTATCTAGTAATATTACCAACTACTACCAAAAAGTACTAGGAAATAGCACTTGGCACCCCTGATTCTACCAATGCTTCATTTCCATTTGTGCCTTTGAAACAGCTAGATGTGCCATGAGCGAGGAGAACTTTTGCCGACAAATTGTTTGTTTTACTGTTTTAAGGCAGATTGTTTTACTGAAGACGTGTTTTATGAAGCGAAAAAACGAAGGATATGTGGCGAAAAAATCGCGCGTCCTAACATCTGACCACGTGGCGACATTTTTAAAAACGGCACCTCGAGAGAATTATTTGGTAGCTAAAGTAAGTACTTTTTATTATTACTATTTTTTTGCCAATATGCCTATTTTTTCCAACTGTACAAAATAACGTGTTTAGTTATATTTTGTAACTAAACACGTTATTTTAGTTACACAATGTTACTAACATTTTTAAAACCGTCGCCACGTGGTGACTAGTGTCTAGTGACTTTTTATCAGTCATCTGGTGACTTTATTTCCCGCTCGCCCCCCTATTTTTTAACTTTACTCCCGCAGGGTAGAAAAGTGCCCCTTTACACCCGCAAACCGGGGTAAAAAGTGAGTACTTTACCCCCGGAATGGCAAAAAAGAACTTTTCCTAGATGCATAATAATTAATGCAGTAATACTCGCGCAAGTTCAAATAGTCGATCATTTATCTCGGCCAGGTTTTTTACCCCACGCACAAAGTTTGTTCTTTTGGCAAATTTTTGATGATTAACCTGTCCTGATTCAGTTACATCCGAAAATTATCCTTAATGACTGGAGGATGATCTTCTGTTATACAACTTACCCTAAGTTTTAACTTCAGGAAAAGTACTGTGGAATAATGCGCTCTGTGGATAGATGCTGTATCAAAAAAATAATCTAATAATGCATGGTTTCCATAAGATTACTACAAGTGCTCACAAGCTCATTTCAAGAATGGGGGGGGGGGCATCTCTGATGAACATAGGGCCGCTATAAATTTTTTTAGGGTACAGTACTAGAAATCATTAGTAGTAAATCAATACTTGCGAAATTCTTCTAAATAGTAAACTACCAAGATAATGCTGTCATGCTGTGTCCATGCTTTGTATTCTAGCAATGCATTACACGTGTTATTGGCAATATTACGTCATTAATAAATAAGATGCCTACTATTATATTATCTTGAATATAAAAATTTCACTAAATTTCTGACAAGAAAAACACATGCAGAATCGCGGGAACGCTTCATTAGTAACATTGAAAATGATGTCCATGGTAGAAAATACTGCCTTATAAGGTGACGAAGACTTTAAATAAACAAGAAAAAGAATTAAACAAAATAGAAGAAAAAGATTGGATAATACACTATAAATAATTATGGTTTAAAAGTGATGCAGAATAAACATAATGCTTTAAGCATTTGTTAGTTTTTATCTCTTCTGTGTTTTTCCTTTTACATCTAAAATTATTTGGATATTTATGTACAGGCTCTTAATTGCATTAATAACCCAGAAAGCACGTATGCTTACAGCAAGCTGTATTTTTATTCGATTTACAAAAATTCAGCTTGCTGTAAACATAAGGACTATCTGGGAGGGTGTCTAGGAAAGCATCTCCTTTCCATGATCTTCCAGTAGTATTTTTCTGTGTATTTTTTGAAATAATTTTGAAAAGGTATAAGTTAGAATAATAAAATTTTAGTATGACATTTAGCATTAACCAAATTATATCTTACATTTTTACAATCCTCAAGTTCTGACCTCAGAATGTAAGACTGAAAAACATTAAAACTTATGAAAAAAATGTAAGATATAATTTGGTTAATGCTAAATGTCATACTAAAATTTTATTATTCTAACTTATGCTTTTTCAAAATTATTTCAAAAATACACAGAAAAATGCTACTTTGAGAAGTCCTATAAATATTCGCATCTTTCAAGTGCCTAAAAGATTTTTATTGTTCTATAAAATTGCATAAAATTTATGTGAGTGTATAAAACAAAGTATCGATACCTTACTTTGAAAACCTCGTAAGTACCTAAAAGCTGTTTTTACAGGAGCAACAAAAAACTGTTTTTTTTAACTACGAGTAATATTTCTTGGTTCAATTAGGTTCTAATGCAATATTAATATTCAATATTATAGTTTTTTAAGCTAAAATGTAATAAACATCAACCCACTTAGATTTTTCAAAGAATTACGAGTTTTTCTAATTAATAGTAGGAATATATTGTACAAGTTACGAGTAATACCCATAATATTATAATGAAAACCTCGTAAGTTTCAAAACATTTTCAAAAATTGATAAATAAAAACCTCGTAACTTGTTCATTAAGAGGTTTTCAGTTAGTGAATATGCCTACAGATGGTACAATTGTGAAAATTAATTTACGAAGTTTTCATAGAACATGCAGTACATGACCCTTATTGCAATGCACAATAAATCTCAATTTTGTCTAAAATGAAGTTACGAGGTTTTCAAAGTAAGGTATCGGTATACTCTTTCAGATACTACAAACTATTTATTATTTTTCTAGAAAATTTTTGCTGAAAATCGATTTATATGAATTTCCATTTTTTTTAAATGTTATTTTCAAAATTTGCAAACAGGGACATATAATTTAATTGAAAGTTATTTCCGCAAATATTAATTTCACCGTGAAGGTACTGGCATGTATTTTGAGATTTTTACATCTCGGTTGCATTAAATTGTTTATTTTTCACTTTGAATATATTTGTTGATTTTGCCTTGGATACGAAACATAAAAACATATCCATTTCGCCCGGGCGGGCATAATGGATCCATTTCGCCCGCGCGGGCGAAATGGAAACAGCTGTTCTTATGTCAAATATAAAATATGGTATTTATTTTTTATATTATAATTTATTCAGAAGTTGAATATTATGTGGAACATTTAATATGGAACTTTCACTAACTGCATTTTTACTTTCCGAACCCCTAGGTAAGGAAAGTATTGTTATCAGGCAAAATTTGACCCCCCAATTTTTTGGCAGATGTTCACGTTTTGAGGTCCCCTGAATCCATTTTTATCATTTTTGGAAGGATGTCTGTATGTATGTGTGTATGTATGTATGTATGTGTGTGTGTATGTACGTCTGTGAACACGATAGCGTCTAAACGAAGCAAGCAAATCATTCCAAATTTTGCATATAAGCTTTTTCTTGTCGTAGGACGAAGCCAGATGAAAATAAATTAAATCGTGTAACGGGAAAGGGGGGTTTACCTGGAGCGATTATGACATTATGCGTCATAACTTCGATACGAAATTAAATATGTAAAAATATTAATAACAAAAAATTAGCGCTATGGAATTTCCTACATTTTTTGTCCTACAAGTTTTTCTCTAAAATATACAGGGTGTTTCAAAATTTTTTGTATTTGTAAAAAATTTTTGTATTTGTAAATAAAATAGTAAACCGCATTCTACTAACGAAAATAAGATGAAAAGTTTCTAATAACATGGGTCCAAAAATGCTTCGTTTGCAAGATATAGGCATTCAAAAGTTTTTTTCTTCCTATTTTGGCATAATATGAAATTTTTCATCGATTTACTGTTGAAATTATGTAACCATTTTATTTAAAAATATAATATAAAAATTTGCGTCTGTTCGGAAAGTTATGCGATGGCCACATCAGATTTTTTATACATATTATAATTATTAATTTTTAAAATGTCAATAGTTCATAAACAAATTGAAACAAAAAAAACATTACCAACGCTACCCATGTCTATTTGAACAAATTGATATTTAAGCTTATCAATTTACTAAATATCAATAGAAAATATTCGATATATACAAATAATATAATATTCAAAGTGAAAAATAAAACGTTATATGCACCACGGGCGATATAGGTTATGCCCTTGACTGCTTTCAACCTCGGGCCGAGGGCCCTCGGCTGAAACTTGCATCCGCGGGCATAAACATACCTATATCGCCCTTGGTACATAAATAACTATTTTGACCTTATCAAGAGTCGAAAAATTATATAAATTACATTGTGATAAGCTGGAAGAATCAGTCTATAAATTATTCTCAATAAATTTTTGTGAGAAATACACGGTTTCGGCAGTAGCGTTAACGGTAAAATACATGAAAATAATTATTAAAATGTTGTGGTTTTCATTTCGAGTAAATTGAGTTCGAAAATTATTTCTTCCATAACCGTGCATGTATTTGCAAAATTTTAACTAATTTTTTCAAGTAGAAGGGCCACAGAGAAACCATTGGAAATATTAACACATATATTTGAGGTATCGAAGTTTATCGCCATGGGGCTAAATCAAAATTTTCAAATTGTACCTTTTGTCCATTGGACGACTTTTTGATGACTTGTAGATTTCGAATGTGTGAAGCATGAAAAACATTTTTAGATAGGTTATTGCTTTTTACCTCAAAATGCCCACAGAAGTGAAACTATTACAAGCGAGTTTGCACTCTACCTGATGGGTATGATGGTATTCTCTGATGGTATTATTATCTGTACTTAACTGGAGAGTTGCCTTTTTAACCTTTCTCAAATTTATTTTATTAGAAAAAAAATTTAAAGTAGAAAAGAAGAGAAAACTACCTAATTGACAAATTTTAGATTACTTTTGTAAATTATAAATGTTACGTAAGATAATATTGGTTAGGTACTACCAAGTACTACTTATCAATTTAAATTTCGTAGTAATCTGATTAGGTATTTAAACTAATTAAATCAAAACTTAATTAGTAAACAGCTGTAATAGCTGTAATAGGTATTTACAATATTTTTGAAATTTTATAATTATTGAAAGAAAAACTCGAAGTTAAATTTGATGTATTTAATAATATATTTTTGAATTCAAATAACACTTGCAATTTGAAATGTGCAATATGGATCAAGGTCTTTGATATTATATAGTACATATCTACTTTTATGATATCAGCAATACCTTTTGCTTAACAGACTTACAATATTTTCAAATTTGGTATCACATATTTCTAAAGATATCGTATTCAGAATTACACTAATATATTATTTAAAAATGCATTATTTTGATGATATTAAATTATAAACCCCCTTGTAAACTCCTTTAAAAATATACAAAACTATAAACATAATATTTGCAGCAGTAAAACCAAATTAAGTGCAACTTACCTTTGTGTACAATTCAGCAGTTGTCATTTTGATAATATATAAAATCGTCACTATTTGAAAAGAATAAAATCTTTAACTTAAAACTTCGATTTCAAGAGAATATTAATATCACAATATTTGCATCACAAATAATAAAATTACAACAACTGACTTCTTTAATTGTTAAATTAAAACCACTTCAATCGATTATCCAAAAAATGCAGAAGTTATGTTCACTTGACTCTTTCAAAAAAAAGACATGAAATACTGGTACCGGTAACGTCCGCGCTATAGTGCGGCGCTGTTAACACAAACCGCGGGTAATATAAAATGCAATACTACTTGCTTGACGTCAGTCGCATTGCAACTGGTCGTCGACAGCCAAGCCCAAATAAATCGAACCCAACCCCATAACGATATGTTTGTATTAAGTTTTTATTCTCGTCACCATATTACAGTAATATAATAGTATCTTTGGTTTTTATTTATTATAACCTTACGACTGATTATTATATAATATAAAAAGCAGAACTTAATGAATACCATTGCTTTCTTTTAACTTATAAAAATATATTTTCCAAACTCCTTTGCTTCAAATTTCTTTGAATACGATGTCTAGATCGTAAATAGTCCGGTGATCTTCCTTATCCTCCGTTAGTTTTTTCGAAGCATCGTAAAGAATTCCAGACGTCATCCGGTTATGCATATCTTTGGTCGGCTCAAATCCAGCACAACAATTTTCGTTTGATTTGACAGATTGAGAAGCAAGCATGGCGCCTTCAATATTTTGAACAGTGAGCCTGTTTCTGCTTTTTGTTTTCACCAAATTATATTTACTGAAAACTCTCTCACAATCAGCATTTGCGTGAGGAATGCAGAGAACTGCCAACGCGAATCGTGGAAGTTCTATGTATTTTCTGCAGCCCTCGGTATCTACCAGCTGAGAAACTTTGTGCCAAAAAATATCAGCCTCTTTTTCTTTGACTACATCTTCGGGAATTTCATCGAGTGGAAGACGGCGCCATTCGTCATCCAATCGCTGCAAAGCTTTCGGGTCCTTGTGCTTTGGCCTTGGAACGAGGTTACAGAGCTCAATGATCGACTGCCTCGTGTTTCGCTCATTCTTACTCAAAGCTTTGGATGGATGCAGTGACGAAAGCATCTTGAATAAAGGGTCGTCGAAATCAAAACGCTCTTGGATTCCCTTGCAAAGTTTTATCAAAAAACTGCAGCACCTCCCACGGAAATCTCGCACCAAGTCCGGTCTGGCCAATATTTCGGGGTTTTTCAATTCTTCCATGACTTGTACACCAAGTATATATTTTCAAGCCAAAGATATTCGGATTGATTTTCGGTGTCGATCTTGCTGAGTGGTGTCGTTGCTACGTATGTTAGCTTCATATACGTCGTTAGCAGTTCTTTGAATGCAAACTCCATTTTTACAGCTAGCGATGTGATGACAACCGATTCCGATTGGAAGTATGCATTCATCGTCACTACTTTAGGCAAAACCCACGAGAGGAAGAGGTAAAAGAGTTTCACCATTGGGTCTCTTAGCCAGGTAGTAATAGATTCCGCGGCTAATGTTCGTTCTTCGAGATGCTGTTCAATAAAATAAAGACGGAGGGGCTCCCATTGCTCCAGCATACGATCCACAACTGAGAGTAGGGAAAGCCAGCGAGTTTGTGATGGATGGAGAATCTTGTGCACAGCTACATTCAAAAATTTTTGAAATACCGTAAGACTAGCAATGCGCTTTGCGCTGTGCTGTACGTAGTTGTGTACGTTCCTGGCGAGGTCTTCACAGCTCCTGGGGATGTGTAGTTCGCATGCTTTGCTCGCTGCTATATGAAGAGAATGGCATATGCACCTCATAATAATTATACCAGGGCATGATTCTTTCAGGCGACTTGCGATCGAGTTCCTTACACCAACGTTAACACTTGCGCCATCACAACCAAACCCCAAGATATTCTCTAAGGGAATATCCTTTTCTTCGAATGCTTTAATAAGCAAGTTGTACAAGCGTCGACCACTGGCTCCTTCCTGAGCCCCTTCCGGGTCGTCTTCAGGAAAAATGCTGGACAGTTCCCAAAAATGGCTGGTGATTCGTCCAAGGTCTTCATTGTAGTACCGTACGACAATGCATGCTGTTTTTATGGCGGAACAATCGGTCGAGTCGTCAGTTAAGATCGAAAATTTGTGTTTTTTAAGATAGCTTGCAATTTCATCTTTATGAGAAGCCCCGATGACGTTAGTAACAATTTTCGTTGCTTTTTGTCTTTTCATGCATACTCCTTCCAAAATCTTCGAATCTGGCAGTGCAGATTTCAAGCAAGGGATGAGGTCATTGACCACAGCGTACGGGATGTTCTGAGCAGCCATAAAACCACAAATCTTGATTTCCGCTTTTTTTATATTTTTGTCAAGTACATTGACCGTGACTTGAGGTTTGAAAAACTTGCTCATCAAATTTGGCGAACTGCATGCGTAGGCTGAAGCGGTTTTCTCGTGTTTTTTGGTAAGTTTGTGGGTTTTTATGAGGCTTATATCGGCGATAAGACTAACCTTGCACCACTTACACCTCGCCTTTGTACTTGAATCTGGATCCGGTCCATGCCACGGCGAACATTGCGGATCTCTTTCCCATTCGACCCGATATTTCTGCACTCCGGTGCTTTTGCTCTTTCGGCTTTGCATCGCCACGTGCCAAGCGTATTTTGTCATCGTCACTTATAGATGACATGAGTATCTGCAAACAAATTCATTAAGTCCATCACCATCACCAGTACCAATAACCAGTAACTGTCAAAATGCACAGGTATGTAGCATGCAACGAAATAAAACAAGAAGATTTGTGAATCTCACAGCCCAGAGCCCAGCTCATGAGTATGAAAGTGCAAAGATTCACGCCCTGTCTTTTGAACAGTTCAAATGCATAGCTTCATGCAAATTGTTCGATTACTAAGTGTGAACATTGTTACCTTGGTAGTCACGCGGGGAATAATGAAATAAATTGGTGGATGAAACATGAAAGTACAAAGCGGCAGCGTATTCCCCTCGGGCAATCAAAGTGACTTTAAGTGATTTTTTAAGCCTAGCTTCACTGCAGCTAACCCGGTAACCCCAATCAGAAATTAAAGCAAAAGTAAAAT
This sequence comes from Podabrus alpinus, assembly GCA_932274525.1. Lineage (NCBI taxonomy): Eukaryota > Metazoa > Arthropoda > Insecta > Coleoptera > Cantharidae > Podabrus > Podabrus alpinus. The sequence continues at coordinate 58,724,293 of OW026454.1, read as the reverse complement.
TCTCCGACACAGAGGTGGCCCATGCGGAAATTTCTGCATTATTTGCAGTCCGTCCCTGCTACTATTTTTTATATAACATTATTTATTTTATTAGTTATATTGACCTTATATGCCACGAAATATTGGTGATATGCTGCCATATACATTGTTTAATGTTCAAATGCTATGAAAATTTCAGAAACACCTGGCGAAGTTCAAAACAGATGGCGCTACTAATTTTGAAGAGAGAATAAATGGCTCGAGCACCAATCACGGACTTCGTACAGATCCGTGGTACCAATGCAAATGAAGATTTACAATAATAAATCAATTTACTATGACTTCAAATTAAGTAGCGCCATCTGTTGCTTACATTTACAACTACAATAAATGTTTTCTCAATCAACCCAAAACTGCCATAAAGGTTTTGCCAATCTGATACTATGTAATCAAAGATATTAGTGAAACTGCTCTATTGCCAGATTATTTTGATTAGAATATTAAAATTTGTAATGTACGTACTTTAATGGTCACTATGAATGTGTTGTTTATTTACATAATATTACCTACATAGTTAATTTATTGTTAATTTATTTTATAAATCATCATCATCATGAAAGCATTCATTCTCTTCGGAATATTTCTACTTTATAAAAAGTCTCCTCACTCCATTCTACAAGTGGGAAATCCATTTTGCTATTCAATCTTCCTTTATAATTTTGTATGTGATTTCAACTCGTGTACAACTTTTTTCCACACAACTCTATCTCAACATCGATCTTGTATCTCTTTAGTTCCTCTGCTACGACCAGATTATTTTTTATTTTAACCCTCTCAATATTTCTAATATTGTATTTCAATTTTTTAATCTTCTTTGATCATTTTGATTTCCTTGTCTATCTTCCAACATTTCTGATTTCAAATCACATATTTTGCTGTATATATTATAACATTGACATAAGTCAAGGATACCAGATTCGTAGTTTGCAGTGTGAAGTTATCGCACTTGTTAGTTGTGATAGCAATTGAACGATTAGAAAAAAATTTGTAATAACACATTATTTTTGTAATGTAATGCTGTAATAACAAATGTAGAAACCGTTTACATTTACTGAACTCTCAGATATATTATGCACCTTGTCAATTCAAGGACTATTAAGAATCTATACTACGACAGATTTCCAGCACGAGACATCGTCATCCTTCCTTCAGAAGTGACATTTGCAACCGTCAACGAACAAATAAAAAAAATAAGTGATTCGGTAAATATCCATTTGCATGAACAAGGAACCATTTCGGACATTATGTTCCACAGTCAATTTTCCGTCACCCCGTATACCGCCAAACTTCATATCACACATCACTATCTAATACCGTTTTTATCTGGTAAATTTATGAATTATTTGTGGGCACCAGAGTATTAACCATAAAAATGCCATAAATGATCTGATTCTAATGATCAGATTATGTTTATTAACCTTCATTAGTCAGTTATGGCACGAGATTAAATTTGTTTTCTATTAGTAGTCCAGTCACTACGTCGCGAAAAACGAGGTCTGTGAAGTTATGATTCGGAAAAACGATTTTTTGCTTAAACGGCTTTATTTTTGCATCAGGAAAATGCCCCTAGGTTTTCAGGTCCGCGCCGGATAAATTTTCCGAAGAATGTCCCAAAAATCACAAAGTCTTGAATTATCCGTTTTCTATGCATCCTATGTTCAAAATAGGTATAATCTAAATTAAACTAAATAAAATTGTGTAACAATGGCAAAAAATGGTGAATGGCAACACTGAAGTGGCGTTGGATTGGCCATGTGGCGCATCAAAATAAGAACAGATGGTCAACACAGATTATTTTATGGCAGCCAAAAGAGACAAAGAGAGACGTGGGAACACCGCATATGAGATGGAGAGATGATAATGAAGAAGACACGTTCAGGAGGAGGATAAGCACAGACTGATGAAGAAGATAAAGACAAAAGAATAATTTTTCCAAACTCCTTTGGTTTCCGAGGTACAGCCTTTCAAAGAACCTCGTTTATTTTCAATTTTTGCTCAAAATAGCGTAGTTCTCAGATTTTAATGCAGACTTTTTATCTACCCATGTTACAAAAAAATGGCCCAGAGATGGACGAAAGAAGATTAAATTCTCTGTAAAAATACGGTAGAAAAACTTTCTAACCCTTATTTAACTTTCTAAACTCAGCCTTAGCTTTGAGTTTTCAAAGTTGATCACTTTTTATCGTTTTTTAAGGATTTCTTTTCAGGTTATCAATTTTTATTAGTTTTTCATTATTTATATTTTTAATGAAAATTATGTAAATTGCGTAGAATTAAGTCCTCTATAACTCACCCTTATTACTTTTCTTAATAGGATTCCCAAGAATAAACAGGAAATAAAAATTTTCCCAAAAATTATATTAAATAACATCAAAACTGTACTGGACTCAAAATTTGGGATTTTTAGAAATCCAGATCTCCAAAACTGTAGGGATTACAACATTCTAATTTTTTCAGTTGTACTTAAAATTCTATTTTCTATACTTTAAGTTACATTCAATTTGTACTTCAGATGCACTGAAATTAAGCTATTTACAGAAATATAAAGAGTAGCGGAAAAGGTTAAAAACAATCAACATTTAAACCTCACAGCAAGGGACCTATTAAATCTGCAAGGTTGTTCTATACGGAAATTCACAAATAATTGAAGCCAGTTTCATTCACCTAGGAATCTTCTTAGTGTCAATTGGATCTACATCAAAATTCGAAGGTGATGTTATTTTGAGCAAAACTACAGTAGGGGCGCATGGGTAACAGTGAGACATTTGAAATATTTTCTATTGTAATTCGGTCACACAAATGGCTCTTTAGTATAATATAATTAACCTTCGAAGACGACGGTCATGGCCTGATAGTTACTGCGATCAACTGCTAACGTAGGGCTCCCCGGTTCGATTCCGGGTACAGTCTAAAATTTCTTGACCGTTTTCCGTGCTTTCGGAGGGCACGTAAAGCCGTCGGTCCCCCTGTGTTAATGATTTGCCATCATAACAATAAACAAGGTGGAACTCGCTTTAGCGGCAGTTCTTAGGCTTCTATACAGCTACCTTTCTGGTGTAGAAAGTTGTTATTATCTGGTTATTTTTTATCACCATATAATGTAACATCACATAATCAGATAATCTGCACCAATTAAATTTTTTGCGATTGGTAATTATCATTTACTATATAAGTAATAACAATCAAACTTTTCCATTCTATTAGAAATTTTACTTCTCTGTAATGTATGGTCCTTTTTGTGAGGTGGACCAATCCTCTCTATTCTCTTTTATTTATAACTTAACTTCTCTAACCACATCAATAAAAAATTATTTTTTCACATCAAAGTAAAACAAGTAGTTTATATAGGGAGACCTCTTCGAAAATATCTTTAACTTAGTAAATTTCTTTCGAACATTTGCGTATTTATAAATTGCATTAGCGAATCGAAGCAACGGATTAACAGATTAACGCAATACTATATAGACGAAGTATTTAAAATATAACAACGTATCAGTTGATCAACGTTATGATTGGCTCTGAAACATGCGGACGAACACGAAGCCAGACCATAAGGCTTCTTTCTATACCTTGTATAGAAGCCTAAAAGTGGCGCACTGGCTACCCAGTTCTTAGACCTCTATACACACAGAGTATTTCCAACATGATTTGAAACGCTCTGTATGATTTTGAATTATGCGGACGGACGGACGGACAGACGGACACGGAGCCAGATCATAAGGCTTCTTGCTATACTTTGTATAGAAGCCTAAAAACAGGGTGCAGGCACATCGAAAGGCAAGCCTAGCAAGCTACCTGAGATGTAAAATTCAAAAATGCTCACAGAACTAATTACAAAAATTAGTAATAAACAGGTCCTGGACCTATATTAAGAGGGAGACTTCTTAATAAAAGTGGAAGAAGAAGAAGAAGAACCTTCGAAGGTGCCGTTCTATCCAATTACAAGGTATCTATGATGGAAATTTTGACAGTTATGAGATGCTATTGGTTTTCGCGAAATAAGAGTAATTTGCAATAGTGATTTCCAAAATGATTGTGCGTAAATCGAGCAATATTATTCAAGTTTTGATGGGTTTGGTGAATAATTAGTATTGGCTTAAGATACGTGCATTCACATTTTCAAATTAACAGTGAAGTTAATTTTTTTTAACTTTTGAAAATTTTGGTAATTTGGGCGATATGGGTAACAGTGAGACATTCAAAGAACGAAGTATAAGATCTGTGACAAAAAGGGAGCATTTAATTAATTTTGATTTAACAAATATTCGTTGTAATGTTGAACTTTGCATCTAAGCACAATATTGTACCTACATATTTTGGTAAATTTTGGTAAGTATTCCACTTATTACCAAATTGACTAGTAGAAACTAACAACTACTACGTATAAGTAAATGCTAGAATGTCTACGTGAAAAACAATTTTAATTATAATTAATAATAGCCTTATTTAGGGCGTTAGATAGAAAGCGTCTCACTGTTACCCATGCTTCTCTGCCTGGGAGACAATCAGCGCTAGAAGATTTTTTTTGGCTTTTGCTCACAATTTTACTTATTAGTTTAATTTTGCTAATACCTAAGTTAAACATTAGATGTATAAGAAACGGCCACTTCATGCCTTTGTAAATTTTGGGACCTTCTTCGTCAACTTCACCCCTGTCCGAGTTTGATGCCAAAAACTTAGGGATTCGTATTTCCCATTTAATTTCACAGAAAAGTGCCTAATGACTTTTTGTGTTTCCATTACAAGATTTTCTTATAATAAAACAAACGCAAACTCAACAGATATGTAAATACAGGGGTATCTTAGGCAATCCTTGCCCCCCTCCCCCATTTAATAAAAAGTCCTCACAACCCACCACATAACCTTTCCACGCTTAAGATACCACCTCAAGAAGGATTCAAAATGGATTAAAATTATGCTTACTTTCGTTTCGAACCTCTGTTCTAAACATGCTCTAAACATTGGGGTTTGTTTTCCTGCTCCCCGAAGCGAGTGGCAAGGAGGGATGTTCGGCGAATGTATACGGGGGATATTTTATTTTTAATCTCACGATTCATTATATTGTATCTCCGATGCACAGTGTGGTAGAGGCGGACAAATGGTGATTTTTAAAGTAATTAATTTGGTCTGTTTAATAATAGTTTCTTGCTACGAACATCCCAAGGATTCAGGACCACAAAAACAATCATAAAAAATGCGCTTGGAAGGTGTCGAAAAAATGGGGCAAAGACAACCTTTTTTATTTTTGCTGGAAACTGAAATACATTGATTTTTTTAGTTTTCAAGTTGAAATATTATTTCTGTATCTCTTTACTAGCACACGAGTGCCAAAACAAAACAAAGAATTACAGTTTTAACGGTTTGTAGACCTAATTTAGACTTAAAAACTCGATTTTTTTTAAATGTTAACTTCCCTTAAACTTTTAGTTGTGTGAGAACGCATTGGCAAATTTTTGTGGTATCGCTGGTATCTGTAGTACTTGCCCTCCAAATTTTAGCTGCAGATACTTGTAGATGCGAACACAAAAGCGTTTTTACTGAGACTTGTTCAATTTTTACTGAAGGGATTATCGGATTAACAAATTAATAAATTTTCCCAAATGCCCATGTAAACAATATATTGAACTGTTATTTTCCTCCCCCAAGTATTTCCCACATTCGGATCCCATAATATATCATTATTTAGAAAAATTGATATGTACCTACAGCTTCACCAAGCTTAGAAAGGACGCGGCAAATATGCCAACTAATTTGATAAAAATTTGAATGAACCAATGAACGTTGAGTTATTTCTCAAGTACATTCTGTTGTAAATGTTACAAATCATTGCGTGTGTAATTTGTCGTGTTTTTTGTGTAATTTGCGATAACATTTTTTACGTATTTCGTTACTGCAATTTGACAAAATAATTTATGGATTTTAAATATTCGCGCCGAGAAATTTCTTCATCTGAGTGTACATTTTTAATTTTAACAGCGCACAGTGTGGTATTGGGTCCCAAAACCTGGCCAAAAATATTTTATACCCCTAACAGCTACATATCTTGTTACGGGTTGAGCCGTAGGCAATTTAGACTTTCGCCGGCTAGCACTACTTACTAAATCGAAGAGCGGACTTCCTACGAATTCTCCCCATCTCAGGTGTTGGTCGCTGCAAACTTACCTTAGGCCAATGCAGAAGAAATAAAGTATAAGATCTCGTTTTATACATATATTAAAAACAAAATTTACAGTTATGAATCGTCAATAATACTGAAATTGTTTCTAAAATTAGCACACATTCACACTGATTCATACTGGTCTTAAAATTACATTACAAATAAAATAAAAAAATAGAATAATTATTTACATTAATCAATTATTGCTTGAATAACAATTGTTGCATACATAAAATAATCATTATTTGTACAATACCTTTTTGGCACAAGTTTATGATACGCCTATGGTGAAATATTTGCTTAGCTTGGTGGCTTCATAATTATTGTTGATTACGGAGAATGATTACTTCATCCGTTGCACGTGCATAACCTTGAGTTGGACGTTGCTTCGCGTGCCGGGGAATTACACCAAAAATTAACGATGAAATCATTTATCGAAAGTTAAAATATTTGTTGGTTTTTAACTATTTTTAACACCGATATTGCACTTTAGTCATTAATCAATTATGATTTACTTATTGTTTGTCCGATTTATTGCGCGAAACACACTAATATTGGAATTATTGTCTTTGTGGTTTAAATGTTCACGCGTGGTTTCTTACAACAATTAATACACCGGCATTCGATCCAAGTTTGTTTCGATTAACTTGTTCGACTGATTATTTTTAACTATGATGTCTGTAACTTCGATAGTTCGCATATTTAATTAATTGATTTTTATCACAGTAGTAAATTTTACTCACAGTTCATTCTTTGGAACCATGTGACTTTTGTTATTATTAATGCGTTTAACTACGGTAATTTCTTGGTACTTCCTGAGGGAACTAATGCAATTTTGTATTGCGACACAAATAATTTTATTATTTAGGACTTGATGTCTTCAGATAAATGTAGTTAATTACTTATGTATTTTGCCGAAGTAATTTCGTAATTATTCAAGTTATCACTTAAGATATTTAAACTAACACTATTTAAAAAGAACTAATTAAAACTAATTGATCGATATTGATTTTATTAAATAAAAGGCAACTTTAAAAACTTATGTACAAATTAAATAAAATGAATGTAGTCCAGCCGATCTCTTGAACTACACTGATCATGCCATGCGTTTTTATCATAAAAAATAGCTATGGATCTAGTATATCCGCTCATTTTATTGCGGGTATTTCAAAATGAACCAATGGCATAATAATATTATTAATCACCTGTTGACGGTGAAAAAAGTAAGACATATTTAAAACAAAGAAAGCTAACATACTAATAAAATTGCGTAGTGGGATTTATTATTTGCGCTAACATTTTACAATTTAACAAGAAATTTTTTATACCGTAAAATATACAAAGTGAGTCGATTTTTATTAACCATTTTATGGTTGATTTTAGCGGTATCCGTAACACGCTCACTTGTTAATAAAAAAAACAAATAAAAAAAATGACATATTGTAGGTACTCGAAAGTTTGAATTATATTTTTCAATTTTAATATTAAAAGATAACCTTTAAAACACAATAACCACCCATTGCCTTCTGCATAACTCAAAGTACAGTGGTGGTTGTATTTTTGTTGGACGCCACTTGTTTTAGTTTTTATCTTTTAGAGTAAACAAGAAATCTCTAGTAGAGTTTGTGGAGTTTATAAATTAAAGCTATCATTGAAAATTTATCCTTGGTTTTTGGAAAATCAAACTAAGTACACTGCGTTCACGAGAATGGGTCTTGGCGAGAATTCGGGTCATCAAGCTAGAGTTATCATACAAGTTAAGCAGGGACTAGAGTGAGATCGACTTCAAACGAGGACATCATTTTCTAACAACTAATAATTTATAAGATGTCATATTTTAACAAATCACATTTACAAGTTAAAATATTGGAGTGTTTTTGTTCAACAGATCTTATTTACAAGTTGGAACAATAGTGGTGGTTGGTATCCAAAGAATCATATTTACAAATTGGAACCTAGTAGTTTTTTAAAATTAAAACAATTTCGATGAGTGAATTAAAGAATTCTTCATTGTTGTTTATAAAAAACAGCGATGAGAATACCCAAAATGGTGTAAACATTCACACAACTTTAAGGAAGGAGAAATTTCAGTGAGAACGGGCCTTGGTGAGAATCCGGATCATCCCAGTAGGAATATCGTACAGACTTAGTTTCCCTTACTATACTAGAGTCGAAGAGTGCACGACCAATTTGAATATCGCACCTAGTAGGATTTCTAAAAAAAAGAATTTTCCGACTTAATAATTTATTTTTTCGTTTTACGAAGCGGACATTGTTTCCTCTCCTACGAAAGAATGATTATATAAAAAATTAGAAATAATTAACCAAATCGAAGATTGTCTTAACCCATCTTGTTGAATCCAGTGATTTTAATCACGGCTGGATATTGAATTGGATTTATGACTACCGTTTGGTGCGGTTAACTGTAAAAATATTACACAGAGATAACGAAGGAATTTTTCCAATAATGCAACTTACATACTTAAAAGATACGATGATCTATTTGATTATTATAAAAAATTATTTCTTAGACTATGATAAAGTAACTAATCGATATGATAATTATAGTTGGTGGGTTAGGCATAATAATTCCAAAAGATAACCGATGTATTATACTCAGTTTTGATAGAATGAAGTAGCGCATTTATTATAATTGATAAAAAAATTAAGGGATATGATAAAATGTAATTAGTCAAAAAGCAGTATTTTATTTTCGTCTTAAGTAGCGAACAGATTTATTTCTGTTTCAATGAAAAAATTGTAAGTAAGTGAATTAAAGAATTCACATTTTCATTTTATTGGACAAACTTAAAGAAATTTTCCATATGAAAATATTCTTACTTCATTAATAGTTTTCAGAGAAAACAAAAAGAGGCTGTTAAAAATTGTATCAGTGTTCATTGATTATGCAGAAAGGAAGAAACATTCAGCGAGAACGGGTCTTAATAACAATCCGGGTCATGTTATCAGATTTTACCGTACAGGCCTGGCTTCCCCTACTCCAATCTAGTCGAAGATTGTGTAGCCCAAATGAACACGATTAATTATGCCATTTAAAAAATTATTAATATTACATATTTCAAAATATGGTAGGATACTGTTTTAATCTAAATTATTCAAAAGATATTACAACCAGTTGGTTGAAATGATAAAATTATTATTCGTATTAGACAAATTATTATTGGCATAAAATGGAATTATTATGGGAATATGCTGATTAAACTAAATTATGGTTAGAAAGGCTTACTATAATGTAAGAGTAATATTTTTAGTTTATTATAAAAATTAATATATAGGTAAAATAATTATATTAACTGTATCATTCTAATTAAATAATGAGGATGACTTTTGACAGGGTCAAATTTCACGTATTATATAGTCAACTCATTTTTAAATTGTCAAAATCCAATACTTAATAGTTGGGTCCAATAATAAAAACACGGATCATATTTACAAGTGAAGTTATTATGAAACCAAATCAAGTAGTAATATGCCGTCCAGTATGCGGTGAGCTTTAGTTTTGTTTATTATTTATCTTAATAAGACTTCGGAGATAAAAATTATAATTAACGGTTCAACAAACTTCGTTAACCATTGCATGTAAAAAGTATGACTCATTATTACGTAACTTCAGAATAAGATAAACAACTAGGAAATTCCTTCTTCTGGCTTTAACATGCTAAGATAATCTTATCAAGTAATTCGGGGAATCGCATATATCTCGTATTAAACGAAGTGCATCCCACAACCAGAAAATCATTTGTTAATAATAAAGAATTACAATTGTCATCCTGTTAAAGTGGATTTATTATTTACCTTTACTTAATAAAAGGTTGCTTTATTCGAGTGCATTTTTAGATTGTACAACCAAATGTAAAAGAATTTATTCTGTTATTAGATAGACGTAGTGACCTTCAATCGCATACAAGTACTTTTGTTCCCGAGTGTCGTTTTAACACTTTAAAATTTCTTGAAATAATTTCATTAAATTTATTACTTTGAAGGATAATGATTACGTTAATTTATAGCTTTTCAGCATATTAATAAATATTGTACACATAAAATATTTCTTTATTCTATTAAAGCTTATTATGCAAATCATACTTGCTAAATTACTATTAATATAGTTTATAACGAAATGCATTACGATGAATTAACTTTTGATTTTAATTTCGTCAATCTAGAATTTTAACAATTTACTTTAAACCAAAAAGAGACATAAATTTGTCAACTTTACTCGACGATTTTAATATTGTAGAAATTATTTCTTTTTATTGTAGCACGTTATCGTATTTCTAGTGCAAGGTCGCTACTCTTCAAGTACAATTTAGTTGTGTGCATTTTACAAACATACGTCGCTTTCGAGGCAATATTTTTACAACGCTAATACAGATTTAATTTTGCTTTCTTCAAATCCTTTTCGCTTTTATCTTGGTCTATCTTAGTTTTTACTTTTAATTGTGTACTAATGCATTATAAAGGAGAGGGTCATAAATATAACATTAACTTTCAATTCTAAAGATATTTTATTGAAATCTCGGCTTTAATTTTTCCACTATTGCGGAATTAAATTGAAATATGTTGCTTATTTGAATAATCAAACTTACTATCTGGAGATTATCATGCATTGTTCAAAACAGGCAGAGTAGCAAGTTCCGGATATTTTGGACATACACTAAATAAATTATGTTTTTTCACGATTAGCTATTTCGGGAAAATTAGACACAACTTATTGTTTTATCCTTCAGATAGGGTTTAGGGAAACAAGTCGTATTTAAAAAAATTTAATATTTTTCAAAGTGCTCATTCCTTGAATACATAGATTAAAAGAAAAACAACATCGTTTCTTATTGCTTCTAAGCCAAGTTCAAGGTGACGTATTATTATAAAGAATTGTCGTCAGGAGAGCAGACAGCTGACGAGTTCTTATCTTTTAATTTTACTAGCATAAAATTATGTTTCTTTTAGAATAGGTAGTACATTATCAAAATAATTAACTTCGTTGAAAGTTATTTAATCTCTCTCAATACCGTATGGTAATTTATTAAAGTTACCGAAAATATTTCAACGTTAATAAATCTGTTTACTTAAAAACAACGCAATTTTTATTGCAAGATAATTGTTATTCCTTTTTAAACACCAAATAACTTTAAAATATCGCAAATTGGTTTTTATAGAAACCGTACTATCCTCATAGAAAATTTAATCTTACGTTTTGGCGTAGTTATTCTGAAAGATAATAGATAAGCAAAAAATTTGTTCTTTTCCGAAATCAATCGTTATCGTTTTTTTTGATTTTTAACCAAGATATGGATATTATTCTTTCCCTTGTGGGTTGATAATTCCTTTATTACTGGCTTATTTAAAACGGTGATTGTATCGATTCGGCAATTATTAATTGATTATTATTGTATTATTTTGAACATTAGTTTTTGAAATTTACTTTTACTGATTTATACAAAGGTAATTTTGAATTTAAGGGTGGTATAGTTTAAGGTCATATTCCTGGACCGTTTGTCCAAATTTAGTTACAGGGGAAAATTAGGAAGTTAATAATTATAAATAATTATTTTCGTGATTATAAAAGATAATCGTTTCTTGGTTATAAAGATAACCGTTCTAGGCGTATTTTCAAGTCATACCAGGGACCATTATTCCTAATTTAACCACTGGAAAAAAATTAAGCTTTGATTATAAAAATAATCGTTCCTTGGTCATAGAGGACCTTTCTATAGACGCATTTTTAGGTCGTACCAGGGACCATTGGTTTAAATTTAGTTACCCTATGTAATAAAAAAGTAAAGAATAAGTAATTGTGAAAAATAAAAAACTTGGGGATGCAGTTTAAGGTCATGCCACCAGGACCATTAATCTTAATGTTATCACAAAAAAATAAAAAATCAATAATTATAAAAATAATCATTCTTTGATTATAAATTCTTTAACTATAAAGATAATCATTATTTATACAAGTCATTGTATCAAATGACCTAGTAGGTAATTGTTAGTTCTTTGAAACTCCTTTTTAAAAAAATCAGTGCAAGTTTTCTAAACTTGTTTTACAAGATAATTTTGAGTTTCCTTTTTGAACTTTTTTACCCGATAATAAATTTTCTTGGTAATTTTATTGACCAATTGTCAAAAATAAACTATAATAAGTTTTCTTGAAACTTTTAATCGACCATTGTCAAAAATAAACTATTATAAGTTTTCTTGAAACTTTTAATTCACAAAAATAAGTTTTCTCCGAAACTTTTAAATTAAAAATTAATCGATACTTAGTTTTCTTGAAACTTTTACTTCACAAAGTTAAGTTTTCTCTAAAACTTTTAACTCAAAAATTAATTGATACTTTTAATCAACAAAAATAAGTTTCCTTGAAACTTTTATAAAAAATCACTACAAGTTTTCTCTATACTTGTTTTATTGATTATTTTAAGTTTCGTTTGAAACCTTCTACTCAAAAATATTGAAATTGACAAATAATAGGGACATTAGTCGTGTCTATGGATCGCTAATTCCTTCATTAATTTGAACAATTCAAACAAGTTGCTATTTAATTAAGTTTCCTTTTAAACTTCTCAAAAACGTTAAAACTAGAATAAAGTTTACTTTGAAACAATTAAATTTAAAAGATAAAATTTAAATCATCATTGGGGCAATTAATAATTTATTAGACTAAATTTACTTTGCCAGTTATCCAGTAAAATGAATGCATTTTAGGGTCTATACTCAGGACCTTTACACACAAATTAAAAAATAATAAAAAATCTCTAATTATAAAAATAATTATTTCCATGGATTATAAAATAATCCTTGTTCAAAACCAAAAGTGGTTTTGTTTTGATGCAGTTTAACGCCGTGCTTCTGGGCGGTGGTAGTGTCCAAGATCATTTAACACGATCTTATTGAAAATTATTTGCTTTCGCCTGTATCTAGTTACCATTATTGAAATCATTTAAAAATTTAACAATTGCTTCTACGATTTTATTAATTTCTGTTTCAAGTTCATCCAATTTGATTTTATTTTCATTTTTTGCTTCTTTTTGTATTAATGAAAATCGATTGTTAATATGTAAAAATCGCGCTACGATTTCTCCTATGTTATTTTCATTTACTACGTTTTGGACTTTCGCGGTCATATCCGTTAGAGTCTCTTTAAGTTGCTTGATATTTATTTCGCACGTAAACGGTAGATTTGTTGGTTTAGCTCGATGCATCGCGTTTACTAACGAATGTTCTTTTTCCACTCGCGTTATTTGTAACTCGACGCTTCTACACAAAATTTCAAACTCAAGCTCTTTGTCGCTTAAATGCGCTGGATCCATTTTTGCTAACTTATTTACCATTGGGCATACCCACATTAAATACATACAAAAAAAATTGATTGCATAAAAAAATCAAATACATAAAATTCAAAAGCATAAAAAATCAATAGCATAAAACATGAGAAACAAATTTTACTCTTCCACATTCACCTTTGGTAAGTTCGTCATGTTTTTCCAATGAAATTCATGACCCACTCTTGGGCGCCATTGTTAAAGGTTGAGCCGTAGGCAATTTAGACTTTCGCCGGCTAGCACTACTTACTAAATCGAAGAGCGGACTTCCTACGAATTCTCCCCATCTCAGGTGTTGGTCGCTGCAAACTTACCTTAGGCCAATGCAGAAGAAATAAAGTATAAGATCTCGTTTTATACATATATTAAAAACAAAATTTACAGTTATGAATCGTCAATAATACTGAAATTGTTTCTAAAATTAGCACACATTCACACTGATTCATACTGGTCTTAAAATTACATTACAAATAAAATAAAAAAATAGAATAATTATTTACATTAATCAATTATTGCTTGAATAACAATTGTTGCATACATAAAATAATCATTATTTGTACAATACCTTTTTGGCACAAGTTTATGATACGCCTATGGTGAAATATTTGCTTAGCTTGGTGGCTTCATAATTATTGTTGATTACGGAGAATGATTACTTCATCCGTTGCACGTGCATAACCTTGAGTTGGACGTTGCTTCGCGTGCCGGGGAATTACACCAAAAATTAACGATGAAATCATTTATCGAAAGTTAAAATATTTGTTGGTTTTTAACTATTTTTAACACCGATATTGCACTTTAGTCATTAATCAATTATGATTTACTTATTGTTTGTCCGATTTATTGCGCGAAACACACTAATATTGGAATTATTGTCTTTGTGGTTTAAATGTTCACGCGTGGTTTCTTACAACAATTAATACACCGGCATTCGATCCAAGTTTGTTTCGATTAACTTGTTCGACTGATTATTTTTAACTATGATGTCTGTAACTTCGATAGTTCGCATATTTAATTAATTGATTTTTATCACAGTAGTAAATTTTACTCACAGTTCATTCTTTGGAACCATGTGACTTTTGTTATTATTAATGCGTTTAACTACGGTAATTTCTTGGTACTTCCTGAGGGAACTAATGCAATTTTGTATTGCGACACAAATAATTTTATTATTTAGGACTTGATGTCTTCAGATAAATGTAGTTAATTACTTATGTATTTTGCCGAAGTAATTTCGTAATTATTCAAGTTATCACTTAAGATATTTAAACTAACACTATTTAAAAAGAACTAATTAAAACTAATTGATCGATATTGATTTTATTAAATAAAAGGCAACTTTAAAAACTTATGTACAAATTAAATAAAATGAATGTAGTCCAGCCGATCTCTTGAACTACACTGATCATGCCATGCGTTTTTATCATAAAAAATAGCTATGGATCTAGTATATCCGCTCATTTTATTGCGGGTATTTCAAAATGAACCAATGGCATAATAATATTATTAATCACCTGTTGACGGTGAAAAAAGTAAGACATATTTAAAACAAAGAAAGCTAACATACTAATAAAATTGCGTAGTGGGATTTATTATTTGCGCTAACATTTTACAATTTAACAAGAAATTTTTTATACCGTAAAATATACAAAGTGAGTCGATTTTTATTAACCATTTTATGGTTGATTTTAGCGGTATCCGTAACAATCTACGTTTTATTTGAATTGTAGAGTAAAAAATAGTAAAACAAAGACTTATTTAGGTATCAAAGCATTTATTCATCACCACTGCTATCATCAATAATTTTAACATTTGTAACATCAGTTTCTGATAATAATTTTAAAACTTCAGAATGTAAGGGCTTTTTTTTCTTGTTTAAATTAGATCTCATACTCGTTATTAGGGGGTCAGAAGTTAAAAGAAGCCTGTTCATGACATCCATGTTGCAGGTCACGCGCGAAAATTTTCTTGTATAGTTCAATCTATATAACCTAATATGCTTATTGCGAGCTTCTGCAGCTTCTTCAGATAGTTGGCCTATTGGAAGAATAGCTTCTTTTATGACTTCAGCTCCATGACGAAGTACCTTGTGCAATGTAGGCGACATGGGGTAAAAAGCATACAGCGACACATACAGTTCAGCTGTTTCTTGGCAATATTTTTCGAATTCTGCTGTATTTATTTTGAATCCGCAACACAATGCATCTAAAATCACTTTCAGCCGATAAATTAAATTTGTATCGACTCCCGTTATTGCAGCCGATATTTCGTATTCTTCAAAAAACCTTCTGCTGGTATTCCCATCATTTGTATTTCCAAAATTTGCTTTGGGGATGTCCACTAAGAGCCCGAGTTGTTGTTTGAATTTGTCCTGAATTTCTTTTTTTTTATTTTCTACTACTTGTTTTTCCTCAGCAGAAAGACGAACGTTCCATTTTTTTACAGGCAGCTTATATGCTACATGTAGTATACTCTCGAAAAATCGTATGCGAGCATGTAGCAAAGAAAGACCGAAACTTAAATTTTCTTTCTTAGACGCCCTTTTCTTTGATAAGTCATTAAACTCGGATGAAGTTGCATCACAAATGTAGCACCTCATAGTGGATTTGGTATGTGTTGCGGCATTGCATACCTTACCGTCCACCATGGTGAATAACATTCTATGTTTTATGGACATGTCTTCAATTTTTGTCCTGGAAAGTGCTGCGATCTGTGAATTGATATAATTTATTTCTTCATTTGTTAAGTCCGTTGTCTCCTTGATGAATCGTATTCTTATAGGTCGACAGTAGCGAGGTGATGATGGTGTTAGGTTTTGCCAGAGTATTTTCTTTTCGGGTCCGTAAACTAATTGAAGTGGAACTACAGAACTTTGGAAAATATTGGCATCAGAATCAGCTTCATTTTCAAACTTCATTTTATATTGACTCTGCTGTGATCCGTCACAACCCCACTTACTTATTAAAATTAAAGATTGTTTTTCTTCATCACTCAAATTTTCAACAACTTCTCTAAGATATAAAATCAATCGTGTTGCCGTGTGATCCATCAACTTTTGCACTTGTACCTCACTGCATGTCTCGGTTACGCGGTGAATTTCTGGATAGCACTCTTTTTTTACTTTTTGGATGATAGAGTAGCACGGAAAGAAGCTTTTGTTAGTTTCTCGTATTATCTCATATTGGGCTTTAGTAAGTCCTGCTTCTGTATACATGGACAAAGCACGTAAAGGTGATAATTGGCTAGGTTGTTCTTCACTACTTTTTTTTATAGCCGTTGCATATTTTTTTGCTCTTCGGGGACTTTTCGTAAGATTTTTTACGATTTTCGAAGCATCGACTTTGCCTAACTCCCGCAATTTCATTTGTGTAGCATAGGTCAATTCTTCCACGTCTTTTGATCGAAGGTCTTCAGTTTTTCGTCTTTTGCTTCTTTCACTCAAGTCTAAAAAGGATATCTGAGGACGACCGGGACCGACTCTTGCACTAGGTAGCGATATAGTGCCGTTTAGCCATTCAGCATTGTTTTTTTCGAATCTTGCTTTCATTTTGCGAGCAGCTAACCATTTTTGTTTGAATTGGTGTTTTATAATCGAGAGCTTTTGCTTCATATCAGCTTTCCTTGGACCATCTTCAGCATAGATACTTAAAAAATCTTGCTCCATAAATTCAAGCTTTCCGTCAAATGTAGATTCATTTGAGCGTTGCATGATAGTATACAACTCATTTCGAGTCATAAACCTCAATCCAGAAGGCCCTGTCAAAAAAATAAACAAAAACTAAATAACATTAATTTACTTCAGAAATTGAGGGTATGAACAAAAAAAATTGTTAAAAAAAGGGGGGCGGTTTCGGGCGGCTGATTTTTTTATAACTGTGTTTTATACAAAGTGCTCATATTACACAACTGTTATCATTTCTGAGAAATGTTTAGAAATATAACAAAATCCTTTTTAAATATTATAAATAATTATTAATGCAACAAGTAATTACACTTAAGTTGTCGATTTTATAGATAACAATCGGCTGGATATTCATTACAAAAGCTAGTGTTACATAAAATACATACCTGGCTTAGAACAATCCATCACAAAAACAACCACTAAATTGTTTGTGCATAAAACCACAAGAGTTTTTAAAACAATAAAATCTGAGCTTTTCGATAAATTACACGACTACTTAAGCGACCAGTAACTTCTGACAGCTCGTGTGGCGCCCTCTGTTGCGCTAGCGTTTTGCTGATTTCGCTTTTGGTTGCCGTAACTACTTAGCTTTCTGAGAAATAAAATGCAGGGCAGGCAACCTATTAAAAAATAATCGGTTTTTGGCCAAGTTTTGGGACCCAATACCACACTGTGCAGCGCCTGACACGCCCCCTCAGGTCGGTTCTAACGTTGGTGGAGCTGTATAGTATTTTATTATGAATATAAGTATTTAATATTAAATTAAACTTGAAAATTGTACTAATTAATTAAACAGTAAACCAAAATTTAGGGAAGTGAGGAGGATTTAGGGAGTTTAAATTCCCTCCATTGACAAAATTATTAAAAATAATGAAATATGTAATTATAGTAATTAAGAATACTTACATAGTACTGAGAGAAATCTCGGGGTTTGTTATAATAAATAATTATAATAATTGAATGCACTATTCTCGTAAATTAAATATTATTTTACTTGTTACGTGTTTCGGCAACAAATTACCATTATCGGATAAAGTATTACAAATTTACAATAAGCATCAATTATGGAAAATAACTGTTGATAAAATTTGAATAAATAAATTCAAATTCATATCAAATAATACGTAAAACCGGAAATGGAAAATGCATTTTCCATTTCTAATTTTATTTTTCGATTTGAAATTAAATTTTATTATCAAATTTTATCAATGATTATTTTCTTATTTTTGCTTAATTGTTGCTTATTGTAAATTTATAATACTTTGTTTGATGATGGCAATTTGTTACTGAAACGCATTTAATTAATAATACTCCTTGAAACTTTTTCTGTTATTTCTGTAGTTTTCCTTCAGGACAATGCATTGTTGAGACATTTCTATTAATTTTACATTTTTTTTATCACATAACCTTCACCTAGTGTCAGTTCGTAGGTATAGGTCGTGACGTAAAGCTCACCTAACGTGATTTCAACTGTATGATACCTAAAAATATTTATTGGTTGTTAGCAAATGACCCACGCGGATATTTTCACATAACCCACATGGCTAGTCGAGCCCTATAAGTTAATATAAAATTAATATTTCATTTATAAGCAGGGGGCGGCGGGCAGTGGTTACAGAAACAGTACACAACATTTTTAAAATGATATTAATATTTTTGCAAAAACAAATCTGTTTCTATTGCGACTACCGTTGTTTTTGGAGCACTTTCTTGTGTAGTAGCACACCACTTCATCCTTCATCTTTTTACTTTCATGAGTAGTACATTTTGGTCTAGATCACGTTCTTCGATTTCTTCGAGAAGTTTATTCATATTTTAATCTGAAAAATTATTAATTTGGAGTAAAGCGTCCATGCATAATTTGATGTTCAATTTAGTTTACTAGTTATGTATTAGTAGGTATTAGTATACCTAATCGTTTTAAAAGCTTGGTTTTGTAATTACTAATTATATAATATATTGCGGTGGTGAGCGAATGGCTGAAATGCTAGCGTGTTCGCTTTCAAGCCAATATTCACGGGTTCAAATCCTGTGAGGTACTATCTATAGAAGAAATTTTCGCTCACCAAATGTCTATCTGCTGGCCCCAGATAACATTATTTATGGCTAAAAAACTTCCCTGATGGAGTAGGCGGTGTAAAAATAGTCTATTCCCGTGGTTCGGAATCCACGTTAAGCTGTAGGTCCTCTGTGCTCGTCACACATTTTCAACACGCAACGAGCAGAGACAGGGAGGTATCGGGAAAATGTCACAAGACGTTCATAACCGAATATAGATAGATAATATATTGCGGTGTTCTGTTTATTATAGGGGGTGGTCTGATGTAAATGCATAAATTCTGGTATAATGCTCATGATTAAAATATTCAATTAAAGGACCATTATGACAAATAACTTGCACCTGAATCTTCTCGATTTCTCTAAATAAACTGCTTGCATCACGTTATCTGAAGCATAACAAGCGTAATTTTTGTATACGCGAATATTTAAAAGATTGTTATAAAGGAAAAAGCAAAAGGGGGTTTATTTGTTCAATTTTATGAAAACTTTGGGAAGGAATTAAGTAAAATTTTGTTATTTGAGAAAGTGCAGGTATGTAAAAATTAATAATAATAATTGTGCGTTAAAAACGAATTAGTGCGCGGACAGATAGGAAAATTTTGGTGGGATTGAAAATGATAAGAAGTCTCGTTATGTCCATGGAGATGGAAGGACGTAATTTGAAAAGAGGTTAAAAATTTTGGAAACGGTCTTTAGTAGTTCGCTTATTAAGTTAAAAATTAATTGGTGATTGATGAGAAGAATGATAAAAGTTTTGGATAGTATTTTTTTGTGAACGATATTTCAATTTTGGAGACTGCGAATAAAATTTATGGTCAAGTTATTTTTTGATGGTTATGGTTTTTCTTTTTGATTGCAAGTTATTGAAGATTAGCATTTTTGTGGACTTACCTGAATAATATCGTCGAAGAGACGAAGAAGATTCAATTGATTATCAATCCTGTCAAGGATCTACATAGCATGAAAACTGGATCCTATCACATCGTCAACGCCACGCTGATTGTCCGCGACGTATCTCTACACATCAATGGTGCACGACCTATAAACTGTGGTAAGCAAAAAATTGTGTCGACAGAATTTAATAACTTTTGTAAAAATAACCAAGTTCGCGCGTGAGTTAATAACTGGGGGATTATAAACATTTATTTGATTCTTTTGTAAATTTGATTTTTTCCTAATTGATGAAAACTAATCTTTTGTTTTTTCTAAATGCTTATATTTGTTTAATAAATGAAAATATTTCGTTTTGCAATAGTTACGTTTGGTTTGATTTAAATTCAATAGCAGTGAGGACGAGATTACGCAGATGTGAGATTCAATAAGTTTGTTATTTTCTTTTATGCAAGGTTACCAAATTAAGGTAGCGTTCATGAGCATTTAATCAAAATTGATGGACCCAATTGTCGACCAAAAAAATAAAAGAGTCTCATGCAAGCTGGTCGGGAGCATTATCAATTAAGTGCCATTTCACTCCCGCTATAAAAATCAAAAATTCTAATCTAAACAGTAGCGATACATGGCAATATATAAATTCATCATATAAAATTTACCTAACAACTCAATCGTAAAATCAAGTAACGGGAATCTAAAACCAATTAATTACAGTATTGTTGATAAATTTCTCCAAAATGATAAGGAGCTTTGCAACGATTATTAAGTAGAATGTACTTTATAGTCTATGCGTTCATACGTACCTAAACCTACACATACTATTAAAATTTTATTTGATTAATAACATTCTTTAAGAATACTATTTCACTATTATTTACCAAACAAAATTTTAATTACTCTATTGAATTAAGAAACGTATAGATTCTGTTGTTTGAGCCCATTAAAGTGGCGATGACGCTATAATTTTCAAATTTTGTCGTTGCAATTATCGGTGACGATGACGCTTAGAATTTTTAAACGAATATATAATTTATAGTATTATTATTATGTTATGTACCGTATGTATAAAAAATTTGAATTAATTTTTAATTTAGCATAACAGCGCCTGAAACTGATCTGCGTTCCAACGGAGAAAATTTTTAAGAATATAATTTTCATGACTAAAATTGCGCTCAGTTTCTGGTATCCGTTTGAATTCAGAGTGTAGATCAACGGAATATAATTTTCATAACTAATTAAAGCTCGACATTTAATTTTGTATAGTAATATTTTATTCATATTATTTATAATAATTATGATGCACAATATATTTTATTAACTATTAACCAAACCACAAATTAAAATTTAATAAAAATATAATGGTATAACCACAAACCTGTTATTGTGCTTTAGCAATTTATTTATCCAAAATAATAATTATCATGGAGCATGGAAGTATAAATTTAAATTAGGATTGAATATGTTATCATTTCAAATTCTCGAGAATCTTCTATAACTCGTTTTCAAAAGTTTTACTTTTCCACGCTTTCTGGTGGCGACTAAATAATTATTATACAGTACAGTTTAGGCTTGCATACGCACAAGTTTCTTTAAAACAAGAAATATTTTGTATATAGATACAAACATAGTAATGGAATAGACTGCTTATACCCAGTGGCGTACCTAGACCACTTGGGGCCCGGGGCGGATTTATTTGGTAGGCCCCCCTCACCCTCAAAAAAGGTCATTTATCACTTTTTAATGTGGCTAGCCTTTTTTTGCCTTAATCTAACCGTCTTCCATACGCTATTGCCCTGTGCAGAGAAATAATAGATAGAATAAGGGAACAAACTCGTGCAGTCCGAGGTCATCAATTATCATTACTGTTAAAAATGTTAAACTGTTAAAAAGTTTTATCGTAGGAGCCCGAATTCGAACAATTGAATCTACGACGTTCAGCACGACGCAACGCAGCTCAGAAACCGACGCTCTCTGAACGACTGAGCCACGAACGAGCTCGCTCACTTGAGAAACATGGAATTATTTATATTTGGGTGGGGCCCCCTTAGTAAAGGGGCCCGGGGCGGACCGCCCCCCCCCCTAGGTACGCCACTGCTTATACCTGCCTACACAAAGAAATTTCTAAAAAAGAAAACAAAATAAGGAAAAGTTTGATGTACAGTTGTTTATATTAACGGGTTAGCCGTTAAGGTTTTAAATTATCAATCTTGACATATTTTACATGTAAATTGTATATTGGACCCCCGTATACACCGTTATAATTGAATAATTATCAATTTTATTAGAATTAATGGTTTCATTAAAAGTTAGCTTATTTAAACCTATTACTTCATATACATTTCAGTAGATGAAGTGTATAAAACTTTCAATCTTCTGTATATATAGATCATGGAAAACTAATTCTATACTTATTACCAACTCTAAAATCTGGGGTAATTCCACCTGTGAAAATTTAAAAAAAATACAGAATTAAGGGGTCCAACCACCCTGACCGCTCGAGAAATAGTAAACTTTTATTTTTAAATTAATAAATCTGAAAGTATTGCATGAACTTTTCTGATTGTTTAATGGTATGGTAGCTCATGTATTTAAGAATATGCTATAAAACAAAAATGATAAAAAAAAGTATTTTAAAAATGGCGGTGCTGCACCTGATGCTGTAGAGATTCTCCATGTACACACCCGTTGTTGGCTGAAGATAATCTCGAAAATGGTAGTTGCGTCTATCTACTGGTAATTTCTATAAGACTTCTATTTAGAAACACTTACAACTCCCTTAATTTTTGGTATTTGAATGCCAGATACCGCTTAAATACCTAGTTCGCAAACTATAAAGTTTACAATGGCGAACTTAAACAAAATAATTTTTGGAGATTTGCAGGGTAGTCAGACCCCTTCATTTACCCTAAAATGATGTAATTTCGTTTCTACTTTGATATTTAGATTCATTTAACCCAATAAAAAATTAATTGTACGAGGGCAGTCTGAAAAGTTCTCGGCCTAACATGATAGAAACTTTTTTTTTTAGGTGAAATATGTTTTATTTTTCAATACAATCTGCTGAAACTTCAACACATTTATTCCAACGTTATTCCAATAATTGAATACGAGTACCATGATTAAAGCAAGATTCCGGAAGGTGTGCAAAATATCCATCCACGCCTCCAATAGCTTCGTGATTTGATGAAAAACGCTTTCCAGTCAAGAATTTTTTCAGGTTTGGAAACATAATAGTCGAAAGGAGCCAAATCTAGTGAATACGCTGGGTGTTCAAGCATTTCGTATTTTAATTCGTTGAATTTATTTGCCATCGTTAAAAATCTTGTGCGAACACGTGCATTGTCTTGGTGAAAAAGGATTTTTTACTTCTTTAAAGCAGGTCTTCCCTCAGGAATTTTTGCATCCAACTGATCCAAAAGGTTACAATAATATTCAGAGTTAATCGTTTTACCTTTCTGAAAGTAATCGATGTATAAAATTGTATCGATGTATAATTGTATAAAATTACCTTAGTATACGATATTAAAGCTGTTTCATTCTAGAAAAAATATCACTATCTCGTTTCCGAGATTTACAAATCCATTTATTGGGGTGAATTGGTCCCCATGTTACAAATATTTTAGATTGCATTGTGTTATTATTTTCATTTCTTTCTTGTATTCTTCCTGCGCATTTATTCTTTCCTGTCAATTTTAAAGTCTTGGGTGGTTTGCTGCCCTCCACACGATGTCTCTCCATTTCTGTTTATCGTGGACCTTTCCCTTCCAGCCAACGTTCTATGTCATTGCTTCTTACCCTCTTCCTCATTTAATCTTCCATTCTATCCTAGTATTTTCTTCTTCGATCGGTCTTGTTGAGATCTTCTGTTGCTAATTTTTTGCTTTGTTTTCTATGTGTATTAACTGTTATCGTTTTTGCTTTATTTTGGTGATTACCAGATAGTGGCCGAGTCCGCGTTTGCGCCTTTGTGTGACCTCACATCGTTTAACAACTTTGCTGCTCTTCTTGAGACCATTACATGATCGATCTGATTTCCATCTCTATTGCTTCCACCTGGCCACACCCATGTTATTTTATGTAATCTCTTATGCGGAAACATTGTGCTACGTATTTCCATGTTCATTATCTCCGCCATGTTTCAAAGTCTGTCTCCATTGTCGTTCGTTCTTCCATGGATTGTATGTATCCCTGCAACTGATTTTACGTAATTTTCTTTAGCGATTTACCCGTTGAAATCTCCAACCACCATGAGTATGTCATCTTTGGGCGCTTCTTCATAAATCAGAGCTAGTTATTCATAATATTCGTCCTTCTCAGTTTTATCATTATCTTCGGTAGGTGCATACCCATTTACAATAGACATATTTACCTTTGATTTGCCTTGAATTGAATCTTAAGTATGATATCCTTCCGTTTATTGGTTTAAAGCTCATAACATTTCCATTCATCTTTCTTGTTACTATGAAGCCGGTACCATTTCTTCTCCGAAGTATAGAAGCATGTATTTTTCTTTTCTGATTTTACCTTCTCCCTCCCATCTCATCCCCTGCAGCGCCACCACATCCACAGCGTTCTCTCACTAGCGTTTTTACGTTCCACGTTCCGATTATAAGTGCCCCCTTCCTTCGCTTTTTCCTCGTTCGTTGCCCCTGTGTTACGTTTCCATTAATTTATCGATATCCTTGTTCTCGCGGTTGTCAACATTGTTCTGTCTTTACTTTGCGTTCTTAGTTTTTTTTTTGGAGCATTAGTTCATTTTTGGTGCAATCCCAGATGA
This sequence comes from Podabrus alpinus, assembly GCA_932274525.1. Classification (NCBI taxonomy): domain Eukaryota; kingdom Metazoa; phylum Arthropoda; class Insecta; order Coleoptera; family Cantharidae; genus Podabrus; species Podabrus alpinus. The sequence goes on along the minus strand of OW026454.1, from coordinate 58,699,346 downwards.
AACGTTTGTCATTTACCAGGAGCTTCTTGTATCCAATTCTTGTCCTGTAACCGTTTTCTTTTCCATCTCTTGCTATTTCTCTTATTTTCATCTGTATTTCCCCTCCATCACCGTCATGTCACTCTCCATATAATGTGACCTGGTCTATGAAAAGGGGGCTTAGGTGTCAAAGAATCATTTTCCACTTTTTTGCCGATTCGGGTAGAGTTTAAGACGCTCTTTCACATGGTGAAATCCAGAAAGTTTTTGCAAAGAAACAATTGTATCTCGTATTCTCGATCATTTTTCGTGCTATAATTGTTTGGCATTTGTTATTACAACAATCTTTTGAGAGAAATTAGGTTACCAGCTCCTCTTCCGCTTCATTGACAGCAGATACATCCATCCTAACGAAACTTTGTTCCATATCATCTTCTGCCTGAGACAAATGTAGTTCATCATCATCGCCGAGTTTTTTACCTTGAACAGCTGTTTTCTCGATAACTTGTTTTTGCACGTAAGCCCCCTTTTCATAGAACAGGTCATATATACACTTGTACTCCTTAATTTGTATTTGGCCTCCATTATCAACCTTTTATCATTCCATTCCTTCATTCGTACCAATAGTGGTTGCTTGCCTTCATGATTTCCGATCATGAATGCGTCTTTGATGTTCGCATTTATTCCCAGTTTGTTTTGAATAAGCTTCTCTACTTCTTTCGCAATAACATCGCTCTTGACTTTCATTCCCTCGATAACTTGATATTTCATGCTTTTCGCTTTTTTCTTCCAGTGCATCGATTCTCTCTAACAGTTCCTCCATTTCACTCTGCCAAACCCCCTCCTTTCGTACCATTTCCTTCTTCAGATTTTTTATGATAGGTTTTCTTTACTTCTTCTCTCATTCTTTCAGGCTGCTCGCAGTTCCTTCCCAGTTCTAAGTTGTTCTTCTTCATCTCCTGTTTAACTTCTAAGCTCATATTGATTATTAGTTTCTTAAGCTCATCCATGTTTCCTCCTTCCTTCTTTTTCTCGCTTGCAATCGTCATTTTCTGATTTCTTCCCTCTGGTGGTGGAGATCTCTTTGTTGTTTGGCTTCTCTCAAGAAGCTCTTTCTGTTCTACTTCTTCACTTCGTGTTTCTGCTTTCCCTTTTTTAGCGTATTGGTTTCTTGGTTTTTCGTTCCCCAGTATTAGCGACCAAGACTCTCTCCCAGTATACAACAAAACAAATTGGAACTTGCTTCAGCAGCGGTTCCTAGGCTTCTATACATACAACTACTTTTCTGGTGTGAAAAGTTGTTGTTATCTGGTTATTTTTGATCGCCATATAATGTACCATAACATAATCAGATAATCTGCACCAATTAAAATTTTTGCGGTTGGTAATTATCATTTACTATATAAGTAATAACAATCAAACTTTTCCATTCTATTCGAAACTTTACTTCTCTGTAATGTATGGTCCTTTTTTTGAGGTGGACCAATCCTCTCCTTTCTCTTTTATTTACAACTTAACTTCACTAACCACATCATTAAAAAATTATTTTTTCACATCAAAGTAAAATAAAAAATCAGTTTTAGACCTCTATACACACAGAGTATTTCCGACACGATTTGAAACGCTCTGTATGATTTTGAATTATGCGGACAGACAGACGGACACGGAGCCAGATCATAAGGCTTCTTGCTATACTTTGTATAGAAGCCTAATAAAAAAGTTGTTATTATCTGGTTATTTTTGGTCGCCATATAATGTAACATCACATAATCTGATAATCTGCACTAATTAAATTTTTGCGGTTGGTATTTATCAATTACTACATAAGCAGCGATGCCAACCCGTACTATAATTGTAGTACGCATACTATAATTTTACCTTCTGTGCTGTACAACAGAAGGTACAAATTACTTATAGAATGCCTACTATAATAAATTATAGTAAGGTTGGCATCGCTGTACATAAGTAATAATAAACCTAGGTAAACCTAGCACCCCCACCTTTTCAAAATTGAAAAAAAAGTAGTTAGGAATTTTCTACGAATTATGTACAATTTTGTACGCCCATTCGCGAATTTTGTACTCTAACGGTTTCGCGGTAAATCGCAAATATGTGGTGGGGGTGCTGAGTTAAGGAAAACTCAGCACCCCCCAACGAGAAAATGGATTTTTTTAAAAATTAACTACGCTATAATTTTGTACGAATTATGTACAATTTTGTACGCCCATTCGCGAATTTGGGACTCGAACGGTTTTGCGGTAAATCGCAAATATGTGGTGGGGGTGCCGAGTTAAGGAAAACTCAGCACCCCCACCACGAAAAAATGTTTTTTTTTTAAATTAACTACGCTATAATTTTGTACGAATTATGTACAATTTTGTACGCCCATTCGCGAATTTGGGAATCTAACGGTTTTGCGGTAAATCGCAAATATGTGGTGGGGGTGCTGAGTTAAGGAAAACTCAGCACCCCCACCACGAAAAAATGGATTTTTTTTTTAAATTAACAACGCTATAATTTTGTACGAATTATGTATAATTTTGTACGCCCATTCGCGAATTTGGGACTCTAACGGTTTCGCGGTAAATCGCAAATATGTGGTGGGGGTGCTGAGTTAAGGAAAACTCAGCACCCCCACCACGAAAAAATGTTTTTTTTTTAAATTAACTACGCTATAATTTTGTACGAATTATGTACAATTTTGTACGCCCATTCGCGAATTTGGGACTCTAACGGTTTCGCGGTAAATCGCAAATATGTGGTGGGGGTGCTGAGTTAAGGAAAACTCAGCACCCCCACCACGAAAAAATGGATTTTTTTAAAAATTAACTACGCTATAATTTTGTACGAATTATGTACAATTTTGTACGCCCATTCGCGAATTTGGTACTCTAACGGTTTTGCGGTAAATCGCAAATATGTGGTGGGGGTGCTGAGTTGAAAGTACAGCACCAAAATCAACTACGCTATAATTTTATTATTTTCTAATATGCTATTCACGGACTAATGGCGAAAATAAACACGGCTGATTATTAAAGACGTGGAATGAGACCGAACGTTAGCTTCTGGGTGTGATCAAAGCTCTTGAACGTGCTTTTCTTTCACGATCCAATCGCCGTGCTTTGTAGCAGGATTTTCAAAATTTTCATTATCCATTATAGAAGTTCTATCGAACTTTATCCGTTGAAGCGTTCGGTTTGGTTCGGTCGTGCTTCGACCATTTACGTGGGGCGAATTTTTTTGATCATAAACAATTATACAGAGTAAAACGAAATAAATAGATACGATACAGCGTGTTCATAATTATTCGGTTTGGTTCGGGCCGTGTGAAAGTGAAAATCCTCAACAAGGGCTGCTTCTAGGGGACGACAGACAGTTTTTCAAGAAAATTTGCCAGTAAATTGTAAGAAAAAAAAGTATGATTGCGATCTTTCTCTTTGAGGCTGTAGGCCGAACAACTTATCTTCTTGAATATCCCCATATAAATAATTGGCTATTTACAAACGCCACATGCGGGAGAATTTAAAATTAATAAAGTGACGTATTACACGTCACCTTGGTACGGTTTACACGTATGGTTGATATAATATCGGGGGGTTGGTATCCCTGTCGAAGTGCATATGCCGAAGTGACTTCGACGTTTATGGTCATAAAAATCCCGATCGATAACTAGTTAACTGAGGAAGAACCGTCACCCAATCGTAAGTAACATCATTTAGGGCCGATTTATTCATCTATTCAGTAAAGTCTCCGTTAGTTACGTGTCAGGTAAACTTATATGTCACCTGTAAGAATTTTGGGTATATTCATGCAATTTATGTATTCCGTAGTTACTTAATATTTTACTGAACACCCCGTTGTTTTTAAACGGTTAGTAGTAATTTAGTAGTAGTTAGTAATTTGTAAATTACAATTTAGTGTAAACAAGTTTGTATAGTTGTTAATAGTTTTTGTAAAAGTGTTATCAATCCTATTTAAAAATCAATCACAATGGATTTTATTGATGATATTAACCTTATACTTGACGATATTGACGACAATTTTGTAAATCGCCGTCCTTATAACAGCCAAAATCGATATCAACAATGGGATAATTTAAATCGTTGGGACGATTTGGAATTTTTTCAGAGGTTTCGTCTAACAAAAACCTCAGTATTGGAAACTTTATTACTAATAGAAGATGGACTTGCATATCAGTCAAACAGGTAAAAATTAATTTACTGTATTGCGTATTACTTCAGTGTACACACTACAATAATAATGAATTATTTTTCCAGAAACAACCCAATACCACCTCTGCAACAACTGTTATTGACCCTTAGGTTTTATGCCACTGGTGGTTTTTATGTGTCCGTGGGAGACTTTGGAAATATTCATAAAACAACTGTTCATAAAATAATACATCGAGTTACTTCTCAACTAGCCAGTTTGAGGCCAAAATTTATTTACATGCCTTCGACACAAGAAGACATAATTAAGGAGCAAAAACAATTTATGGCAATTGTTTCCTCGGTTTCCTCGCGTGATTGGCTCCATAGATTGTACACATATAAAAATTCAAAGCCCAGGTAGGTATGTTATTTGTGTAATTATAATTTAGACTACGTATTTCTTAAAAAATAACATATTTTCAGGAGGAGCAAATGCAGAAGTATTCAGAAATAGAAAAGGCTTTTTTTCATTAAATGTTCAGTGCATCTGTGATGCAAATTACAAAATTCGAGATATTGTAGCTCGGTGGCCAGGTTCTTCTCATGATGCCAATATTTTTGATAATTCAAATATCAAGCAAAGATTTGAAGGGAATCAATTTGGAAATGGTATTTTATTAGGTGACAGTGCTTACGCCTTAAGTCGATATATGATGACACCTATTGCTAACCCACAAAATGATGCAGAAAACTTATTCAATGAAGCTCAAATTAGAACTAGAGGTCCGGTGGAAAGGACATTCGGAATTTGGAAGCGGCGTTTTCCTTGTCTATCGATGGGAATGAGGTGTAAGATACCGATGGTGCAAAATGTAATAGTAGCTACAGCAGTGTTACATAATATTGCAAGAAACAATAGAATTGAGGAAGCACGGTTTGAAAATGAGCATAACGAAGAGCTTTTTGAAAACGAGACTATATAGAAGAATTACAGGAAGTCTTTCAAGAAAATAATAATTTTCATCGTGCCGAATTTTTAAATTATTTTAGAAACTTATAAGGATACATGAATAAATTAATGTTTTAAAAGCTTTATTTTAAATTTTTTCAAGTTTGTACATATTTTGTATTTTTTAATTGGAACAGCTTCATTTCTTGTTCATGTAATTCAGTTGCCATTTTGATTCTTAGCTGGCTTTCGAATTCTTTTCTGGCATCGTCTTTCTTCAGCAATTCTACTCGCAGCGATATTTCTGCCAACTGCTGTTCGGCAACCTTCTTTTGAATAGTTAGCAAGTCTTCACGACTCTTGGCCATGGATGAATATTTATTTCCAACATTGTTTAGTTGATTATATAGTAATTAGTTAACTATATGATTACCAATCTAACCGGATTATCCTTTAATCATTATGTTCCTAATTCCAACAAAAACACGTTGTTTCGAAAAACTGTTTATTTACATGCATCAACTGCTAATTTGAGGTTAGGATCTTCTCTGTAACGACTTATAATTTGTAAAAACTGATCTGTAAATTTATCTGTTCGGTAACCTCAATTTACTGACAGGTTGCCACTACTGGAAGGTGAATAAACGTTTACCGATAACAATCTTATCGGTAGCGCTACTGAACACTTTACTGAGAGGTGAATAAATCGGCCCTTAGTCTGTAATATTTATTTATTTGTCTGAGTATTTATTATTTCTGATTATTTGTCAATTATTTATCTGATTCCTTGTTATAGTAAAAAAATACTAATTTAATTCAAAACAAGGTGGAACTCGCTTTAGCGGCAGTTCTTAGGCTTCTATACAGCTACCTTTCTGGTGTGGAAAGTTGTTATTATCTGGTTAGTTTTGATCGCCATATAATGTAACATCACATAATCAGATAATCTGCACCAATTAAATTTTTTGCGGTTGGTAATTATCATTTACTATATAAGTAATAACAATCAAACTTTTCCATTCTATTCGAAACTTTACTTCTCTGTAATGTTTGGTCCTTTTTTGAGGTGGACCAATCCTCTCCTTTCTCTTTTATTTACAACTTAACTTCACTAACCACATCATTAAAAAATTATTTTTTCACATCAAAGTAAAATAAAATACAACTACTTTTCTGGTAGTTGTGGTAGTGTACTTTTCTGGTAGTGTAAAACTACCGTTATGAACGTCGACATTTGGTTCTACAACGTTACCTACTTCAAGAACAGCTGCGTTTTTACTTCGTGGATTTTGTCGGCGAATTGCATGACTACGTGAACGATGTAATATTTGCGAAGTGGTCATGTTGGCAATTTGCTTTCGCTTTCGAAATTCGCGTAATTTCCGGTCCATTTTTGAGGTGGATCCATCCTCTTCCTTCTCTTTTATTTACAACTTAACTTCACTATCCACATCAAGCCACTGCTGTGGTTAAAATAAAATAATAAATAATTAGTGCAGATTATCTGATTATGTGATGTTACATTATATGGCGACCAAAAATAACCAGATAATAACAACTTTCCACACCAGAAAGGTAGCTGTATAGAAGCCTAAGAACTGCCGCTAAAGCGAGTTCCACCTTGTTTTCGCTTGTTTATGTACATTTTTCTTTATTACAGTCTTGAAAATGACCCCGATAGAGGGTCGCAACTAGTCGATTCAAAACGTAGTCTTTCTTTAACACGTCCCCTGATATCCAATATACTAGTAAATCATATCCTTGGAACAATAGCTTATCTTCACTTTATTCTGGCCGTTAATCCCTGCGGCAGTTAGACCAGTAAGCCACGTATCAAAGAATAATTGGATCAACGGACAATCGTATCATGGTATAATCGTATCAACGGATCATCGTATCAACGGATCATCGTATCATCGTATCAACGGATCATCGTATCATCGTATCATCGTATCATCGTATCATCGTATCATCGTATCATCGTATCAACGGATCATCGTATCAACGGATCATCATATCAACGGATCATCGTATCAACGGATCATCGTATCAACGAACCATCGTATCATCGTATCATCGTATCAACGTATCATCAGATCAATTTGCTTATATAGGACATCGCCCTATGAGTATAGTAGATGTAACAGTTTGGCTAATTTTTCGCGCGTTAAGTAAAAGTAAATTATTAACAATGGCATTAATCGAAAACAAATCTGCTTTCAAAACTGTAAAGAATGTGCAATTTGGCATTTTTAGTCTGGAAGATATTCGTAGCATGTCTGTCGTCCCAGAAGGTATAAATCATGTAGAAATTATGGAAGGAAGTCTTCCAAAAGTGGGCGGCCTGATGGATCCGAGGATGGGAGCGTTTGACAGCACTTTACCATGTCAAACATGCGAAGGCGACCGGGACACTTGCCCCGGTCACTTTGGTCACATCGAATTGGCCAAACCGATCTTTCACGTTGGCATGATTAAAGATGTCATGAAAGTTTTACGCTGCGTCTGCTTTAATTGCAGTAAATTGTTGGTGAACCCAAAAAAACAAAACCACTTCGAACACGCTCAGAAGATAACTGCAGACGATTCCAAGAAACGCCTAGAACTAGTGTGCGGTTTGTGCAAAGAACAAACAATATGTCACGCGGATGGTGGATGTGGAAATCATCAGCTTATAATTAGAAAATCGGGTCTCGATTTGACGGCCGAATGGAAGGAATCCGACGGAAAGGTTCCACAAGAAAAAAAGTATTTGTTGGCGGAAGAAGTGCTGCATATCTTTAGACAAATTAGCGACGAAGATTGCAGCGCCCTGGGAATGGATCCGAAATACTCACGACCTGAGTGGATAATCGTAACGGTTTTACCGGTTGTTCCTCCTTCCGCGAGACCCGCAGCTTTCATGGGCGATTCGCCGAAGAAACGTCAAGACGAGTTGACAAATAAATTGGCCCTAATCATAAATATACCTTGTATAGAAGCCTAAAAGTAGCGCACTGGCTACCCAGTTCTTAGACCTCTATACACACAGAGTATTTCCAACACGATTTGAAACGCTCTGTATGATTTTGAATTATGCGGACAGACAGACGGACAGACAGACACGGAGCTAGATCATAAGGCTTCTTGTTATACTTTGTATAGAAGCCTAAAACTCTGCATTTCCTTTTCTTTTCTGACGCGGGCGTTTTTTATGGTTTCTCACTGCTGCAAAATTTTGTTGTTTTTATTTTTCTTCTGTAGTTTTCACTTATGTTATAGTTTCTCGCCACTTCAAAAATTCCAAAAGCCACCCGCCCGATGTGCCACCCATCCAGTTCCCGACTGAAAACGCCAATCCGACCCTACGTCTTGGAAGTTGTCGCTTAAGCGCGTTAAGCCTCATTTTCGGTATCAGTTATCTCGATTCCCCTTTCGCTATTCTGTTCAAAAACTCAAATTAGTAATCGCAGGAGTATTACCACCTAACGCTAACTTAATACCAACTTTAACTTTATTTGCCCCTATAATTTTAACAATGTAATCGTTTCTCCTCAGTGTGATGTTCAGTTTCCATATGCACCTCCGAAGGTTTATCAGTTCTCCGTCTCCAAAAATCTCGTAATATTGCATCAATGATATTACCAACGCTTTGTCCAATCTTCAGAACCTCAATGCCTCCAAATATTGCCTCAACTATTCTTCTCTTTCGCTACAAATTCGTGAAACTACACCTCTATTGCATTCAATGCGCACGGGACCGTACTCGCTCGCTCGTTCGTCTCTTTTTTGTATTAAAATTTCTTGTGTAAGTAAATTTACTTTGAAAATACGAGTTAAAATAAGATAGAAGACCCAGTGATCGTCACTGGTCCAGTATTCATGTCTGTAGTGGTCCTAGAATTAGTCTACGAGATATAGAAGTTCCGAGTAACATAAACTAATCGCCTAGGGAGTGCAGTTGTTAAAGCACGTGTATGCACAGTTAATACGCTTGGGTTCGAATCCAACTTGCGGCACATATTTTTTAGCATACCATCTTCCTAAATGTCATTCATTTTGAAAATGGTTAATTTGTATAATCAATACTTAATGCCAGTTCCATTGACCGATGACCACTGGTCATCAATATTTTTGATATAACGAATACTGGTATTCAGATTATCTATATTCGGTTATGAACGTCTTGCGACATTTTCCCGATACCTCCCTGTCTCTGCTCGTTGCGTGTTGAAAATGTGTGACGAGCACAGAGGACCTACAGCTTAACGTGGATTCCGAACCACGGGAATAGACGATTTTTACACCGCCTACTCCATCAGGGAAGTTTTTTAGCCATAAATAATGTTATCTGGGGCCAGCAGATAGACATTTGGTGAACGAAAATTTCTTCTATAGATAGCACCTCACAGGATTTGAACCCGTGAATATTGGCTTGAAAGAGAACACGCTAGCATTTCAGCCATTCGCTCACCTTCAGATATTCAGGTATTCAGATTAGCTTTCAATTAAAATATTACCTATTAAAAAAACTCATTTAAATTGCTTATTAAAGAATATATTCTAAAGACACTTTGTAACGGAAAATGGAAATATTTCGGCAAAATATAATATTTTATAACTGAATTTATGTAGCATTAGCCCTAAGGGGGTGTATGACACCATACTTATTTTCATCCTAAATTGTATCCAATTCTACGCAGAACGCAGTGAGTACTAAGAAATTTGGAAAATAGGGTCATTCCATCTCAAATCAACTGAAGAATTTACTCGAGCCCCACCAAATTTAACGAATCTTAAACTTAAAATTATAAATACAAATTTAAGGATTTGTCCAAAACCCAAAGACCATCTTAATTTTTTTGGCTTCAACAAAAACATTGGGAACTTGATTGCTGATATGTTATGTGTGGTGACCCCTTGTTAGTTGCCTCATATATTTTCTGAACAATTTCCCACTTTTTTTTCGCAATGTAATAAATTAATTAAAATTATACTTGAGAAGTAGGTTATTTTTCACCTAAAAATTATTAAAAGTAATACAAAATTAACCTCTAATTGGCAAATTGCCATAAAAATGTAATTACTCTTACAATATTTAAATGTAATTTTACATAGGAAATTTACCTATAAAATAGGAGGTAAAATAAGTGGTGGAAATAGGGTTAGCTCACTTAATTTTTTATTAAGCAAAATCAATGTTATCATTTTATTGATCTATATAGTAATTTTTTTCCATTGATAGCAATAATAACACATAGACACATAAAATTTAAATAATAATTTATTAAAGATTAATCCATTATTTTAATTAATTATTAAATTGTTTAAAAAAATTAGGTGGAAATTAGGATAGCTCAGCTTAATAATTTTTTTGAAATTTAGGTTTTTTTAATGTTCAATATTTGGTATGCCCACCTTGCTGTTGTATGACACTAAATAGACGATCAGGCATTTATGTTATTAAATTTTTTAGTATCTCTGGGGATAATTCACGCCACACTTCTCGGATTCTCTTCTTCAATTCCTCTGTTGAAGTAAATAAAATCCCGTACAGACTAGCGAGCAAAACTGCGAACTTTTCGGCGAACTGCGCAGAGTGTGTATATTTAAGTATCTTTTGCTTCTTCTCAAAAAAATTATATAAAAGTTGCGTACAATAATTCCTCGAGCCATTCATGTCAGTATTTCGACGAAGCTTCAAAGAGTAGAAGCGTAGTTCGTGCGATTTTGGCACTTATTGCTTTTCATCAAAATAATGCGCGCGCATATAATTACATTCTATTAGGCTTACAATCTATTTTTATGATTTTTTACTTTAATAATGTTTTTTTTCTTATTCTTGAAGACACATAAAAATTTAATAACACATAATGATTTTACATATTATTATTTTTTATAGACACTTATTTATTTAGTGACAGGTGAATTTTATCTCTCCAATTAATAAAATGGTTCTAAATAAAATTTGTTTTGAATGTGTGAAAGAATGCATTTTAACAAGCATTTGATGGCATTAACCGAATTTTGATCACTAATATATACCATGTTTTTTTATGTAGTCATATAATGACTATATGAAATAAATATTGAAATGGCGATAAAAGAGCGCATTTATTTATAATAATTTATTATAAAAAAACATCGTAATTTTTCTTAATAATATTTAGATAACTATATTTACTTGAAGTACATAGTATATATTTATGTATGTTCCGAAGTCAGACCTCGTACCATCTACATCAACTGTCTGTGGTATTTACTTTCATCGTGTAGTGCGATGTAGTTAAACTGATTTTTTGTTTTTAAATTAGAAGTTACATAAAATGTACCCAAAATGTTGATTGCCTATAATTTTTAACGGAAACGATCACATTATCAAATATTTTAAACTTATTTTCAAACAATTTAAAAAATATTTTAATGTAGTTAATTTAAAAGGTTGGTCACTTACCAATCATTGCATTGGAAGACAAGGCGCGGCGAAATTACAATTAATAATTTCATACGAAATACATCCCATGGACAGAAAAACAAATTTGGGGTCTAATGAAATTCGATCTAGTTTTAGCAATTTCAAATTTATCAAAATTGGTCACCCAATATGCGGGAGTTCCCCGAAGAAAAAAAACTGTATCTATTTAATTTGAATAATATGTGAATGTGCTCTCATTGACAAGACAGCATAGATTTATCAATCAATCCATCAAATAAATAAATTTAAAATACGCAAAAATATGTGATCAAAATCTCTACATTTTGAAAAAAAATTTAATTCAACACTTGACGGTGTTCATTGTAAAGATAGCAGTTTATTTGCTAGATAAAGCTAGATAAAAAAAATTGAATCCTCTAAAGGAAGGAGCATAACTTCTAAACAAAATTGAATACGTAAAAATATTAAGGACCAAAAATTATCCCTAGGAAATTTTCTATATTTTTGGTTTTATGAATTTTTCTTTCAAATTCATGGTGGATATAGAACTGCAATAAAAAGGTACCAGATGTTTCAAAATTTTTTCCCCAAACTTTTCAGGCGTATATTCTACTCATAAAAAGAAGATAAAAAGTTGCTGATAAATCCGTAATTTGCAAAATATAGGCATTTAAAAAGTATTTTTCTGCTTATTTTGGCAAAACACTATAATTAAAATATATGAAATATTTCCTTGATTTGAAATCAATATATAATTATTAAAATTTACTCTTGTTCGGAAAGTCATGTCGTTGACCACATCAGATTTGTTGTATTTGATGCCAAATGACATTTAAATTAAAAGTGACAACCTATTTTCTAACATCAGCAATGCAAAAATTGGCCTCTTGGCGGGCCACCCTATGTCTTGCACGATCCCAAAACCCATTTATAAAATGTTATATTAAGCATAAAAAAAGTAATAAAAGTATGAAACATTACACTTTTGAAAGGATATTTAAAAATTACTAATAAAGTGTCAGAAGTAATCGAATAGATTTTTCTACCGAGAAGAAAATTGTCCCTTGTCAAATTTTATTATTACCTAGTCTTACACATTTTCAACCTGTTTTCTAAAATGTTTAAAAATTAATAAAAAGCTTTTATATAATATGAGGTGTTAAATTTTTAATCAGAATTTTAAATCTTTAAGGTAAGCTTACATAATATTGTAATTGTTTTAAGTGTAGTCAAATTATTAATAACTTATTGTTTATCTTTTAGCATCCATATACCTATCGAGAAATGTTCGAGTCTATAGCAAAATCTTTAAAAAGCTCTTTAGAAGCAATCGAAATATTTGAGTGCACCATCAATTACTAAGGTATTTGTAATTGAATTTATCTTTTTAAAGTCTCTTAAAATCTTAACTTGATGTCGAAGTAAAAGTTTCACTGAAATTTTGTTATTTGAACCTGTCATTAACTTACTATATTCAAATAACACTTGCAAAGTATTACCTAATACTAATAATTAAAAGTGGATTTACTAATAGCTAAACTCTTTGCAAAGCAACGGTTCTCGTGGTTTGGAACCTACATTACATCGAACAAGTCAAAATTGGTACCACACTGAAGGTTAGGCCGCACGGGCAAATAACAAAAAGTGAAAATTGAGTTCTTCCAAAGAAACAGTTCAATAAACAGAAATAACAAATTCCACAGCCCCAAAAGAGAATATTATCCAATTCCAATTTGATTGCATTCCCTCACACCCAAAAATCAGTCATAGTCATCACTTAGCTGAGGAAGAAATTTATTTTTAATATAGTTGTTTATTTATATATAAATTACAAACCGCAACATACATTTGCATAAACTAAATACAAAACAACATAATGCAACATAGTAGCAATGAACAAAGTCACAAATTTGTGATTTGCCTATCAGAAACGCCCCTACAATGTTGAGCAAAATAGATACGATAAAAAAACCGAATGTAAACAATTTTTAAAAACCATTCCAATTATAAGCATTTTTTGTTTCTAAACAGATGAATGAGATCAAAAAATTGAAGGAAAAAGTCTGAGCAGTCATTTGCAGTTTTTAAAATCTGGACCAGAAGTGCAAGTAGTTGTAATTTGTAATACAAAACAGAAGATAATAATAATTTCCCAAAGTATTCTTCGAATATGACAAAAACTCAGCTTTGCTAGGAGTTTTCTAGAATAAAAACTGATCTCTTGCTGTAGTCCAGGACCTGGACCTGGATCTGTAAGAAAAGTTGAGCACAGAGAATTTTTTTAGAAATACTTTAGTAAGTATTTTTCACTTGGGTGGACATCCGGTACCCGGTACATTTTTCCGTTATGGCGTCATCAAATATGACGGAAGTTCCATCAGTTTTTATCATTTCATCATCATTTCAATTATGCATTTCTCTGTTAATACTTGACCGATTTTCATTAAACTTGAATCAGTATATTCATATATTGTATTGTTTATTATTTATAAGGTGAGCAGCAATGCTTGTGTATGAAATGGTCTCGTTGATGGTTTTCTATGTGTATGTAGAATTCGATGAGTTCTTCCTACGTAACTCCGTTGTAGTTATGCAATAAAATATACTGATTTAATTGAAATGGTTTAATTTAGTTTTGGTAATATTGCCGAAATGTTGATATAAAATTGGCTGATAATTATTAATGCAGAATAATTATTGTTTGAAATTGTATAATGAATTAGGAAGCAACGGACGACTTTTTTGTAAAATATATTGAAACATTGAGTTCACTTTTTCCTATAAGCTTTGGATTTGCTGTTTGGAAAACTCATGGTGGATGTTCAAACATTCGACAAGAGCAATAGGATCTGTTATTTTCTTAAATAGATTGGATATCATTAGCCGCTCATAATGTATTATGTCTCATTCTGATGCAAACTCTTTTTATTTAGTACGCCCTAAACAATAGGGAAGATGCATAAATTTTTTTTATAGCGTAGTTGGATCAAAAATAACTAAATATACTAATTAATGCTATTTAATTTATTTATTTTCGTTTTGATAATAATTTAAAACATATTTAAAAATCCGTCAATTTGAATAAATTGAAGGAAACGACCGCGCAAGTTGCCATTTGCTTGTGACGTCACAAGGCAGAATTTCACATTCATTTATATTATTGTTCTGTGGTTTTGTGCTTTGAAAGTTGAAGTTTGTTAGTGTTAAAAGCTGTTATTTATCATAATTAAATCAATTAAAAACAAAAAGTTAAAAAAGTACTCTACACGAGTAGAGTAAACAAGAAAGCGAGGTTATTGTTATTGTGCCGGTGACTTAAACCAAACGCGTTGCGTTTAAGGTCACATGATTTATTTTAAATTATCATTGAATTTTAAAATGGATTATTTATAACAAAATACAACAAATAGAAGTTATTTTTGCTGATTTGATATTTAATATATAGGATAATCGGAAAATACTGTTTTAACTAAATTTTTTTATTCATGCATGTTCCCCATTGAGCTCTTTTGAGAACGATTAATGGTTTGCTTCAATATCATATCCACTGCGACTACTGTGAATTTATGGTCATGCCATACTCGTCATTTCTTCCAAATATAAACAAGACGATTGCTGATAGTTGACACGATTAAACACGGAAAATACTACCTGAAGTTTCTGTGCAGTACCTAAATGTAGCTCACAGGGAGCTTATCTATCGGAACGGATCAAATTTCTAAGAAGTTGAAACAGTTTTATAAAATTATCGTAATCCAAAATTTATTCCTTCTACGGTCAATAAATTTTGCAAAATCTGTGACAAGCTATTATACGCTGGCATCCATATAAACATAATAAGCTCTTTTTCCCCATGCCAAATAAATACTCTGTTGGATTCGAAGTACACATTCAAATTCAATTCCAATGGAAGGATCTATCAGAAATGACTTTTTGCAGCAATCTGAACATGGTTTTTCTAAACCTAAGCATCCCTTTTTTCCTCTCCATTTAATCCAAACACTCAATAAACGTTAATGCTCCCACAACAAGTACAATATTTTGAACTGTTCTGAATTGTTTAGCTGAACTTCACATGCAATAGCGTTCACACCTTCGTCACAGTTTACTGGTAGGTAGTTTTGGTGCAGCTGGTCGAGAATACTTTTGAAATTCAATAATACTGTGTAAACCAATCGCATGCTGAGTTACTCGATTTGGAATCATTAGTACAAATCTAACTTGTTTCTCTTGTATATATACATTGCCATGTAATCCTGTAAACTTGTAAATTGTTATTCACAAAATTACGGTGGCACTCATTAAAATGCGCCAGCTAGCTCAAGAGATCTTTCAGGGTCAAGAGGCGAGTTCCTATACTCAATTGCAACGCTCATGTGTCTACTTACTTAAAATCTTTCTTATAAAGATTAATTGATGAAAAGAGATTACCCAGAATTGTATCTGTTTTCCTCCCTGATCTTTACTGCAAAAATTGAAATTCAAACTCATTCGATACCAATGAAAAATAATTGTATTTATTAAACATAAATAAAATGGAAACAAATGTTGATTGTAATCATAATAAAACAAATCAAATTTTACAAAATTATTCTTATTTCTACCCCAATGTTTTTACTTGCGCAACCGAATTATCGTACCCGACTCGTCTATACGCGAATAAAGTTAAAACGCACAAAAAAAACAATCCTTACCAGAGAATCTTACGTCCTTTTCGCACTTTTCTCTCTCTCGTATTATTGCACGCGTTGTGTTGGTTGGTGTTGGTGTCGCCGTAGATGGAAAAAAAAACAGCTCCCGAGTTCGATTGGATCGGATCAACCAAGGAAAACCATTAAATAATTTCCCTTCTTGAACCAGACAACTAATCATAGGTGAGTATTTGAATATTTCCAGCATAAATTAGTTATTTTCTTAATTTTCTTCCAAAAATGTACCATTAATTCCCATTGATTCCAAAATTTTCTACACCAATTAAATTTCTATTCCAATTCTCAATTAGAAAAATATTGACAACCATCGACTTATTCAAATTAATTATTGCAAAAATTTCAGCTTATTCAATTCTTCAATTCTTTTTACCAATTCACTAATTATATCAATAATATTACTAATTAACTCAACTTTGTCTCATGAACGTTCTTCAAATTTTTCAAATATGTCGTCCCTTTGGTAGACGAAACTCCACTCTCCAAAAACGTCCTTTTCCTTCCATCCACCAAACAAGACTTTCATACGTCGTCCCTATCTCGTGGACGGAACGAGACTCAAAACACTTCTTTCCTATCTCGTGGACGGAACGAGACTGTCTTCTTCCAACCTTTACACCAATTTTATCACTCGCGCATGCATTCCGCGAACCGTCACTTATATTCCAATTTAAATCCTATATTTACAGACTAGAATAAATAATTTAATTTGCTTCTAAATTCTTTACATCATAATAACCAAAATTTGTCTCTTACAATTCTTTTTTTATTTTTCAGGGTCTTGGTAGCGAATACATCTATGGTTTTCTGAAGCAAAGCAGCGTTAAATTTCCAGATCAGGGAGAATTCAGATACAACTATTTTCTACCTATTACGGTCTGATTAAATAAAAGGACTTTATGAGTGTTCCAACTTTGTACAAATGACCCAAAAATCATCCCTTATACTGAGCAAACCATGACAACAAAACCCCCCAAAAGATCCACAAAAGATGTGATGATAAAAGAATCAGATTTTTGTGGCATCTTTTAAAGAATTACCACAAATTTTCAAAAAATAATTGAGTTGAAATCATTCAAAATCAAAATAAAATAAACTATTGAAAACTGCATAAAAAAATTTTCCACCCCCCTTATGTCTAATAGAATTTTTAAATTAATTATTTTATATCCCCATTCAATTAACTATTTACAAATTATTTCTATTTACAAAAATTCTTTATTGTCTAAATGGTGAGATCTTAATCTTATTTACAGTAATCTACCAAAATAATTGTGGAATTTCATTTCAAAAAAAAAACTTTCATTAAATAATAAAACTTCAGACGACATCATTTTCTTTCAACGTTTTAAATTAATTTGATATTCAATAAACTCTAATCTCTGGTTCAATGACTTATCACCTTGTGTTTATTTACCAAATATTTGCATTCTACTAAATTATTAATTCCAATTTCACATTACAATCTGCTTTTACTCTGATGACTTTATAAATTTTTAAATCTTATTTAAGAAAACTTCTTAATCTTGTGGTATTTTAAATGACTGTAATTTATTCCAACAATAGTATTTTCAAATTCAATTTTTCAAATCATTTTTCAATTAACTTCAATTAGCAATTCTTTATTTTGTTTATGATACTTTTTAATTGGTGATAATTATTCATAGAAATCTTTTCAGCAAATTCTCAACTTTACATTAGATAAATAAGACAATAATAACCCCCCACCCCCTTATTTAATAATCATTTCAATACTTAAATTTTTCCCCTTAATTTCATTTAATTCATTAACATTACTAATTAAATTTTTATCTTTCAATTATCATTATCAATATCATCTTTTCCATTTAACTTTCATTTTCCCAATTAACATTTTCTCAATCTCGTCTCTTACCTAATTAAATTCATTAAACTTTACTAAAAAAAAACTTTTATCATGTGATTCATCTCAAAAATATTTTAATCTACTATTATTAAAATTAATATTGTATCATCACCCATATTCTATTTACCAATTAAATTATCAATGATTGTTGTTTTTCATCATCACCCTCCAGCCTCCCAATGTTTAAATCATTTGCCAGTAATATCATAATTAAATTTGAAATCTTATAATTGCTTTTCAGTCATACAGTCTCGTACATAATAATTTCCAAATCAGAGTCGAAGTTTGAATAGTTTTGTGAAATTTATTAACATTACTAATTTACCATTTTCATTGCAAATTTTTGTTATCAATTTATCGTCTTGAATCTTATTATTTTAATGAATCCGAATTTTAGTGGTTATTTTATTTTAAACGTATCCGTTTGAAGAAGCTCCATTTGATAAAGTAATTATTAGTTTTCATTACAATTAACGTCTTTTCCACTAATTTATTTATTTGAAAATTCAAACTTTCATTTCGGATTTTTATATTTGGCAAAATTTTACCTTTCGTATTAGTAAAATTAATTCTTCCTAATAAAAGATTGTTAATTAATATTTTGCGTATTTTTAAATTTTTCTGTGTGATCGAGATTGACTTTTTATGTTTTAATTTTCTGTTGACTTTGATTGTCTTAATATTATCGTCTTTTAAATTTTTATGTGTTGTTCGTTTATCTTTTTCATTCGATTTACAAATTTGAAAATTTTTAATTTTGCATTTTAATTTCGCTTTTAACTTTTTTATTTTAAAATTTTTCCGGTTAAGACTTTTCCTTGTTAGAATTACATACGACCTACGTTTGATATTTATTACGTAATTGTTTGTTAAATTGAATTTTACCAATTCAACATGATCATTTATTTTAATGTCATTATTGTTTGCTATTTTATTTATGCTTTCAACCTGATCATTTGTTAAATTAGTTTTTACAGATTTAACGCGATTATATGTCTCTTGTACTTGTACATCGTTATCATTAGTAGTTAAATTAACGTGATCGTTTATTTGTGATGCAATATTTTCATTATTAATTTTGTTTTCCAAAGTTTCTTCGTGAAAATCTAACTTTTTATCTATTGCTTCTAAATGATTATTCGTTTGTAATTCTGTCTCGGAGTTGTTAGTTATTAAATTGACATGACTACTTGTTTGTAATTCAACACTTTCCCGGTTTATTCGATTTTCTACCTTGTCCCTATCTGAATTTATTGCTTCAATTATTTTTTTTACATTTTTTAACATTTCGTATAGCATGATGACCCTCTCTATGGTATTTAATTTATCTGAATCTACTATTTCTAAATCTTTTTTAAGTTTTTCCCACCTTTTTGTCATTTCATCCCACCAGAGAACCTTTTTCTTATCTGAATTTTCCACTTTGTTTATGAGACTATCTATTGCTTCTATCCACTTTTCCTCATCCGATTGAGAAAAATTTTTATCATTTTGTGTCTTGTCCATTTTTAAATAAGAAAAAGAAAAAATAATTTTATGTTTTAACAAATGAATTAAATTAAGTTGAATTGAATCTGCCCAAATGTTAATTGATATCTCTATCACCAAAACCAAATTTTTCTTTATCATTCATAACTTTTAATTCTAAAGCAAGTTTAAATTTTATCTTTATCTATTCAAAGCAAATTTTTAATTCTCAAAACAAATTTTCAATTTTTATCCATTATCTTTGAAACCAAACTTTTAATTTTCAAAGCAAATTTTGTGACTTATCAACTTTTATTTTAATCAAATTTAACTTTTTAAATATGATTCTTTTCAATTCAAATGTCTAAACTTTAATTTTATTAATTTAACCAGAATAATTTTTATTTTCAAAATTGTATTTCCCCTCTAATTCAATTGAACAGACACAGTAGCAATTGAGATAGCCAAAGCCCTACGTTTGGTTAAGCCAATTTAAGTTTTTGCTCCTACTAAATAAAATTATTGCAATTAAAAAAACTTTACAGTAGCTATTTTTGCTCTCTTATCTAAACAGTAGCAATTACAGAAGCCCCACATTTTGGCGCCAAATTAAGTTATTGCTCCCACTTTTGTCAAATAAAAATTTTGCAATCTTAAAAATTTTATAGTAGCTATTTCCCCGATCTTATCTAAACAGTAGCAGTAGCAAAGCAAGCCCCACGTTGGTTACCAATTTAAGTTGCCATGTAATCCTGTAAACTTGTAAATTGTTATTCACAAAATTACGGTGGCACTCATTAAAATGCGCCAGCTAGCTCAAGAGATCTTTCAGGGTCAAGAGGCGAGTTCCTATACTCAATTGCAACGCTCATGTGTCTACTTAAAATCTTTCTTATAAAGATTAATTGATGAAAAGAGATTACCCAGAATTGTATCTGTTTTCCTCCCTGATCTTTACTGCAAAAATTGAAATTCAAACTCATTCGATACCAATGAAAAATAATTGTATTTATTAAACATAAATAAAATGGAAACAAATGTTGATTGTAATCATAATAAAACAAATCAAATTTTACAAAATTATTCTTATTTCTACCCCAATGTTTTTACTTGCGCAACCGAATTATCGTACCCGACTCGTCTATACGCGAATAAAGTTAAAACGCACAAAAAAAACAATCCTTACCAGAGAATCTTACGTCCTTTTCGCACTTTTCTCTCTCTCGTATTATTGCACGCGTTGTGTTGGTTGGTGTTGGTGTCGCCGTAGATGGAAAAAAAACAGCTCCCGAGTTCGATTGGATCGGATCAACCAAGGAAAACCATTAAATAATTTCCCTTCTTGAACCAGACAACTAATCATAGGTGAGTATTTGAATATTTCCAGCATAAATTAGTTATTTTCTTAATTTTCTTCCAAAAATGTACCATTAATTCCCATTGATTCCAAAATTTTCTACACCAATTAAATTTCTATTCCAATTCTCAATTAGAAAAATATTGACAACCATCGACTTATTCAAATTAATTATTGCAAAAATTTCAGCTTATTCAATTCTTCAATTCTTTTTACCAATTCACTAATTATATCAATAATATTACTAATTAACTCAACTTTGTCTCATGAACGTTCTTCAAATTTTTCAAATATGTCGTCCCTTTGGTAGACGAAACTCCACTCTCCAAAAACGTCCTTTTCCTTCCATCCACCAAACAAGACTTTCATACGTCGTCCCTATCTCGTGGACGGAACGAGACTCAAAACACTTCTTTCCTATCTCGTGGACGGAACGAGACTGTCTTCTTCCAACCTTTACACCAATTTTATCACTCGCGCATGCATTCCGCGAACCGTCACTTATATTCCAATTTAAATCCTATATTTACAGACTAGAATAAATAATTTAATTTGCTTCTAAATTCTTTACATCATAATAACCAAAATTTGTCTCTTACAATTCTTTTTTTATTTTTCAGGGTCTTGGTAGCGAATACATCTATGGTTTTCTGAAGCAAAGCAGCGTTAAATTTCCAGATCAGGGAGAATTCAGATACAACTATTTTCTACCTATTACGGTCTGATTAAATAAAAGGACTTTATGAGTGTTCCAACTTTGTACAAATGACCCAAAAATCATCCCTTATACTGAGCAAACCATGACAACATATTACATAGGTACTCATTTGAACAAAGTACATCGGTATTGGTTGGTATTTTTATACTGCTTCTTCTCATACTTATTCATCGTAAATAAATCTAAGAAAATTCATAATAACTTGAGACATCTGGACGTTGGTTTGAAATGAAGTTGCAACTTTTGGCATGGAAGAAGTTCTTGAATTGCTTTCATGCCTCCTGTGATACCAGCCTTATATAAGCATGGTTTAATTGGAATGCCTATTAGATTGATTTAAAAATGTACACATAAAGTATCATGAGATCCTCCCATACTATCAGATAAGGTACATTCCTTATGGGCAAACTTGTCGAATGTGTCAATAGTAATGAATCACCTTTGAAATAACTGGGAATCCAACTTTATTAAATGACCGTATAATAGCATATCTTATTATAAAAGGCCAAGTCTTTCTTTCTGTCTGTCCCACGGAAATACCCGAAGCAAACCGAACCGAACCGAACGCATAACGTATCATCGGATCAACGTATCATCGGATCAACGTATCAACGTATCATCGTATCATCGGATCAACGTATCATCGTATCATTTTGTCTATATAGGACAGCTATTTCCAAAAAAGCATTATGTGAACTTCCATAATGGATAATGAAAATTTTGAAAATCCTGCTGCAAAGCGACGGCGATTGAATCGTGAGAGAAAAGCACGTACAAGAGCTAATAACACAGAAGAACAGCTTCGATCACAGCGACAAGCTGACGCTCGGTTTCATGCGATACGTCGACAACGTGAAACTTTGGAACAAACTCAAGCGCGGCAAGCTGCTGACGCTCGGTCCCATGCGATACATCGACAGAAAGAAAATCGATACCAAAGTCAAGCAATTCAACTCCAAATAAGAGCATTGAGATTTGATGAATCTCACGTTACTCGACACGATTGTGGAGAAATGAATTCCATCTGTCAGTTCTGCGGCTCCAAGAATTTCGCCAAGGAGCGTCCAGTTGATAAACAATTTAACAACTGCTGTCATAAAGGAAAAGTGAAGATTCCGCAACCGCTCGATCAACATGGGAATCTATTGTTATATCCCGAATTTCTTCGCTCTATGCTTTCAGATTCAGATAATCCTTACTACAAGAACTTTCGTCAGCACATCCACTCTTACAATTCCTCGGTTTCTTTCGCTTCAATGGGAGCAGAGATTGTTTCAATGCCGGGTAACGGACCATACGTTTTCAAAATTCATGGACAGACGTACCACAGAACCACAAACCTGTATCCACCTGAAGGACAAACAACAAAGTTTGAACAACTGTATGTAATGGACACGACAGAAGCGGTCAATGAACGAGTAAATCTGCCTGAGAATAGAGGTTGTCTACCTGAAGTGATTGAGAAAATCGATCGTTTCTTCCGCGTCAACAATCGTATCGCAGCTTCATATTGCCTGATGAAAGAAATTGAGCAACAAGAGCGTGTACGAGCCGAAGAAGAAGGACAACCAGTTCCGGTCGCCAATATGGTGATGCGGCGCGATCGGCAGTCTGATCAAAGACGTTACAATGCTCCAACGTCCAATGAAATTGCAATGGTGTTCGTAAATGATGACGGCGAACCTCCATTTGAACGTGATATCCGTATCTATCCTCGAAATCCCGTCGACAATGCAAATACCCGAAGCAAACCGAACCGAACCGAACGCATAACGGATAATTTCATAACCAATCGGATGAACGTATCATCGTATCAACGTATCATCGGATCAACGTATCATCGGATCAACGTATCATCGGATCAACGTATCATCGGATCAGTTAATCCGATTATCCTACTCAAAATTACTATATAAGCAGAATTACATTATAACGAAATAATAAGTGTTGAACGTCAACGAAAAATGTTTTCAGGTGAATTAATAAAGGATGTGGAACAGGCGCTAAAGAGGGCCTTATCGTTCGGAAAATACGAAGATTTTGAAGTCAGAGAAGAATTCAAACGAGCTACTATTAATTCGTTAAAGGAGGCACTTCGTGAGTTTAGCAGCAATGGAATGCGTAAAATTGATTTAAATATTGCGAAAAAAAAAAGTGGCGGCAAAACGTATAAGAAACAGAAAAAGAGTGGAGAAACTGATTGCTGCAGAACAGAAAAAGAAAAAGGAAGAAGCTGAGGAATATTCAATATCGCTGCGTGATTTTGAAAATTCCTTACTCGAAGAGGAATGGGAGGAGGAAGTAGGAAGTAGTAGTAAAACTTAGTTTTATTATTAGTTATTAAATTATTATATAAATGTTTTATTAAATAAAAAAAAACTTCTAAATACATAAATGTTTCATTAAATAAAAAAAACTTTCTAAATTCGAATAAAAAAGTTAAAAACGAGTTGTAATATTAACTAGATGATACCCCGTCCGAGGACGGGCAGCTACCCAAGGTAACTTAAGTTGAATGAAGATTAAGGAAAGCTCTCAGTGCAATCCAAAAGCCATATGACCTTGGCTGCCTGCCCGTCCTTCTAGCTGCCCGTCCTCGGACGGGGTATCATCTAGTGTACATAATATTATGTAAAGTTTCGGTGTTGACGAATTTTGCTGTAGCTGACACTCAAACCTATTCCATATTAAAGCTTCTTAGTTATTCAAACGTGTTGTAATATTTATAATGTAGTATATTAATACCGCTTGCGCTGAAGATTTCGGTTTATTAATTCATTACCTTACAAATCGCAAACAAGACACCTTCCGAACAAAACTAATGGGTTGACTAGCTCTAGCCGCCAAGGGGTGGGTTGATTGAATGAGCAAAAGGGCTTGTGACGAAACGTCGCGATTTGATGGTCTCTCATCAACGATTGGGCGGTCCACAATCGTGATTCTGGATGTTGTCGCTAACAGGGGGGGGGGTAAATTTACACGCGTGGTATTTACATGGGCGCCACGTGGACTTAAACCGAAGTTTATTCGATGGGGATGCAAAATCGCCCTTCCAAGCTGGTTCACGACAGCTTTCTGATTACTCGCGTTAACTCTCACACTGGTGACATCTCTTTGGATTACCTTACCTTCACAGTTGATAGGGTTTACCTTGGCAAAAATAGCTAAACACAACATACATATGACGACAATAAAACACATAAATAAACAATAAAGTAGATATAATAAAAACGGAATAAGCAAGGACATTTGACAAATAACAACAATTGTATAATCAAATTTACAACCACAATTGTCGATTGACAAAATATTTACACTTGACTTGAATAATATACAAGTTAACGAGAAAAACATGAATGCTGAAATTTAAACAGCTGTTCACCAAAATGGAACAGGCTAACTGGTTGGTTTATTAAACCACAAATATGACATAAAACACAAATTCAAAATGTTACGTTACTTCAATAAACAAACTTTAAAACACTGACAACATATGCGTGGTAACACCACATTCAACTAAATACTAACACATAAAAAAAGGAATACAAGCGAGCGAATTCGTCTTGCGCGGAAGAACTGACGGTTCCTTGAAATATTGTGGTCAATGGGACCACTAGGTACAATAATACTTAATAATAATAAAAATGCTTACGCAATATTTTACAGGTATGCTTCTATGGTAGGAACGGTCCTCCAAGTAGATATTTTCCAGCGTGAGAATACTAATGTCGGTAGGTAAAAATCCTTTCCAAAACTCGAGATGACAAAGATTCGGTAGAGCGGGAATGCGTCGATAATGGGTGTTCGTTATTAAAAACAAAGGTGGAATGCTTCACGATTTCCAAACTGACTCGATACGGCCCTGTCTTTTCGACATTAATTCGCGCAAACCGTAACGTAATCTGGTTCTAGTACCACGAAACAAACCAAGACGTAATTTAATCGAAAATGTTCGATGAAGTTGTTTCTGTTTAAACAATTCAATTTCAACTCGTTTATACTCGGCACAAAACATTTCATTAACGTCACGAGAATAATTTACAATGATGATGGTCCGAAATATTTAGCTTACACAAAACATCTGGTTTAAAACATGAAACTAATTTAAAATAACGTCAAATTGACTGGTTTAATTTACACTGCGAAATGGTTTTAAAGTGCGTCAACAAATATTTAATTCGAAACAATCGGCAATTCATAATAGTGTTCATTACATGTTTAATTTAGAAACAACGGCAACGATTTAACATAACGTCCACAAAATATTTAATTTATACTGCGAAAATGGTTTTTAAATTGCGGCAACAATTAGTTAATTTAAACAACAGATAATTCATACTAGCGTTCAACAAATATTGAATTTGAAACACCGGCAAAAATTTAAAATAACGGTCACAACATATTTAATTTAAAGCGACAGAAGAAAAATGGTTTAAAATAACGTCAAAATAAACTACAAACTTGCCTGAGATTACACTAACTATTTAATTGCACGAGTCTCGGTAATTTCATTTACTATTCGATGATAGTTTAAATTTCACCTCAAACGTTACTAGGTAGCTTACTTCTCGCATAGCGACCCGCGGCACTTGGGTGGGATTCGTGAATCTCTGATTTTTGCATTCAAATGCATCGCTTATATGTGATTCCTCCCGAAAAATTTAGCAGCGCAGTGCATTCAGGGGATACTAAAAATTCTCCTTACGTGGTATAATGACATGCTGATTGGCCATGGTCTTCAAAGATTCGACATAAAACAAGGATAACATATATGCAATCAACCTGCATTGGCTCTGATTGATGTTAATTTTTGCTCCTACTATAAGGCGTGACATTGTCGTAGAGCTGCAAAATTTGTTCACACATCTGTTTGACAAACGTCGTTTCTATCGAAATTTTAAAATGTTATCGACGAATGCAGCTGGCCATATGCTTGTTTTTACTGCTTTTAATCAAGCAAATTTCAACATAAAGCCGCGATAAAGCTGAATTTTAACACACATTTCTACATCTGTAGACCGATAAGCTTCGAAAAATAACAGTCTCTCACGTACAGTACAGCTCAAAAAGATAAGTACACCAATATTATTTAACAGTTTTCAAAATTTTAAACATTAAACTCTTTTTAAATCGATTATTTTAAAAGAAATCAAGTAATATAATTTATTTGCATCAAGTTTAACAAAAAAAAACTGAAAAAATGTTATTGTGTTGGCTAAATTCTGGTTTCTTACAAAAATCCACGTTTCGCTTTTATAACAGTTCGGCACAAACGAGGCATTCTTTGGGTGAGTTTATGCAAAGTTTCAGATTGAATTGCATTCCAAGCATCTTGCAAGACTTGCCATAAATGGGTTTAGGAATTTGGGCCCTTTAGTCGAACCATCCGATCCAATTCCTCCCACAATAGCTCTATAGGATTCAAATCCGGGAACGGGTGGCCAATCCATATAATTTAACACTCTTCGTTTTTCATTTTCTCTCAAATAGTCTCTGGAAAACTTCGATGAGTGCTTGGGATCATTTTCTTCTTGAAAAATAAAACCTCTCCCAATTAAATGGGATCGGATCGGAACGTTCAACTAAAGTGCCCAAAATCACAAACCCATTTATGGCAAGTCTTGCAGAACGCTTGGAATGCAATTCAATTTGAAACTTTGCATAAACTCACCCAAAGAATTCCTCGTTTGTGCCGAGCTGTTATAAAAGCAAAAGGTGGATTTTTGTAAGAAACCAGAATTTAGCCAACATAATAATTTTTTCAGTTCTTTTTTATTAAACTTGTTGCAAATAAATTATATTACTTGATTTCATTTAAAATAATTGATTTATAAAGGGTTTAAAGTTTAAAATTTTGAAAACTTTTAAAATATATAAGTGTACTTATCTTTTTGAACTGTAATGTATACATGTGGGCAACCGAAGGCATGCTACTCTATCCCACGGGTAAACGTCCGTACGTGGATATATTATGCTCTTATTATCGCATATAAATTTAGCTGCGTGAATACAAAACCAATTCATTATTCTAATGTGCATCGGTCAGCGTAAAATTTCGCCGATAGATTTATGCTACGTTAAATTGACTTTGTTCTTTCATGATGTATAAATTCAATGATACGTAAATTAACATTCTTACAACTAGATTGTCTACTTTGATCGGTAGTATTTTCGAGCGGGAAAATTTTAACTAAGATATTGGATTGTATAAATTTTAATTTAAAATAACTGACTTCAGATTAACTTACTAATATTCAAATTTTAAAAACGTTACAATGATGAAAATAATTTCTATTATTTAACCGAAACCAAACTACAAAAATTTTAATGGCGCGCGAGCGTCAAATCCACGTTACAAATTCCGCATTTTTTCCTTTTAATATTATCAACTTCTTCAATGCAGTTGGAGTCTACATTAAACAATATACTAGGTACAGAAATTTTTTAAAGGCATCAAGTATTTTACTTTTAGTCCAAAAGCTTCGAAAATTCTGAGCATTACTAAATTGATCTGACCATTCTCAATTTTGAACAAAAAACTTAATGATTATTAAATTAAAATTAATATTGGTTGTAATAAGTTTCATGAAAATCGGTCATGTATTACCAAAGATATGCGTAGTTTTATGATGGAGCGGAGTTAACGGAACACTTCTATATGAAACATTATACGTAACAAAAACAAACCCACCGCAAGGAAAGACATAAGAAGAAAAAACTATAGTTCAAAATGTAGGATCAGATGAAATACCGGAGATAATAACGGAAGAAATTGCTCAATCGCTGGGAAAACTACCAAATAGACGAACATCGGACGTAGAATAAATATTGTTTTGTCATTGAGGAAATATTGAAATATAAAGAAAAACCAGTGCTAGAAGTTCTCGAGAAACTATATAATAAATGTTTAACAGAAGAAAGAATACCAGAAGATTGAAATAATGCCCTAATAATAATTTCACTATTCAAAAATGGAAATAAATACAAATTAAACAACCACAGGTCACATCACATTGTGATGGCCTTTGTAGAGTATGAAAAATAATTTGATTCCCTTGAGACTTGGGCACTTTTGAACGCTCTAGCAGCAACCGTGTAAACCACAGATATCCACCTCTAATAGAGAATATCTACAAAAATACAACATCCCAAGTTCTTTTACATGAAAAAACCAAGAAAATAAAAATTAATGAAGGACTACGATAAGGAAACTCGATTTCACCTAAACTATTTAATCTTGCCCTAGAGGTTATGATTGAAGAACTAGAATAGGATGAAAAGGGCTTGTCATGGACGGTGAAAAATTGAACCATTAAAAATTTGCCGATGACATTATTCTAATATCAGGCGAGAATAAGAATTACAGCAAATGATAAACGAGGACAGTCGGGTTAAGAATATGGCACACAACAAGGAGGTATTGGAAGAAATTTGTATTTACGAAAGGATCGCTAACGTACAACAATTTGATGATTTCGATCTCAAATTGAAAACAGACGAATGTTTTCGTTAAAAAATTGTAAGTGTATAATACTAATAGTTTGTAGTATAATATTTTCTAAAATACGTTTTTTTCAGGAAAAGATCATGTGGTCTCTTGTGGACCAAAAGAAAATATCGAAGTTCGTTACTAATATGATTGTAAAGTTTATATCCCGAGAATTAGTTTTACAATTTATTCACAGCTGTAAAGCAAAACGATACAGATCGATACAAAATCACATAAATTTGCCCTTTGAAGGTTAAGGAATTTTTTACCGTAGTGGGACAGATCATAAACAATGCGAAGGATTGGGACGGAAATTGAAAACACAGAACCAAAAAAGATGATAGTAAAGAATGAAATGAAATAATTTTGTATAAACATTTTTTTTATAATTTTAAAATAAATTTGTGGATTTTAAAAAGTACATGTCCGGCCCTAATATGGATGCTTGATTCGGCCCCACTAGGTCAGCCCGATTTGGTTCGGATTTCGTTTGCCGTTATATACAGTCAAGGTCCGCTTCGGACCGGGTTTGCCCGATGTGGGACCTGTATTCCACCCGGACCCGGCCCTAATATGGAAGCCTAATTCGGCCCCACTAGATCAGCCCGATGTGGTCCGGATTTCGTTTGGCGTTACAGCCAAGGTCCGCTCCGGACCGGGCTTGCCCGACATGGGCCCTGTATTCCACCCGGACCCGGCCCTAATATGGAAGCCTGATTGGGCCCCGATAGATTAGCCCGATGTGGTCCGGATTTCGTTTGGCGTTACAGTCAAGGTCCGCTCCCGATCAGGTTTCCTGATAGGCACCTGATCCTTCTAAAGGCAAACCGAACAGGGGCCTCATTCCAGCCCTAAGAAATTTCTAGTCGGGACGAGACCATCACGCTAGAAAAGTTTAAAAAAAGTGTATTTTTGAGCCTTGTTGAGGCATGTATTTGAATTTTCTTGAATTTGTTTTAAGCATTACATGCTTGAAAATTTATAAAAGGAATGTAAAAATAAAGGTTTCGTTTTTGAGAAGTGTTTAATAGAAAAAGAAATAAAAAAAGTTTGTGTTTAAAATAAATTTCACAACATTTTGGCCATGCTACTGCCACGTGAGGCAGTATGGAGGTATTGTAAAATCAAATATTAAAATTAAAATCTACTCGATTATAAAAATTTACAACATTATAAAGTTGACCAAGAGGTCAGAAAATAATGATATCGAAGGAAAATTTAAAAGCTGATTTGTGTAGAAGAATGTCACTGGTATAGGCCGCATTCAGAGGAAAACGGTTCAGTCTTAAGAGTGTTTGATCAATATAGTAAATTACCAGAGCTAACTTTTGGTACAGAGACATGAACCCTTTATAATGCAGTAATAAAAAACTAAAAGTCACCCAACAATCAATGGAAAGACGCATGATAGGGGTTACCCTTCGAGCTACTGAAGTCTGAAACAAATCCAAAATAACAGACATAATACATCGATTTTGTAAGTTGAGATGGAACTGGATAGGCCACGTTGCTAAAATGGAAGAAAATAAATAGATGGACGCTTCGAGCAATCGAGTGGAGGCTATGAAGCCAGAAGAGAAGTGTAAGACCGCCTCGGACAAGATGGA
This sequence comes from Podabrus alpinus, assembly GCA_932274525.1. NCBI lineage: Eukaryota > Metazoa > Arthropoda > Insecta > Coleoptera > Cantharidae > Podabrus > Podabrus alpinus. Next base: position 58,668,620 of record OW026454.1, on the reverse strand, counting down.
CAGACGACGTGAAAAGATATGTGGCAAGAAACTGAATGCAGCGTATAGACAGCAATGGAAGAATATTGGGGAGGCTTATATCCGACAATGGATGTTATAGCTCTTATTGATGATTTACTGAAACAGAATGTGTCAGAATGTTCGCCATCGCAAAAAAATTTTTTATTTAACTTCTTTTAGCAAAATTTTCTTTAGGCTTACCTGACCCTTTTACACTTTTTGAAAGACATATTATAAATATACCAGGGGTGGAACAAAGGGGTGTAATGAAATTTCAAAATAAAATAGATAAATAAAATAAAAAGCTAAGCAAAACACAAGTTTTTCCAGTTAAAAGCTTTACATCGGCGAGATGTCCGTAACTATTTTTTAGATATTGTTAGTTACTGAATAGTTACAGCGAGAAATTAATTCGATTTGAAAAATAAGAATAATAATTTGATGAATATACGTGATACGTACTGCCAAAAGCTATTTTATGACTTGCATTGTCGTATTACGTAAACAATATCTAAATTATATAATTTTAATCATTTTTCAATTAATTAGAAAAAAAATTGTACTTCTGATAGCAACGAGACACTGCTTTATTGTGTTATTGTTAAACAGTAACCATTGTCTTACTCTATGGGTATGCTCACAAACAAGCCATTTTGATTTATAGATTAACTTTTTGAAAATAAAAACCATATCACATAATTAAAATTTAAAGACTAGCTGTTTTATGATGAATGCCTTAATGTAAAGCAGTTTTTAAAAACAACTCAATTTAGAAAAGTTTTTTTGATCCTTTCAACTTGACTATAGTAATTACAAGTTACGCCATTTTTCAAAGATGTATAGCTACTTTTAGCAAAGTGTAGCTAAGCTATTACCAAACTCTGCCAGGATAATGATACAGAAGAACCATTTTAATTTTCAAATAAATTTTTATTGTAAGTAACTTAATTTTTTTTCCTATACCTAATTACCTAATTAAAAAAGCAATACAATAAATTACTTTATCATATCTCACCAATATTGAAAATTTAATTATAAATATAAAAATGGTTATTGATTAGTTTTTCAGACAATTCAAAACTTCTGTTAATCGTAATAATAGGCATAAATTGAGATGAGTAGCAAGGAAATGATTTCAAATTAAATAAAGGTGCCTAATAATAACCTGTTACTAATTAGATAATTAAATATTAATTTTAATTTTAAACTTCCTTTTAGCATGATAGATTATATTTTTGCCAATTAAAACAACTTCTATACACATTTTATCATTTTTAATCATGCTGTACTTAATGCCAGCATTATACCAATTTATATTATTTCATTTAAATCTACCATTGTAAGTAGCTATAATATTTCATTTTCTTTAACTCCGTATTAATAGTGTAATTTTTTCTAAATTTGGGTATTATTGAGTTTAAAGCTGTTCTTAACGAAAAACACTGCGGAATAATCAACGATCTTGGTGAAACTTATCTAAAAGACGATAAGTAAATTTTTAAAGTTGACTCCAACTGGATTGATTTTGAAACAGAAGCACCAGTACTATGGACAAGTTCAGCTTGGTATGGCCATCCTAAACTTAAATGAAACCGATTTCATAGTATATTCGACTTCTTCCCAATCATTTATAAACATCGTTGTACCTTTTGATGAAGTTTTTGCAAGACAAATTTAGCGGTTTAAAACATCTAATTGGACACCTAATTAAGAATCCCGTGTACTTGGATTGGGACACTGCCCGATAATACAAACCGTTGGTGAAACCCACCATAAAAGAAAAACCATTCAAGTACTCTGTAGTGCGAATATCTTCGAGGTGTCGAACCGGATATCCGTATTGTCGCAGGGAAGAGTTGAATACGTGAGTAAATATAAAAGACAATAACCGTTGGTGGATGACGAACAGACTTCAAAGATAAACAGTACGTCCAAGAAAGCGGAAAACATACAACTGTCGGTAAATGTAAAATAACAGCTACCCAAGGAAAAGATACGACAGCTGGCCGTCTGTTAGAGAATATATGAAGAGGGGAAGAGAGGAAAACCAGAATAAGGAGGAATTAGATAAGGAGGACAACGACGAAATTTCAATCTTTCAAAAAAGTAAAGACATTTAAGTCTCCAAACAAAGATAACCAGATCCCTAAACAACAACAAAAATCAAGCGAGAGCGGGATGGAGGAACTGAAGGAAATGTTAAACAACCTTACAGGAGTAGTTAATAATGGCTTCCGAGAAGTAAAAGAAGTAAAAGAGAAACTTTAAAATATGGAAACACGCTGGAGAGAAGAGATACAAGGTATGAGAGAAGAAAATGCAAAACTGGAGGAAAAAGCAAATAAGCAGGATGAAACAATAACAACTCTGGAAAAACAAATGGAGAAGTATGAAAGAGAAAAGAAAATAACCAATGTTATTATAAAGAATATGCCACTGGCAGGAGACGTAACAAAAGAAAAAGTAGAGAGATTCCTAAACGAAGAAATACAAGCACAGGTTAATGTAACGGACGCGTTCGAAATGTTATTTTCTGAATTCAGTATCACGATGCAGAAATGGTAATTATTTAGCTACAAACGTTTAAATTTATTTCAAATTCAAAATATTTACAATTGTGTTTATATAATTTATTATTTATGGTACTAATATATTTTTTCTTTGTTTTTAGATATTCTCGATGATAGGGGGGATGAGATAAAACTTATTTATTTGTTATTTATACTGATTGTTAATAAAAACCTATTAAAAATAAAGAAAAAAAACAATTAATTATAATTTACATGATTATTTCATAAATTTGTCTTTTGCAAGAATTGGCGAAGATAAATTGACAACAGCATATGCAATAACAAACAGTTCATCTGCAATTGAAGTAGTGACAGTGGAAAAGCTGTGTTAAAGATTTTGAATACTTTAATTCGAGTGTTCAATGTGCACCCTCTCGCCTTTGCTATTTTTGCATTCGAAAGTGCTTCTTCTGCAGAAAATTGTTTTTTCTTTATTAAGAATGGAGGCTGGATAACTTTAATTCCATGATTACGAGTAACCTCTTCGATCCTAAATCTTTTGTCCAACATAATATGGTCGTTTAATTTTGCTCGTGCAGCTGCACGTTTCCTACGTGAACTTGCCCGGTGAAGGAACGGCATTTGGTAATAATCGTCGATGATGACCAACCCATTCACATCATTAATGGTATCACCATTATAATCAAATATCACAAGCAAATGGTTTCTTGCCAGTGTGAGTCATTAAATGAAATTTTAAACTTGATTTCTGGGCACATTTATAATCAGTAATTACATATCTCACAAGAAAACGGTTTCTCGCCAGTGTGCGTTTTCAAATGCCCTTTTAAATCGAATTTATGTGCACATTTATAATCACAGAACTCACAAGCAAATGGTTTCTTGCCAGTGTGACTTTTTAAATGTTTGTGGAAAGTAACCTCAAGGACGCACTCAAAGCCACATATTTTGCAAAGAAACTGTTTGTCATCCATATGGGTTCTTAAATGCAGCTTTAATGTTCGTTTATTAATAACTTTATCTTCACAAACAGCACCCCCAATAAATATGGGCCTTTATATTTACGTGTTATTAACGGCATTTGGTAATAATCGTCGATGATGACCAACTCATTCTAAAAATCAGTAACAGTCACAACTTCTCTTTAAAACGTTAATTTCTTCCTTACCTGCATAATAATAATCTTCTGATGTGAATTTCTACTTTTTCTTTGCCCGGATTCGGAAAATTATGAAAACTTAACTTGGGATTTTTGCGAACAAGTTGAACGTCCTGCACGTATTTCCTTTGGCATTCATAACTTAAAACTGCAACATAACAAACACGTTTAAACAAAAAACTAAGTAATAAATAAATAATGTAATAAAAAATAATAAATTTAACGTATTTTAATTAGTAAGTTAACCTCAAATTCTATGCTGATAAAAACTTGTTTATATACACAACACAAGAAAAATAGTACGGTAAACTTTTCAATATGGTTACGTAGAATATCAATACACATTAAAAATTTTGTTATACTTACATATTATAGTTATTTATGTACCAAGGGCGATATAGGTATGTTTATGCCCGCGGATGCAAGTTTCAGCCGAGGGCCCTCGGCCCGAGGTTGAAAGCAGTCAAGGGCATAACCTATATCGCCCGTGGTGCATATAACGTTTTATTTTTCACTTTGAATATTATATTATTTGTATATATCGAATATTTTCTATTGATATTTAGTAAATTGATAAGCTTAAATATCAATTTGTTCAAATAGACATGGGTAGCGTTGGTAATGTTTTTTTTGTTTCAATTTGTTTATGAACTATTGACATTTTGTAACTGTCACTGTTTATGAACTGTCAATTGTACAACTAATATTAAATTTTCCAAATATTATGTTCAACTTCTGAATAAATTATAATATGTATAAAAAATGCAGTTAGTGAAAGTTCCATATTAAATGTTCCACATAATATTCAACTTCTGAATAAATTATAATATAAAAAAAGATACCATATTTTATATTTGACTTTTGACATAAGAACAGCTGTTTCCATTTCGCCCGCGCGGGCGAAATGGATCCATTATGCCCGCGCGGGCGAAATGGATATGTTTTCATGTTTCGTATCCAAGGCAAAATCAACAAATATATTCAAAGTGAAAAATAAATATTATTTCACCATGATAAACAATAATCACTATCGTATAAAACCCATATGAAAACAATAAAAGTATTATTTACACATCATCGTGACGTAAAATATTTAGTTGATATTACAGCCACCAGGGTGCGTACAATTAATATTTTTCCCCTATAGAGTAAAAAGTTATCACATGATTTTCAAATTTTTCCCACCTTTTATTACCATTTTATAAAAAAATAATCACGTTTATGTTACGGTTAATAGTCTGGTATCTGTAAACTATAGTGGGATTTTATGTGTGAATGGCAACTACCTTATGTCTTTTGCAGGCACGTGCATGCGTTTGAACTGCGTGAAGGTTGAGCAAGTTGAGACAGACTGTGATTATATCCATGCTACAGTTGAACGGTAGTTGAAAAAGTAAATTAAAAATACGATTAATCACAAATGGTCTTTTTCCGTAAACTGCTAAGTAATATTAATTTGCAATTTTTTAACTATAACCAGATATAGTTACAACTTACGAATATTATAAATGAGTTAGTTATTGCTTCTGAAAATATAAAATTTATATAAACTCGTTTTACTGTCAATAGATACTAAATTCAGCACTATGTATTTAAATTTTATAAGCTGTACTTTATGGAGAATTAAAAAAAAACAAAAGTATACATATTGCGGTGTTTTGAGCCACTTTAAGTATATAACTAATTTGGGTAAATACATTTGCTATGTTTTAAAAATGAATTATAAATAATTAATGAATATGGTACAAAACATGCATGAAAAATCTTGACGAGTAGAAAGTTTATCGGAGTCACTACAGTTAAAATTTAAAGACGCTGGTAAATGTTTGTTGTTAAAACAAATTGTTCAAAGAATTTTAAAATACAGATGAAGCAAAGTGTTTCAAAAACATATTCAAAATTTAATTAATTTATAAAAATGTTAGATTTAAGAAATTTGTCAATGTAAAGTAATATAAATTTGTTAATTTAAGTAGTGATGCAGAAACAAGAAAGGATATTTTACGTAGTTTATTAAATCGGGACGGTGCAGTGTCATTATAACATTTCATTCGAATTTCCAAAGAACGATAAAATTTCAACATCGTCGGAACGGTAGTTTACATCGGAAAGTAACTAAAATCAAGAATGCATTAATAATTTTATAAACATGTAAATTATGTAAAATCTACCAAAAAGGCGAGTTGGATTTACCAAAGAGGAAAGCCGATTAAATTAAATGGAAAAATCAAGAAGCCATGAATAGGTTAAAATTTTGAGATAATCTAGGTAACGGAAATATAAACAAGGTCTCCAGGTGTGAAAAAAATACGGGGAGGTCGTGATATTTTCGACTCCGTCATTAATTTAATTAATTGGTGAAGTAATTCGGTTAAGGAGACCTAAAAAGTATAATTATTAAAGATCATTGTAATTTAAACGCGTGTGTGTGATTAAACAAGGTGGAACTCGCTTTAGCGGCAGTTCCTAGGCTTCTATACAGCTACCTTTCTGGTGTGAAAAGTTGTTGTTGCTAGTTATTTTTGGTCGACATAATATTTATAATGTAACATCAGATAATCCGATAATCTGCACCAATTACATTTTTTGCGGTTGGTAATTATCATTTACTATATAAGTAATAACAATCAAACTTTTCCATTCCATTCGAAACTTTACTTCTCTGTAATGTGCGGTCCATTTTTTGAGGTGGACCAATCCTCTCTTTCTCTTTTATTTACAACTTAACTTCACTAATCACATCAAGCCACTGCTATGGTTAAAATAAATAAAAACTTGTTTTTTTCACATCAAAGTAAAACTAGTAAATCATATCCTTGGGACAATACCTTATCTTCACTTTATTCTGGCCGTTAATCCCTGCGGCAGTTAGACCAGTAAGCCACGTATCAAAGAATAATTGGATCAACGGACAATCGTATCATGGTATAATCGTATCAACGGATCATCGTATCAACGGATCATCGTATCAAGGTATAATCGTATCAACGAATCATCGTATCAAGGTATAATCGTATCAACGGATCATCGTATCATCGTATCATCGTATCAACGTATCAGCAGATCAATTTGCTTATATAGGACATCGCCCTATGAGTATAGTAGATGTAACAGTTTGGCTAATTTTTCGCGCGTTAAGTAAAAGTAAATTACGGTATTAACAATGGCATTAATCGAAAACAAATCTGCTTTCAAAACTGTAAAGAATGTGCAATTTGGTATTTTTAGTCCGGAAGATATTCGTAGCATGTCTGTCGTCCCAGAAGGTATAAATCATGTAGAAATTATGGAAGGAAGTCTTCCAAAAGTGGGCGGCTTGATGGATCCGAGGATGGGAGCGTTTGACATCACTTTACCATGTCAAACATGCGAAGGCGACCGGGACACTTGCCCCGGTCACTTTGGTCACATCGAATTGGCCAAACCTATCTTTCACGTTGGCATGATTAACAATGTCATGAAAGTTTTACGCTGCGTCTGCTTTAATTGCAGTAAATTGTTAGTGAACACAAAGAAACAAAACCACTATGAACACGCTCAGAAGATAACTACAGACGATTCCAAGAAACGCTTAGAAGTAGTGTACGGTATGTGCAAAGAACAAATAATATGTCACGCGGATGGTGGATGTGGAAATCATCAACCTGTAATTAGAAAATCGGGTCTCGATTTGACGGCCGAATGGAAGGAATCCGACGGAAAGGTTCCACAAGAAAAAAAGTATTTGTTGGCGGAAGAAGTGCTGCATATCTTTAGACAAATTAGCGACGCAGATTGCAGCGCCCTGGGAATGGATCCGAAATACTCACGACCCGAGTGGATGATCGTGACGGTTTTACCGGTTGTTCCTCCTTCCGCGAGACCCGCAGCTTTCATGGGCGATTCGCCGAAGAAACGTCAAGACGATTTGACAAATAAATTTGCCCTAATCATAAATATACTTTGTATAGAAGCCTAAAAGTTGCGCACTGGCTACCCAGTTCTTAGACCTCTATACACACAGAGTATTTCCAACACGATTTGAAACGCTCTGTATGATTTTGAATTATGCGGACGGACGGACGGACGGACGGACACGGAGCTAGATCATAAGGCTTCTTGTTATACTTTGTATAGAAGCCTAAAAGTAGCGCACTGGCTACCCAGTTCTTAGACCTCTAAACACACAGAGTATTTCCAACACGATTTGAAACGCTCTGTATGATTTTGAATTATGCGGACAGACAGACGGACAGACAGACAGACAGACAGACAGACAGACGGACAGGCAGACACGGAGCTAGATCATAAGGCTTCTTGTTATACTTTGTATAGAAGCCTAAAACGTATCAACAGATCAACGTATCAACGGATCAACGTATCAACGTATCAACGTATCATCGTATCAATGTATCAACGTATCAACGTATCAACGTATCATCGTATCAACGTATCAACGTATCAACGTATCAACGTATCATCGTATCAACGTATCAACGTATTTAAATTTCCTATATAGGTGAAAAATTATGTAAATAAAATATAACTTATATTTGGTCTGCATTGAAAAAAAATTGTTATTTTTGGTCGCCATATTATTATAATGTAATATCAGATAATCTGCACTAATTAAATTTTTGCGGTCACAATCACAATTTCGAAGGTTCTGATAAGATTTGAATTATGCGGACAGACAGACAGACGGACAGACGCGGAGCCAGATCATAAGGGTTCTTGCTATACTTTGTATAGAAGCCTAACAAGTAGTTCATATAGGGATACCTCTTTGAAAATATCTTTAACTTAGTAAATTTCTTTCGAACATTTGCGTATTTATAAATTGCATTAGCAAATCGAAACAACGGATTAACAGATTAACGAAATACTATATAGACGAAGTATTTACAATATAACAACGTATCAGTTGATCAACGTTATGATTGGCTCTGAAACATGCGGACGGACACGAAGCCAGACCATAAGGCTTCTTTCTATACCTTGTATAAAAGCCTAAATAAGGCTTCTTGTTATACTTTGTATAGAAGCCTAAAAGTAGCGCACTGGCTACCCAGTTCTTAGACCTCTATACACACAGAGTATTTCCAACACGATTTGAAACGCTCTGTATGATTTTGAATTATGCGGACAGACAGACGGACAGGCGGACGGACACGGAGCTAGATCATAAGGCTTCTTGTTATACTTTGTATAGAAGCCTAAAAAAGAGAAATAATTGGAAATCAAGGTAAAGTTTAACTTACTTGTGAAAATAAATTGGAGCAGAATTACATGGAGAAGTATTTGATGATTTTCATACGTTGATGATTTATAATTGGAGTTATAAAATCGAAAATAACACGAGTGTACGAGGATATTTTGAGGTTGGTTTGCAGTGGAAATTCGAGAAGTTTGCAAGTTGACATAATAATTAAGGTGAGCGCACCATATATTTTAAAGTTAAAAACGTACGAACAAATTAAAGTGACGCGAATTTGAATATTACAAATAAACACTTCATATTAATAATTAGAATAATAAAAGACAATTTTGGGGTAGTATTAAGTTTGTTTAATTATTCTTTTTATGCATTTGAAATTTTGTTATTTATTAGTTGATTACATTTCATTATTGTGTGCAGTATTATTGTTATAATAAAAATTTGTTTGCTTAATGTTTCATCTGATATTTTAAAGTCAACGATTCAAATAGGTTTATTCACGGAATAAAGGCTATAATTAGAAAAGGTAAGACGTCGAAAAACTCACTACTGAGAAAAGAGATTTCATGTTCATAGTAAAAGAATATTCAGAGCTAGCAGGGAAAATAATTTCAATTGTTCTATTAAAATATAAAAAAAAAGATTGCCTGTGACCCGTCAAAAGAGGAAGGCACAGAACAATATTTTATCAATCCTTCGAATGGTATTTAGAAAGATAATTTCATAAATATATAGCAGTTTAGGCATGCGGTTATAATACGGTATACCACGATTTTATTTGTTATTAAAACCCATTAATCCCCAACGTTGCGTAAACGCAACATTTTTAAAATAATTAATTTTTTATTATGTTATTGAACAAAATTACTTTTCAGCTGCTACAATTTATTCTCAACGGAACATTAATTATGTTTTTTATGAAATATGTCGATATAATCACAAAATTTAATTTCTGCATATTTTTGAATATGAATTTATGAAATTTCATACAGGTTAAATGAGATTCCTTATGCGCGTCACTTACATAATTTTTCGAACGTCAACGTCTATTTATTCAAAAACTTTTGAATTACCGCAAATTTTTTTTTTATTATACTATATAAACCGTCAGCTTTCAGAATCTCTAGGTAATTTTGAAATTCGGGTTGACAAATCCGTGCTGTACCAATAATAAATATTTTTATGCAACATTATTTTGTAAAAATACTACAAAGGCATAATTTTTTTTAACTTTAGAAATTTCTTAATGAATATATGACAAGTAATAAAATGCAGTAAAAACATAAAATTAATTTTTTTTTTACCCTTGGGAACTAATGGGTTAAGAACATTTTATTTGCATTAAAATGAACGAGTTTACTTTCAAGTTATAAAAGATTTGGTACACAAACTCTATCGTTACATAGGTAAATACCAACAAAAATTCAGAGACCTAAACAACCGGATTCAAAATGATCAGATTATTTGTTAATTTTTATTTTATATTATAAATTAAAATCACAAATTGGTAATTTCACCAAATATGACCGGTTTACATACATGCACAACGTTCGAGGAAGCAAATATGTACTTATTAACTTACATTCAAATTTTTTCTCAAAAATTACCTTTGCTTTAAAAAGTACAACGTAAATTTTTGAGAGATGAATGATTTTTTTAAATTTATTTGACTATCAGTTCTTTTACATACAGCAACGTTGAAGGAAATTAATCGACAAGCTAAGAAACTGGGAATTCTGAAAATTCTGATAAAAGTTAGGAAATTAGTCATACATTTACATTGGATCTTTTATAAAAACAATACCTTTTAAGAGGGTATAATAATAATATTTATACCGCTTTCCATAAAACTTAAAGCACGTGGAAATAGTTGATTAATTTAAAAAAAAACACCTAAAGTCGAATCTCTAAATGTGGATTCTCACAATGCAAATTTAGTCGATCACCAACCAAAACCAACTAAAAACGAATAAAACTTGTGTGAATCTTTATTTCAGTTTTTATTATTGAAGAACTTTATATTTAATATTTTATTTTTCGATTTTATTAGTTGAACAACCGACTAAATTCGAATCGTGAGAATCCGCCTTAAATTTTATTAAAATCGTGAAATAAAAAAAAATAAATTGCTTGCTGCGCCATGGTTTGATATGCACTTATTTATACGGCAAAGGATGGTCTCAATCAACTTATCAATATTGGTATGTGGTCATTCATCCCAAGCTTCCTGAATCCGTAAGCGAAGAAGGTTCAAGTTGCTTGGAGATTGTGGAGAATTGATCATAGGGCCTATGATAATTAATTGCCACCTTTTTTTCTTCGCCGCCAGTTTATCGCCAAGACGATTCATCATCTCCGTTTCATCACCAATACATTGGATCGTCGATCCATAAAATAACTTTATTTGTCTGTAAACATATTATCATATTATTAATTGCACATTCATTTCTTTGCTATTAACTAAATTTATAATCGTGATCTAAATTTTTGACTAAAAAAATTAAATTGGTAATTCGAAATTTTCCTAATTGCTCGTTTAAAAATTATTTTATTTGTTAATATTAAATTAACTTAATAATGTAATATTAAAAGTATTAAAAGTACCTATTATCTAATACCCATATTTATGTACATAATTGTGGTGATATCGGATGGAGACGTCACTCGTAAGACGAGCATTCAATTTGGTTGAATATAAAAAATTAATGCATGAAACTTGTTAGTTTAAATAGGAGGTTTATTAATATCAGTACAAAGTCAAAACGAAGAGAATTATTTAAATCACAACAACAAAGAATACAAGGGTTAACAAAATAAATTAAAAATGTTCAAATCAAAATCCGTAATAACAAAAATTGTGAAAATTAAATATAATAAAATTGTTTAGTTATAAGAAATTTATAAATTACATGTAAAAATTTATTAGTTAAGGTGTTAGAATAATTTGTTAAAACATAAGGTATATAAAAATTTAAACATTACGTGTGCGTCGAGAAAATTAACCAAAAACAAAGTGATAGGTCATCCGATAAACCATCGTTGGACAATTCGAGTAATAAACAGTAATTATGTGCTTCAAATCATCGGTTAACCTAAAAAGATAAGAAAAATAAATTAAAAGACAATTTTAAATTTCGCGCCACAAAAACATGGTGGTTTCCACTCACTTATCGATTTATTGTTAAATAATCAAGTAGCAATGGTTTGGTATCACCTTGACGATACGGAAAACAAAAGGGGCTTCTTCCTGAGTGTGAATCGAGAACGCACGTGTAATTGGTAGCGTCTCGAAAATTAATGAATTAATTACATAAAAGTATAATTAAAGGTGAAATCTAGAAAATAAAAAGTGATAAAAGATAAAGGTGAACGTAAATACGATAAAGGAAAATCAAAATACTTACCGATTGTGAATATTTTTGCGAAAATACAAATCTGGAAATATTATGGTAAAAGCAAGGTCATCCACGGGAAGAAATAATTGAAGGGGCAAGTGGATAAAGGGGCTATGTGACATTTCTTGATTTTATGATATTTTGTCGTGAATGAAGGGGCAATGTGTAAAGGTAACTCATGCACTCTTTAACCATGTGCAGTGCAATGGTTACAGTACAATGGTTACAGCCATTTATCAAAAAGTAGCAACAAATTTAACTAATTGGCTTTTTACTCAATAAACTGTTTTTGTCACATAGCCCCTTTATCAACTTGCCCCTTCAATTAATAATACACATGCGCTATACCCAAAAGGAGGATAGAACATTATTTATACAGGGTAAGCGAAATTTTTATCAAAAACTTAAATTTTGTGCGACGCCACGTTTAGATTTTATTGTTGGGAATTTAGTAATAAGAAATTGATTCATTTTTGTATACATTTATTTTCACATAAATCATTAATAATTAATATAATAAAATTAGCTTTACAAAACGGATTATTTTTGGGATTTCTTGTATTCCCGGATATTTATTTTACAGCTTTAAAAGAATTGATTACAATTTTCCGAAAGAAACCACTACTGAGATAAGTAAGTTACATGCAACAAAAACCCAGTTAGCCGAGGTAATAAGCAAAAAATTGAAATTTTTATTAAATTGCGATTGACGGGGTCCATCCGTACCTTCATCATCGTAATATGTACTACACATGATATACCTATTTCTTAAAGGCTTAAAATGCTTTAAATTAACTTCCTATTCAGTCCCCGAATGAAACTGAATAAGATAATGTTGCATAAAGCTCTCATCCAGTCATTTCTTATTGTATGTATTGTAAAAAAAATATCACTTATGGTGGAAAATTCTCGGCTATGAGGACGTCTTCAGCGTAACACATAATCTGTACCTTTTTATTATGCAGTCTATAATCTATGTTAGTGTCCATAACATCCTTAACCATTTTGTCCATAATTAGATTGAACAGAGTAGGACTTGCCTAATACCAATCGAGACGGAAATTTTTACCGTCAAGTTGTTTGTCTTGATTCTTGGTCTATTTTTTGCTTTTAATTCTGTAATGAAACGAGTCATTTTCTTGCCAAGTGCCCTTTCTTGTAGTATTCTTAGTACATCCGTTAGTTGTACTTTGTCAAATGCTTGCGTGAGATCTACGAAGTAAAGGTAGAGTGGCTTGTTGAATGTAATGAATTTTCAAATTCTATTCGATCGAAAACCTTTCTGTTCTTCTCTGGTTCCAATTCGACGGGTAATTTTTTATGCTAGTATTTTTGTCATAAGCTTGATATGCTGTTCAACAGACAAATTTATATGTAGTTTTTGGGGTCCTTCTTTGGTTCTTTTTTGAAAACGGGGACTTTTATGCTGGTTCCCCACTGGACAAATATAATTCCAGTTGTAAGTATTTTCTGGAATAAGGTGACTATTTTTTGCCAATTCTTCTCCCTCGTAGTTTGTCATTTAGTTAGTACCTGGGAATTTTCTAATTTTGAGTTTTGGAATTACGCTTTATACGTCATTCAGGCTTATATCCATCTCGTTTTCTTCGATCTATTCCTGTCGTCAATGTGCCTACGGTGGGTTCATATAGCTTTTGGAAGTGACTAATCCATTCTTCTTTAGATATTGTACTTGTCAGGATAAACTCGTCCATAGGTTTTTTTTTGTTTCGCAGCATACTCCATATTTTCTTATACCGTATAGATCATGTTCCATATCCTTAATAAGAAATAAGAATTATTTCTTTGAACTTGATTATATCTGATGCGTAAGCGCTTATGATATGGATCTTACATGTTATGTAATAAAAGTATGGATTAATCTTGCCTTGATATAATATAATATTACGTCTTCAATATTTTTTTCCGAACTTTTCATGGACAAGTAGCCCCCACCACTGCTTGGACTCGTTCTTCCTTGTTTACTCTGCTATACATCAAGTAGTAATTCTGGCATTTGGTGTTTCATTTTCCTTTCTTTTTAACTTCCGAGAGTGCACATATTTTATATCAATGTTATGTCTGTCCATTTCTATTAATATTTCCTGCTCTCTTTTGGACCATGAGGTTATGTTCGAGCAGCTCATTCTTGTGATTTTAAATTTTCAGATTCGTTCTTTATTTCCAGCAGGTATTTAGAAAACTGTAGATGCATTTATAATAATCTTGATATTAAATTAAAAATTAAGGCCTACTTTAAGAATCTAACCTTTTTTAAAAATTTCTTCTTCAGGTGCCGTATCCATTCAGCGAACGTTGGCTATCAACTTGACCGAAGCCAAGATGTTGACTAGGGAAAGAAATTTAATGGGTGGTTTCCTGTTGCCTTTCCCGTTATCTTTAGCTTATGAAAAAATGTTTATTTATCTTGTAAATTTTTAAAGTTTAATTTAATAGGTATTCATTTCACAAGTTAATATTATTAAAACATAATATCAATGGAAAAATAATGAACGAAGTAAAAAATATACGTTGTATTAATTTATTTATCTTATCTATCTGTGTGTATATAATGCTAAATTGATTTGTTAATCCCTTTTTCAGTGCGGCCTTTACATTTTAGATTGATATCCAGCTGGTAATGTATGTTTTAAATGTTCTAATAATATGTTCTGACTATTTAATTTCATAACGGAGAGTATTATTATTTTCAGAACAACGAAAAAAGTTGTATTTTCCTTTTTTTAATTTAGTGCCCTCCCATTGAAACAAGTCACAAGCCGCCATTGATTACGATGTATTTTCATCATCATCATTATCAGCCATCACGGATTAAACCAATTGGTCTGTTCCGATTCTCTTATGATATTCAGATATTTTTGTGATTTAGGGGGAGGGGCAAGTATAAACTTGCACGTACTTAGACCACTCTACCGGGCCCATTGTACTGCCTCCACACTGTTGCTCACCCCCCGCCGACACTGCTAGGTATGACCGCAGACGTTAGGGGGTCCCTCGGCCTCACCACCTGACCAGAACTCCCCAACAAAGATCGGTACTACGAGCCAGAGACATCCGCTTGATGACCAAGCTCTAAGGTCTCGTGATTCGCACCCTACTAGTGCTAGCTGCAGTCGATGGGTGGCCCCTGGATCAGGCCACCCAGCCTGAAGCCCAAAAAATCCCAGCATTCCGTAGTCGTTGGGGGGTTAGGGGTGATTTTTATTACCCTGTTTGACATATTAGATCAGGTCAAACCAGGGCGGCCGCCTGCTTAACGTGCCCTCCGAAGCACGGAAACGTTCATTGAAGGAAAGAGAGTCCTTTGAAGAAAAAAATCAATAGTCGATTGCTCTAACTACTCTTGGCCAATGACCGCCTCTAATATTCAGATAACAATGTATTTTAATAAAGGATTAAATAATATTATGGGGGTTATTTCATATACCACGTATTTCAAAACATAAAAAGGTTTTTATATATTTGTAAAGTTTTCTATATTGCAGTACTTACACATAATTTAATTTGAAAGTTTTTCCACTGCTGTTTTTTCATTTAATATTCACAGTCAATTTAATATATACGATAATTCTTTTGATATATTCTTTTGAAACCCATTAATAAAATTACCAAAGTTCTGATCTCTGAAATGACACGTTGAGTGTAAAAGTCTAATAACTTGCATATAAACATAAAATTCTGTAACACCATTTTTATTTTATAAACCATTATTATTTAGACATAATAGTTTACATATTTATTATGTAGGTTATTTTGTGAATAATTCCACTTTTACACTCAACGCTTCAAATATTTTATGTACAAAAATAGGGATCGCAACTCCGGGTCAAATTTTTCAATTTCCACGATTTTATAATTTCCTATAAGGTGATTATTCTGTTTTTAAAAATAAATAGACACTTTTCAAGTGTCCACAAAGCACTTAATACCAAATATTAATACTAGTTTCTAATTGAAATAACATTAAAAAGTTCAGGAAGCACAATAAATTTAAAAATTTTTCCTTCTTTAATTATTATTTTTAAATTGTAATTTAATATTTATTTAGTTATATTCACAATAAATTAATTTAAATATTTAAATTCTGTAATTTGCACCGAAGCATTTCACCACGTGATATTTAATATCACCTAACCAAGACTGAACACGAGGGAGTTCAAATTTGACCGTAATTGCTAGAAAAAATCAGAACAATACTTTGTATTTAGGGATTTAAAAAAATAAAGTCCAAATCAAATTTGAACTCCCTCGGCGTAAATTATTCATGATTACACCTGGATGCACCCTTTTCAAATGTCTTAATTTTATAATTCTAATGTTTTTGTCGTTTTAACAAGTATAGTAGTAAGTGCCAGAATGAAAGTTCCACGTCTTGACCCCCAAACCTAAGAACCAAATTGACTGTAACAACACGCAGGTGCACTGGAAGCACTATTCTATGGGTCATTCCATATCAAATCAACCAATGTCTTTTCATTACCCTCTTAGATTTTACTCAAACTTAGTGTAAATCTAAGTTATATCAAATAAGTTGTCCACCCCTCCGAAATAATTCAAATTCACGTTGTAGAGCGTTGATAAATTATTTATACTGGCTCTACCGTACCACTGATTTTAATTTAATGTAGGTATTGAATGAATATAGGCGTGCATTTTTGCGCATAAAATTAAGGTCAAAAAATGGGGGCTCTGACTAAATTTTAACTTTTAATTGCCCTCGCTCAAAAATTAACAATTTAAAATTCTCAAGAAAATATCTTTATCATTATCACACTTTTGGCTGCTTGAATACCAAATATTTGGTTTAGGAGTAACATAAAAGACGGTCGTCAGTTAAAGCGGTTAAGAGCGTTGCTGCCGAATGTTTGGTTCAACTCCAAGCTCAGTAAAACTTTATTCTAATCGTCTCCCCTTGGAAAGCAATGGCAAACCACCGAGGTGTAATCTGCCTGGAACTCTTCGGAGATGAAATGTATACACTTCCCGTGGTTCGGAGCCCGCGTTAAACAGTATGTGTATGATAATACTTCAAACGCACAACACAAACATAGGGTGAGGTCGCCAACGCAACGTCCGGGGGACCCACATGAAGAAGAAGTGACATAAAAATGAATTATTGTGGTAATGCAAATCTAAAAATGTTTTTCAATATTCAAGTGTTGGGAATATTGTATATATTGTGCCAGCTCGCTTACAATAACAACAAAGGCATTGGTTTGTATAATTAACAAAGAAAAACAATCAATTTGCTTAATTTTCACCTTCAAATTTAATAAAATGTTTTGTTCGACTTATTAATTGGTATACATTTATCAACAATAAATACAATGAATTTTGCTATTTCTTTACTTTTTAAGTAGCAATATTAAATAACAAAACCAATGTACGCAGGTGATTGTTTTTGACCAATTATAATGCAGCTTGGTGTTTAAGGTATATTATAATCAGGAACATATTGGCACAAGAGGAAGGTGTAGTACATAAGATAGAAACAGGAAGCCTTAAATGGTTTGAACATCTGCTACATTATGGAGGATAAAAGATAAAAGATGAAAAAAGTGTTCTTATGGAAACTACCTGGAGAGAATTAAAAAGAACGTCCCCGAAAATCATAGATTAAAGGCATGCGAAAGGCTATACAGGGCAGAGGTTTGGATGAAGAAATGGTGTACGATAGGGAGATGTGGAGATTGGGATTCGGGAAACAGCTAAATGTTGTATAATTATTAATGTATTATATTAGTATTTTTTAATGTATACATGATTAAGCTTAATGTACTACTGCTGTAAATTATAATTATCTTGATATACAGAAAGGCTTTATATGGCACTATTGATCAAATATCACGGACCTCTTAAATTTAAGAATTCCGTGCCCAATATGTTTTGAAGGCATGGCATAGCTAAAACTAATTATTGTTACCACGACAGTCCCTGATGCGTAATAAATAATGTATTCCGGTGTATTAAGAATCTGATCATTATTTGGGTATATAAGTTTCCAAGAGGCACAACACTACAATATCGCGAACTAAAATTTTGGGGATTTGCCTAAAATTTTTTTTCGATATCAAATATACAAGAATAACATAAGGATTAGCAGAATTACAAAATAATTGCAACAAAAAGAAATAACAAATTATCCAACGACAAAACCAATATAATGGTTTTTTTACATCCTATTGAGTTGATATTAGATCGGTTTTAAGATCACCAGAAACCCTAGTAAAATTTATATAGGGACCCCTAATTATTATAAGCTTTTATTTTTAGAATGTTATATTAAATGAATATTTTTTGTGCAAATTAAAAATTTACCTTGCAAAGGGGGACCATATTTCTTTATCTGTTTACATTTTTTAATTATAATTTTTAAATATTTTAGTCCTATATAGTGAGGCGTTGCCTTAATTGCCTTAATTTATTAGTATCTTAGTAACACTTCCCACTTGACTAAATTACTATCCGTGTTTGTACCACCCTTTATGAATAATGTAATTATAAGATCTCTGCCCTGAATACTGAAATCTGAAAAGCAAATAATTTTCATACAAAATACATATAATAAATAATAGTTATAGATAAATTAATATATTATATCATACTTAAAATATTTATAATATTTTTTAATGTTTTCGAAATTTTCGAAGAAATTGTCACAGCTATGCAATTCCCTGACACTTAAAATTTTTTAATAGGATTAAGCTACCGAAATATGAAAGGCTTTTTAAAAGGTATACCCTTGGAACCTTAAGCCCGTCTTACATCAGGTTATTTCTGGCGCCATTTCTTGATCCATATTTCTGGCGCCATTTCTTGGGCCAGAAATGACGCCATTTCTTGATCCAAATATAAAGCCTGTATTATATCAGGCCATTTCATCCGCCATTTCTAGCGCTGATCTTGCGCAGTAGGTAATTTTAGCAAATTACCTGAAACATTTTGTAGGCCAAATGTATAGAACCCGTTCTATTTTGAGGCTATTTTCAACGCCATTTACCTGCGAGCGTGCCCAGTAAAATTAAACGAACGTCAAATTGTGAAAAGTTGTGCTACACATAAAAATTGAAATGGATAAAGAAAGCGATTTAATTGCAGAAAATGTGATTGCAGCAAACATAATAGTATTATTTTTTTTACCAACACAAAAAAATTTTTAAAAAAATTAAATTTTCAATGGTTATTAAATTTTCAAATTTGATTTTTTAATTTCAGTGAAAAACAAAAACATTTGCGATTATTTAAAAATACGTAACTTTTAGTGATAAACGCAACTCATTCCTAGCCCTGCATTTGACAATTACTACCTGCCACAGAATCTACCTGCGCATTCAATCTGTACTGCGGCCGCTCACAGGCAAATTGTTCAAAAATAGAGCACGTGTCAGGACATTTCGAGCCAGGACATTTTCCAAGACATTTGCTGTTTTAAGCCCGTCTTACATCAGGTTATTTCTGGCGCCATTTCTTGATCCATTTCTTGAGCCAAATAAATTGCCTAGTTTAAAACAGCAAATGTCTTGGAAAATGTCCTAGCTCGAAATGTCCTGACACGTGCTCTATTTTTGAACAATTTGCCTGTGAGCGGCCGCAGTACAGATTGAATGCGCAGGTAGATTCTGTGGCAGGTAGTAATTGTCAAATGCAGGGCTAGGAATGAGTTGCTTTTATCACTAAAATTTACGTATTTTTAAATAATCGCAAATGTTTTTGTTTTTCACTGAAATTAAAAAATCAAATTTGAAAATTTAATAACCATTGAAAATTTAATTTTTTTAAAAATTTTTTTGTGTTGGTAAAAAAAATAATACTATTATGTTTGCTGCAATCACATTTTCTGCAATTAAATCGCTTTCTTTATCCATTTCAATTTTTATGTGTAGCACAACTTTTCACAATTTGACGTTCGTTTAATTTTACTGGGCACGCTCGCAGGTAAATGGCGTTGAAAATAGCCTCAAAATAGAACGGGTTCTATATATTTGGCCTACAAAATGTTTCAGGTAATTTGCTAAAATTACCTACTGCGCAAGATCAGCGCTAGAAATGGCGGATGAAATGGCCTGATATAATACAGGCTTTATATTTGGATCAAGAAATGGCGTCATTTCTGGCCCAAGAAATGGCGCCAGAAATATGGATCAAGAAATGGCGCCAGAAATAACCTGATGTAAGACGGGCTTAAAACTAGGCAATTTATTTGGCTCAAGAAATGGATCAAGAAATGACGCCAGAAATAACCTGATGTAAGACGGGCTTTAAGGGTAAACCGCTACTGTTTATTCCTAACCTGAGCTTAACACTTTGTATTCGTAATTATGTGGAAAGACGTTTTCTATTGCCTGAAAAACAAATTAATAATTTTTGAAGATGCACTGTTATATCGCTACGCCTTAAATAATTATAAATATGTATTTTCATAGCAGTGACGAATTACCCTTCAGGTTAATTGGATTATTATGCATACAAGTATACTATTTTAAAAGCCTTTTATGTATGCTGTCTACTGTGGTGACTTAATCCTGTTAAAAATTTTGTAGTGTTAGGGGAGCGCATATCTGTCTCAATTTCTTCGAAAACTTCGTGGTAAATTTCGAAAACATTAAAAATATTGTAGTCGCATTTATTTTAACTATTTTTATTAGATGTTATAACCTGAATATTAAAATATTTTTTAAATTTTTTAAATATTCTGGTAAATATCATAATAGAGTTAGGAATCCCGTGAATTAACGTTATACTGACCGTCAGTACCGTCAAACCGCGATATCTCCAGAACCATAGCTGTTGCTGAAATACTGAATAAAGCACTCAAAATCACTATCGAATCACTAACGATCGCCACATATCCTTACGATCTATGTACGATAGTGCTTCAAATTAGCTTGTTTGCTACCGTGAAGTCGATAGGCACTTCATAAAACTCACGATATCTCCGCAAAGAAATAATGAAGTACTAGAAAGCACTATCGAAGCACCACCGATTACGACATATTTCGAAGATAGTGCTTTCAGTGTACCTGTCCACTTCGAAGAGCCGTAAGTACGGCCAAAATTCATTACTTGACACCTGTGGTCTGATGGTAACGAATATTTCCATTTTCCAATGTGGCATAAGATCGTAGTTTTGCACTTGATAAATTAAGTGATAATAATTGAAGGGCCTAGTGGAAAAAGTAGTTAAGTCACTCTTTTTTCAATTTGTAGTTGAGCACATTTTCACATTGCGGCATTTATTCTCTACAAATTAGTATAAAAATCAACAAATTGAAAAAAAAGTGACTTAACTACTTTTTCCACTAGGCCCTTCAATTATTCCTAGATTACAATACCGGTTACCAACTTTACTTTTCCATGGTATTATCATAAGAACATGAAAAATTACAAACTAATGTTGGATTTTCACGAAAAAGATATGTTCTAGATCAAAAGTATTAATTAACCTGATAATATGTTATTTTTCAAACAAGAACGGAAAGTATCTAAAGGAATAAATAAAAAAAGAAGGAATGGAACGAAAAGGAAAATAAAAAATATCATTTTGCTTTTCACATTTCAGGACAGAGATCCTCAAATTATATTACCCATAAGGCAATTAAGGCTAGTGTCCAACACCTCGTTTCACTGGTGATAACTCACTATCGAGGACTAAAATATTTATAAATCGTAATTAAAAAATGTGAACAGAGAAGGAAATAACTTCCCGGTAACCTTTTACAATTTAAATTTTTAATTTGCACAAAAACTATTAAATTAAAAATTAATGCTTGTAAACAGTAGGGGTCTCTATATATAAATTTTTCTCGGGCTTCTGTTTCTGATCTTAAAACCAATCTAATCTAATCGCAGCTAAATACATGATGTAACAAAAGCCATTGTATTGGTTTTGTCGTTGGCTACTTCGTTACTTATTTTCGTTAGAATATTTTTAGTTTTAATATATTTATTTTGTGTTATTTTTGAAAAATATATGTTGATATGAATTTCAAAGATTTGAGAATTTTTACGGATTTCCAAAATTAAAATTAATCTTTTGCATCCAAAATTTCGTTGCATTTTTTAAATAGATTTACTCATTGTAATGTAATCAAATACAAATTTGAAAAATACCCAAATTCTTCATATGATCAATATTGTAATGATTTTGTATTTATTTGGTTAGCTATGTATTCCTCATAGTTAATCGTAGTTATGTAAATATTTTGTAATTGTTTGGAAATTTTTAATTTGGTGCACGTAAATAAAATGGGTTGGTACTGCAAGGATTTTGAATTAATTGAAAATGCGCAAAAACGAAGAAGCGCTCGCTTGCGAAAGGGTGAGTTCGATTTTTGATGACTAGAAGAATTTTGGATCAACCGATTGAATCATCGATTTGGAATTATGCGAATTATGAGATTTATGCGAAGGTTTGCTTCGATTTGTGAAATTGGTTGAATCGGCAAATATTAAATTTGATAAAGAAAGTTTGGTCGACATTGAAAATTGTTTTATAAATACGAAAAATTCGAGCTACACAAAGAAATTTTGGAAAATAAAGGAAATAATAAGTCAGTAGATGCTAATTAATGGAAGGAATTGCAATTGGAAAATGGTTGAAGATTTAA
The DNA here is from genome assembly GCA_932274525.1 of Podabrus alpinus. Lineage (NCBI taxonomy): Eukaryota > Metazoa > Arthropoda > Insecta > Coleoptera > Cantharidae > Podabrus > Podabrus alpinus. Next base: position 58,645,710 of record OW026454.1, on the reverse strand, counting down.
TGGATGTTTGCGGAAAACAGAAAGAAAATTTCAAGATGGACTACAAGAATTATAAGTGAGCAAATAAAATTTTATGAACATTAATTTTGATGATGAACTTTGAATATACGAGTATCTGGTTTAATTGTAATTATGCAGGGTATATGGAATTATTTTATGAATAACTTTTTATTGATAACTAATTACTGGTTAATAATTAATTTAATTTTGTGTAAATAAAAATTATCCTGTTATCAATATCATAAATGTGGTTGTTATTATTTTAAAGTTAAGAGCAGATTCAAAAGAACAACGAACACAAAAAAAATAACTTTAGGGATATAAAATTTCGGAAAACCTCAGGGTTTAATTTTTAAATGGCTTCGTTGTTTTAAAAAACACGACAATATGTACATATTGCTGTGATTCAAAATGCTTTATAAAGGTTCCCAACTCAAAAACGAATATTAGATTCGTAAAGAGCACAAAATTCTAAGTCGAAAGACACTTTAAAAATTTGCATTACGAGAAATTTGAAATTTTCTCAAATTTCAACTTCATGACCAAATTTGAATCTCTCAGGATAAGTAAGACATGATAAAAATTGCTAAGAATAATTAGACTGATGATTGTGACATCAAAAATGAAACAAAAGATTTAATTAGCTTAAAATTAATTAAAATTTGTTTGTTGTTTTATACATGTTCATAACCTTAAAAATGTGAAACTTTGTAATCGAATTTCCTTAAAAATAACATGTTATATAAAAATTTATTCACATCAAAAATTAAGTTATGATTTCATCTATGTAACGCGAGTAATCTAAAAACGTGAATCAACAAAGTTGTTAATAAGGGTGATATTTGTGCAAAATCAAAATTTGTAGAAGATGGCGTCAAATAAGTCAAAGAAGTATCCCAAATACATCACAAAAATGCCATATACCAATGGAATTGCATGGAAGACGCCTATTGGAACACAATTTCAATATCGATCATTAATCTAGAACAGAAACAAATTTTTACTAAAATTTAAAATCCAAAATAATTCAATTTGACTCACATTTCAAAAACAGGCCTACCAATTTCTATCGATTTTGGATCAAAATCAGTTGACTTGGAACTTTACAATAGAGTGGAGGTGTTTTCATTTGTGTCCAAGAAGTAAACAACCATTTGGAGGTCAAATGACATCAATGGCCGACCACTACAACATTTTTGCTGTATTGTGATTTTCAAAATCAACTCAACATTTCACTGAGACCTGAGGATGTTGTCAATTCATCCTACTTACCTTAATCAACTCGATGTCATCAACAATTTAAGTAAACAACTTCAATAAACACAAAATTTGGATCGAGAAGAAAAACAACACAAGGTTACGTGAGGTCCTATATAAGATAAGATAAGAGAAATAAGATTTTATTGTAATATTTAAAATTAATTTGTTAAATAATACATTTTTTAAATTTAAAAATTAAAAATTATATTGGGGATTATAATTTTTATTTATTCAAGTTTATTTTACATATAACTAAAATTTGTTTAAGGGTCGGTCGAAAATTTATTTGGGGTCAAATTTTCGAAATTAAGGTAGATATCTAATTTTATTTAGTACCTTATCTTAAAATAAGTTAAATAAGAGTTAACTAGAAATTAAAATATAAGATTTTATTGTAATATTTAAAATTAATTTGTTAAATAATAAATTTTATAAATTTAAAAATTAAAAATTATATTGGGGATTATAATTTTTATTTATTCAAGTTTATTTTACATATAACTAAAATTTGTTTAAGGGTCGGTCGAAAATTTATTTTGGGGTCAAATTTTCGAAATTAAGGTAGATATTTAATTTTATTTAGTACCTTATCTTTAAATAAGTTAAATAAGAGTTAACTAGAAATTAAAATATAAGATTTTATTGTAATATTTAAAATTAATTTGTTAAATAATAAATTTTATAAATTTAAAAATTAAAAATTATATTGGGGATTATAATTTTTATTTATTCAAGTTTATTTTACATATAACTAAAATTTGTTTAAGGGTCGGTCGAAAATTTATTTTGGGGTCAAATTTTCGAAATTAAGGTAGATATTTAATTTTATTTAGTACCTTATCTTTAAATAAGTTAAATAAGAGTTAACTAGAAATTAAAATATAAGATTTTATTGTAATATTTAAAATTAATTTGTTAAATAATAAATTTTATAAATTTAAAAATTAAAAATTATATTGGGGATTATAATTTTTATTTATTCAAGTTTATTTTACATATAACTAAAATTTGTTTAAGGGTCGGTCGAAAATTTATTTTGGGGTCAAATTTTCGAAATTAAGGTAGATATTTAAATTTATTTAGTACCTTATTTTAGAAAAGGTTAATAAAAATATGTGTTTAAAATAAATTTTTTAAATAATAAATTTTTATTAAAATTAAAAATTATATTGGGGATTATAATTTTTATTTTTTCAAGTTTATTTCATATAATTAAAATTTGTTTAATAATTATATAATATTTATTTTTGTTTATTTATTATTTTATTAATATGAATATTTAAATATAATTAAAATTTAATTAATTGTAATTTAATTTACTAAATTATTAAAATTTAAAAAAAAGTTTTATTTTGGATTTAAATTTTTTTGTTTATATTTATATTATAAGATATTTAATTTTTAAATAGTTGAAAGTTTTTAGTTAATAATTTTAAGTTAATATTTTTTTATGAATAAATTAGAAATATAAAAAAGTTTTAATTAAATTTGTGCCAGCAATTGCGGTTAAACAAATAAGGCAAAATAAATAAATTTGAATATAATAAATTATTTATTTATTAATTTTATAATAATTTTATTAAGTGAAATTTTAATATTATTAAGTTTTAATAATTTTTAATGATTTTATAAAATTTTAAAGAAAGACTAGGATTAGATACCCTATTATTTTATTTTGTAAATTTAAAATTTAAAATATTAATAGATTAGGATCTTTAAAATTAAAAAATTTGGCGGTATTTTATTCAATTCAGAGGAATCTGTAGTATAATTGATAATCCACGATTTATTTTACTTTTATAAATGTTTGTATATCGTCGTTTTAATTGAATATTTTATTAGAATATTAATATTCTAATAATTTTAAATAAAAAATTATTTCAGATCAAGGTGCAGTTTTTAAAAGAAACTATGGATTACAATTTTAAAATTTAGAATATAGATTTAATTTTTAAAAAAATTTTTAAAAGAGGATTTGGTTGTAAGATTTAAAAATTTATAATCTGATAATTTGCTCTAAAATGTGCACATATTGCCCGTCATTTTCATTTAAATTGGAACAAGTCGTAACATAGTAGATGTACTGGAAAGTGTATCTAGTTTGATTTTCTAATTAAAGCTTTAAAGAAGTTTTTTATTTACATTAAAAGGATTTATTGTTATTCAATATAATTAGATTATTAAAAAATTTATTTATTTGATTGTTTTAGAATAAACTTAAATTTTAGTTTAAAAAATTAAAAAATATTAATATTAATAGTTAATTAGTAATGAAAATGAAAATTTTAAAAACTTAAATTTTTAAAAGAAAAATTTAATTTTTGTACCTTGTGTATCAGGGTTGATTTATTAAAAATTAATTAATTTAATTTTCTCGAATTAATAAGATCTAAGAATTTATTATTTAATTGTTTTATAAATTTTTATTATAAATTTTTAGTAATGAAATGTTTTTCGTTTATTAATATATCTAGTTTTTTAAGAAAAAAATTTAATTTTTAAGATAAAAATTTTGTAATTTTATTTTTAATTTACATATTTTATTATTTAAAAGTTTAGGGGATAAGCTTTAAATTTTATTATTAAAAAAATTAATTTTAAATAATATTTTAGTTTTACTAATATTGTAAATCTTTTTATAATATAAAAGTTATTATATTTGAATTTTGAATTTATTTTATTTTAATTATTTTATTAAAATAAAAGATTAAATAATTTAATTTTTGTGTTTATGATTAAATTAGTAAATTTAAAATTTTATTTTGTATTCATATTTGATAGGTTAAATTAAGGAATTCGGCAAATTTATTTTTCGCCTGTTTATTAAAAACATGTCTTTTTGATAAAAATATAAAGTCTAGTCTGCTCAATGAATTAAAAATTTAAATAGCTGCAGTATTTTGACTGTACAAAGGTAGCATAATAAATAGTTTTTTAATTGAAAGCTGGAATGAAGGATTGGATTTTTTTTAATTTTATTTTTTAATTTATTTAGAATTATTAAGATTTAAATTTATATTAATTATTTGGTTGGGATCTTATATAAAATACGCATGGTATGTCAGATTCGCCGTTTCCATGGTAACGCAACGCAATAACCCCGCCCCCCCCCTTGAATATGGAGATTATTTTTATCGGTAGGAATTTTTCTTTTCAATTTAAATTTATTTTAATAACTGTCGCGATGATAACGTGATATTTTTATCGATTACCCAGTCAGTTAAAGGGAAATAAAGAAGAACGCGGGGGTTGGAATCGACTTTCCTAAAAACCCCAGTCTTATCATTGAACCAAAATTGAAGATGAGAAGATTCCCTACAAGACCAGGTTTCAGGATTTACTTCATTATCTGAAGTAAATTCTGAAACCTTGTTTTGCTTTGTTCACCATCAATGGTGAAGTTTAAATGTACGAAATTTTTATTCAGAATAAGAATTATTCAAAACCTTTTTCAATTGTTTTCTCTGGATTTTCTCTTTATTTCATAAATACTACTTAGTATTTTAGCAAGATGGCATGCTGAAAAATATGTTCCTCAACTTGGATTCGAACCCAGATGTATTAGCTATGAATACGAGCGCTTAAACAACTGCGCTGCTGAGGCGATTAGTTTATGTAGCGCAGAACTTCTATTTATTGTGAACTAATTCTAGAACCGCTACAGTATGATGGAAGCAAATTTTGTTAATCTGTTTTATAGAGAATTTTGTATTCTTCAATTTTGATTTGATGATAATTTTCACTAAAAGTGAAAGTAAGCGAGTTATAGACGAAAAACTACTGTAGAGAATTAAAATCCTCACTTGCGAAAAAGGCCGACAGGGAATTTTAGGTGATGTAGCAAATAAAATCGTGGTCAAATTTTCGAATTCAGTCAAATTTGAATATATGGCCCCCCAAAAGATTCTTACCTTTTTGAAAATTTTAAAGTATTATATTATTTATTGGGTTTTGTCAAGGTTTAGCGCCCCCATTGCGATGGCGCCTGAGGCAAAGCCTCTGTCGCCTCACCCTTGCTACGGCTCTGGTCACAATTCACCATATAGCCCAATTCCCGAGTTGATTGACGTGGATCATCACAAATTGAAGCATTTAATCGGTCTTCTTCAAAGCTGGATGGTCTCCCTGAACGTGGAAAATCGTTTATATCAAAATGCCCCTTTTTAAACAAGAAGACATTGATATTTCTCAAACAAATTTGTTTCCAAAGCACTCTTACCTTGGAAACCAAAAACGCTACGAACTTATGTATCAACCGATATATTAATATTAACCATTTTGAAAATATTTTTATTTGCCGAATGATTTAATTAATACATTTTGTAAAAGAAGCATCCGATAATTTATTCTAGAAAATTACAATGGAAGACATGATATTGCTTAATGATATAATACAGACTATTTCACAAAACAGCGTTATTTTTATTATTTTGCTATTCTCCTAAACAATTAAATTTGTGATGTGCCTTATTTTTTGCCGGGTAAAAAAATGGATTTCTGAGTGTACTTGCATTAAAAACTAACGGCTCTGTGAATTGGGACCATTTTTGTGAAATAGTACTCATGTAGTATAATACAAGTATAATACAAGTATAATATAAGTCGAACACTAACGAAGAATAATATTAAAAATCGCTTAATTAATTAATCCATATGGAATATATTCACGTTGAGGATAAATATCATTTGCCTTATTATCTGGAGTTGTTCCATGTAAAAGTTCGGACATAAAGCTGATGTATGTAATAGCCAATCTCAAGGTTTCAATTCGTGATAATCGCTTTTCATAAGCAAATGTTGGAACCTGTAAAAAAAATGTAATACAATAACAAATACAAATTAATTAAATGAGGGTTCAGCCGAGTAGTATTTAACAATTAATTAGGTAGTCAATTCAAAAAAAGTGTGCACGCAATAGAAAATTACAGTTTTGATAGAAAATCGGTGCCAAAAATTTTAATTTCTGCAATAGATTTGTATGAACTAATTTAGAATTTCATTGAAATTAATAAAAAAATTAATAGATTTTTTAGACCTTGACAATGGGCAGAAACGAAAATAAACAACCAGGAAAAATTACAACACTAAAAAAATTAAAATGGATTTCACATAGGATTTACTATAAGTATATAAAATATAAACAATTTTACATAATATACAAGAGGAGATCAATAAGTTCAGTAAAAACGGCATAAGGAAAGTTTCTAACAAAATCAAATAGAAGACCAGTTTTCAAACATTAAATCAATCCAAGGTACCGTTATTTTTTTATTCAATTTAGTGGTAAGTTTTGACATTTACATAAATATAAAACTGGAGGAACTCGAGAAAAAATTTTTCGATCCGATTATTTTATCCGAAACAAATTTTGAATAACATCTCGTATAACAGATTAATTATTACGGCCCCGAATTAAAACAAGAGTTTTCGCAGTGAATATGAAAGGAAAAACTGCCACCTAAAAAGTTCAAAACTCAACCGTCCGCTGGTAAGATCATATCCACATTTTTTTGGAATGCCAAGAGAATGCTGTTAATTGATTACCTGTGTCATAAAGGGAGTTTAACAGGTATCTATTATGCAAGATTATTACAGAAATTAAAGAAAGCTATCCGAAAAAATAGAAAGGGCAAAGTGAAACAAAAAATTTGCTTATCCACGATAACGCATCAGCTCACAAATCGAACGTTTTACAGGCCGATATTAAAATGTGTAGCTTGGAAGAAATAAATCACCCACCTTACAGTTCAGACCTGGCCCCTAGCGATTGCTTCCTATTCCCACATTTAAAGAAAGAATTACGAGGGATGAAGAGCTGATGTTTGTTGTGGAAAACTATTTTTCAAGGCAATCAAAACGAAATTTATTTTCAGTGGTTTGGAAAAATTAATTCAGAGAAGTACCAAGTGCCTTGAGCTTCAAGGAGATTATGTAGAAAAATAAAATTTATTTTATTAAAAATTCGAGAATGTTGACGTTTCTTGAAACGTAATCAAAAATTTAGGCTCCGTCCGGAGGCAAATTTGCCGAAGAAGGTACCAAAAATCATGAAATCATAAATTGGCCGTTTTCTATGCATTATAGCTTCAAAAGCAAAATTAAACTAAATAAAGTATTGTTCATGTGATATCGTTAAAACAATAATCGAAACAGTTACAATTTTGGGTATTATGTTCAAATGTTTCAAAAATATAAATTTTGTTTGAATCTGGAGCCTGACTCCGGAGGAATAAATAACTAAAAACGACAAAAATTCGCGGCGTGTGCGCTTTCTTTGGGAAAACTATTCAAGATAAAGCAAAATTTCCAATAAAATATTTTATACATTTTAAAATATCCTGCAAACCAGTCGGTAATTATGGTCGATTTATACTAAAAAGTAACGTAGCGGAACGGAATGTAGAAAAGATGGCTTATGCACTTACATAAAAGCGTTTATGGTTGCCTACTACATTACATTACGTTCCGTTGAAACGCTTTTATGGAAGTGCATAAGCCCATCTTTTCTACATTCCGTTCCGCTACGTTACTTTTTTAGTATAAATCGACCATTTTACATATATCTTTAATTCGTGATCCGTGAGAAGCAAGCCCGGATTGGGAAGGCGATTAGTCAGGTAAATGCCCTTTCAGACTGCAAGTTCCTTTTTTGTCCTAACTAATAATCTGAAATTAGATCTAATACATCCATTTTAGTTTTGAAAATACTCAAAGCATTTAACTAAATTATTTTTAATAAAATAATGTTAATTAACTTCAAGTTAATTTTTCAAGTTTATTTTAATATAAACAATTCTTGTTTGATTTTTCAGAAGTTTATTTCTGCAATGTTTTTTTTAAGATGTAATTTATTACACTAGACCCCGCTAAATGTGATTACATCGGGACTCGAAGGTTTTGATTGCAATAACAGATTGATTCGATTAATGAAAAATCAAAAAACATAAATTATAATTTATTGGAAACAGAAAAATTAAAGTAAAATTCTATTAGTGGGATTAAAAAACGTAATCTAGTGTTGTTTGCCTATAATTTTTATGTACAATATTGTAATGTGCAAAGAAATATTTTCTTGTTCTTGAAGAAATTTACATTAAGAAACTTCGCTTACTGCCACAAAAACACATAATCATTTTAAATATTTGTAGACACATGTTTATTTGGCGTCAGGTAGCATAAAATGCTTGTAAATACATTTTTTATTGAATGTGAATGAACACATTTTAACCAAATTTTGATCGCGTAAACCGAATTTTGATCACTCTACCCGATGTTTTTTCTATTTCATTATTTTCATAAGTCATATACGGTCGTCCCGTTCTTCGCGAAAGTGATCTTAATACCCGATTGATCAATACCCCATTATCAGTATTTTAATTTGTGTTTATATTATTAGTTTTCTCAGTTTTGTTTTATTTCCTTACGGAATATGTTTTTATTCTAAACTTCCGACCTCCATTAGGCATCCAGTGCATGATTAATTTGGTTGTGCGGCCTGAAGGCCGCACTGAGCGGGAAGGATCATTGGCTTAACAGATCAATTAAGCGATACAGATATAACTGATTAGCATTACAGACACACAGATGAATTTACATCATGTACATAATTACCTTGGTTGTGCGTCCTGAAGGCCGCACTGAGGAGACGAATCATCGACTTTATTTAGAGTTACAAATAAACAAATTTTCAATTTCAAATACAAAATCATTATTAAGTATTTGACCAATTAAAAAATAAAACCTATAAGAGCCTTAATTTATTCATCTAATTTTGTGTCTGCGTGTCTCTTGCTGCTCACGCATAATCATGAACGATTATGCAAAGGCAAGATCACTCACACTCATGATGTCTTCTGTGCTACTCACGAATACGAAAACTAGATAGTAGATACTAGAGATGACTACGCGAGTTATTTTCACTCATATTCAAACTCACACGTTTTTGTTGTGTTTGATTATTATTACACACTCATGTCACGACTTTGACACACCGTGCACGAAGAAAATCCCCAAATTTATTTTTAAAAAATTACTACAATTCCTACGTTCCCTACGAAAGTTTTTGAAGAGCATATCAAAGGTTGCAAAACGTTTTACGTTTTGCGTTTTACTCGCACTCCATCACGATTTTCGTCGTAGTTGTTTATTATACCACGCGCCCATCTCTAGTCTGTAACGATAAATTGATCCCTTAATCCCCCCAATTGCATAGTATACTGCCGTGATAAGCTACTGTATTTATTTTTTATTTTTATAGCGGGGAAAAAATGTACGGCACTTTTAACTGCTCCGGACTAGCTCAAAAATTAAGACTCTTATAGGGCGTAACTTGGATTCGATTACTATTAAGACACATTCATTCGGTTACGGACTATGAAAAATAATGAATCTATTTTGTACCACAATATAACTTTTATACCTTGTTGCTATAATTTTGAAAATAAAACCATACTAAATAAATTCTCTCCAATAGCAAAACTTATTCATTTATTACAAGACAAGAAATATTTGTGAAACAAATCATGAATTTTTATAATAAAACAAATTAAGTTTACATGTAATCTTAACCTAAACAATATAACGTCCCCCCCCCCCGAGTTTATCGCACTAATTAAATCCGAAATTTTAACGTCTAACGATTGTTTTAAACAAAAAATAGAAAAACACGCACGCACAGTGTATCTTACCGGGTGTTTTCCGTTGTCGAAAGAAACCAGCTTATTACACCTGACTCGAGTCGGTTGCGTAGCCGTGGACTACCCTTGAATTTTCTCCGTTGCATGAATCACAAAATAGTCACCAACCATAGATTATTTTTGACAGGATAATCTTCATTCCATTCATAGGTGAGTATTTAAAATTACAAATTATTTAAATTTTCCATAATCATCCAACCATAACCAACAATATTTTTCCAGTGGTAACCAAACCTTTCATTAACAAATAACCAAATACGTCCTCATGCTTTCACGGACACCGTCCGAATTCTTTTCAAAAATAGTAAAACAACTAATTACGTCCGGACTTCTTGACGGACACCATGTGAATCCATTAACAAATATCAAAATACGTCCTCATGCTTTCACGGACTCCGTCCGAATTCTCATGCTTGACCCATTATCTTCATTTTTCCACCATAACCTTCGGAGACTGCGCAGTCGCACACTTTCTACTTTTGTCCGAATTTAAACTGTCCTTTTTCGTAACTTCACTTTTTATTATTATCACATAAAGTTGCTAAAACTAATTCTACCTAACTTAACAAATTAATTACTCAATTTGTTATTTTTGAAGCTTGACCAAATTTATGAATAACTCATCATTTGTTTCATACATCTTCAGGAATCGACGCCTGTTGAAGAGATTTCATCTGGGTTCTTTGGACATCTGAACAAACAGCTCTTTTCACTAGATAGGCACTCGTCATACTCTGGTACAAATCAATCAACCAACTTAAATAGTGGTTTCTATCAACTTTTATTCTTTTCTATAATGAATGTGTCTTTTAACCCAATCAACCCCCATTTGAAACATCGCAACAAATATTAATATTAATTAAAACATACGATATAATAGCCTTAATAACTTATCTATCTATGTGGGTCTGTAACGCTAAGTTTATCTGTTGATTCACATCCAGTGCGGCCTTAAGGCCGCACAACCAATGTAATCGCCTACTAGATGACTAAAGCAGCCGTCCTTGTCAAATAGTATACATAGTAATAAGTACATTATTTTAAAATAATTAATTTACTCTTTACTTTTTTATATTTTGTACTGTTGTAAAAATTTCTTGAAGAGTGGGGTGACCCAAAGGAGTTATCTGGTAACAAAATTATTACCAGAGTGCTGGGAAGTGCCTGAAAATGACTTTCATTGCCTTCCCTACTTATCATAACTCCTAATAAAAAATGCATACTAAAATACCGCGTTGTATTCAAATTTTCACCTTATTAATAATTTAATTACTGTGCAAAAGCTTCGAGTGAATGGGTGGAAAACTTTGTAGCTTACTCTAAAATCCCAAAAAACCGTTTGTTCTAAAAATTGGATTTTTCCAGACGTTTATAAAAAAATTTTAAACTTCTACACTGATCGTGCGACGATATTCAGCATAGAGGCAAATTAAAGATAGAAATATGCTACTAGCAACTCCTTTGAAGGAAATTGTACGGTCTACAAAATTGTTTATTTGAAATTTTTCTCTATCTTGAACAGTTTTCCCTAAGCATGAGTTGAAAGCGTTTCCGGCGCGAACTTTTCTCAATCTTTTGTCGCGTTTAGTTGTTTAATTCCTCTGAAGGCAGTCTAAGGATTCCACAAAATTGATATTTTAGTTACATTGGTATATCTTCATTTTACTGGACTATTTAAAAGCTGAACAAAATATTTTCGTCTACATAGCTCTTACAGTTACCGAGATACAGGCTTGTAAAAAACATCGTTTACTTTTTAGATTTTTGCTTAAAATTTAGAATTTGATGTAAACTTTTTTATCTGTCCATCTGACATAAAAGAGGCCCAAAGATAAATGAAAGTAGTACATTAAATTCTCTGTAAATCTCAGTGTAGAGCCTCGGATGTGTGAGCTTCCAAATTGATCACTTTTTATTTTTTTGATTACTTTTAAAGAGTTTTTCATCATTTTCTCGTATTTTGTGCATCCCACGACAGAAAAAAGTATAAGATAAGATGAAATTAAATAAAAATGTGGGTAAAATTTAAAAAAATTGTTTTTGATTATGTTTTGAGGATATTCCCGGAAAAGAAAACAATTTTTTGGCAAAAATTATTACTATAACTTATAGAAGTATATAGTTTACCAATTTTATTCGTAGGATTTCTAGGCAAATAATAACTATTTTTCCAGAGGCGGTCATAGCTTGGCAGTTAAGTGCGTCTACTGCTAATGCGAAACACTCGGATCGAATCCGGGCAGGGTAAGAACTTTATTCTGACCGTCTCTCCTCGGCAGGCAATGGCAAACCACCGAGGTAATCTGCCAAGAAAATCCATCTCGAAATGAAGTGTAGTACACTTCCCGTGGTTCGGAGCCTACGTTAAACAAGTAGGTCCTCTATGTATGTGAAAACAATTTGAACGCACATCATATGCATAGAAAGAGATAGAACGAGATGGGTCACCAAACCCTCATTAGGGTAAAAGGACTGAGAAGGAAGGAACTATTTTTCCAACAAACAAAATGGAACAATTTTCAGCAAAAATGTAATGAAAGTTTGGTTTTTTGGAAGCCGTATCGCCAAAACTATTGGGAGTAAAACATTCAAATTGTGTAGTTTTACGTATAATATTTTATTCTCTTTAGTTTTGCATTATAAAAGAGCTTCTAATTTTTCGACATCAAACTCTTAGCTGAAAACCAGGGTTCTTTTCTAATGCCAAACTGAAAGGTGTAAGCAAAAAAAATTCATATTTCTGAGTTGTTTTTATACAAAAGTACACCTAGTGACTGGATTATAATAAGTATATGTATAATTGCTTAAAGTTATTGGTGATTTCTAATAAAAGTCAATCATTACAATATGCAATAATAAATTCAGAAATATGAATTTTAAAATAGAAATTTATGTACAATTCGACTTACAATCGAAACTAAAACAACCACAATTTTTTACGTTATAGAAAAATATCAAAACAAAAATATTTTACTTACTTTTCGCCGCAATTTATCGAAAGCTTCGTTAAGATTGAACATTCGTCTTCGTTCTCTAATATTAGCTGCTCGTCTTTGAGCTATAGTAGCTACTCTTCTACGTGGCTTTTTTTGAGATTGCGAAGCACTGCTTATCGGAGAACCATTTCGACTTAAACGATTACTTGTCAAAACTCCACATTGCTGTCGTTGCCAAGCTAATTCGCTATTGAAAGCTGTTATTATATCAGGATATCCTCCCAGCGAAGAATTTTGGGTGGTTAAACAATGATGCGAATCCCAAAGACCTCCATAATTTGGAATTTCCGAGTGATAACTAGGAACATCGCTTCCCTTATATTCCTAATACGCAAAGAATTATTATTAGTTTTATTATAAATCGAAATTTAAAAATTATAGCTTACTCCATTGGACTCCCATGGTCCATGATCATTCGGAAAAGACATTCTCATTGATAATTTTGTCAATAACAACACCACTTAACAAAATCTGATATTATACTGCCGGGTATTGATATCAAGCAATTATTAAAATGTATTAAATTTTTCTGTTCCTAGATAACTGCAACGTTACGCAAAAGTAGATTTTATAGCGAAATGTGTACAGAGCGTACGAAGGTGGAATTCTATTGGAGAAAATGTGACTGCGAGGGGTTGCAACCCGTTAGTGCACCAATACGCTTTCGGAAACATGTTTCCAGCACTTCTAGCAAAAATGATACTTATCAATTCCCTTTATAGTGTTACTAGATAGTATTGACTTTTTGAGTTGTAAAAATGAAAATAGAAATACCTATACGATATTAAAAATAGCGTTCAAACTACGAAAGTAAGACAAGAAAAATATATTATTTTGATCATTAGGTATACAGATTAAGGGACAAATTGAAAATTTTATGATATTACGATACTGTTAAATTTATTTTCCCCAAAAATTTCAAGTTTATTTTTTTACGGTCGTAAATGGTCGTAATAGGTGGGTCAAAAAATATTAATCCGCTTAATAGTGTAATGGTGGTTCTTTGAGAGCACAAAATACGTTCGTACAAGATAAATAATTTCAACGCCAAATATTTACAAGGTGTTTCAACAGCGACTTTGTATATTAATAGAGCCAATTTTGGATGTGATGACAGTTTTGTCATTCTGTTTTTTGGCATGTTAAGTAGAAGGTCTACATTTTATTATAATTTCTTCAATTTTAATCGAAAATCGCATGAAAATAATTAAAATCCTTTACGAAAATGGCGAATCTGTGAAAACTACATAACACAAAATTTCGGATATTTCTGTCTTAAAAATCGTCCTTCTGAGACCACTGTTAAAAATTTGGTGATTAAATTTGAGTTTACTGGTGCAGTACATAAGCAACATAACATACCATTAATATCACTCTTGTTCATCCTGGTCGTTCAGTTGGAAAAATTGCTGCTGTAAGTGAAAGTGTTGAGAAAGATCCAAATTTATCAATTTCACGGCGTTCCCCGCAATTGGGCCTATCCACGAGCACCACATAGCGCATTTTGTGTAAAGATTTGGATCTAAAACCATAAAAGGTTCAGTTAGTGCAAGAATTAAAGCCAGTCGACCATTCTGTTCATCGAAAATTCGCTAATTTCATCGTTAAACAAGGTGATGATTTTTCTGAAAAACCATCTTCCAGATGAAGCTCCTTTTCATTTGAATGGTTACGTTAATAAGCAAAATTTCAGCATTTGGGCTTTAGAAAATCCAAGAGTGATTGTTGAGAAGTCTTTACATTCCACTCGTGTTACTGTTTGGTGCGCTTTTTGGCCTGGAGGTGTGATTGTATTTCTTTTGAAAATGAGGCTGGAAACGCTGTTACTGTCAACGAATTGCGTTTTCGGGACACGTTGAAAAATTTTTCTTACTTATTATTAATGATATGGATATGGATGAAATTTCCCGATTGAATAATTTCGCGTAATTCTGTAGTCCATTGGCCTCCTCCCAGACAACACAATGATGGACGTCCACTGGATATCCCTGGATATCCACTGGATTTCAGTGTTGTCTGGGCTAGATCATGTGATTTAACGCCGTTAGACTATTTCTTGTGGGGCTATGTGAAAGATCAGATTTTTGCAGATAATCCACAATCCATTGAAGACTTGAAAATCAACATCCAACGCAACGCGTAATTGGTGAGATAGAGCCGCAATTATGCAAAAAGGTCCTCAAAAATTTTAACAAAAGAATCGGCTTCTTTATATGGTGGACATTTGTCTGATATTATTTTTTATTCATAAATTGTAGACTTTTATATATTACGATGTATATCAATAAATAAATACAGAAGTTTCATCCAAAATGTGCTTTTATTTAAAATTTGAAGGCAAAGTCCATTTTAAAAAGTCCTTTATAACATAAGAATATTAGGTATAAAAAATTTATTTTTACATATTTCATAATTATAAAATTAAAATTAATAAATCACGATTGCAGTTAGTTGACTCGTATTTTATTTTATTATAAATTTTTTTATCCTCTTCATATGAAAATCAGAAATGATGAGTTTATGGTCTTTTGGGATCTCGCTCTAAAGTTCATGTTGCCAAATGTTGATAAATTGGCAATTCTGTTGCGCTACAACTTTCACCAATACGTCTGAAGTATGTGCTGAAAAAAAAATTAATAGCAATCTGTAGTATAAATTTTTTTAAAAATTTTTCACATTTGCATATCGTTAATAATGAAGCAAATTAGTTCGACCGTATTGAAATCAAATATGTTAGACAAGTGCTTAAAAATTTGAATAAAATTTTAATAAAAAGACTTTCTGACAAATTTCACGCTTTAGCAATTTATTAAATATCAAATAGACTTATTATTTTGACGCCCGATTTACAAAATTAAAGGCGTTAATGCGTGTAATAGGCTTATACACCCTTGTTATTATTTCAATCCTTATAAGCTCTTCATCGCTTAACTTTTTCTATTATAAATGTGAAATTCTATCAATCCCTCGATTTACTTTTCATATTTATTATTTTCGACTGGATTCAAAATTTCAAATTTTTAATAATATTAAACAAAAAATAGACATTTCTAGTTAACACCAATATTAAATCAATTCTTTATTCTGCTCTACAAAATAGATACAAATAACAGAGCTAATAACTCTGATTTGTTTTGGTTGGGGTTGTTATAGTTAATAAGGCATTTTGTATAAGGGCGGTAAACCTTCCCTATACGCGTAGGGGTAAAGAGTCAAATGTGTGTAATGAAGAGGGTGCTTCTTCAATTAAATACTGAGTTTAGATTTAATAACTACTGTATATTGAAAGCAAGCAGCTGTTTAGACAGATCTATGTTATTATTATTAATTTATTCTGCATATTATGCGTAAAATGAAACAAAATCGTCTAGATAAATTCAATATTTCGCGGGCAAATAAAAATTTACATTTTTCAATCAATATTTTGTCCAATGGCTGGAATTATAATATGTGTACCAGCACAGGCTAGTAAGCGTGAAACCGCGATTCGGTTCCTGGCCGCGCCAAATACACTGCTGTAATCTAGAGCCCAACATGAGTTTGCTCAACGTCAAGTTGATAGCCAATGTTCCTTGAACAGAAGGTTCAGACGATGGATGATAGTATTGCTTCTTATTTTTCTCCATAACATAAATCAGTAGATGAACAGCAGTATAATATGGATGATCCTTCCTATTGTTTTTTATTGAAATCTAGTTGAAAAAGGTTTGGTGATGTGATGCATGTTTACTAAATTTGGTTTCGATGTATTGTCTTATAATGGCGAAGAAAATTTAAAATATCAAAATGTAAAACAATTGGCTTACGTAATGTTATTTATTATATTAAATAAATTTGTCTAATCGGCTACAATATTTTGATTTACTTATTAATTTGCAGGGTTTGCAAAATATTGAAATAAATATTTTCAGTATTAAGAATTCGGACCCACAGTCTGTTGTGAACACCACCAGAAACGCGTTCGTGAAGTTGGCCCATATTTTTGGAATTTTAAAATTTATATAATTGTGCCAGGTTGTTCCAAGATTGTGCCAGAGTTTCAACTTAAATTGTGAACGGATTTCAGAAAAATTGAGAAAAACAATTTTGAAAAATTTGATTTGTTTTATGCAATAGATTGTTTTATATTTATGTTCTGAGGTTCTACCTAAAATTGCAACTTGATATACAAACCAATTCCGAGAAAATATTGATATAGTGAAAGCCCCCTACACGAACAAAATTATTTCCAGTACGGGAACGGGTTAAGAAAAATCCTTTTGATTGTTTAAATCCAAAATGCCAAGAGCCAGTGACTTTCAAAGTATTTTGGACTGCAACTTTCCAATCCCGGACTTTACATTCATTTCCCAAATGAATCACGGATGCAGATTCATTTAGCAACTTAATCTAATCGCCATGTTGCGTTAATACCTCAATCTTTCTAATTTTTTTCTCTATTTGTGCAAAAACTCGGTCAGCCGGTAAAAACGAATGACCAGTAACAGGAAACACCAGTTCCAAAGAATTGATGGTTTTCGGAGCATCTTCATAACGCCATTTGCAACACATCCCTACCATTATGGAATTTTTATTTTGGCCACCAACCCTACAACATTAATAGCTACCACTTCCAAAATCGATTTGATTTAATCGGTGATATAACATAACTGAACAAATTTCGTTACAACCTTTCTTGTGTTCGTTTTCCGTCCAATAATAAGAAAATACGTTATTCATATTAAGTTTTGATTTAGAATTTCCTTAAACAATGGTGAAATTATGTAAGTATACTTGACGTGAATAATAGACTGATTGGTCTGGTATTTTAGGAAGTACCAAATTATTTTGGCAGTCAAAGGATAGAGTGATTAAATCATTTCGCTTTTCTTTTAACAGTTGAAAAATTTCTTTAGCTCTGACTTGATGACCTTTTTCTTCAATCAACAGATTCTTCTTTATTTCCTCATCAGTAGTCCGTTTAATTCGTTCTGAATACTCCAAACATGTAGAGCAAACATCGGTTCTTGGAGATTTAAAACTGAGATTGAACTTGGTATTACAAGTTTCGTGAAAATAAGACTCCTTGACTTGAAGTTCTTGGATAGTTGATGTGTTGTACATTCTAAATAACTTTTTAATATTTAATTCAGAGGATACATAACGTCGAACTGTTTTGGACCGACAGTAGTGGGATTCGCTGCATTGTAATTTACTAATAAATTCAACAACTGCAGCTTGGATATCGCGAAATTGTAGCGATTTTCTATCAAAAGAAAATTTTCTTTCCTTCCATTGTTGTTGTTGCAACAATTAAATAATAATATAATAAACTAATAAAATTATTCACTAGCAGTTACTCTTATTCAACATTGTATTATTCTAATTTAATAATAAATTTAAGCAAAGTATATAATTTTAATATAACTTCTGGATATAGACTGTTGCAATGATAAAATGCATTATAAAACTGCAGTTATGTGGTGTTCATTTTTAAACATCACATGCTTGCATTAAGATGCAATATGATTGGCGAATGTGGAGTTTGCCGTTTTTGAAACTAACTGCAACATGGAGATTCCTGGTTTTGATTCTAACCCTCACTTTCAAACCCCAAAATTAATGGGTTGTTACCAAAATTCTTCCCAATAAATTATACCATATGATAGAGTGTATCAAGTACCATGATATACAGTCGACTCTCGATAATTTGAACACTCGTTAATTTGAATCACTCGATAAATTGAATAAAATCAATATTAAATTTTTTTAGAATTTTTAAATGAAATTAGAAATTTTTCTCTGGTCCCTTGAGTTTCAATTTATCGAGAGTCGACTGTAACTCTTGTTATTTTGAATTCTTGGTAATTTGAAATTTTTCTCTGGTCCCTTGAGTTTCAATTTATCGAGAGTCGACTGTACCATCAAAACCCCAATTTTGCTAAAAATGGAGATTGCCGCCTTTGATACTAGACGTTTCAAATATTATATTAAAATTTAAAATAATAAATTGGCTGAAATGGTGAAATACTTCTTTTATGAACTCCTATTAAATTGTAATTTAATTTTAGCTTATAAATTACAAAATGTCATAAAACAATCAAAATTAAATACGAAACTATGGAATTTATAAATAAATGAAGGGGATAGAATTTAAGGGGTTTTATTTTTAATTTTATTACAGTTTTATTTCTTAATAAATATTTAAACATTTATTACGATTTTACTGCTCTCTCAGCAGTGCATTCGAAACAACCATTACAATAAATTGGAGCAAAATTTTTTAATTTTTTCGAAAGTGGGGGGGGGGGGCTATCACGATATCAATATTTTCGATTTTCTCAGAATTGATTTGTAACATCAAATTGAAATTTTAGGTAGACATTCAGAACAGGTAGAACAATCTATTGCATCAAAAATAAAATCAAATTTTACAAAAATAGAGGCTATCATCAAATGGCCTTTTTCAATTTTCCAGAAGTCCATTTACAATTTTAAATTGAAACTCATATGGTGCAATATTCAGAACAACTAGCACAATAAAATAAAACAAACAAAAACCATTTTAAAATCTTGGGCTAAACTTAAAAGCTCTTTTTGCGGAAATTATAAATGAAAAATTTATTTTAAAATCGGCACAACCTTGGATTAATTTAAGTTTTAATATTGAAAAAATGGGGGCCATCTTCACGGACGTACCAGAAACTTGAAAAAATCAGACGTTTTTTGTTAATTAGCGCATCGAGAATGGAGCAAAAGACTTTATTCTGAAATCGTTGGAATATTGCAATTGCAATACAGCAGAGCTGAATTAATTACATATACGTCCAAATTGGTTTCAGAATAGCCTTTGTCTAAAATTATCTAGAGCGATTAAATTCGGTTGAATTTGTTATATCCCGATGATAGAAGGTTTGTTCGGCGTCCTGCAAATAAAAAACAAGATATCAAATATCAAGTTCCCACTATAAAACATGGTGGTGGAAACCCCATGGTGTAGGGCTGCTTTTCCCTGGATGACATTGGATTTTTGCACGAAATTGTTATCATTGTGGGTTCACGTGCTCCTACATGGTAAGCATAAAATGCCACAAAGATGGATCTTTCAACAAGAAAATGATCCAAAACATACTTAAAAGCATGTAAAAGATTACATGAGCAGGATCAAAATTCACCTTCTTGAGTGACTTACTCAGTTTCCAAATTGAATCCAATAGATCATTTGTGGGAAGAGCTTCAACGACGTAAAACTTAGTGAAATACGACGCAGTTGTAGAAATGTTGGAAGAAAGAATGGTATAAAATACCAATAGAGCATTTAACGATGCTTATTGACTGTACTATACTTTCGCGGTGCTAAGCTGATGTTATCGCTGAAAAATCTTTTTAAGCTTTATTTTCATTACCTTTGTAGAGATCCTAGAATAAATCCACGGAATATAGAAGTTCCGCGCTACATAAACTAGTCGCCTCGGCAGCGCAGTTGTTAAAGCGCGTATTCACAGCTGATACGCTTGGGTTTGAAGCCAAGTTGAGGAACATATTTTTCAGCATATTATCTTGCTAAACATTTATGTATTTTTTTTAAGTATTTTTTTATGACTTCCTGTTAAAAGTAAATACTATATTTCGTAAATTATTGTTCTTTTAAAAAATATTACCAAGTTATTAAACACTTAACTACTTGAATTAAATTAATTCAGAACCAAAATACCAATTTTTGTAGGTATAATTATTTAATTTAAGCAAGTAAGTGCTGCATGTTTAATAACTTTTTAATATTTTTCAAAGAATAATATTATATTTTCAACAAGTTAATAATTCAATTCATTATATTAATGACGTTTCAGATAGATATTATTATCTAAAGAGATGTAATGGTGCTTTTTTAAGTCAGCAAAGAATAAATTTTGAAAATATGAAAGAAAAATGTCGGAATTTTAAGAAGTTATTACAAAAACACTCTTTTGTAATTTACTTTTAAGCGGTACATTCGCCTCAAGTTGTCATCTTCTTGTGATAGTCCCATGGGTAGATTTCATTTAATTGGTTTTTATTCTCTACCTTTTTTTTAAGAAATCCTGTATTTTATTAAAACAGTTTTGTAAATTCTAACTTTTTCAGGGAGTTTTTATAAAATTTTCCTGATAAGGTTGAACCCTTTTTTTTCTGCTGATGTTTTTAATAGGTTGATTTTCTCTGCATCCAACGGGCACAAAATTTTCAAAGTACACAAAGAAATGTTCAAATTATCAGGTATAAACGAACCAGGCGGATCAAGATATTGAACTTGATCAAGATGCTCTTTATATACTTTAAAATGCGAATTTTAAAAGAATAATATGTAAAATTAACCATCAGAATCAAATTGGAGAAAATTATACGATAATCCTATTATTTAATTTTATTACACATAACCGAGGGCTCTCAAGAAAAAAGTATTTTGAGAAAACTATATTTTATAATCATCATCATCGATACGTTATAGACTTGTAGTCCGTTACGCCACTATTTTGTCTTGGTCTGCCCATCTTTTTCTTTTCTTCTACCTGTAGGTTTGTATTCAAACATTTGTTTAGGTTCTGTTTCATTCTTTGCACCCTCCATTCTTCTGTTCATTTTGTCCGCGTATTTAATTCTTTCGTTTTCCCTTCCAATTTTTTCTATTGCCCATCCATTATATGGGGAAATATTCAAGTCTAGGCGTGACATTGAACTAATCGTCCTAATACCCATTTCAGTATTTTTCCAGTAACCAGATCGTAGCCTGGAGCCTTTCTTGAGTTTAAATTACGAGTTATAACTGATTTAACTTCTGTGGTCATGAAATGTTTTATTGGCAGATCCATCTGATAGGGAGCACCGAATAAATAGTAGATTAGATGCTCTGCAGAAGAATCTCCAGTGGAAAGGGTTTAACGATGCCTCCAAGGTGTTTAGAAACTGCGTCTGTCTTCTCTTGTTCGTTCGAGGTCCAATCTTCATCTCTTGTTTTAATGGGGGGGGTCGGATTTTTGTGGTTTCTTGATTTTTCATGTAACACTCCACAAGGAGTAGTTTGTTGATTTTGTTGCCGACAGATTTTCGAAAAATGTCCTGACTCTTAGGTTTTGATGTGGAAACAATGACGAATATTTAACCTTTTAGCTAATACTGGCTTATATTCACAAATATGTCTGTCCAAACGCAAAAAAAAAGAAAAGTTGTACAAATGCTGATACATTCATTTTTTATCTATATGTATGTGATGATTTATGTACATAACAATTGCAAAATTAGAGATAAAGGTGTTTTTTTTATCTCAGCTGCTATTGGTGTGATTAAAAATTTATTTTGAAATGTTCGGAAAAATATTTGGAACAAGTTTCGTCTAAAACTTTTTCTCATAACTATCCAATGAAAAGTTCTACAAGCCAAAATGTGACGTTTTAGGGGGCGAGTTTTTCAATATTTTTTATCTGCTTTTCTACAATATAGTTATGAGAAAAATGTTCAAATTAAAACCTACGACTCCCTACAACTTTTATATAAAAAAAACTTTTTTCGTGTCTCAAAAACTACTCGGCCCAGAAGGTGCCAAAATATAAAATGCAGCTAGACACACCAAATTAATATTACTACTAAACTGGCATGTTTTATGTGCACAACCACTCGACGCACTTGTTACATCGACGAAATCTCGATAAAATAAATAAACGTCATTAAGCGACCCCCGTTCCTGGCATAATTCATCAAAACTTTACTGATGTTAGCCGGATCTCAAAAGTTTCGTGCCGACGTCTATTGAAGTTAGCCGTAGTAAAAGGGTTAAATAACTTTTGCCTGTAAAATAGGCTCCTGAAATGAGTATAATTTTTATTAGAAAAGTGTATATTATATTATACAATATGTATGTATATCCGGTTATGAACGTCTTGCGACATTTTCCCGATACTTCCCTGTCTCTGCTCGTTGCGTGTTGAAAATGTGTGATGAGCACAGAGGATCTACAGCTTAACGTGGATTCCGAACCACGGGAATAGACTATTTTTACACCGCCTACTCCATCAGGGAAGTTTTTTAGCCATAAATAATGTTATCTGGGGCCAGCAGATAGACATTTGGTGAGCGAAAATTTCTTCTATAGATAGCACCTCACAGAATTTGAACCCATGAATCTTGGCTTGAAAGCGAACACGCTAGCATTTCAGCCATTCGCTCACCTTATTATACAATATTAGAAACATTTTTACTGTTTAGCCACGATTATCCAAACCGTTAACTCTGTTCCATATTGATATTTTGAATTTGGATTCTGTCATCACAGCATTTCTGTGATTGGGGCAGTGAAGAGATACATCATTTTGGTTAGCAAAACTTCCCGGCTGTTATTGTCCCGGAATTGTGTTATCAAGTCAAAATAAATTTATTTTGAAAATTTCGTAATTTTATTGCAAAAATGTAAAGTGACTAAAAAGTTTAAAACCTATCAACTCTGAAAGCTCAGTTATAGTCCGGACGTTATGGAATACAACCTTGCACTTTGTGATAGAAGCATGAAATTTGGCACAAGTGTAGATACAAACCTCCTTTACAAAACAAGATGTGACGCCACGCCGACCCCCGCCCCTTCAACCCCTAGACGTAAAAACACCCCCCAAATTTTAGTTTATTCTATTTATTTCGTAAAAGGTTCATCATAATATGATAAAAATACATCAGAGCAAATAAATTTATAATTAAATTTTTAACAAAAATGGTTCTTAGGATGTTTTTGATACGACTTACGGTTTCCATAGAATCATCACGTAAATGTATTAGGTCAAATATGGCGCGCACCGCAGAACTCGCAGATTTTCTCCAAATTCCCCATGTTGCGCCACTCGTACACAAAAATTACTGAAATAGAAAATTAAGAACGGACAATTATCTATCTGTAGTGTTAATTGCTATTCGTCAAAATGTATTTTTCATTAGTTTTTAAGCACTATTGTATAATAAATAACCCGGACCATAAAGAACAAATTTAGTATAGAACCTTGAACTTTGTAATAGAAGCATCAGTGGCGGATTTAAGGAAAAAGGCCCGGTGGGCAAAATTTCATTAGGGCCCCCCCCCCCTATTGAATTGTGTACACAAGAATTTATTTTGGCTCAAGTGTTTCATTGGAAGTGATATGTATGTGTTTCAAGAAATTTATCAGTATAAAATGGTTTGAATTTATTTATCGAGCATTTTGAACGTTGGATTCGTTTTTACATTGAGAACATTTACATATTTTTAAATCCTCTTCTCGCTTTCTTCTCCGCGAAAACTTCGATAGTAGCATTCAAATCAACTTGATTGGCGACATGCTGTTCGATGAAAAGTATGCTGAAATCGTCCAATGCTTCTGCACTCATTGTAGAACGTTGACGATCTTTGACTTTCTTTAATGAGCTCATTGTTCGTTCGGCGCTGGCTGTGCTGACGGGAAGTGTCAAGAATAAACGCAATAAACTGCAGCATTCCGGAAAACTGCTCATCAAATTTTTTTCAACGATGTAGTTCAAATATTGCAATGGACTATGCCCAGTAGAATCTTGTTCTTGTGAGAAGTACAAATCCGCAAAACTGATCAACTCATACTTCAGGGCAGTTGTAAAAAAAGTTGGATATTTCTCCATCAAGTTGCAAACATTTTTTTTCAACTTTTTTCTCATCCATGTTTTTGAAGAATTCAGGTTTGAGAAATCTGAAAAGTGAGTTTATCTTATGAAAACCTTTGGCTCTTTCTTGTAATTCGCTGCACATCCTGTCGAGAACTTCGTAGTATGCAATGCGATGTTTCGTTGCCATATCCAGAGGACTGTCGTCAGCTTTCTCACCGGGCATTTTTTTCGTTCGTCGTCGTCTGGTGATCGGAAAATCCGGATTCTTCCATCCCATGTTCTCCCATTGAGATTTCGCTTTCGACACAAAAATCGTACTTGCTTTCTGCGCGCAAGTTTTTCAAATTCTTCATTAGATTCTGAAGACAATTTTGGGCCATCAAAAGATCCACTTCTTTTTTCTGTAATTCCACTTCAGCAACGTCGATGAATGATAGGACTGAATGCCACCACGTCAGGTTAAGTAAGAAGAGCTAATCGATCGCCGAAAGTAGATAATTTGCGTCCATTATATCTTCTCCAGTAGCCTTTTCTGATTCATACTGATTCAGTATCGTGATGATTCCCGCGCATGCGCGGTGAATCCTCATTATTGGGCGCGGCAATTTCAACTTTCGAAACTGACTGTCAGTTGACGGTCAACTGAATTTTTATACCCGGGGGCCCCTCAGAACGTTTTTGACGAGTCTGAAATATTTGACGAGCGTGATAAAATCATAGACGTTTTTAATAACTGATTAATTACACAACTTTTTTGATTTTATATTTAATTTATGATTATTATGAAGCATTGCAAGTGTTTCGATAACAGGGGCCCCTGAAGAGATATTTGTCTCATGCTGTCTACAAAAGACTCACCGAAACATTTTTCAAAAAAAAATCGAAAGTGTAACTTTTAGCAAGAGGGGCCCTTAATGCCTTCCGTCGGGGGGGCCCAGTGGGCAAGCGCGCTTTTACCCACCTGTTAAATCCGCCACTGAGAAGCATAAAATTTGGCACAAGTGTAGATGCGAACCTCCTTTACAAAACAAGATGTGACACCACGCCAGTCGCCGCCCCCTTCAACCCCTATATGCAAACGCACCCTCAAATTAGTTTATCCTGTTTATTTCTTAAACGGTTCATAATACGATAAAAATACATCAGAGCAAATAAATTCATAATTAAATTTTAAACAAAAAAGGTTCTTATGATTTTTTCATACGAGTTACAGTTTTCATAGAATCTTCACGTAAATGATAGTCAAATATGGTGCGCACTGCAGAACTCGCCAATTTTTCCCAAATATGTCGTATTTCGCCTCTTTTAACATAAAAATTTACTGAAATAGAAATAAGAAAGGGCAATTATCTATCTGTAATGTTAATTGCTTTTTCGTCAAAATGTATTTTATATCCAAATTTAATTCCTGCAATTTTGCCGATAAGTCGGAAATATAATATTCTTTATTTTATGCGACATAACAGCGGTTGTCTATTGCTTACGATGCAGCCGGCTTCACATCGCGTCGAATTTTTTTTAATGTGTAACTCATTTTGTCATCTGTGCCCTTTGCATACACATAGTAAATTATAATGAATGTGATAAATTAATTAATATTGAACATAAACAACTAACAATGAGTAAATAATGTTTTAAGCGGCGATGATCTATAAAAATTGTGATGTTTATGGTTAATTACAGGCTTTGGAGCTAGGTACAAGGGCGCCCGCAGGGAGGGGCCAGGGGGGGCCATTGCCCCCCCTGAGAATCAGGATAGTGCGCATAAATTTTTGTCAGGTTTTAGTGTTTTGAAAAATTTAGAATGTCCAAAATGAATAAATATCGGCAATTCCGCATAAACGCCGGGATAAGGTTACGTTAACGAAAAACATGACTACATAAATAACCAAACCCTAGTATTCATGCATGCTAGTATTATTATAGCGAAAGAAACAACGTAATTGACAACAATAAGCAAGACACTGAAGAGCAAGTGATACTTAGTCTATGGTAATGGTAGGCAGCAAGGCAGGGGTTGCTGCGTTGACTGACTGTACATTCTGTTGACTGACTGTACCCTCTTAAACTGTCACGTACACACGTCGGCGTCAGTCAGTGTCTAGCTGTTGTTGTGTTAAGTCGTATATTCAGTGTAGAAGTGAAATTAATTTTCATTTGGCGATATTGTGTTCAGTGTGATTTTGTTAGCTACAGGAGAGTTTAAAATGGACATAAGAAAGTTTTTTAATAAACGTTTAAAAACCGATCACGTCATACATGCTGTTGACAACGATAATCAGTGTAAAGATCTAACAGAAGACAATGTTTGTATCAACTTTGCATCCAGCAGTAATGCAGAACATTCAGTAAACACTAGTAACATTAACGTTGCTGATGTAGGCCTACAAGCAGATTATTGTTCTCAACCATCGACTTCTGCACATACCACCTCATCAACACCTAATATAAAAGGTAATACTAACGACTCGTTTGATATCGGTAACTGCCTTGATAATATCCCGACAAATAATTATGTAATTTACTCAATGTTAACAAACCCATGGAAGCCTGATTCAAGCTACAATTTTAAAGATGATGTAATAGCAGGAAAGCGCCCATTTCTTAGAGAATGGTATAATACATACCCTTGGTTAGCTTACTCCCGAAGTGGAAAAGGTGCTCTTTGCAAGTCATGTGTTTTATTTAAGCCCCGTGTTAGCCATGGAAGCTATCAAAGTGGATTCATCACACGCCCATTCAATAATTATAAAAAGTTTCATGAATATGCTAAATGTCACGCTCTTTCGCAATGGCACCGCGAGGCTGTGGAAAAGTCTAGTAATTTCTTGTCAGTTATGGACGGTGAAAAGCAAAGTGTCGATGTTCTTGTCAATGAAGGGTTAGCTCACCAGATTGAATCAAACAGAAATAAACTGAAACCTATTGTTTCGTCTATAATGTTTTGTGCTACACACGATCTACCATTAAGAGGAAAACAAGATACGCATGCTGTTTTTAACGACCTTTTGCGTTTCAGAGAAGAGTCTGGAGATGTTACTTTAGCAGACCATCTGAAACATGGGCCCAAAAATGCCAGCTACATATCCCATCGAGTTCAAAATGAGTTGATTGAAACTAGCGCAAATGTTTTAAGAAATGAACTGATTGGTAAAATAAATTCAAATGAAATATTTTCCATATTGGCTGACGAGACAATGGATATTTCAGGGGTGGAACAATTGTCCCTTGGTGTTAGATATTTTGACACCTCCGACAAATGTATCAAGGAGGATTTCCTAGGTTTTACACCTTTACAGGATGGTTTGGGTGCTGAAAATGTAGCAAGTGCAATCATCTCTACATTAACATCATGGGGTTTAAACTTAAATAACGTTGTAGGACAGGGCTATGATGGATGTAGTACAATGGCTGGTCATATTACTGGTGTACATAAAAGAATCAATGAAAAATTTCCTATGGCTCTGTATTTCCATTGCTCTAGCCATAAGCTCAATTTAGTCGTCAATGATTTGAATAGGCTACCACAAGTTAGAAATACTGTTGGAACAGTAAAAGAGGTTATTAAGTTTTTTCGTGAAAATGGACAGAGGAGAGCGGTTATTGGGACACTGCAGAAACTGTGTGAAACCAGATGGACTGAAAAGTATAAAGCAATAAGAAAGTTCAATGAACAGTTTGTTGATATAGCTCAAGCTCTAGAAAACTTATCTATGGAAGGAAATAAGGACACGAGGCAGAAAGCATTTCAACTCCACTGTGCTGTAACAACAACATCATTCTTAATATGTATGCAAGTAATAGCTGTGTACTCCAGTAAACTTGAAATCGTAACTCAAATGCTGCAAAGTCCAAGTGTTGACTTATTAAAAGTTTCAACACACATACAAAGGTTAGCTGAAATTTTTAAAAGCGACAGAACAAATAGTGTAGAAGAGTTCGCCAAAATAATGTTGACCGTCGAACAAAATGCTGCAGCTCTGTGTGTTACTCTCACAAAGCCACGAGTCATTGGTGGAACACAAATACATCGATCAAACCAACCATCTGAGACCTTAAATGATTATTTTAGAGTGTCGGTGTTTCTTCCATATTTAGACTCTTTGGTGCAATCCTTGAGTGACAGGTTTTCAGAAAAAAACCAACCTGCTTTTGAAATATTTAACATGCATCCAAAAGTCATGAAAGCCCTTCCCAAAGAAAAATACGAAAGTTCTGTGGTAAAAATTGCTGAAATGTATGGAAAGTTGTTAGACAACTTTAAGGACGAATCAGTCCTATGGTATGACCTGTGGGCAAACACACCAGCTGATTATAAGGACTTGGAGAAAATGCACCTTATAGATGTTCTGCAACACGAACATGTTTTCTTTTTACCGTCAGTTGCTAAGGCACTCAAGATTGCACTGTGTTTACCACCAACAACTTGTACTATTGAGAGGTCATTCAGGTGAGAATAATAGTTAAATTTTTTTTAAATTGCATGCAAATTTACTTAGATTTTATAGGTCTAACTTATTTATTTTTTATTCCATTTCTGCATAATAGTCTTTTAAAATATATACTAAGTCAAGTATACCAGTAGTTGGCAGAAATTTAGTTTACAATGGTTAATTTCGTTTATAGGAGTAAAAATGGTTTATATCTTTAAAATGTTTACTGTTATGTTTCTTTACAGTACTCTGAGACGAGTAAAAACTTGGATAAGGAGCACCATGTCAAACGATCGGCTTACCGGCCTCTGTCTACTGTCTGTTCATAGGAACACAGTAAAACAACAAAAAGATGAGCTAATAGAAAAGACCATCAATGTTTTTGGAATGGATAAGAGAAGAGTACAATTCTTGTTCACGTCATAATATTTTACATCCATTCAGATCATGTCACACCTAAGTTCATTTTGAAGCAAATACATATTACTTTAAAACATTTTTGACTTTTACTTTTTTACTGTAAAGTGTCATACCCCCCAGACCCCCCGGTGGCCTTGCCCCCCCTGGGAAAATATTCTGCGGGCGCCCTTGGCTAGGTATATTAATATATTTGGTGAATTAGCCTAAATATTTGTGTTTTAAGTATAAGATGAAGGATAACAACATCTCCCATAGTATAACCGTTGACCTTCAATCAACGGTATAACCTTTGGTATATTACAATAGTGCTTAAAAACCTATGAAAAATACATTTTGCCGAACAAGCAATTGACATTACAGATAGATAATTGTCCTTTCTTATTTCTATTTCAGTAATTTTTTATGTTAAAAGTGGCGAAACACGACATATTTGGGAAAAATTGGCGAGTTCTGCAGAACGCGCCATATTTGACCTACATTTACGTGATGATTCTATGGAAACCGTAAGTTGTATCAAAAACATCCTAAGAACCTTTTTTGTTTAAAATTTAATTATAAATTTATTTGCTCTGATGTATTTTTATCGTATGATGAACGGTTTACGAAATAAATAGGATGAACTAAAATTTGGGGGGTGTTTTTGCGTCTAGGGGTTGAAGGGGGCGGGGGTCGGCATGGCGTCACATCTTGTTTTGTAAAGGAGTATACTTGTGCCAAATTTCATGCTTCTATCAAAAAGTGCAAGGTTCTATAGTAAATTTGTTCCTTACCGTCCGGACTATTAGGGTTCTATTAGAGCTAGAAGGTTGTTCCATGTAATTGAGTTTGGTTTCTAAAGATCAGCCATCTCTAGACTACTTCGTTAAATGAACAGAAAAAAAGTCTGTCAAGGACGGTCGTTTGGCAAAAGGTAGATTTATTTCCTTGAAAGGGGCCGTTCATGTATTACGTAAGACGTTTAGGGGGAGGGGGCGGTAGCTTACATCTTATTTTTTCTTATTCGGGGGAAGGGGGTCAAGACAATTTCTTACGTAAGATTTTTTTAAATTGAATTTCAAAATTTGAAAATTATTTAATCAAATTTAGTGTGCTGTTGGTAATGTTAATGGCAAATTTGAATATATGCGCCCCCCCTCCCAAAAGATTCCTAACATTTTGAAAATTTTAAACTATCATTTAATGAGTTTTGTCGAGGTTTAGCGCCCCCATTGCGATGGCACCTGAGTCAAATCCTCGGTCGCCTCACCCTTGCTACGGCGCTCGCTTAGAGTAATGAAAAAAAATGGATGCTTATCAGGATTCAGGAACTCATTTAGGCTGCCGCTACCGGGGGGTTTGGGGGGTATGGAATACCCTCCAGGTACACTTAATTTATTGCGAAAGAAAAACTTTCATTTTTACATGCCTTGGTATTAAGAAGAACGGTATACTTAGATAGTTATGAAAAATATCACCTGCTGCCCCCCCCCACCCGGATTACAAACGAAAATAGGGTTATTGCATGAATTTCTAAGTATTTTTTTTATAAAGTTTAAGTATTGTTCAACAGTACTGTATAGATCAAAAGTCTAAGAAGATTTTGTTTTTCCGTA
This sequence comes from Podabrus alpinus, assembly GCA_932274525.1. Classification (NCBI taxonomy): domain Eukaryota; kingdom Metazoa; phylum Arthropoda; class Insecta; order Coleoptera; family Cantharidae; genus Podabrus; species Podabrus alpinus. Next base: position 58,614,703 of record OW026454.1, on the reverse strand, counting down.
AAAAAATTATTAAAAAAGTATTAATTTGAAACAGGAATTTCGCGCGAGTGACGTCACACTCTACTTTTGAAAACATCTGGCTACATAGTAGCAGTTAGCTGTCAAGTTGTTTTGTGATAGCCTTATAAAAAATTTAAACTTTAATAAAAATGAGTTCAAACAAACAGATTAAAAAGTGCTTATAAAAATGTGCACAATAGGAAGATTATCTGAACTAGCTTTTACAAAATTTGAATCCAAAGAAGTCATTTTTAATAAAATAATTACTTAGAACAATAACCAATAACCTTAAACTAAAAAGCTGTCAAACGCTTTAAAATTTTTTCAACTGTCAATGAAGTAAAATAATATTAAATAATTCAACGTTGCCAAATAGATCAGAAAATTATTCGGCAAAACGCGTGTGACGTCAGAGGGGCCGTCGGCAAACCGAACGTATTTTGAATTTTAAATTCGATTTTCACGTTCAAAGACACTTTTTAAAAAATTTTTGTTTCTTGTTATAAGTTTATCTTTCTATGTTTTACAAGGAATAATAAGCGTCATCGCTAAATTCGATATCATGCAACAACCCTATTGCAAAAGATTCAACGAAAAACAATGAATTTTGATGGTTCTAAATAATGGAAAGTGTACGTGTTTGAAACTTTCAAAAATGTGCTCTAATAAGCAGCGCTGGCGCTCAGCAACTATTCAACTTGGAAAGAAATAGTATCTTAAATAAAAGTTTGAGTAAATTTTGTTCTCCATAAGATTTGTAGAAGTCATTTTCGTCCTAAAGTTAACTGGTAAGGCAATATTGCGAAGAAACATTTTGTTTTAATTTTTGTTGTAATTTTAGAAAAACCATAATTAAGAACAAAATCTATGCTTTTAAACCGTTTTAAACTATACTAACTTGCTGAAAAAAATATTCACTAAAACGTTACTACATTAATTTTACTTTAAATTCATTTATATACTAATTGATTTCAAATTTTTATATTAGTAAATAAAAGCAAAGATAAAAGGTATACCATGAAAAGTGCCGGCGCGCCCAACCAGTGGGCGCTAGTTGTGAACTTGCACATAACCTACCTAGTATGTCAGAATCACCGTTTCCATGGTAACGTAACGGAATCCCCTCCCCCTCCGAATATGAGGATTATTTTTATCGTTAGGAATTTTAGGTTTCTATACGAAGTATAGCAAGAAGCCTTATGATCTGGCTCCGTGTCTGTCTGTCCGTCCGTCTGTCCGCATAATTCAAAATCATACATAGCGTTTCAAATCGTGTTATAAATACTCAGTGTGTATAGAGGTCTAAGAACTGGGTACCCAGTGCACTATTAGGCTTCTATACAAAGTATAGAAAGAAGCCTTATGATCTGGCTCCGTGTCTGTCCATCCGTCTGTATGTCTGTCCGCATAATTCAAATCTAACCAGAACCCTCGAAATTGTGATTGTAAACACATCATGAGCTGTATTCTTTTTACCTATTTTAAGTGAGATGTACTGAGATACTCAGTTGACTCAGTTAAAAGTGTGTTCTTTTTACCGTTGTACATTCGTCAAACGAATGTGCCGTGCCGTGCCGAATTGAGTTTAAACTGAGAAAATTACCTCCCATCCTATACCAACTGATCTTGCTATTTCGAAGTGTTACAACTGAGATAAAGTTGGAAATAGCTCGGATTGGTCGATTTAAAAAAGGTTAACGTCATCTCTTTCGTCATATTTCGTCTTTTTGGAGGTTATGTAATTTGTGAGCTAATTTGTAATAAACATCGTAATAAACTCGTAAACAGACTCGTAATAAACATTTGGTAATTTATTTAATTAAATTAAAGATTAAAGAGGTTATCTTTGATTGGTAACAAGCTTATTCTATATAAGCGTAACATTTTATTTTAATAAATACAACTTCCAAAAACCTAAATTTGTAATCCCAACATATGTATTTATTTTTTTACGTATAACTTTTTGTAGAAATAAATGGAAACCGGGAAACGAGTCATGTGAACTCATGAGGAAACGCTAGCTCTAATTGCTAGCGTCGAGGTATACAAGGATAACTTAAACCACGTTACCAAACGACGCCAAGTTTGGAGTAACGTGAGTAACGACTTGATTAGTCAACAATTTGTTTTCTCCGAAGAAAATTGTAGAAAAAAATGGTTAAATTTGGTCAGGACGTACAAATCTTGTAAACATGCCAAGGGTAAAACGGGTAGGGGACCTACTCGTTTTGTGTTCTTCGATAAAATGGAGGACATACTTGGTATGGAACCAAATTTCTCTTCGCCACATTCTATAAATGTTGGCGAAGCCTTTGAACCACTACCAAGTATTGCCTCAATGGCAATGTTACCATTGCACAATGAAGAAATGATCGAAGTTGAAAATTTTCTAGAAGAAGTACCGCCAGAAAGTAGCACCCCGGTTGTCGCTCCAAAAAAACAGCAAAGAAATTAAGCAATGCTAAACTTCGACAAGAAGTGAACGAACTAAAAGAAAAATTAAAAGAAAAAAATGAGTTGCAAAGTAAAAAATTACAATTGTTAGAACGCAAACTACAATTGGATGAGAGAAGAGTTATAGCCCTTGAAAAGATTGCAGGGATAACTAACAAATCAAACGAACACTAAAATTTATTAAATTAATCTTGTATATATTTGAATAAAAAATAAAATTGTAATAATAAACAACAGAACGGAAGAACAATTTTTAAATCTAGTTACATGTTAAATTTCTAAATACTTCCTCTCTTCGTGTCATTCCCTCTTCCCACAAAATACATCGATAAATCTTTTATTGTTATCGACAACACCCCAATTATATCATGTGTAATAAATATTTCACGTTTCTAGTTTACTAGTAGGTAGTTATTACAATTTTTAATTACAAAAATTTCATTAAACTTGTCACTTACTGCAATCGTTTTAGCATCTACTGAAGGTACTTCTTCGTACATCTTGGTTTTAATTATTGTACTTATTTTACTTCTTTATTTTTAATTGCCGGTTGCAATAAATTTCTATTTTGTATTTTTAGAGGTTATGTAATTTGTTTTATGTATTTTGTAATATGTAAGTTGTTCTTTTTACCTTATGTTTTTCTCACTTTGTCTCAGTTAATCTCTGTTCGGCTCAGCTCACTCGTCTCAGTTGCGTAACTGAGATGGAAATAAAACTTGTAAAAAGAATACGCCTATAGTATATATAATAAAATAAAAATGTGTCTTAACACGTTCAATGCTGATGACGGATATGTCCGTCATCGCATTATTTAGCGTATGGCGCGTGACAGACTTGCCCGTCAATCCATGTTATATTTTAAACGACATGAGGATTATGTTAGCGTTGCTTTTAAGTAAATGTAACAGCATGAGCATATCGTCTGCTTACTGGTAAAACCAAGTAGGTAACTGCAAAATTTTCGAAAATGAGTTAAATATATCGGCATGTTATGTTTTTTGCGCTCTTTCTAATGGTAAAACAAGTTAATTGATACCTCCCCCCGTTCGAAAGTTATGCCGTATGAAAAACAATTAAATGTTACTTTTTATATATTTGACTAGCTGGCACGGGCGGCATCCGCCGCCCTTAGCCATCTAGACCCAGAATAGATCCGAGTAGGCCATAGTTGTTCGGCCTTCGGCCTCACAGAGCGGACCACCTCGCCTCCAATTTAAAAAGTGTCGCAGGTCCCCCGGTACAAATATTACAAATTTTTGCACTTTTCCAAAAAGTTATTCACAATTTTACCAATGTTTTACACAACCGAAGAAGAAGTTTAGAGTACGCTTTTGTGTTATAATTCCCAAAAACGGTTTGCCCGTCCATTTCCGGCGTTAATATATAATTATCGGAGCGTAATTTTTTTTCGAAAAATTTGCAAGGCTATCCCATTGAAAAAATAATTTAGAAATTTAAATTCGGTTTAACACCTTCGGCGTTGAAAATTCGAAGGAATGTTATGGACGAACTATTATAGAGCGTCGCGATACGCTTCCGTTGCGTCTTAAAAATTAAAGATCGGCCGGTAAATAAGAGCGCTACATACGTCCAAAGTTTTTACACAATTTTCACTTAAATGGGTCTCTCACGAAGAAACGACGGATAATTTAGAAAAAGCAATCGGAGCTTCGGATACGGTTATTAACGGTCTTTAATTTAGCACATGACGACGGTTGACGAAAAACGACAAATAACGGCAGCATTTGCAAATTAGTGTCGACGTCAAAATTGAAAATCAAAATCGGAGGCGATTTTGGGCAAAATTTAAAATATGCAAAATGTGTATTTTCGTTGCAAAGCAAATGTTTATGGGGAGGACCATAATAGATCCGAGAAGGCCATAGTTGTCCGGCCTTCGGCCTCACAGAGAGAGGACCATGATAGATCCGCGAAGGCCATAGTTGTTCGGCCTTCGGCTTCACAGGTCGAACCATAATAGATCCGTGAAGGCCATAGTTGTTTGGCCTTCGGCCTCACAGACCGGACCATAATAGATCCGTGAAGGCCAAAGTTGTTCGGTCTTCGGCCTCACAGGGCGGACAATAATAGATCCGTGAAGGCCAAAATTGTTCGGCCTTCGGCCTCACAGACCGGACCATAATAGATCCGTGAAGGCCATAGTTGTTCGGCCTTGGACCTCACAGACCGGACCATAATAGATCCGTGAAGGCCATAGTTGTTCGGCCTTCGGCCTCACAGACCGGACCATAATAGATCCGTGAAGGTCAAAGTTGTTCGGCCTTCGGCCTCACAGACCGGACCATAATAGATCCGTGAAGGCCATAGTTGTTCGGCCTTCGGCCTCACAGACCGGACCATAATAGATCCGTGAAGGCCATAGTTGTTCGGCCTTCGGTCTCACAGACCGGACCATAATAGATCCGTGAAGGCCATAGTTGTTCGGCCTTCGGCCTTACAGACCGGATCATAATAGATCCGTGAAGGCCATAGTTGTTCGGCCTTCGGCCTCACAGACCGGACCATAATAGATCCGTGAAGGTTAAAGTTGTTCGGCCTTCGGCCTCACAGACCGTATAATTTAACAAATTTTTTTTCGTATTATTCATTTAGATGATTAGGGGGAATCAGATATCAATTTTGGTGATGATCGATGAAGTTCCAAAAAAAACTTTTTTTGTGCGGATAATTTTAAAATTTTTTTTTTCGTATTATTCATTTAGATGATTAGGGGGAATCAGATATCAATTTTGGTGATGATCGATGAAGTTCCAAAAAAAACTTTTTTGGTGCGGATAATTTAAAAATTTTTTTTTCGTATTATTCATTTAGATGATTAGGGGGAATCAGATATATATTTTTTTAAATTTCTGAGTGTCTTTAGTCCAAAATTTTGTGGTGGAGGGGGAAAAATTTATTTTTATAAAATTGTTTTATGTTACCTATTGATATACCAAATATGAAGAATTTATTCTAGACTTTAGTAAAAACTCTTTAAGTGGGGGTAAATGTCAAAAAAAATTCCACTTTTAAAAAGGGCGTGTCTAAAGACTACCAATATGTGAATTTTATTAGAAACAAAGAAGAATTTGATTTGGACTTTGGCGTAGGGGTATAGAACAATTGGCTTTCCCTGACGTATTGTAATTGGGTCACATAATCTTAGGTGTGAAATTTATTTCGGGTAGTACACTGTTGTAGTATGTGTATTATTTTTCTACTTTACTTTATTAGTATCACTCGTATGTTTTTCACTTCACTTTCCGTCACTTTGACACTATCTTTTAATATATGGCAATATCGAAAAACGCTTATCATCGCGCCATCTGTTGACAGTATTTTGAATCACTGTCTGTACGTCAGATTAATTATTTGACAAATTAAATTTTTTGTCAAACTTGTGATTTGATTTTCGAAAAAAGCGAATAACTTTTTTCCCCGCTCGAATTTCTTCTCCATATATGCGAGAATAGTTGCGCCTGGAGCTACAAAATAACTGTGCAAAATTTGGTTGAGATCGGTCCACGGGTCTAGGAACGTATAGCGAACAAACACGCAAACACGCAAGCAAGCAAGCAAGCAGATCTTCTCTTTTATATATTTAGATATCAGGTGAAATACACTAATGTCGTTTATTTAGTATTAGTCAAGAATGTATACAAGCAAAAACAGTTAAATGCATTTATTCTTATCTGCTAGTAGAAAAGTAGAATTAAAATAGAGTAAATAGGGTAAATAATTGTTCGTATTGAATGTGAACCACCAAAAAGGGTTGTTGCCAATCCAAAAGGATCGAAAACCCGAAGACAATATTCCAAAAAATGTTACTTTCTTAGAGATTTTAAGAAGTACCGAGTTTGTGAGAAGTTTTTCTGCAAAACACTTTGTATTTCTCCCTCGGTTATTACAGACGCCATAAAAAATACAAATGATACCGGATCCTACGCAAGCATTGACAAGAGATGTACACATGAACCACCTAATAAAACTAGTGAGGCAAGCCGAAAGTTAGTGCAGGCCCACATTGAATCGTTTCCGACTATGGAACCCCACTATATAAGACAGACATCAAAACGAAAGTACTTAGACACGTCCCTTTCCATTAAGAAAATGCATGATCTTTATAAGGAAGATTGCAAAAGAGACAAAATTGAACCAGTATCCGAAATAACGTATCGAAGAATATTTTCAACCGAATATAATCTAAGCTTCTTCGTACCGAAGAAAGATCAATGTGTAGTGTGTTCTAAATATGCTAGGTTGGAAGTAGAAGGTAAACAAGAAATAGAACATATAATCTACATGGAAGTAGATTATATGCATAGCAGCATCGAATCTGCTAAGAAAGCTTCTTCTGTTTATTGTATGCCAGATTATAAATCAATTTTTCAACGCGCGAGGGCTCCGAAAAACGTTGTTATAGATGGAAAAAAAGTACGCAAAGAGGCGTACAAAACCAAAGAATTCAAATACAATGAGTTCTATGATTTGAAAGATTTATCAAAGAAGTTAATAAATAACCCTGTGAAAGATAGTGATGGGAAGCAATTGATGTGGTTAAAAATTAAAAGATTGAAATACATAAAGGAGAAACGAATAAAATCTTCGTTAACTACGACATGTCCGAAGATTTTCGACATTTCAATGTTCAAACCACTCAAACACGAAAACGGACTAGAAGAAACAAGGCGTCAACGTTGGATTCGCAGCCTGATGAATTCAAACAGCTTTATCAGGAATCGTTACCAATTAGCTTGGCAAAGAAAAAAGACCTTTTGAATCTTTGCGACAAGGGTGTCATCCCAGAAGAGTTTCATGGCTGGTATCGGAGCTTGAGAACTGTCGACGTTGTGGATCGCTTACCAGAGCCTGCTCAGGATGAAGAATCGGACGAAGATTTTTAATATTATTTTTACTATTGTAACTTTTATGAGTTAATTTTATTAATAAAAATACAATAATAGTACATTATGCACCAAGGTAGCAAAGTGACACTTTTTTGGCCCGAGGGTAAAGGATTGTTTACACGAGGCGCCAGCCGAGTGAAACAATTACCCATGGGCCAAAAGTCACTTTACTACCGTCGTGCATATACTGTTTTTTGCCATTCCGAGAGGTAAAGTAGGAACTTCGCCAGTTTAGAAACTTAAAGCAAAAATTTAACGCTTTTTTTTATAATACCTACACGTGGTCGATAAATCGCAAAATAGCACTAGTAATATTACCAACTATACTACTAAAAATTACTAAGAAATAGCAGTTGGCACCCCTGATTCTACCAATGCCATTGATTCCAATGCTTCATTTCATTTAAATTTGTGCCTTTGAAAGAGCAACACGTACCATGAGCGAGAACGTAAAACTTCTCGGATTTTGGTAAGATGTTCGGTATCGCTAATTACGGCCAGATACACATTCATGTAAATGTACAAAAATGATGATTTTATAATAAATTAAAAAATTTAACTTTTACAGATTTTTACTACTAAAAAGTCACCAGTCATCTGGTGACTTTATTTACCGCTCACCCCCCTATTTTTTAACTTTACTCCCGCTCACCCCCCTATTTTTGAACTTTACTCCCGCAGGGTAAAAAAGTGCCCCTTTACGCCCGCAAACCGGGGTAAAAAGTGAGTACTTTACCCCCGGAATGGCAAAAAATACATTTTATTAGACTACTGGCAAATTAATAGTTGTGGTAAGACTAAAAGTATTAATTATTACTTTCTTTAAACTGTTAGATTTTCTAGAAAGCCTACAGGCAAAACCAAATAACTTCAACAAAAACTTGAAATTTACTCATAAAATCTATTTTTATCTGTTTTCTCCATGCCAAAATGCTGTATATGCAAATACTTTCATAAAACAGTTGTCTTGTTATGACTATTATTATGATAAATCTAATTATTGGGCAGAAATAGATATTTTAATTTTTACAGGCAGAACATGATAACTACCTCCCTTTTCTTAAATTATCGGGATTTTCACTATTTATTTATTATCTTACACATTAATTTAAAGTGTTATGACATTGCTAAAACTATAATCCTTCTTAGAAATAAATTACAACACAATACATATTAATACTGCTTAGTTATTAAACGTCAAACTTTCAAACGCTATTATCTCAAAACTATGGTTATGTCAGTTACTTGGTTTTACCAGTAAGCAGACGATATAGTTTAAGTATCTATATATAAAAGTAAAAACAACTATTTAGCGTAGGGCGTACGAAATGAATTATGAGGTAGCAGTGAACAAAGTATATCAAGAAGCCTTATGATCTGGCTCCGTGTCCGTCCGCATAATTCAACCCTAATCAGAACCCTCGAAATTGTCATTGTAAACACATCGTATGTATAATAAAATTAAAATTTGTTTTAAATTTAAAATGGACTTTCTGGTTTTACTTTGATGTGAAAAATAATTTTTTATTTATTTTTTACCATATTAGCAGTGGTACATTACAGAGAAGTAAAGTTTCGAATGGAATGAAAAAGTTTGATTGTTATTAAATACTAGCTGGCACAGTCGGCCTACCGGCCGCCTTTAGCCATCTAGACCGTGTAGGATGTGGTTGTTCGGCCTTCGGCCTCGGGGAAATCGCAACCATACGTGTAGACCGTGGTTGTTCGGCCTTCGGCCTCACTCCAAGGTTCTAAACTAGCCTATGTTTTTCGTAGCGTTGTAAATAACTTCTACACCAAATTTGGTTAAGATTGGTCAAATAGAAATGTAAAGCACGTGCACGCGTATTTGCATTGTCGATCGGTTGACAGCATTCATTATTGATGTTTAAGTTGATTTTGAGTAGCCTGCCTTCCTTTAAGGAATCTCTATAATCCATTCATGCGCGTCCCTATGGACGCGCATGAATTTTCCTTTCCTTTGCGAATTTTTGCACTATTTCAATACTAAAACATGCGCAGGGACCTACATAATAACTGTGCCAAATTTGATTCCGATCGGTCAAACGGTCTAGGAGTCTATAGGGAACATAATGATAATTACCAACCGCAAAAAATTTAATTAGTGCAGATTATCTGGATCCTTCTATATCTTCTCTATGCCGGTTTCCCATTATATAGTAGATAAATTTTATCCTTTTATCCTATAATCCGTTTATCTGTTGATCGCAAAAATTTAATCTGATATATTAAATTACATGTCTAACAAAAATAACTAACTAAGAACTTCTTTTTACACCAGAAAGGTAGCTGTATTATAGAAGCCTAGGATCTGCCGCAAAAAGCGAGATCCACCTTGTTTCTTTTCAATTTAAATATATAACTGTCGCGATGATAACGTGATAGTTTTACCGGTTTCAGGATTTACTTCAGATCTGAAGTAAATCCTGAAACCTAGTTTTGTTTTGTTCACCATCGATGGTAAAGTTTAAATGTAAGAAATAATTATGAATTATTCAAAAGCTTTTTCAATTGTTTTCTCTGGATTTTCTTTCCATTTTATAAATACTTAGTATGATGTAGGCAAATTTTCTTAATCTGTTTTATAGAGAAGTTTGTACTCTTCAATTCGCGATTTCGATTAAGGAAAATCACGTGACTAAATATTCAAAATGGCCGCTTAAAACGGGTAGTTCTATGTTTTGCCATCATAAGCAAGGTTATTATATGCACATTAATGGGTTCAGAAACGTGTTGTGGTTTGTTTATTATATTCGTTTGTGTTTAAATAATATCTAAATATGAATAAACAATTAACAATATTTTGCTAGAAACTTTTGTGAGGGTGAAGCTTTGGCAAACGCTAAGCACGTTGTGTTGTGTGGGAAAACGCCTAGTAACGACGGATTCCATCATATTTATATAGCTTAGTTTTACAAACTACAGCTTTGTCTGCACCGCCTCATGAGATATCAGGGCTATTTGACAAAAAAAGCTTGTTGATACACAACCATGTATTTTGTAGGCTCCTTTCCCATTTTGAAGCTTTTCATCCACGCTTTTCTGCTATCAATTACTTCCACCTCACCCAACGGATTTGTCCATTTCACTTTGAATTTTCCTTTCATGGGAAACTTGTGGAAACTAAGGTCAGAATTCTTTCTAGCGCTAGAATTACATCCGTGAACACAACAAAACGCTCTTGATTTTGATTTACCTGTATTCATTTTGTCGTTTGCCTAATAACAAATTAATTTCGGAGGAATTTTCAAACGCAAGCACTTAGAAGCAATATTTAACGTTAATGCCGGCTATAAACATGCACTAGATGCACATGTAAACTTATGACAATGCCCGTTTTCGCGAGTTAACATTTCTGCCGCCAGACGTCGCTTCACTTAGCTGTAATCGCGAATATTGATTTAATGATAATTTTCTCTCAAAATTAAGGTAAGCGAGTTGTAGGCGAAAAACTACTGTAGTGGATTAAAATCCCCACTTGGAGAAAAGGCCGGCAGGGAATTTTATAATTCAGTCAAATTTGAATATATGCCTCCCCCCAAAAAAAGATTCTTATTTTTTTTGAAAATTTAAACTATTATTTATTCGGTTTTGTTAAGGTTTAGCGCCCCTATTGCGATGGTCCTCAGTCGCCTCACCCTTGCTACGGCGCTGCTTTTTACATGCTCTTGGAAATGCACGTAAAACGGTCCCAGATTTGACAAATTCCCTATATAGATTCGGAATGCTGAAGGTTTATATAGTAGAATTGAAAAAAAAATTGCGGAAGATTAACATTTACTAGTCTAAAACAGCCCTTGAAGTTGATTAAAAATAGGGTTTTTTTACAGAGTTCAACCATAGGTTAAAAGTTGTTATATTGGTTGTATATTAAAGCAAATTACCGAACATTCTTTTAACCCGATTCGATCTTGCTTCTCATTGGGTAATAATTAATCTTACGTAATATTAGTTGGGGGGGGTATAAACTTTCTTATTTTTTCTTATTAGGCGGGGGGGGGGATTCTAAAAGTAGGAAAAAACGTCTTACATAAAGCCCGTCTTACATCAGGTTATTTCTGGCGTCATTTCTTGAGCTATTTCTGCGCACAACGGTATACGCACGCGCAAATACTATGAACTCGTCTCTGCGCAGAAATGGCTCAAGAAATGACGCCAGAAATGTCCTGATGTTAAGCCCGTCTTACATCAGGACATTTCTGGAGTCATTTCTTGCGCCATTTCTGCGCAGAGACGAGTTCATAGTATTTGCGCGTGCGTATACCGTTGTGCGCAGAAATGGCTCAAGAAATGACGCCAGAAATGTCCTGATGTAAGACGGGCTTAAGACGGGCTTTATACATGAACGGCCCCAAAATAAACTCAAAAACCTTTTTTAAAAATGAAAATAACGGCAATAGCTAGAGAAAGTACAGAGAAAAGATTTACAAAATAAAACTTTCTGATTAAATTCTATTAATTTTAACCACCTAAAATTAAAACTATTGCCTTGAAGAAAATTAAATCAAGTCCACAAATAAATTTTTACTTTCCGAACCCCTAGGTAAGGAAAGTATTGTCATCAGGCAAAATTTGACCCCCCAATTTTTTGACAGATGTTCACGTTTTGAGGTCCCCTGAATCCATTTTTATCATTTTTGGAAGGATGTCTGTATGTATGTGTGTGTGTGTATGTACGTCTGTGAACACGATAGCGTCTAAACGAAGCAAGCAAATCATTCAAAATTTTGCATATAAGCTTTTTCCTGTCGTAGGACGAAGCCAGATGAAAATAAATTAAATCGTGTAACGGGAAAGGGGGGTTTACCTGGAGCGATTATGACATTATGCGTCATAACTTCGATACGAAATTAAATATATAAAAATATTAATAACAAAAAATTAGCGCTATGAAATTTCCTACATTTTTTGTCCTACAAGTTTTTCTCTAAAATATACAGGGTGTTTCAAAAAAATTTGTATTTGTAAAAAATTTTTGTATTTGTAAATAAAATAGTAAACCGCATTCTACTAACGAAAATAAGATGAAAAGTTTCTAATAACATGGGTCCAAAAATGCTTAGTTTGCAAGATATAGGCATTCAAAAGTTTTTTTCTTCCTATTTTGGCAAAATATGAAATTTTTCATCGATTTACTGTTGAAATTATGTAACCATTTTATTTAAAAATATAATATAAAAATTTGCGTCTGTTCGGAAAGTTATGCGATGGCCACATCAGATTTTTAATTATATTATGTAAACTGTAATTTAATTTAAAAAAATGGATGGAGCTTTTGTTAATTTTTCAAATTATTCTATCTTTTCCTGTGTATAACTTTGAACCTTTTAAGAGTAGAAAATGCTTTAATAAATGCACAAATGAAGATTGTTTGAAAAGTTAAAAAAATAACAGTTGTTCGATTGAAATTTTATTAAAATTAGAATATAAAATTCTGATAACTTAATGTGCCTGAACTTTTCGTTACCAACTTATAATAAAGAAAATTATAATATGTAAAGATTTTTTTTTAATCCATTCGTGTCTTCAATTCCTTTATAGTAACTTTATCCTTTTCCCTAAAAATATGAAAAAGTTATACTTACACGTAAACAAATAAAAACTATCTACTCACATAATGTAAATAGTAGCACCCCAACCAGAAATAGCATCCCTATCGAAAGCATTAATGAGAGCCTGCGATGTAGTTTCAAATAAATCATCTGGTCCCAAATTGGGTTCCCACAGTGCTTCACACATACCGTACAATTGTGCTGAAGCAGTACCTCCGGTAACGAAATCTTCTGGTTCGTTACGACAACCAATAAGATCCATATTACAAATGTAAGGCTCGTAGGTTTTAGGTTCTAAACCAGCGACAATTGGTTCCACAAAGAATGGACCAAAACGCTTTTCATACAACATATGGGACACCATCGCGCTGAAAACTTGCGGTGAAATCTTCCTGTTTTCTCGAAGTTCAAACAAATTTTTTCGAAAACGTAATTTTTCAAATACTGTCTGAATGTCGGTGGCTAAGCCAGGCAAACCGACGTACAGATGTGGACCCATTTCGAAAACTTTGGGAAAGTCAATCGATACGGTATGTGACTGGATACCTAATCGTTTGTCAGTTGCAATCGACACACAATGGTCGCCTTTCATTGCTACCATGGCACTTCCATTATACGATAAAATCGACTAAAACAAATTTAAATGAAATTTGAGTTTGGTTTGATTGAAAATATTCGAAAACCCGCTTCGTCATTATACATAACCAAGAAATATGTAAATAAGCAAAGAACTTATTTACAGGAATGGTTTTCTTTGTAAAAGATATTAGGAAAACGAAATCTTACCATTTTGATTTATAATTAAATCTTCGTTTTACTTAATTTTATAATCAACAAATCAAAACTACACAGTAACGAAATTTGACAAGCAATATGACTGTCAAATTGCAAACTACAAATCGTGAGACTGTCATTGACGTGCGCACGCATACAAAATTTAAAATTTTTGATTTTACTTGAATTAATAATAAAAAAATACCGATCATGGATCCATTTGAAACGAAAACAAGCTTATCACAGGATATTTTGAAATATTTGATAGAACAAGAACAATTTGTTGGCGGCGAAGATTTGCAGCCATGCGATTCTCATATGGGATTAACTCGGGTGCAGAGCATTTTGGAAGATGTTATCAAAAATGTAGCCGATCGAGCCCAATATATAGAAGACTATCAAGCTAAACTTTTGGCTCATAATCAGTACCCATTGTTTGATATGGCTAAGATTATTCCTAAATTTTACATAGGTCAGTGAAGCAAATTTGTTATTATTATAATAATAAATATATTTATGATTAGTACAACATAGTAAAATATACCTAAAGATAATTAAAAAATAAGAGTAATCACAATCAAATTAAGTAGTCACTATTAGACGTTAAGCATACAAAAATAATAAATTTACATTGCATACATCAATTATTGTATAAATTTGTGTGTAACAACAACATTCAGAAAGCTCAATCTATTAGGACTACTTTAATTATTAAACAAGGTTTTATAATTAAAAAGTTATGAATAGCAATGTATTATTGTACAATTTTATTTATTTAAAAAGCTGCGTAATAAATATGTAAATAATAAAATAATTCATCTTCTTGGTGTATATATCATCAAAAATTGTACTAAAATTGCAATGAGAGCGTCCCAATCATACCCATTTAGCTCGTAATTGTTACAATGGACGTGTTCAACGATTGGAAATCTGAAACAAAAATATTATGTAAATTAGGTCAACCAAATTTAGTCCAGGCAACAAAGCTAAAAAATTGGCTCAAGCTTGCAAAAAAACCGGGAAAGTTGAATTTTGGCAGAGATGTACATTGGAGTGTTCTAATGAACCCCCCAAAAGTCCCATAAAATCCCACGCCGGCGTCCCCCACAATCGGGGGTTTTAGCTCCCCCAACGCGAATTTTTGCCGATAACTTGCTTATTTATGCTTGTATGAAAAATCATGATCAGACCATACTTGAAGAGCATAAAATTCTCTATAAAATAATTTTTTTTTCATATTTTTCCATGGCACACTAATACTTAAATTATTGACCGAAAACACGACCCACCCTTAAAATGGCACAATAGGTATTGATTCGTTGCAGGGAGAGAAATGTTTTCGGGCACGGGAAATGATTTTAATAATAAATTAATTGAAATTGTGGCCAAGGTTGGAAAATGAAGAGAAAAATAGATTTTTTCAAAATTTGCCCAAGTTATAGTATCTTCCAAGTAACGAAACCAAAATTTTGGTTTGAGCTTACAGAAAGTCCAGGCAAGCTGAAATTTGGCAAAGATTTATTTGAAGTGTTCAAACCCCCAAAATGTCTCATGGTAATCTTTCGTAAAAGTAAAAATACGTGACGTATAGGCGAAACACCGCACTTAGGGGGCTAAAATCCTCATTTGAGGGAACGCCGGCTTGGGATTTTTATGAGACATTTTGGGGGTTTATTTTAGAATACTTGCATATACATCTTTGCCAAATTTCAGCTTGCCCGGACCTTCTGTAAGCTCACACCAAAATTTCGGTTTCGTAACTTGGAAGATACTATACATGGGTAAATTTTTCTCTTCATTTTCCTACCTTGGCCACAATTTCAATTAATTTATTATTAAAGCATTTCCCGTGCCTGAAAACATTTCTCTCCCTGCAACGAATCAATACCTATTGTGCCATTTTAAGGGTGGGTCGTGTTTTCGGTCAATATTTAAGTATTAGTGTGCCATGGAAAAATATGAAAAAAAACTATTTTATAGAGAATCTTATGCTCTTCAATTATGGTCTGATCATAATTTTTCATACAAGCATAAATAAGCGAGTTATTGGCAAAAAATCGCGTTGGGGGAGCTAAAACCCCCGATTGTGGGGGACGCCGGCGTGGGATTTTATGGGACCTTTGGGGGGTTCATTAGAACACTCCAATGTACATCTCTGCCAAAATTCAGCTTGCCCGGATTTTAAAAAGCCTCAAAAGGATACATGTTTACGATGTGACGCCTTCAATGTGAAGAAAAAAGGAACCGAGGGAGGTGATCTGTTAACCTTAGAACAAGAGCATAATATACATTTAGATCGCGCATTTTCTTTACGTTCCCAAATGAAAGAAGATTTAGAAATATCAAAAACTGATGATTCTGTAGACACTCACTTTTGATTTGCAAAAGACGCATAATTTACCATCCATGCCTACCAGCATAGTATACTAGTCGTGCCATAAGTTCTGATACTTGTTTGGAAGCCGATTTTAATGATTTTAAAATAAAAATCCTCTATAAAAATTACTACATTTTATTCGGTACATTCTAAGGAATTCAATTTTGTACGATTTATTCGAAATGGTCACCTTTTGCCTTCACAAGGGCCTTTAAACGTCGCGGGCAGTCATCCATTGTGGCACGCACTACTTTTATTGGTATAGATGTTCCAACCTTGATCAAATTCCGTTTTAAGAGCTAAATATTTTTATGGGGTACTTTGCAAGCTTGTTCCTCAAGAACAAACCATAATTTGTAATCCAAAGGGTTCAAGTCAGGACTACCTGAAGGTCAGTCTTCCGCGGCAATAAACTCAGGTAAATTTGTTTGTAGTCATTCGTTGGGTCGTTTTCGCTTTATGCGCTGGTGCAGAATCTCGCTGAAACACCCTATGGTTTTCACGAAATAAGTTGTAATTTAGAGGGTTAACTACGAGCTGTAACATTTTTTGGTATTTTTTCCCCCGTTATTTTTCACGTTTTTTCCCCATTTTCACAAAAAACAGCTGCGTTACTGCTTCATACGACACACCTCACCAAATCATTACTATTGTTGGATAATGGCCATTTTTCACCCCCGAAATTTTTTTAGGGGCTTCATTAGAGCTGTAAGCCTACACAGGATCGTTTTTCATGTTGAATTTTTCTTCGGCTGTGAAAATTTTTTCGTCAGTAAACAAAATATTTTTGTGATCTTCATACGCGTGCCGGTCCAGGAGTCGTTTTGTTCTTTCTTGTCTAATATTTTTTAGAGCAATTGTAAGACGATGTATTGTAATCCTACGATAAGCCCCAAGTTTTAAGTCATCTTTTAACACGCGAGAAATGGTTCTTTTCGAAATTTGAATTTCCTAGCCATAATTTTTTGTTTCCTCAAGGGATTTCTTCTCATTCGCTCGCGAACTGTTTTAATAACTCCAAGAATTCTTAGAGTTCGTGGTCGACCACTTTTTTTTCGGTTATCTACTCCAGAAGTTTCATTCTATCGATGGATAGTTAAAAAGAAAAAAATTTGTAATCCGTAATTTTTTTTAACAAATTTAAAATTGCACTAGTACTTTTATCATTGTTATGTATAGCAATTACAACAATACGATTATTGTTGACATCCGAATTCATGTTTACTATTTAAGACTTGAATTTCAACTTTCGCCCACTTATATACCTGCAAATGATCTTTCCAAAAATACCATTAGCAACCCCCATCCCTTAATCTTCATAGTAAAAATGAACGGTGCTTTGTTAGTACAGAACTTATGGCACGACTATATTATAAAAGGCAATTAAATCTTTATAATTTTGGAATTCACCGTGGGAGTAATAACAAAGGCTACTTTAACATTTGGTTAGAAACTGAGGCAGGCAAAGGTACACAAGAAATTGGTTCGTGTTTGAGAAAGTACATAAACTCAAATAAAATGAAACCTTCAGCTAGTAAGTTAATTCTTTGGGCTGATGCATGTGGCGGTCAAAACCGCAGAATAAAATTGATTGCTATGTTGGTTCACATTCTCCAGAATCATGAACATTTGCAAAACATTATAATAAGATTTCTCCAACCAGGACATACTTATCTACCAAATGATTCAGAATTTGGAGATGTAGAATGTGCTCTGAAAACTCATACCAGACTTTACACCGACGCTGATTACATGAACGTAATGGAATCGTGTAGAAGAAAGAATAAGTTTACAGTGACTAAAATAAATACTGAAGACTTTGTGTCTGCAGAACTGATTCTAAAATCTACAACCAATAGAAAACAGGGCACTAACAAGGAAAAAATATCTTGGCTTGATGCATGTGAGATAGAGCTACGAAAAGATGTGCCTTTGACACTTTTCATGAAAAGTAATTTAAAAGATGACCCAATAAGTTTAGACATAACAAAAAAATGTAAAGGTCGTAAGCAGGAAACGAGAAATCTTTAGAACTTCCATTGCTCTGGCCAAATAGTAAACCACTATCAGCAGCTAAAATAAAGGACTTGAAGGAAATGCAAAAATTAGTTCCTAATAATGATGCCAAATATTTTTACAAATTTTTAAAAAATGTTGAAGCTTGTGAATTTGATGATGACGTTGATGGGTTTGGTCCTGAAATAGATTTTGATATTGAAGAAGTGCAATAATTTTTAAAAAAATAATTTGTGATCTACATACCGAATTTTTGTGTTTAAAATATTATAGTGTTTTTTTTTGTTGTTATTAACAAACAATATTAAGAGAAGACATAATTATTATTAGAATTTAATTCAAAAATATGTATTTTATCGTTATTAGTGAAACTTTTAGTAAAGAATTAAATAAAAAATAATAAACTCTAAAAATATTAGTTTTAGCTTGTACTTATTTCTAATAATCAACTATGCAAATGCCAAATTACTTTTATTTTATAAAAAACATCCTACCAAAAATCAATTAAACTGTTGAACAATAATCAATACGACTATAGCTTGCGACATATTTTAAAATTTGCACTAATGATCCAAGTGCCTTGGAACACTGTTATAACCCACAAGTGTCTTGGATATATATTTTACGCTAATAGTTTGCGTTGTTTTACCTTGTTTTTTCTGAAATTAATTAAAAAAACCACATCTTTACATAAAAGAACTCATCAATGATTATTCACAAATGGCATATTCCAGAAAAAAACGTGATATTAGTTATAACATGCAATTTTTTATTGTTTTTCATTTCACGCATCAAAACTGTCAGTATCTCGAAATGAGCTCTGTGTAGGTTGATACATTAGTGCATAACACTGTCCTTATATAATTTACGTATTATTTGATAACTTATAGTATATTATATTTTTTTCTGAATCTGCAATTGTCGGCCCAAAATGAAATTTGGTGCTCAGGTTGACTATATTAGTCCTAACAATATATATTAACTTTTAGGGGAAAAGAGACCAGTTTGGGGAGGGGGTGCAAAACTAACAATTAAAAAAATATTTGTTCCCGCAATCTAAACTAATAAGTTTGTTGAAAATAAAACAGCCCATTATGTTCATTAGTTCCAAAGTTATACACCCTGATGTTTGAAAGTGTAAACTGAAAAGTATCACATTTAGCCGGCCATAGCATGGAAACGAATTAAATTTACAAAAAAAAACAAATAATATATTTTTGGTTTATCTGCTAGTAGTTTGCTTATCTGGTAGTATACTAAAATTTTTATCAAAATTATAGATGGTGTAAATTTATATTCAGAAAATAAATATTTATAATGAAAATCGATTCCGATCATTTTAAATAACTAAAACGGTGGTCGCGGAACTTATCTATACTTTGAGCGGTTATTGCTATGTTAAGGTAGTACTGAGACGGTCATAGCTTAGTGGTTAAGTGCGCCTACTGCTAATGCGAAATGCTCGGTTCAAATCCGGACAGAGTAAAAACTTTATTCTGACCGTTTCTCCTCGGAAGGCAATGGCAAACCACCGAGGTAATTTGCCACGAGCGCCCATCTCGCAATGAAGTGTATTACACTTCCCGTGGTTCGGAGCCCACGTTAAACAAGTAGGTCCTCTATGAATGTGAAAATAAATTGAACGCACATCACATGCATAGAAAGAGATGGGTCACGACGCTTCTGTCAAAGAAGCATCACGATTGAGGAAAGGTAGTACTAGCGTTGACAGTCATGTCAAAAATTTCACATAACTATTTTCGATTTTTTACTTAATATTTACATAAAGTCATTTTTAAAATATATAATTTAATAATTTTCAGATAAAATAATTGATCAAAAGTTACCTAATTATTTTTTTTTTTTTTTTTTATGAAAATCTGACGTCCAGTTTCTAGTTTATAATGAAGTATTCGAGTTTTTATTTGCATACTCCATAAGCCCAATGCAAATATTTGCATTTTTAGAAGCAAATATTTCGGCTCACAAGAAGGCAATCGCCATAAAAATTTAACTGTACGATATGTCCCCAATAACTTGTAGAATAAATGATTTTAATTTCATGAAAATCTGACAATTTTCGTGTTTATGATAGTACTACCTTAATACGAATTCTGACGAAAAATTTGTATAAATATTTTTTTGTAGAGAATTTAATTAGCTTTAATTTTCTATTAAACTATTTTGTCATAAAGTTCAAAGAAACTTGAGAAATCGGCGAAAAACTGATTTTTGTCTGTTTCTCGATATACTTAATTTATTTTTAGTGACCGAACTCATGCTGATCCCATGATCAAATTTGGTATGCATGCTCAGCACAATTGCACAAAAAAATAGTTAAAAAATGAACAAAATAAAAAAACCGTTTTAGAAATAGGGGTTGAAGTAGGGTTAATATTAGAAAATTAATCCAGTTCGGGGTTGAAAAAATAAAATATTGTTGAATATCTGAATAGGGCGTTCATTTACCTTTCCAAAACATTATTAATTTTTTTAATTTAGACCACTGTGGATAAAGTTACAGTCGTTTTCCTACAAGTCTACATACCAAGTTTTTGACTCTTTGAAGCACTAAAACAAGGAAACGAATGCCTTTTTGGATAAATCCTGAAATTTGTAATTTTTATTTCTTACTAAGATGGTGTGTACCAAGTTTCGTCAAATTTGGTGGTGGTTGAGTAAATTCTTCAGTTGATTTGAGATGGAATGACCCACGATACACTTACAACGGTATGCTTATTATTTTTCTCAAACACGTTTACTACAGCGCATTACGTCACGTGCGAACTAAATTACGAACGACCGTGTACGAACATGGAACGACCGTACTCGTGAACTCGTACTGTTTGTTTCTCACTCATTTCTCACTGTTTCTGTCTTCTGTCGAATTCAAATTATTTGAAATTATTCGAATTTGTGAAAATTGAAAATTCTATTATTAAATTCGAAAATGCCGGGTTGTGCAGTTGCGAAATGTGGTAATAATAATAAAACGACAAAAGGGACGAAAATCAAATACTTCCGATTTCCACAAATTGAAGACATTTCTAAAAAATGGATTGTTGCATGTCATCGTGAGGATAAAATAAACCTAAAAAATGGTATGTTTTTTTATAGTAGGGGAGCCCACGATGCTAAATGGGGATTTACTCGAGCGTCATAGAGACTTATTGGGTTGCAAAGCTTAGATGATAAGAAGAAAAAAATGTTATATAATGTATGCCTTTTCAGCGGTGGGGGGAGCGGCTATAGCTTTTCAATAATGTAAAAAAAAACTGTTGCATGGACATACTCGAGCGCGTCAGATATTGATAGCATCCATGTCCTACGTATTTTTAATAATGTACGTATGTTAATCTGATCGTTTGCTTGATGGGGGTGGGCGTACGTAAGGGTTGAAAACGAAAAAAAAAAAAATTTTATCGAGCGCGTCAGATTTTCTAAAGGGATGTTAAGTGAGCCTAGAAAAAGCTCCCATATAATAATCTGACGATTTGGATGTGACGCAAACTCGCGGCCATCATTAGAATGTGCAAAAAAAATTCGCCATTTTGACATACTCAAGCGCGTCAGATTAAGATATATATGGTTCGTCTTCATGTCCTAGACGTGCTGTCTCATAATCTGACGATTATCTAGAGGGATTTGCCTAATCTGACAATTAAAAAAAAATTTTTTTAATTTTTTTAAATAATTGAACTTAATTAATTGAAAAGCTCAGGAAATAGCATGCAAATACCTTTGCAAACTATCCTAGCTTTGCAAATTACCTGCAACAGAGTACCTGCCAGGGCCCTGCCACAGATACTTTACAGGGCTTTGCAAATTACCTGCAACAGAGTACCTGGCAGTGCCTTGCCACAGATATTTTACAGGGCTTTGCAAATTACCTGCGAAGGGGTACCTGCCAGGGCCCTGCCACAGATATTTTACAGGGCCCTGCGCATAATTCCTTATAGACACCTGACAGGTATCTGTAAGAGGTCTGCCATAAGAAACCCTGTTATAACCATCTGGCAGAAATTTGCCAGGGCTCTAGCAGAGAAATTTTAATTTCACCAGGGAAAAATGTTACTTGGGTACATAATATCATGCCACGAACGAGTCTGTGTGATCAGCTGTAATGGCGTCATGGCAACAGAAACCAGAGTGAGTACGGAATGAGAGAGTAATAGATAGAGAAAAAGTGAGAGAGAAATAGAAACGGGGAATATAGGCATCACCACCATCACACAGCTGCACGCATTGAACTTTATCGACGAATTTTTGTTACTTCGGCTTGAGGAAATCGTCAGATTATATATTTTTCGTTATTCTTGAATTATTCCCTTCAAAATTAAAAAAAAATTAGCCACGCTCGAGAATGTCGAGATGACGTTTTTTTTTTTCAACTTTGTAGCCCTCCCCATTCTTTGCGTCACTCTCAAATCGTCAGATTAGTGGAATGTACACTTTTTAGCATGTAATTAACTCACCCTACCTTAATCTGACACGCTCGAGAATTTCTGATGCTCAATTTTTTTTTACTAATCTGATCCTTTATCCTTGACGGGCGGCCATATATATATATGGGGCTCATATTTGGTGGAGGTACTTAACCGGGTACAAGGTATCCCCCTGTATATTAATCTGCCGCGCTCGAGTAAATCCCCAAATCCCCGCTTGGGCTCCCCTACTATTACGAAACAAAAATTTTCGAGAACCGTTGAAAAACAACCCCAAAATCGACTTTTTAAAAAAGTAGGGAAAATGAGCATCGAATATGCCGCGGCTCCCCGGCAGACGCGGGGAAATGCATCACACGTTCCCTTCGAATCGAGTGAAATTTTTTCGCTCCGATTTGAATTTTTCTTTGAAATTCGGATAGGTGGGGGTGTGATTAGTAGATATTAATAATAAATATTATCAAAAAAATGGAAAATAATCGGTGTATTTGCGCAAAAGCGCAAGATGGTTCGCATCACAATTCCAATTCGCACGTGACGTCACACAACCTGCGTATGAGCATACCGTTGTAAGTGTATCGTGGAATGACCCAATGGTCAAAACTAGACGACGCCCTTGTTAGTTTGCCGAATAATAAGGAATGCTGGTTTAATGTTTTCTATCATATAAGGCTGGGTGCTGCTGACTGATTAAACAAAACGTTTTGTTGCAATAAAAAACATATTTTTTCGCCTCGAAATGCAAAACATTGCGAACAAAATGTTTTGTTTTGCTTTACGTTTTGTTTGGTCCCAAAACACACTGATAAAAAACTTGGCTTTACCTTTATACACCAGGCGCCAAATCAGAATAATTTACATAATGTGGAAATAATTCCAACTAGATTTTTTTTCATATAATGGTTCTTTAAGTTATCATTAAAAAGTTCTGAAGTTTCCCCCTACCATCGAAATATGCGTCACCTTCTAGGAGGGTGGGGAAGAGGACAAAAATCAGGTTTTTGCGGAGATAGTACCCTATCAAGTACTCGGAAATTGAAATTTCCCTATAGTAATGGCTTAATATTTCGATCAAAAAAGTCATTAGCTTTAATATAAACCAAGGATCATTAAGTTTTAATTGAAAAAACCAACCTAATATAAGAATAAACTGAATGCGTAGGTTGGATTGGCTACGGCCTAATAAATCGAGGAAAATAGACTCGAAAAGCCTAATGTCAGATAAAAAAATTTTTTCTCCAGGATAACGAGAAAGCGTCATTTTTTTGTTTACTTATAAATTTGAAAGCCATCGTTTCTCGTACGATGTAAGTTATCAGTGTTACTTGATATCCTTTGGTATAAAAAAAGTGTAACTTGATATATTTTAGTATACAGAAAGTTCACTTTCTGGGATCATAGGTCTTTGCTGACGTCGACGGCATATTTGGCTCTTTGTCATTATATAATTATAGTTTGCTTTGCCATATCACTTGCCTTTGGCGGGGAATCCCCGCTGCTTGTTATCTTTGGCTAATGCATTTCTTACACGACACGTGTGGGGTATTTATTTATACATTCGTTTGAATAATCATTTTGTTTTGGATTTTTAATTTGTAATAATAAATATTTTAAGTTTTACATTTAACTTAATGGTATTCCTTTGATTTTTTGTGGTACATTTTCCTTTTTTTATTCGTTTAGGACTTAATCCTGGAGAAAAAATAGCATACGTGTTGCGTACAGAAACGATCCATTTCTGTTACTTATACGTAAATAGCTATTTCCAACAAAAGTTGTTTATTTATTCATGCAAAATATGAATCTGCTAAAAAAAATATAAGGTGCCAATTAAAAAAACAAAGTTGACCTTCAAATGACCTTGAAAAGGTTAATAAATTAAAAAAACAACTATGCCATATTCTTTCGCCCTCGCTTTCTATCATACAACTTTTGTCCGAAACTTTTTTCATCTGACTTGGCTTTTGAGATATTAATTGCTGAAAGTTTTAAAATGAACACCCGGTGTAAAAAGTTTTATACATATTTTTCGTCAGATTCATAGTTCCTCGAGTAATAACCTTCTTAAGTTTAGCTAAGTTTTCAGATCACCGATATTTATCTGAAGGGGTTGGGATTAATTTTTAATTAATTGTATATTAAGCATAAATATTTATTTTATGAATATAAGTTAACAAATTCGTAGTTTCATGGGTATAAGACGTTCTATAAAAAATTCTGAAGAAGAAGTCATCTGTACGTCCAGTGGTGTTCACATTGTCAATGTGACAATCCTTGGATTCATCATTGTGATTTTCTGTGAACAAATGTTGGAGTTCTACTTATATTACTTGGTTGTAGTCGAGGAAGTCTTTATCAACATCGACATTAGGGCATAGGACTTTTCGGCGCGACTTTTTCGGCGCAGTCGTTTCGAAACCAACCCTGTTCGGCGCAATCCCTTTCGGCGCGAAGCCCTTTCGGCGCCGGTTTATTCGGCGCGACGCTCATTCGGCGCGATGATCATTCGGCGTGAGGCTTATTCGTTGCGAGGTTTCTTCAGAGCAGATTTGGTGCTAGATCTGTCATTGATATTAATAAATCTCCGCGTAAAGTTAAATCTTCCGCAAAGAGGTGGATCTTCCGCGAATAGGTGGATCTGCCGTTAGGTTACTGTTATTTTTTGATATTTCTTTAGAAAACCAATTAAAAACAAATTAATCTTCAGGTAAAGTTAAATCTTCCGAAAACAGGTGGATCTTCCACGAAGAGTTGGATCTGCCGTTAGGTTAGTGTTAGTTTTTGATATTTCTTTAGAAAACTAATTAAAAACAAATAAATCTTCACGTAAAGTTAAATCTTCCGCAAAGAGGTGGATCTTCCGCGAAGAGGTGGATCTGCCGTTAGGTTAGTGTTAGTTTTTGAACGTGAAGATTTCGCAGAGGAACAAAGTAAAAATATTCGGAATGGAATGGATAAATAAGCTTTTCGCCAAAAATATTTGCATCGAAATGACTTGGGCCTTTGCGCCGAAACGGCTTAGCGCCGGAACGGCTTGCGCCGAAAGTGGTATGGTGCCAAAAAAGACGTGCGCCGAATAGTCATGCGCCGAATCGGCTCCGCGCCGAAAATTCTTGCGTCGCATCGGTCGCGCCGAATAAGTCGCGCCGAAAAAGTCGCGTCGAATAGTACCTAATCCTAAAAAATAAGGGCAAGCTGGAATACAATTTAATATCTTTATAATATAAGACTTTTAACTATTGATAATATTATAATAATATAAAACTTTTTAAAAATGAAATAGTTAAGTTAAGTTTTTTCCTGAGTAGCCTCACATATCAGGTCGTTTTCTTAACTCACGGTCTATTGTAACCCCCATTCCTAATTGGATCGTTTTACCAATTAGGTTGTTCATTTACACGTGGCTTTTACATTTTATTAATTATTTTTTTGGATCGTATCAGATGACAATACGTTGAAATCTTGTTATTGTTTCCATGTAAATGTTCATTATTTTCTGATGATGGTGTTAAACAACACCGAAAGCTTAAATAAACATTTTTTAAAAAGTTTAAATTAACTATTTCATTTTTAAAAAGTTTTATATTATTTTAATATCTTTAATAGAACCGCTAAAACAACATACACATTTTAAACTCTCTAGCGACCCCGGATTTCGCCACTACAGTGGAAAACCCACCTGAATATTTTTACGAATATTTGTGAGTATATCTCAGTTTGGCTGCACTTAAGAGCAAAATGTCAATTTATTGAAAATAAAATAGACTAAAATATCTAGAGAAAAGCTCTTATGCTGCTTTTTTGTTGAGATTAGTTAGATTGCAGGCCTCAAGTAAAGGCCGAATTATTAATTGACTAACCAAAACAATATCATTAACAGTGAGGTTTAAAAAATATATTTATTTCAGATGATAAAATGTACCAGAAGCTATCATTTCGTGAAACCCTGGTGATTAGTTATTTGCCCATCAAATCTAACCAACTAGTTCCCAAACCAGTAGGTGGACTTTGCCAAGACGTTCAATTAGCTAAAGGTCAAAATCCATTAATGAGAAAAGGTCCCGGTCTTGATCAAAAAATTATCGAAATGATAACCAAAAGAATGAACATAAGAAATAATCCTCCAGGTTTCTGAACGAACCGCCGCCTTGCCAAAATAGAAATAATGCTTGATTATTTGCAGTAATATTAACAGAATCTGAACAACAATTACAAGATTATAAAACATCAATTATGCCAACATATGAAAGAAATAACACCAAATTTTTGGTGCACCTCTCTTCGAAATTTAATATGGACGAAAAGATAGGAGGGTCTCGAATTACAGCATGGGTAGATCGAAACTTTCACACCTTAGAAGAAAAGAGATCAGAGTATGTTAATCACAATTATTATATTTAAAAAAATTTACTTAAAAATGTTTAGGTTTGTAATGGACCATGGTGTATCGGAAGATAAATCTCTATACTGTGCTTTACAACCACGGCGTTATTTCATAAAGCATAAAAGCCCTTCAGAAGGAATCGACGACAGAAAATACTACAGCATGGAGAAAACAAAAGATCTCTTATGTGAAGGTGCGAATATAATCTTAATGAGGTACTTAGCAATCTCTCGATATATCGGAACTTTTGAACTGTCTACTATGTACCTTAACGGGGACATGTGCCGCAATATTTACGTAAGTAAACAACATTAAACAGGAAAGTGTTTACAAATAAATTACAGGAATGTACCGGACCCGAAAGTGGAATAGTTAATGAAGAGAAGTTAGATTTATGTAAAATATACCGCACAATTATGGAAGAATGTGGCATAATACACAAATGTGTAACAATTTTAACATTGAGTGGTAAGATGTAAATTTTAGTTCACAGCATACAACAAGGATGCAAACTTTTAGGTCAATTGGTGAAGCAAGAGTGGGAAAATTGTGAATACATATTACATGTGAATCCCCTGGCAAGAATTTCAAATGAAAAGCCAGAAGGAAATGAAAGTTTAGTATTATCCAAAATATGGGAAAAAGATATGCAATTGTTTTCGAACTTCCTCGACTTCAAGGTGAGTACAGGGTGTTCCATTTTAATTATCTCAACATTGGTATCTCAGTTTTTATAATCAATTTAGTCCCTGAAAAAGACTGAATTTTTTCAATTTCTTTGAGCAGTTAATTCGTTATATTTAAAAACGCCTTTATGTCTTATAATAAGCAAGAACCCCATGTTGAGCTGGTAAAATAGTGCACCATTATAAATACTTTCATAATATCTCATTTAGACTACGTGTTTCATGCAATTGCAATCATACGTCCTGGATCATCCCGAATTTAAAAATATGATGGATGATTATGTACAATCAACTTTATTAATGAAACCAGAAGATATATTAGATTTTACCATTAAACACTTTACAAGTTATTGTCCCAAAGATCCTGCACAATCTAATATCCATCCATCTGATTTAGAAGAGGAAGAAAAGTTCACGTTTTAAAAAGTTCACTTTTTTATGCATTAAAAATTTTTTTAGTAAATACTCACATTAAACACAGAATTTTATAACAATTTTTGTTTTTTTGTCGATGCTATGTATGCTTGGTTGGATGACAAATTCCACAACTAGCCATTGTTGTTCTGAGACATTGTTCATGAAAACTATGCTTACAATTATAAATGATTATATTACTTGAGCGCGATAAATCTAAAACCAAACGTGTTAAAAGATTGACAAATTACATGGCAATCACTCACCTCTTATTACAATTTTTCTATGACAAGCACCACACAGAATTTCGTCAAAAATTGCAATGCCCCTTTGCTGACCTCTAACTAATTTATCATGTAAATTAAAATAATCCGAAACTAAAATCTTTTTACATCCTTCTTGAACGGAAACCTGAAAAAATTGTTTTGTTTTAAATAATACCCACATAATGTTTCTAAGAGAAAAAATAGATACAGTAAGGTAAGATATATAAGGGGTTAACATTCCAATTAGTCTTCCCTGGTTTGTGTAAGAAAATTGTGAAAAAAAATCCAAAATCGGTTTTCTGCGATTTTTAGACGGATTTCGTTACGTAATTGTTCGTACTTTAACATACTAAAAAACGTCCTCTCGGAACCCTGAGCTTCTTACCAAATTCTTCGTCTGAAGTTGAAATTTTTTATGAAGGAGTGAAAATTATGTTTTTCGGCAAAATATTTTTAAACAAATTTCTATTTCAGCTATATTGTTATCATATAACCCATTAAAAAAATTAAAAACACTTAAAATATTTTAATAACATCCTCGAAATTATGAAAAGAAGAGTTTCCTAAAAATGGTCAGGGGTTTCTGATTTTTGGATATGTTTTAAGGTTTGGGGTCCTAATAAAAACTCCTAGTTGGCGACCTCGGTGACCGCCCGGAAGTGCCGCCATTTAAAAAAAAATGGCGAAAACAAAATGTCTCCTCGCAATATTTCCTTACCAGTTGACTTGAGGACGAAAATGACTTCTATAAATCTTATAGAGAATAAAATTTACTACAACTTCTATCTAAGGTATTTTTCTCTAAGTCGAATAGTTGCTGAGCGCCAGCACTATTAAATAGAGCACAATTTAGAAAATTTCAAAAACGCTCGATTTTGATCCGACTTTTTGTTGTGCGGCACCTCATGAAGGAGGGTGTTAATAGAAGTTCGGAATAAATCAAACCACTTTAGTAACGCTTGGTATATATTAATGAAAATTTAGCAAATTCAAATTAATTCCCGTTTATTGGTAACAAGATTTACAGAATAATTAATTAACACCTGGTAGAAAACAGTCAATTCGGTTACCTGTTCATCCGACTGCAATCTGTTAATGTAAGTTTTTATGTTACCTGGTGATTTATTTGCGTCATTGGAGATATCATTACATTTTAAAATCAACTAAAATTTTATGATGGTCGACCCTTTTCAAGGGTAATAAATTAGTCACAGGCATTATAAAATTAAAATGTTTTCGTATTTAGAGGTATTTTCTTCTGGATATTTGTAACATTTGGTAACTTCTAAGTTCTTGCTAGTTTTAGTATAGTAAACGTTATTTTGTGTCCTGTGAGTTCAAGTCTGTATTTTTCAAAAAAAATTTAAAAACTAAAAAATTATTTTTTTTTAAATTTCAAGTTGAAATAATAAAATTATTTAAAAATGGGCAAAATAAGAACTTATTAAACATAGGATAGTTTTGCTTCATGAAGGCCATAGTCAACGTCAGATAGCAAATTAAAAAAATAGACCAGGAACTTAAAAACTATGATCTGGCCACCTCAGAGCCCAGATTTAAATATTTGGACAGGAAACGGCGTGAACGTCAAGAAACGAATGTTAAGCAATTGCTTCAAGTTTTAAAGGATGAATGGACAAAAATTCCCGACGAACTCATAAAAGAACTTTTTGATAGTGTTCCAAAATAAAATTGCTAGTATAATGAAAAAATGAAAGCCCATCATGGTGAACACACAAAATATTGATAATTACCCAACTTAAAAAATTCAAAAACGCATTTAAAGAAGTTTTTAATATTTAGCGGGATTGTCTTTAGCCTCTATAATTGCCATAAAATGTTGAGACATAGATTCTACTAAATTTAGAGTCACTGAAGACGGGATTTTATCCCATTCTTCTTAAAAACAGTTTTTGAATCATTTTTAATCCTAATTTTTTTGTCAAGGTGATCGCATAAATGTTCAATAGAATTAATTTCTGGACTTTGAGGAAGAATTTCCAAATATTTTAGTGTTATAAGTTATAATAAAGGATATACTGATCCTTCCTGATTCGGATCATCTTGAATAAAAACGTAATTATTTTGTAGCCCCATATTTTGATCATTTAATAAATAAATATTGGTAAATTTTTTTTCACTTCATTTATTTACTCTTTGGACAGCGCTAAACTAAAATTATTTACTAGAAACGGCGAAGGGGGTTCTGATTTTTGGATATGTTTTAAGGTTTGGGGTCCTAATAAAAACCGAGTTGGCGACCTCGGCGACTGCCCGGAAGTGCCGCCATTTTAACAAAAATGATGAAAACAAAATATTTCTTCGCAATATTTCCTTACCAGTTGACTTTAGGACGAAAATGACTTCTATAAATCTTATAGAGAAAAAAATTTACTACAACTTCTATCTAAGGTATTTTTCTCTAAGTCAAATAGTTGCTGAGCGCCAGCACTGTTAAATTTTTGAATTGGTTACATTTGTTGTAACATCTGTTGTTACATTTTTGAAAATTTCAAAAATAAAAGACGTTTTTAGAGAGAGTATCCAAAATTTATAAAAAAAAAAGTCGGAGCAAATTCGAGCATTTTTGAAATTTTCCAAAATGTGCTCTATTTAACAGTGCTGGCGCTCAGCAACTATTAGACTTTGAGAAAAATACCTTAGATAAAAGTTGTAATAATTTTGTTCTCCATAAGATTTATAGCAGTCATTTTCGTTCTAAAGTCAACTGGTAAGGAAATATTGCGAAGAAACATTTTGTTTTCGTCATTTTTTTTTTTAAATGGCGGCACTTCCGGGCGGTTGCTGAGGTCGCCAACCACAGATTTCTAACTAGGAGTTTTTATTAGGACCCCAAACCTTAAAACATATTCAAAAATCAGAACTCCCTGAGCATTTTTAGGAAGCTCTTCTTTTCATGATTTCGAGGATGGTGTTAAAATATTTTAAGTGTTTTTAATTTTTTTAATGAGTTATAATATGATAACAATATATAGCTGAAATAGAAATTTGTTTAAAAATATTTGGCCAAAAAAATAATTTTCACTCCTTCATAAAAAATTTCAACTTCAGATGAAGAATTTGGTAAGAAGCTCAGGGTTCCGAGAAGGCGATTTTTAGTGTGTTAAAGTACGAAGAATTACCTAACGAAATCCGTCGAAAAATCGCAGAAAACCGATTTTGGATTTTTTTCATCAAAATGTGCACAATTTTCTTACACTATTTCAGTTTCTATGTGGGATTTTCGACCTTTGTCTATTTTGTAGATATGTTAACAAAAAAATTGACTTAGAATAGTCTTAGCTTTTTGATGATTTCATGTCTGAGAATTCATTTGAGAAAAATGCGATAATATGCATCTTCTTATGAATAAAATTCTAAATAAAAGAAAATCCTTAAGTTTTCTTTGTGCGATTAATGTAAAATGATGTGAAATTTTTTTTGGAATTATTAATTCCATTCTAAATGGTAAAAAAACAACTAACAGAGTGGTTCACAGACGAACTTGTAGACCAAATGCAACTGCCTAACACCACAGCAGGAGTTGTCGAAGATCTAGAGACATCCTGGACCAAGAAATCTGGAAGAAATGCCAGTCGGCGAAATCCCAGTTGCTTGTACAGGGGGGAGTTTTAGTGGGTGAAGTCCCACACTACCCACTTCGATTGAGTGGGTGCCTCGAACGAGATCTCTCCTCCCAGCGTTCACGCAAATAAAAGTATGCAGATTATAATTTCATGAACTAATTTATCTTGAAAGGTCTGCAATTCAGGCAACAAAGCCGAAAAAGATGGCTAGATTTGGTGAACATGTGTATTTAAGTGTCCGAAAGAAACCCCTCAGAATCTTGGTTTTTCGCCTATACTGCCGTCCTTAGTTAAAACGTCGTAACTACATAACAAAATGATTTGCAGAAAAAAAAGAGTTTGTGTATTACATAATATACGGACGTTATAACGCCATTCTTATTTCATTTAACAGAAATTTGATTTCTTCTCTTTAGGTTTATTTTCCTATCTTAAACCAACATTTTCATAAATACAGGTCTCCCCATCTCTTCTTGCGACGCTCTCCACTCTGTTTCTTCTCTTGGATGGATGTCTCTTTTTTTTCGTTTTTGATAACTATTGCCGCTTGGTTAATAATTCCGAAATGTTTGTGATGTGGCAGGTTTGCCGTATATATTTGTACTCGGTTTTGTCTCTTCCAGTTTTTCTAAGTGTTCTTCTCAGTGTCTTCATCTGAGCGCCTTCAGTTTGTCTTTTCGTTGACGCAGTGTCCTGTTTAATCCAGGCTCTATAGGTAAGGATTGGGCTTATTACGCTCTTGTATATTCTCACTTTCGCTCTCTCTCTCTCTCTGTATATGTTTATTGTTCCACTGTAGCTCGTTTATGGATCCGGACTTTCATGTTTTCTCATTGCGTTCATGTTTTGTTCGATAGTTTATTTTTCTATTTGCCCATCACATGTAAATTTTACTCTTAGAGTGTTCATTTCCATTACCTCCACAATTACCAGTTCACATCTCACATAATTTCTTGTGTTCGTCATAGATTTCTTTTTTTTTTGCTAATAATATTTCCATATTATATTGTTTCCATTCATATCAAAAATTTGATGTAACCAAATATTACATAACCCATTAAATACTATTTTATAATGAAGACAGTATTACAACATCTATATAAAGTCGTTATATTCACAAAAACGAATGTGTTAGTTAGGACGTTTTAACTAAGAACGGCAGTATAAGTATATTGATTTTCTTGAAAATTATCATTAGACGAGTTATAGACAAAAAAAACACGAAAGAGGAACTAAAATTACCAATTGAGGGTAAACCTGACAGTGGATTATAGGAGATTCATTGGGACACTCAAAATTTCAGCTTGTCCCGAATTTTTGTAAAAGTATTCAGTATTGTATAAATTGTTAAAAACATCAGAATATACTACTTAAGAGTGTTGCAATTTTTATAACTAATATTTGTTGAAGTAATCCTAACAGTAGCCTTCAATGTGTTTATAACATTGTATTAAAGGACTATTCAAGTTTATTAAACTTTAACAGGAGAGTTGTATGTATGTATATTCGGTTATGAACGTCTTGCGACATTTTCCCGATACCTCCCAGTCTCTGCTCGTTGCGTGTTGAAAATGTGTGACGAGCACAGAGGACCTACAGCTTAACGTGGATTCCGAACCACGGGAATAGACGATTTTTACACCGCCTACTCCGTTCAGGGAAGTTTTTTAGCCTATAAATAATGTTATCTGGGGCCAGCAGATTGACATTTGGTGAGCGAAAATTTCTTCTATAGATAGCACCTCACAGGATTTGAACTCGGGAATCTTAGTTTGAAAGCTAACACGCTAGCATTTCAGCCATAACAGGAGAGTTTCGACTTTAAAATTTAAAAAGTAAAATAGTTAAACATTAAAAACATTTTTTATTGTATCGTGAGGCTTCAGCTCTATTATAATTCCCAATAGTTAAAAATAATATATTTAAATACTTATTTATATATTATACAAAGTTTGAGAATTACTAAATAAAATTTATATTTTACACCCCCTAAAAATCGTTCCTTTAGCGTTTAGAATTTTATTTTACTACATTATCTATATTTATGCAGGTTTAATATTAGAATATTTATAAAATTTTAGAATTTTTAAAGAAAGTTAAATGTTTCTCTTTTAAAAACCACTATCTTATTGCTTAGAATTTTTTCACTATTTTTTGTCTATTAACAGGTTTAATATTAGCATAGTTATTTATAAAATTCTAGAATTTAAAAAAAAATCTATTTTTTAACTCCCTCAGAAACCACCCCCTGAGGGTTTAGAATTTTTTTACTATTTTTTTTGATATTCACAGGAGCAGAAGTTTCATGTTAGTATATTTTCTAGGTTTCAGCATTTTTAAATATAATTTTTATTTTTTACCCCCTCCCTCAAAAAGCGCCTCTTTTGCGCTTAGAATTTTTTCACTATTATTTATCTGTTTACAGGTTCACTATTAAGCTATTTATAAAATTTCATAATTTTTAAACAAAATTTATTTTTTAACTCCCCCAAAAATTACCCCCTTAACGTTTAGAATTTGATCACTATTTTATTGGCATTTTGAGGATTACAGGAGGTTTACATTCTCCCTCAAAAATAATCCCCTATGCACTTGGAACTTTTTCACTATTTTTTAAATTATTCGCAATTTACATTGAGCAAACGCCACCAAACGGGAGAATTTCAAATTAGTAGGTGCTGTATTAAATAAAAATAGAAATTCGTTCTTCAGGTTGAAGACATAACAAAATCAACTGATTAATATAACATATTAAAATAAATTTAACAACGTCCTGAAATGTTTGCAAATTTTTACCACAATATAACTTTGAATTTCGAAATATACGTCCAAAGGCAGCCATGTTGTTTTTTCTGGTGGCGTGACCAACGGTAATGTAAAAAGCGCCTCTTTTACGCTTAGAATTTTTTCACTATTATTTATCTGTTTACAGGTTTACTATTAAGCTATTTATAAAATTTCATAATTTTTAAACAACATTTATTTTTTAACTCCCTCAAAAATCACCCCCTTAACGTTTAGAATTTGATCACTATTTTATTGGCATTCTGAGGATTACAGGAGGTTTACATCCTCCCTCAAAAATAACCCCACTTTGCACTTAGAACTTTTTCACTACTTTTTAAATTATTCGCAATTTACATTGAGCAAACGCCACCAAACGGGAGAATTTCAAATTAGTAGGTGTTGTATTAAATAAAAATAGAAATTCGTTCTTCAGGTTGAAGACATAACAAAATCAACTGATTAATATAACATATTAAAATAAATTTAACAACGTCCTGAAATGTTTGCAAATTTTTACCACAATATAACTTTCAATTTCGAAATATACGTCCAAAGGCAGCCATGTTGTTTTTTCTGGTGGCGTGACCAACGGTAATGTAAAAAGCGCCTCTTTTACGCTTAGAATTTTTTCACTATTATTTATCTGTTTACAGGTTTACTATTAAGCTATTTATAAAATTTCATAATTTTTAAACAACATTTATTTTTTAACTCCCTCAAAAATCACCCCCTTAACGTTTAGAATTTGATCACTATTTTATTGGCATTCTAAGGATTACAGGAGGTTTACATCCTCCCTCAAAAATAACCCCACTTTGCACTTAGAACTTTTTCACTACTTTTTAAATTATTCGCAATTTACATTGAGCAAACGCCACCAAACGGGAGAATTTCAAATTAGTAGGTGTTGTATTAAATAAAAATAGAAATTCGTTCTTCAGGTTGAAGACATAACAAAATCAACTGATTAATATAACATATTAAAATAAATTTAACAACGTCCTGAAATGTTTGCAAATTTTTACCACAATATAACTTTGAATTTCGAAATATACGTCCAAAGGCAGCCATGTTGTTTTTTCTGGTGGCGTGACCAACGGTAATGTAAAAAGCGCCTCTTTTACGCTTAGAATTTTTTCACTATTATTTATCTGTTTACAGGTTTACTATTAAGCTATTTATAAAATTTCATAATTTTTAAACAACATTTATTTTTTAACTCCCTCAAAAATCACCCCCTTAACGTTTAGAATTTGATCACTATTTTATTGGCATTCTAAGGATTACAGGAGGTTTACATCCTCCCTCAAAAATAACCCCACTTTGCACTTAGAACTTTTTCACTACTTTTTAAATTATTCGCAATTTACATTGAGCAAACGCCACCAAACGGGAGAATTTCAAATTAGTAGGTGTTGTATTAAATAAAAATAGAAATTCGTTCTTCAGGTTGAAGACATAACAAAATCAACTGATTAATATAACATATTAAAATAAATTTAACAACGTCCTGAAATGTTTGCAAATTTTTACCACAATATAACTTTGAATTTCGAAATATACGTCCAAAGGCAGCCATGTTGTTTTTTCTGGTGGCGTGACCAACGGTAATGTAAAAAGCGCCTCTTTTACGCTTAGAATTTTTTCACTATTATTTATCTGTTTACAGGTTTACTATTAAGCTATTTATAAAATTTCATAATTTTTAAACAACATTTATTTTTTAACTCCCTCAAAAATCACCCCCTTAACGTTTAGAATTTGATCACTATTTTATTGGCATTCTAAGGATTACAGGAGGTTTACATCCTCCCTCAAAAATAACCCCACTTTGCACTTAGAACTTTTTCACTACTTTTTAAATTATTCGCAATTTACATTGAGCAAACGCCACCAAACGGGAGAATTTCAAATTAGTAGGTGTTGTATTAAATAAAAATAGAAATTCGTTCTTCAGGTTGAAGACATAACAAAATCAACTGATTAATATAACATATTACAATAAATTTAACAACGTCCTGAAATGTTTGCAAATTTTTACCACAATATAACTTTGAAGTTCGAAATATACGTCCAAAGGCAGCCATGTTGTTGCCAAGTGTAATATAATATATAAATCGCCATTACACTGCAGGTATAAATCGTTTTCGTCAATACTATGACATAGTAGGGGTAAACTGATATTCTGTATAGTTTATTTGTGAAAATTTGTACTTTATAGTTATGAAAAGTGTTTTGTGAATTTTTTAGGTTATTCTAAAAATACAGTGATGATTAATACCAATTTTCACTACATTAACCACGAATCCATCGATTATGTTGATTTTTTAAATTTTAAAATTGTAAAATGTGGAATAAAAGTAACATTAGGACGGGATTTAGGTTTTTGTGACGAAATGGGATAATGATGAGGGTAAATTTTGTTTTCAATTGCGTGACATAATTTAAAACGATCCCTTAGCTGTTTCTTAAAAGTACTTAGCTTGCCAATTTGACCATACAACAAGCAAGATCAGCTGGAGGTTATTGTGAACTCACCCCGAGATGAAACTTTATAAACCTTAAAAAATGTGGTTGAATTATAAAACTCATTCACAGACCAGTGACAAAAAACAGACCAGCAAAAACCAATTATTCATTAGGTGTAAAAAATTGTGGAAGTCTGACTTAATTATATACCGAGTTTTCTCACAAACAAAAAATTTAAAAACAAATCTGCAATTATACACTTACCTGTAAATTATAATCGCACAGCATCTTAACTAGGGATTTTTTAAGTCCTGGAATCGATTGACCTTTTTTAATCTTTTCTACTAAAACTGTTGGATCAACATAAGTTCCAATATGCTGTAATAAATATGTGATAAAACCTGCAAGATAAAGTAATATAGTTTAGCGAACGCTTAAAAATTACTCAAGAATTTTACCAGGCTTATCAAGAGAATGATTAATTAAATCGTTCCATAACTCAGGATCATCGTGTTCTTGACAAAATTCTATGGCATGTTGCATATCTTTCAATTCTTTGGTTATCAATTCTAGAGCTTCTTTAGTGTCCCCTACTCGACCAAGTAAATACACCATTTCGGGGTAATATTTGGCTCTTTGGCAAATATCAAGTGCCTCTTGAATCGGATAATGATCCGATCTTCTCAAAAACGGTAATAGTTTTTCGCGTGCAAATACCGCATACAGTTTTACTAGTTTTCCATGATATTCGCCCTTACTGTTGACTTTATCGTATGCATCTAAATACTAAAATAAAATTGTTAATCCGATTAGTTTCAAATTAAATCCTTTGCTTACTCTGTACAAATGCAGTTCATTGGATTTGAGTTTTTCAACAACAATTTGAGAGGAAATACAAGGTTTTTCCAATAGCATAGAAATCGTTTTAGTGTAATCTAAATCCATTAAATCTACGATCATATCTTGTATGACATTGTATAAGTTGTGTTTTTTAATTAAATTAAATACGTCGGTATTTTTCAACCTACAAACTAAAATTTGAGCAAAAAAAGCAGTGCGGTATTAAGACAAAGCTCTTACTTCAAGTACATGTTCAAGCTTTTGTCATATTTTTGTTCGTAACCATAAAGCACAGCAAGAGATTCCAGATATAAATTTCGTTCATCGTTACATTCCAGCAGATGTTCCAATACTGCATTTACAACGGCACAAGTATTATATAATTTTGGATTCCATTCTTTCACAAGATTCAAAAAACCCTACATCAAAAAAATTGTTATTACATTTCTTCTGACGTTGGAATGAATAAAAGTTGTATTACCTTTGCATCTAACTTGAGGTACTCATACAAGATCATTTCATATAAATGAGCATCTAATGTGCAAGCCATCGATCTAGGAATGTAAGGACTCACTGATCTAATAAGCAAGAAGTTGTAAGGAAAATATTACTAATCACAAGATTAATCAAACCTTAGTTGATGTGCAGCTGCAAATTTAAATAACTGTTCTTCCCACAATTCTTTTTTATTCCCAAATATATTGAAACATAATTTTCCGGCCATGTCAAACATGTTTTTACTAATCAAGTGATCCAAATAGGCAACCCCCACAGATTCTACTGTATATTTTGCTTCACGGTTACCATTACCTTGATCAATGGCATTTAGGGCATCTTCAAATTTTCTAAAATGTAATAATTAAATTAATTAATAAAAGAGTTACAAATTTTTACCCATGCTGCATCAGCCATTGTATTCTGTCATCTAAATCATAAGGACTTGCTACAATAACATCTTTAGGAGCAACAATAAAGAATCTATTTTCTTCGATTAAAACATCCAAGTGATAATCGTTAACTGTGTACTCTTGGTAACCGCGCAATGATAAACTATCAGTACAGATATCTATGTAATCATTATCACGATACTCCACAATATACAACTGCGGCCTCAGAGATTTTTGATTCAAGTCTAGTTCTTTAGGAAATCCTAATAACACTAACTGATTATCTAAAGGTGCAATTCCACTGATATAAAATTCAGTTTGGAACGTAGAAACTAAAAAGTTTTCATGTAATATTCTAGTTTTATAAATTCATGCAACTTACTTGGATCTACTAAATATTCAGGCAAGTCTCTATTACTTAATTCGATACTACTACGTTTTCTTATTATGCATACCCGTACTGTGTCAACCCAACCAATAAGTAAAGTTCTAGCATCAGCCCATCGTAAATTGCAGCGAAATTTTTCGGTCCTAAAAGATATAGGTATAAAATAATCGAATTTAAAAATATAAAAATGTGTTACCCTGGATTACTTTCCCATTTAATTAATCCTAAGGAACATTTTGCGTTTATGTCGTAGACTCTTACACCTATGTCGCTAGACCACGCAATAAAATTTTCTCCCCAACTAATACTTCTCACCGATCCTTCACTTTCACATAAAACAGTTGATTTTAATCGATTTAAAAAGGTTCTTTCATACAGTGTTAAGTTATTGTCACCTAAAATAAAATCGTATTATTATAACAGTTAAATTAGGTCATAAATGGAGTCGACTTATATTTGTTCCTTATCTGATCAATTAAATCAGATTTCTTAATTTTTTTCAGAAATCTTGCTTTACTACAATAGTAAATTTGTTTATAAAAAAGTAAAAATGAGAAGACATGACAATGAATAAAAATGCGCAAAATCAGTAAATTTCAATAGTAAAAAATTTTTCAGTGTAAAACATGCGTTATCCGCTGTATATAATTTCAGGAAAGCCAGAAATGATTATGATCACATCCTAAGTTTTAGAAGGAGTCGCAAATATTCCATTAAACGTGGATTTCACGGCCAAGTGACTTATGATCAATAATATGCAACATACAACTCTGTACAATAAAGGTTAACGACTTCATTTTACATAAAATCAACCCTTTCCGAACCACAGCCACGAGAATCCTAAGATTTCCACACAACTGTACGCAATCCAGTCATATCGTAGCGAAAAATGGGTCTACAAGGAAATAACGTGGATCTGCAATTATTTTACTTAATTTGGGATCGGAAAATATTCTGAGAGTTTTCTACATCAGGTTCAGACCAAAGCAAAGAAACAGGACAAAAAGGTTTAATAGACAGAACAACAATTTATTGCAAAGGTTTACAGATCAAAGACTCTCTGAAGAAATTAAGGAAAATTCTTTAGAGAAAAATCGTTTCAACTTTGCATCTTTACTTCTCACTCTGGCAGATCTACGACGATACGCGATACGAAAACGACAAGGTCTCATAGAATGGAATTAGTATACCTAGAAGTACGCTATGTTTCTCATAATAGTCCGGACGTTATGGAACACAACCTTGCACTTTGTGATAGAAGCATGAAATTTTAAAGATAGATGCAAACCTTTACAAAACAAGATGTGACGCCACGCCGACCCCTTCAACCCCTAGACGCAAAGACACCGCCCATATTTTAGTTTATCCTATTTATTTCGTAAACCGTTCATCATACGATAAAAATACATCAGAGCAAATAAATTTCTAATTAAATTTTAAACAAGAAAGGTTCTTAGGATATTTTTGATACGACTTACGGTTTCCATAGAATTATCACGTAAATTTAGGTCAAATATGGCGCGCACTGCAGAACTCGCAGATTTCCTCCAAATTCCTCATGTTGCGCCACTCGTACACGAAAATTACTGAAATATAAAATTAAGGACGGACAATTATCTATCTGTAGTGTTAATTGCTTGTTCGTCAAAATGTATTTTTCAAAAGTTTTTAAGAACTATTGTATAAAAAGAACAAAATTACTAGAGAACCTTGAACTTTATAATTATTATTATTATTATTAGCGTTACATTCTTTAAGAATTTTGCTATCCCATTTCAGGGATTTTACATATCCCTTTCTAGAGGAGGATTAGGCCCCATAATACATATTTTAATACATTACAACTACATTGCTTTAGTGTCCTACTCACATTCTCGAATAACTCATAAACTTATAAGCGCTTATGGGTGGTAGCCCCCATAACTACACTTCTCCATCTCTGCCGATCCTGTACTTTCGTCATCCAGTCTCCTTCGCCCATCTTGTTCAGGTCGTCCGTTACCTGGTCCCACCATCGTATTCTGGGCCTGCCTCTTGATCTGTCTTCTCCAGGCCTCCATAGCGTTACTTGTTTTGCGAGAGAGCTGTCGCTGCTTCTCATTATAAGGCCCAGCCATCTAATTCTCTGCGACTTCGCATACCTTACTATATCTTCTCCTTCCAATTCCTCGTTTATTTCGTTGTTCATTCGTGCTCTCAATTCTCCATTTTCTGCCATTTTGGGTCCTAAGATGGTTCTCATCACCTTCCTTTCGAACACTCTCATTTGCTCCGCTTCCGCCTTTGTCATACACAGTGTCTCCGCCGCGTACATCACAACCGGTCGTATTAGTGTTTTATAAATTTTCATTTTAGTGAATTTCTTCAGATTGCTATCTTTCAGGAGTACCTTGTTTGCATAGAAAGCTCTGTTTCCTGTTTGTATCCTCTTTTTTATTTCCTGTTGCCTACCACCGTTTCTATCTACATGCACTCCCAGGTAACTACAGCTCTCTATTTCCTCTATGTCTTTGTCGTGAATTCGTAGAGGTTTTCTGGTATGCGTTTCGTTTTTATTGCATTTAATGTACTTGGTTTTGTTGTAGTTCACCAGCAATCCTAGTTGTTTTGCTCTTTTTTCCAAATCTTCGAACAGGTCCACCAATTTTTTAACGATCTCGTCATGATAAGGATATCGTCCGCGTAGGCTATCAGCTGACCCTCCCTAGTCGCTAATGTTCCTCTCGTGTCCATTCCTGTGATTACCTTCTCCAAGACGATATTAAAAAGTGTAGCCGACAGGGCGTCCCCCTGCCTAACTCCGTTATTTGATTCAAAGCATTCCGTTTCACCTACAGTTGTTCTTATGCTTACTGATGTTTTTTCTAATGACATTCTTGTCAGTCTTATGATCTTGGGTGGTATTTTCAGTTCTTTCATCGCGTTGTACATTTCTTCTCTATTTATTTTATCGAAGGCCTGTTGAAAATCTATAAACATAATATGTAAGTCTATGTTGTGTTCGCATGTTTTTTCGATCGTTTGCTTGAGTACGTGTATTGCACCCACCGTTGATCTTCCTTCGGTAAAGCCGAATTGGTAGTTGCCTATTTTGTTTTTGATGTGCTCTTTTAACTTTTTGTGGATCATTGCTGACAGTATCTTGTAAGTTGAGTTAAGCAGGGCTATTCGAATAGATGCGAACCTTCTTTACAAAACAAGATGTGACGCCACGCCGGTCGCCGTGCCCTTCAACCCCCAGACGCAAAAACACCCCCAAATTAGTTTATCCTGTTTATTTCTTAAACGGTTCATAATACGATAAAAATACATCAGAGCAAATAAATTCAGAATTGAATTTTAAACAAAAAATGTCCTTACGATTTT
Source organism: Podabrus alpinus (assembly GCA_932274525.1). NCBI lineage: Eukaryota > Metazoa > Arthropoda > Insecta > Coleoptera > Cantharidae > Podabrus > Podabrus alpinus. The sequence continues at coordinate 58,572,080 of OW026454.1, read as the reverse complement.
TTCACACGAGTAAGTGCTGATTCACAATGAACGTAAGACATAAGAAATACGTAAGACGTCAAATTGACATAAAGCGTAATTTTAATACATAAAATTAAAATCATTTCAATTTAATGCAATTGTGTTGAGATTACTGTCGTACGTAAAATTACATCACGTTGACTTTTTGTATTAAAATTATTAGGCTTAATATAAATTTTAAGTCTTACGTATTTCTTATGTCTTACGTTCATTGTGAATCAGCACTTAGTTTTCATAGAATCATCATGTAAATGAAAGTCAAATATGGCGCGCACTGCAGAACTCGCCAATTTTTCCCAAATATGTCGTTTTTTACCACTTTTAAGATAAAATATTACTGAAATAGAAATCTTCTTCTTAAAGTAACGTATCCGCGCAGCGAAGATGACTTAACTAGGGAAAGAAATTTAATGGGGTGGTTTCCCGTTGCCTTCCCCATAGCCCACAGATTTATATTGGGCTTGAAGATCACAGCAGTATATCCGGCGCGACTAGGTATAGAACCACGGTTTCCCGCTCGCTAGTCTGCCGGTGTAAGCTTAACGCCACACTGCTAATAGTGTAAATAAACATTTGAATAAATCGTTACCTAATTATCGTCAGTAAATTGTTAATATTAATGCCGATTATAAGTATTTAGTTAAAGTTATACTATGGGAGATGGTTTTTATCCTTCATCTTATACTTAAAACACAAATTTTCCGACTTGCTCCGATCCACATTTTTAAAAATTTTTCAGAGTTTCAGCTTCCCGGGCATTCTTTTTTTACATATTGCGGTGTTGCGAAGGGTAAAGAGTTAAGGAATCTTTATTGAAAAGTATCTAACTCGTACAAGTACCTCCTATTTTTTGAGAGCTGTTTGATCTAAAAAGTCTGACAAACTAATTAAGTCTCCTTGAAACGATCCATTTCAAAAATGTAAAATACAAAGTTATAAGTAATTATAAAGATGTTCAATTCTTTGACAAACAAATTGGGTACTTAATTGAAACGTTGTTTAGTTAGGAAACGAAAATAATCAAAGTGTGTGATAATTAAAGTGAAGGCGAAGAGAGAAATAGAAACATGGTGCTGAAAGGTTGTTGAAGTACGCCTGTCCATGATGGGGAGGGAGAAGAAAAGAGGATTGATAATAAAAATGTTGGATTTTTTTGGATTGGCTTGTCGTCCATCATGAAGTGCGGACGTAATTTGATTGTTTTAATTTTTGAAGATTGGCTTCCCGTCTATGAAGCAAGAAGGACGTGTTTTTTTTGAATTGTTAAAAGTTGGTTTGAAGTCCTTTATTAATGATAAAATTTTCTGATGAGTTACATTTTGGATAGTAAATTGAAAATAAGTGCAATTGGTGATGAGTATGAAAATAGATATGGTTCAAGATATTGTGGAAGTTAAATGAATACCGAGAGAAGAATCTTTGGTTAATGTTGGAATTATGGTTAAAATTTTGTATATGAAGAAAGTTAATAATTTTACCTGAATGTACGGAAGAAGATTAAGACTAGCAATTCAAATTATCCATGGTCATTGATTCTTTTATTAATTCAAATTGTGGATGGTCAAAATTGGAGCTTATATCACATCGACGTGGCGAGTTCAACAACCAACAGCAGTGCTTCGTTTTTGTTTGATGGTGGACAAATCGGTAAGAAAAAACCGTGCGCGCTTTATTTAAATTGTATGACAATAATATTAAAAATTTGACTTAGTGAATTAATTGGGGGTTAGATAGGATATTTAGTTTTTTTTGATATTTGTAAATCTGATTTGTTTATTTTCTTGTAGAAATAACTTTGTTTTCTAAATAGGTAATTAAGTTTTTGTGCTAATAAAGGAATTGATTGTTTTCTCTTAATAAGGAGGTTTATTGAGTTTTTGCTTCAAAGTTAATACAGCACAATAGGTACAAGTCGATTTAGATACTAGAGAGAATAAAAATTTATTATTCATTAGGTTGGAATATTTAATACCGACGAGGTGTTTTCTCTATCAATCAGAGAATCCTTGTTACGCCCATAAAGAAGAGTCTCAATTTTAAGCTAGTCCGGAGCAGTTAAAAGAGCCGTACATTTTCCCCGCTATAAACGGTACGTGACATTTGGGCGCCGCCGTTTGGGCGCCGGGACTTTTGGGCGCTCGCCGTTTGGGCGCTCGCCGTTTGGGCGCTCGCCGTTTGGGCGCCGGGACTTTTGGGCGCCAAAAATTTTTATTTTTTATTAATAAAATTTTTATTTTTTATAATACAAATCCTCAGATATTAAAAGTAAATCGGAGGAAAAACTCGGGTTATATTGAAAGCAAAGGGTCTAGTACAGATTCACCCTAGAAGTCTAAGTGAACTCGGGTTGACTAATGCGTTGAACCGGTTCCTGCATCGCATCTGTTGAGTGCGTTCGTCATACACACTACATAAATTATAATATTCGACTACATAAATTATAATATTCGAAGAGATTTTTTATTACGTATTGCTGTGTAATTTCTTAAGCAATTTGCACCACCCTGGTTTTGTCAGGCGCCAACTTTCAAAGTGAAAGTAAAATTTATATAATTGAATTCTTAATTTTCAGGGTGTACAAATTACTCAGAAACTCACGATCCTTTTCCCCTTTTTTGTCTAGCTCAGTCTGGAGATTCCACTCAAGGTGTAGTAGGTTCATGAATTAACTCAATTGAGGGATGCTTGTGGGTTGAAATGAATTTGTAGAGTAAAATTGTTGATGTCAAGATATCAAAATGAACTAATTGGCTTGTATTGATGAATCTTTAAGTTTGGTAATGCTTACTGTTGTTGAATCAAGTTGACGAATAAAAAAATTGTTTGTATCGAAAATGGTTTTATATTTATGAAAATAATTAATTAAATTCGCAATGCGCACATAAATTTTTTTAGATAAATTTTTAACTAAAAGAAATAGACAATATTTCGTAACAAAATCAAATCGATGTATCCAACTTCTTCTTTCTTGTGGGCGATTTTTGAATAAGTTCAAAAATCTTCTGCTTTCCAATGGCAGTTTTAAATGTTTATTAATAAATGTTGTTCATAAAATCAAATAATGGCAAGAATGTTTATTAAATTAATGATGAGGATAGTGCTATAATTTAGTCACGTCCTATGGTAAAATGTTGAAGACAAAAATGTAAAATTTTTAAATAATAAAGTTTCTTATACCTGAATTTTAATCCACCCTGTATGTAAATAGGGTCTGCGCACAAACACAATTTTAGCTCACGGTCACTTTGCGGAGATGCACAAACTTGTTGCTTGTTGATCGTGTTGCTGACGAATTTCGCTTCTGTTTCGTTTTTAGGCGGAGTTGATTTAATAGTTGACACCTGTTGATTTTGAGAATCGTGTTCGTGGAGTGTCAGCGAATATTAGTTGATATTAATCTTCAGTTATAAGGTGAGTCACTTTTATTTCATTGATGGCGTAGTTGTTTTACTGAAGGGTAGCCATTTGCAAATTTTGTTATCTATTTTTAGATAAACTTGGAGTTAATCACACATTTGGGTGTTCTGGACTAAACTTTTCAACCAGCAAATACACGTCTTGCTTCTTCAAAAACTAAAAGTCGACTGCTTCAAATTCCTGCGCTGTACTTCAATTTCGTTGAAATTTTGTTATCTGCAAGTAAAGTTTCACACCTTTTTGTGTTTTATGTGTACTAATTGAGTTTAAACTTTCAGGAGCTGTTTCCTCTATGTTGAGTTGATCAACCGTGTGTTTCCCCTACTTCTCACAAATACGGTAGCAGTTTTATAAGCAACGTTTAGCGAAGTTCCATACCTTTTTGTTTATCACAAATTTTCTTATCACATTGAAGCGAAATTGACCTTTATTTACACTTTTGGAGTTTTTTGGTTTGAAATTATGAACATTTGATAGAATAGATTATTTAACAAGTTTTGACATAATGGGTTTTACACAATTATTGTAGTACATGGAATTAATTTCATTTTTGTACCTTATCATTAAGGTTATGTATATTTGTGATAACATTCACATTAATATTACCATATTTGAGGCAAACAATCCCTTATTCTGAAATTTTGAGGTGATAAAAACCTTTTTAAATTTATCTTTCAGCTTTTAAAAACATTCCCTTATACTTAAAGATCTTAATTGGTTCATTATACCTGAAATTGCTAAATTCGTTCATCTTTGTTATCTTTGTGTTTTAAATGAGGTCAAACTCTATGTAAATTTTGATTATTTGTAAGAAATTTAGATATTTGCATAGCCCTGGTAGTTTAGAACACAGCAGTATAAATTCTTTTACGCTCCACTACAAATATTAGATATTCTGGTAGGGGATTTGGAATATTTTTTATTTTCGGATATTATTCGACTGTGCATGCGTTGTACCCATTTAAGTACAATGTAAAATAACGCACGCTGATTGGTCGAAACGACAAATTTTGACCCTGAATGGAATTATCTTCAATATTAATTAATTTATCACATTCACTATGATTTGCTATGTGTATGCAAAGGGTACAGATGACGAAATGAGTTACACATTAAGAAAAAGTCGACGCGATGTGAAGCCAGCTGCATTGTAAGCAATAGACAACCGCTGTTATGTCGCATAAAATAAAGAATATTATATTTCCGACTAATCGGCAGAATTGCAGTAATTAAATTTGGATGTAAAATACATTTTGACGAACAAGCAATTAACATTACAGATAGATAATTGTCCTTTCTTATTTCTATTTCCGTAATTTTTTATCTTAAAAGTGGTGAAAAACGACATATTTGGGAAAAATTGGAGAGTTCTGCAGTGCGCGCCATATTTGACTTTCATTTATATGATGATTCTATGAAAACTGTAACTCGTATGAAAAAATCCTAAGGAGCTTTTTTGTTTAAAATTTAATTCTGAATTTATTTGCTCTGATGTATTTTTATCGTATTATGAACCGTTTAAGAAATAAACAGGATAAACTAATTTGGGGGTGTTTTTGCGTCTAGCGGTTGAAGGGGGCGGCGACCGGCGTGGCGTCACATCTTGTTTTGTAAAGGAGGTTCGCATCTACACTTGTGCCAAATTTTATGCTTCTATTATAAAGTTTAAGGTTCTCTAGTAATTTTGTTCTTTACGGTCCGGCTTATTTTGCTTAAAAACTTTTGAAAAATACATTTTGACGAACAAGCAATTAACACTACAGATAGATAATTGTCCTTTCTTAATTTTCTATTTCAGTAATTTTTGTGTACGAGTGGCGGAACATGGGGAATTTGGAGAAAATCCGCGAGTTCTGCAGTGCGCGCCATATTTGACCTAAATTTACGTGATGATTCTATGGAAACCGTAAGTCGTATCAAAAATATCCAAAGAACCTTCTTTGTTTAAAATTTAATTAGAAATTTATTTGCTCTGGTGTATTTTTAAAGTATGATGAACGGTTTACGAAATAAATAGGATAAACTAAAATATGGGGTTAGGTTATAAAATATAACTTATCAAATGATGAGTAAATGATTATAATATACAGGGTGTCCCCGTGACCGTGGAGAACCTTTGAGGTGGTGATAAAGGACACTTTTCTAAGACAAATTTTCAAATAAAATTTTTGCCCAAGTCCAAACCCTTGAGGGGTACCTCCCTTTAAAGCAATTGATTGAATTTCCGATTTCAAACGGCCATAGCTCCGATATTATTGATTTTTTAAGGTTAATGGATTAGAACTTTTTTAAAGATCATTCGCTTGTCTACAAATTAGGTTATAACTCCTTATCGTCTAGAATCAACGGATTTCGAGTTATAAATTAAATTAAAGGAAAAAATGTTTTAAAAATTCAGGTTTTTTTTTCTAATTTTCTTGCGAACCCCGTATCTCTTAAACGAAACGTCTAAGAGAAAAACTAACGGCCCAAACCGGATAGGGAATTTAACGGGCTACAACTTTCGTCAAATAAATTTTTTTGGGCAACCAATCGTTTTCACAGAAACTCTGAAAATAATGAACAAGGTGTAGGTAAAAAAAATAAATTTACACACTAACTTTTTGACTTTTTGAAAGACCAAAACAAGGAAACGAATGCCTTTTTGGACAAATCCTTAAATTTGTGTTTTTTATTTCTTACTACGATGGTGTGTACCAAGTTTCGTTAAGTTTGGTCGGGGTCGAGTCAATTTTACCTATTTTTTTGTCGATTTGATATGGAATGACCCTATAATGCAATTTTGAGACTGAAACACTTTCCTAATCAGTAAAAGGTTGCACAAATTATTCTTCTATGCAAGCCTGAGAAAAAAGCAGAAGTGATCTTATATCAAGCAATAATCTTGTTTCCGGTTTTATCAAAGATCTTTGAGAAACTGTTCCTAAAACGACTAAAACCAGTACTAGAACAAAAAAGCTCTTATCCTGAACCATCAAGCTTGGTTCAAAAAATGGAAAATCAAAGCTAACGAAATAAAGTCTTCACATGTGATGTATACGATGAGGCAGAGGATCTGAGCTATTGATGGAGAATAAGCTCTTGATTTACAAAGTAATACTAAAGACGATTTGGACATATGGTATACAACTCTGGAGAACTGCCAGGATATCCAACATAGAAATCTTGCAAAGGTTTTAAAACAAAATACTCAGAACTATCGTCAATGGTCCATAGTATGTTCCAAATTATGTAATCCGTTCTGAACTACAGATCAACACAGCAACGAAATTAAAAATTTCTCGTATAATTATCAAAGTAGAATCAAATCTACTTATTAAAAATAAGCTATTAAGTCAATCAGATGAAGCCAGAAGATTGAAACGATTCAAGCCTGCCGATCTGTCCACATGTTTTAATTGATGATTTCATTTGATAGAAGTTAAAATTTAATTATGTATCACAATAATTTATAAGTTAACTTAATACTTAAATTTTTTCTAAAATAGCTCTAGAATTAATCTACTTTGTGAATTGATTTCAAAATATTTGGTCTGGGCATTCTTTCCGTTTTGTTTTAAATAAATTTTTACTTAAATAAGGGGTCATCCATTAATTACGTACGGGTTTTTTGGGGGGGAAGGGGGGTATTGGATATCTTACGGACCCTTACGTAGGGGGGGAGGGGTCCGACGTATTCCTTACGTAAGTTTCTTAAAATATTTTTTTATGTGTGTGTATGTATGTTCCCTATAGACTCCTAAACCGTTTGACCGATCGGAACCAAATTTGGAACAGTTATTATGTAGGTCCCTGCGCATGTTTTTGTATTGAAATAGTGCAAAAATTCGCAAAGGAAAGGAAAGTTGATTTTGAGTAGCCTGCCTTCCTTTAAGGAATCTCGACAATCCATTCATGCGCGTCCCATAGGGACGCGCATGAATGGATTATCGAGATTCCTTAAAGGAAGGCAGGCTACTCAAAATCAACTTAAAAAACAATAATGAATGCTGTCAACCGATCGACAATGCAAATACGCGTGCACGTGCTTTACGTTTCTATTTGACCAATCTTAACCAAATTTGGTGTAGAAGTTATTTATAATGCTACGCAAAACATAGGCTACTTTAGTACCTTGGAGCGAGGCCGAAGGCCGAAAAACTACGGTCTACACGTATGCCTGCGATACCCTTGAGTGAGGCCGAAGGCCGAACAACCACATCCGACATGGTCTAGATGGCTAAAGGCGGCCGGTAGGCCGACTGTGCCAGCTAGTATAATATATTATTATTCATCTTTTATAAATATAAGGGGCGGAGAGGGGGGTCAAAATTAATTTTCTTTTATATAATCCTTACGTAAGATGTGGGGGGGGGGTGCCACAATCTTACGTACCCTTACGTGGCGGGGGGAGGGGGTCCAAAATTACAAAAATCATCCTTACGTAATTAATGGACGGCCCCTAAGGGTGTGTTAAAATTTTCAGGACAGTCAAGGTACAGTGGTGGGAAAATTTCAGTCAAATCCGTTTACATGTTTACCCATGCTACAAACATTTTTTTAAAAATGTTATTGGTAATTTTTTAAATTATTTATGCTCCAGGGTATTTAAAATAAATTTTTGATGCCTTTTATTTGAAATACTGAGCTCTGTAGTAAAGGCAGAAATTAAATGTAAAAGAACATACCAATAATAAATCGTCCACCTGATGTTGGCTTCTGAAAGTTAGGATCTAAAGCAATGGTTTTGATGACACGACCAACATTAACCGAATCGTTCCGGTCTTCAGAATACAACCCATATACAAAAATTTTTCCATCGTCGGAACACGAAGCAATATATTCGCCACTCAATTCAATTGAAATTTGATTGATGGAAACAGTGTGCACCCGCTTCTCCTTCCCTTCTACAATATTGCCCAAATGGTCGAGAGTATAAATAAATCCAAAATGAGATCCCAAGCAGATAAACTAAAATAGAGGCGTAATAAAAAGGAAACAAACAAAAGAGACGTTCTTACTCTTGGATGAACGGCTATACAACTGATGGCATCTTTTAATAGTATGCGTTGTAAATGATTAGCTAAACGTGTGTACTTCAATTTTGGTTCAATTTCCTCATCTAAACTTTCGGTCGTATCGCTCTGGCAATCCTACAAAATAATATAAAAAAAAATAACCTATAAAAATGTTTTATACGACGTTTCTACTTACAGTTAAACTTTTATCAGACATTTTGGTGGTTAATTTGGAAGAAAAGGTGCATTTTTTAACGTAAAAGAATTTCTAACTACAATGATTACGATAAAAATAATTTTAACAATAAAAGTATGAAAAATTTGACACTACTGACAGTTCGATGAACGTAAACATAACCAACACAAATAATAATTTATTGTATAGGATGCGCCAAATAATTATATTATTTTTTTAATTATACCCCTTAGGACTATTATTTATTTTACATGTGAAGGGTTATTATGGGATTGTGGTTAAATCTATTTACTATCTGCTTATCTGCATAATTATCACTGTGTCCGCAGATAAAATTCAGTTGGACACAGCCATAATTTAACTGTTTGAATACTACCTAGCTGTCATAATAAACTAACCTCAAATTTTACTAACTTTTCAACATGTTAACTACACATTTAAATAACATTCCGTTTTCCAAATTTGTGCTAATACAAGGTAAGATAAGTAATTCCAATTTGTAATAATTAATTTTTTTTTAAATTCTAGATAATTTGGAACACCGTAGTAACTGCTTATTAAAATACCTAGTAAATTTGCATCTAAAAACCTCAAAAGTTTTATATTTCAAGTTCGAAAACAATCCAGAAATTCAAACACTTTCTAGTCCAAACCTTCAAGTATACGATTTTGTCAGTGATGTGCTTGGTTGGCTTGATGGAAAGAAAAAGAGTTTTCTTAATGTTCTTTCGGCGGCCAATACAACTGGAAGTGTCATTGTTATAGACTCACTTGTTCATGCAATATTGGAGAATGGATGGAATACAATTTATACTAAATTACAAAACTTGTTGGAGAATAATGAAGGTAACCTTTAATTTGTACCATTTAAACAGAATATTTTACAATTAGTCCAAGCAATGAAGCCCAAAAATTGGCTTGAGCTTGCAAAATATGTGGGCAAGTTGAAATTTGAATTTGGTCAACATGATTCTCCAAAACCACATGCCTGTGGTTTCCTCAACCGGGGATTTTTGCCTCTAATCAGTTTTTCGCCTACAGCTCGTATTATTTTCACTTTTTCGTAAAATTATCATCTGACCAAAATTAAAGACTATGAAATTTTCTACAAAGGGGTCGTCCATAAATTACGTCACGCTCCTAGGGGGGGTTCCGACCCTTGTGACGATGGGGGCGGGGGGTTTCAAAAATTGTGACGTCACAAAATATATAGATTCAATTATGGATTTGCTACAACTTGTGTCTGCAAAATTTTCCTCTAAATTCAGTATTTCAAGTTATTTTCCAGGAACACAGAAAATTTTAATCAATTGTTCAACCTAATTTTCACAAATTTTAAAATTGAAACATTTTTCTGAATTCAACTATGGATTTGGTACAACTTTTGTATGCAAAATTTTCCGCTAAATTCAGTATTTCAAGTTATTTTCCAGGAACACAGAAAATTTTAATCAATTGTTCAACCTAATTTTCACAAATTTTAAAATTGAAACATTTTTCTGAATTCAACTATGGATTTGCTATAACTTTTGTTTGCAAAATTTTCCTCTAAATTCAGTATTTCGAATAATTTTCCAGGAACACAGAAAATTTTAATCAATTGTCCAACCTAATTTTCACAAATTTTAAAATTGAAACATTTTTCTGAATTCAACTATGGATTTGGTACAACTTTTGTATGCAAAATTTTCCGCTAAATTCAGTATTTCAAGTTATTTTCCAGGAACACAGAAAATTTTAATCAATTGTTCAACCTAACTTTCCATATTTTAAAATTGAAACATTTTTCTGAATTCAACTATCAATTTGCTACAACTTTTATGTGCAAAATTTTCCTCTAAATTCAGTATTTCGAATAATTTTCCAGGAACACAGAAAATTTTAATCAATTGTTAAACCTAATTTTCAGGAATTATAAAATTTCAACATTTTTCTGAATTCAACTATGGATTTGCTACAACTTGTGTCTGCGAAATTTTCCTCTAAATTCAGTACTTTGAATAATTTTCCAGGAACACAGAAAATTTTAATCAATAATTGTTCAACCTAATTTTCACAAGTTTTGAAATTTAAACATTTTTCTGAATTCAACTATGGATTTGCTACAACTTTTGTTTGCAAACTTTTCCTCTAAATTGAGTATTTCGAAAAATTTTCCAGGCATACAGAAAATTTTAATTTCAATTGTTAAACCTAATTTTCAGGAATTATAAAAGTTCAACATTTTTCTGAATTCAACTATGGATTTGCTACAACTTGTGTCTGCAAAATTTTCCTCTAAATTCAGTTTATCGAGTAATTTTCCAGGAACACGGAAAATTTTAATCAATTGTTCAACCTAATTTTCACAAATTTTAAAATTTAACATTTTTCTGAATTCAACTATGGATTTGCTACAACTTTTGTGTGCAAAATATTCCTCTAAATTCAGTATTGCGAATAATTTTCCAGGCACACTGAAAATTTTAATCAATTGTTAAACCTAAAATAAATTTCAAAATTCACAAATTTTGAAATTTAAACATTTTTCTGAATTCAACTATGAATTTGCTACAATTTTTATTTGCAAAAATTTTCCTCTAAATTCAGTATTTCGAATAATTTTCCAGGAACACAAAAAATTTTAATCAATGGGGAACATGCATGAATAAAAAAATTTAGTTAAAACAGTATTTTCCGATTAATCCTAATATATTAAATATCAAATCAGCAAAAATAACTTCTATTTATTGTATTTTGTTATAAATAATCCATTTTAAAATTCAATGATAATTTAAAATAAATCATGTGACCTTAAACGCAACGCGTTTGCTTGCTTGCTTGCAATAACCTCACTTTCTTGTTTCCTCTACTCGTGTAGAGTACTTTTTAACTTTTTTGTTTTTAATTAATTTAATTATGATAAATAACAGCTTTTAACACTAACAAACTTCAACTTTCAAAGCACAAAACCACAGAAAAATAATATAAATGAATGTAAAATTGAAACTTGTGACGTCACAAGTACATGGCAAATTGCGCGGTCGTTTCCTTCAATTCAAATTGACGGATTTTTAAATATTTTTTAAATTATTATCAAAACGAAAATAAATAAATTAAATAGCATTAATTAGTATATTTAGTTATTTTTGATTCAACTACGCTATAAAAAAAAAACCTAATTTTCACAAATTTTAAAATTGAAACATTTTTCTGAATTCAACTATGGATTTGGTACAACTTTTGTATGCAAAATTTTCCGCTAAATTCAGTATTTCAAGTTATTTTCCAGGAACACAGAAAATTTTAATCAATTGTTCAACCTAATTTTCACAAATTTTAAAATTGAAACATTTTTCTGAATTCAACTATGGATTTGCTACAACTTTTGTTTGCAAAATTTTCCTCTAAATTCAGTATTTCGAATAATTTTCCAGGAACACAGAAAATTTTAATCAATTGTTCAACCTAATTTTCACAAATTTTAAAATTGAAACATTTTTCTGAATTCAACTATGGATTTGGTACAACTTTTGTATGCAAAATTTTCCTCTAAATTCAGTATTTCAAGTAATTTTCCAGGAACACAGAAAATTTTAATCAATTGTTCAACCTAATTTTCCATATTTTAAAATTGAAACATTTTTCTGAATTCAACTATGGATTTGCTACAACTTTTGTTTGCAAAATTTTCCTCTAAATTCAGTATTTCGAATAATTTTCCAGGAACACAGAAAATTTTAATCAATTGTTAAACCTAATTTTCACAAATTTTAAAATTTAAACATTTTTCTGAATTCAACTATGGATTTGCTATAACTTTTGTTTGCAAAATTTTCCTCTAAATTCAGTATTTCGAATAATTTTCCAGGAACACAGAAAATTTTAATCAATTGTCCAACCTAATTTTCACAAATTTTAAAATTGAAACATTTTTCTGAATTCAACTATGGATTTGGTACAACTTTTGTATGCAAAATTTTCCGCTAAATTCAGTATTTCAAGTTATTTTCCAGGAACACAGAAAATTTTAATCAATTGTTCAACCTAATTTTCACAAATTTTAAAATTGAAACATTTTTCTGAATTCAACTATGGATTTGGTACAACTTTTGTATGCAAAATTTTCCGCTAAATTCAGTATTTCAAGTTATTTTCCAGGAACACAGAAAATTTTAATCAATTGTTCAACCTAACTTTCCATATTTTAAAATTGAAACATTTTTCTGAATTCAACTATCAATTTGCTACAACTTTTATGTGCAAAATTTTCCTCTAAATTCAGTATTTCGAATAATTTTCCAGGAACACAGAAAATTTTAATCAATTGTTAAACCTAATTTTCAGGAATTATAAAATTTCAACATTTTTCTGAATTCAACTATGGATTTGCTACAACTTGTGTCTGCGAAATTTTCCTCTAAATTCAGTACTTTGAATAATTTTCCAGGAACACAGAAAATTTTAATCAATAATTGTTCAACCTAATTTTCACAAGTTTTGAAATTTAAACATTTTTCTGAATTCAACTATGGATTTGCTACAACTTTTGTTTGCAAACTTTTCCTCTAAATTGAGTATTTCGAAAAATTTTCCAGGCATACAGAAAATTTTAATTTCAATTGTTAAACCTAATTTTCAGGAATTATAAAAGTTCAACATTTTTCTGAATTCAACTATGGATTTGCTACAACTTGTGTCTGCAAAATTTTCCTCTAAATTCAGTTTATCGAGTAATTTTCCAGGAACACGGAAAATTTTAATCAATTGTTCAACCTAATTTTCACAAATTTTAAAATTTAACATTTTTCTGAATTCAACTATGGATTTGCTACAACTTTTGTGTGCAAAATATTCCTCTAAATTCAGTATTGCGAATAATTTTCCAGGCACACTGAAAATTTTAATCAATTGTTAAACCTAAAATAAATTTCAAAATTCACAAATTTTGAAATTTAAACATTTTTCTGAATTCAACTATGAATTTGCTACAATTTTTATTTGCAAAAATTTTCCTCTAAATTCAGTATTTCGAATAATTTTCCAGGAACACAAACAATTTTAATCAATGGGGAACATGCATGAATAAAAAAATTTAGTTAAAACAGTATTTTCCGATTAATCCTAATATATTAAATATCAAATCAGCAAAAATAACTTCTATTTATTGTATTTTGTTATAAATAATCCATTTTAAAATTCAATGATAATTTAAAATAAATCATGTGACCTTAAACGCAACGCGTTTGCTTGCTTGCTTGCAATAACCTCACTTTCTTGTTTCCTCTACTCGTGTAGAGTACTTTTTAACTTTTTTGTTTTTAATTAATTTAATTATGATAAATAACAGCTTTTAACACTAACAAACTTCAACTTTCAAAGCACAAAACCACAGAAAAATAATATAAATGAATGTAAAATTGAAACTTGTGACGTCACAAGTACATGGCAAATTGCGCGGTCGTTTCCATCAATTCAAATTGACGGATTTTTAAATATTTTTTAAATTATTATCAAAACGAAAATAAATAAATTAAATAGGATTAATTAGTATTTATTTAGTTATTTTTGATTCAACTACGCTATAAAAAAAAAACCTAATTTTCACAAATTTTAAAATTTAAACATTTTTCTGAATTCAACTATGGATTTGCTACAACTTTTGTTTGCAAAATTTTCCTCTAAATTCAGTATTTCGAATAATTTTCCAGGAACACAAAAAATTTTAATCAATGGGGAACATGCATGAATAAAAAAATTTAGTTAAAACAGTATTTTCCGATTAATCCTAATATATTAAATATCAAATCAGCAAAAATAACTTCTATTTATTGTATTTTGTTATAAATAATCCATTTTAAAATTCAATGATAATTTAAAATAAATCATGTGACCTTAAACGCAACGCGTTTGCTTGCTTGCTTGCAATAACCTCACTTTCTTGTTTACTCTACTCGTGTAGAGTACTTTTTAACTTTTTTGTTTTTAATTAATTTAATTATGATAAATAACAGCTTTTAACACTAACAAACTTCAACTTTCAAAGCACAAAACCACAGAAAAATAATATAAATGAATGTAAAATTGAAACTTATGACGTCACAAGTACATGGCAAATTGCGCGGTCGTTTCCTTCAATTCAAATTGACGGATTTTTAAATATTTTTTAAATTATTATCAAAACGAAAATAAATAAATTAAATAGCATTAATTAGTATATTTAGTTATTTTTGATTCAACTACGCTATAAAAAAAAAACCTAATTTTCACAAATTTTAAAATTGAAACATTTTTCTGAATTCAACTATGGATTTGGTACAACTTTTGTATGCAAAATTTTCCGCTAAATTCAGTATTTCAAGTTATTTTCCAGGAACACAGAAAATTTTAATCAATTGTTCAACCTAATTTTCACAAATTTTAAAATTGAAACATTTTTCTGAATTCAACTATGGATTTGCTATAACTTTTGTTTGCAAAATTTTCCTCTAAATTCAGTATTTCGAATAATTTTCCAGGAACACAGAAAATTTTAATCAATTGTCCAACCTAATTTTCACAAATTTTAAAATTGAAACATTTTTCTGAATTCAACTATGGATTTGGTACAACTTTTGTATGCAAAATTTTCCGCTAAATTCAGTATTTCAAGTTATTTTCCAGGAACACAGAAAATTTTAATCAATTGTTCAACCTAACTTTCCATATTTTAAAATTGAAACATTTTTCTGAATTCAACTATCAATTTGCTACAACTTTTATGTGCAAAATTTTCCTCTAAATTCAGTATTTCGAATAATTTTCCAGGAACACAGAAAATTTTAATCAATTGTCCAACCTAATTTTCACAAATTTTAAAATTGAAACATTTTTCTGAATTCAACTATGGATTTGGTACAACTTTTGTATGCAAAATTTTCCGCTAAATTCAGTATTTCAAGTTATTTTCCAGGAACACAGAAAATTTTAATCAATTGTTCAACCTAATTTTCACAAATTTTAAAATTGAAACATTTTTCTGAATTCAACTATGGATTTGCTATAACTTTTGTTTGCAAAATTTTCCTCTAAATTCAGTATTTCGAATAATTTTCCAGGAACACAGAAAATTTTAATCAATTGTCCAACCTAATTTTCACAAATTTTAAAATTGAAACATTTTTCTGAATTCAACTATGGATTTGGTACAACTTTTGTATGCAAAATTTTCCGCTAAATTCAGTATTTCAAGTTATTTTCCAGGAACACAGAAAATTTTAATCAATTGTTCAACCTAACTTTCCATATTTTAAAATTGAAACATTTTTCTGAATTCAACTATCAATTTGCTACAACTTTTATGTGCAAAATTTTCCTCTAAATTCAGTATTTCGAATAATTTTCCAGGAACACAGAAAATTTTAATCAATTGTTAAACCTAATTTTCAGGAATTATAAAATTTCAACATTTTTCTGAATTCAACTATGGATTTGCTACAACTTGTGTCTGCGAAATTTTCCTCTAAATTCAGTACTTTGAATAATTTTCCAGGAACACAGAAAATTTTAATCAATAATTGTTCAACCTAATTTTCACAAGTTTTGAAATTTAAACATTTTTCTGAATTCAACTATGGATTTGCTACAACTTTTGTTTGCAAACTTTTCCTCTAAATTGAGTATTTCGAAAAATTTTCCAGGCATACAGAAAATTTTAATTTCAATTGTTAAACCTAATTTTCAGGAATTATAAAAGTTCAACATTTTTCTGAATTCAACTATGGATTTGCTACAACTTGTGTCTGCAAAATTTTCCTCTAAATTCAGTTTATCGAGTAATTTTCCAGGAACACGGAAAATTTTAATCAATTGTTCAACCTAATTTTCACAAATTTTAAAATTTAACATTTTTCTGAATTCAACTATGGATTTGCTACAACTTTTGTGTGCAAAATATTCCTCTAAATTCAGTATTGCGAATAATTTTCCAGGCACACTGAAAATTTTAATCAATTGTTAAACCTAAAATAAATTTCAAAATTCACAAATTTTGAAATTTAAACATTTTTCTGAATTCAACTATGAATTTGCTACAATTTTTATTTGCAAAAATTTTCCTCTAAATTCAGTATTTCGAATAATTTTCCAGGAACACAAAAAATTTTAATCAATGGGGAACATGCATGAATAAAAAAATTTAGTTAAAACAGTATTTTCCGATTAATCCTAATATATTAAATATCAAATCAGCAAAAATAACTTCTATTTATTGTATTTTGTTATAAATAATCCATTTTAAAATTCAATGATAATTTAAAATAAATCATGTGACCTTAAACGCAACGCGTTTGCTTGCTTGCTTGCAATAACCTCACTTTCTTGTTTCCTCTACTCGTGTAGAGTACTTTTTAACTTTTTTGTTTTTAATTAATTTAATTATGATAAATAACAGCTTTTAACACTAACAAACTTCAACTTTCAAAGCACAAAACCACAGAAAAATAATATAAATGAATGTAAAATTGAAACTTGTGACGTCACAAGTACATGGCAAATTGCGCGGTCGTTTCCTTCAATTCAAATTGACGGATTTTTAAATATTTTTTAAATTATTATCAAAACGAAAATAAATAAATTAAATAGCATTAATTAGTATATTTAGTTATTTTTGATTCAACTACGCTATAAAAAAAAAACCTAATTTTCACAAATTTTAAAATTGAAACATTTTTCTGAATTCAACTATGGATTTGGTACAACTTTTGTATGCAAAATTTTCCGCTAAATTCAGTATTTCAAGTTATTTTCCAGGAACACAGAAAATTTTAATCAATTGTTCAACCTAATTTTCACAAATTTTAAAATTGAAACATTTTTCTGAATTCAACTATGGATTTGCTACAACTTTTGTTTGCAAAATTTTCCTCTAAATTCAGTATTTCGAATAATTTTCCAGGAACACAGAAAATTTTAATCAATTGTTCAACCTAATTTTCACAAATTTTAAAATTGAAACATTTTTCTGAATTCAACTATGGATTTGGTACAACTTTTGTATGCAAAATTTTCCTCTAAATTCAGTATTTCAAGTAATTTTCCAGGAACACAGAAAATTTTAATCAATTGTTCAACCTAATTTTCCATATTTTAAAATTGAAACATTTTTCTGAATTCAACTATGGATTTGCTACAACTTTTGTTTGCAAAATTTTCCTCTAAATTCAGTATTTCGAATAATTTTCCAGGAACACAGAAAATTTTAATCAATTGTTAAACCTAATTTTCACAAATTTTAAAATTTAAACATTTTTCTGAATTCAACTATGGATTTGCTATAACTTTTGTTTGCAAAATTTTCCTCTAAATTCAGTATTTCGAATAATTTTCCAGGAACACAGAAAATTTTAATCAATTGTCCAACCTAATTTTCACAAATTTTAAAATTGAAACATTTTTCTGAATTCAACTATGGATTTGGTACAACTTTTGTATGCAAAATTTTCCGCTAAATTCAGTATTTCAAGTTATTTTCCAGGAACACAGAAAATTTTAATCAATTGTTCAACCTAATTTTCACAAATTTTAAAATTGAAACATTTTTCTGAATTCAACTATGGATTTGGTACAACTTTTGTATGCAAAATTTTCCGCTAAATTCAGTATTTCAAGTTATTTTCCAGGAACACAGAAAATTTTAATCAATTGTTCAACCTAACTTTCCATATTTTAAAATTGAAACATTTTTCTGAATTCAACTATCAATTTGCTACAACTTTTATGTGCAAAATTTTCCTCTAAATTCAGTATTTCGAATAATTTTCCAGGAACACAGAAAATTTTAATCAATTGTTAAACCTAATTTTCAGGAATTATAAAATTTCAACATTTTTCTGAATTCAACTATGGATTTGCTACAACTTGTGTCTGCGAAATTTTCCTCTAAATTCAGTACTTTGAATAATTTTCCAGGAACACAGAAAATTTTAATCAATAATTGTTCAACCTAATTTTCACAAGTTTTGAAATTTAAACATTTTTCTGAATTCAACTATGGATTTGCTACAACTTTTGTTTGCAAACTTTTCCTCTAAATTGAGTATTTCGAAA
The DNA here is from genome assembly GCA_932274525.1 of Podabrus alpinus. Lineage (NCBI taxonomy): Eukaryota > Metazoa > Arthropoda > Insecta > Coleoptera > Cantharidae > Podabrus > Podabrus alpinus. The sequence goes on along the minus strand of OW026454.1, from coordinate 58,553,384 downwards.
AATTTTCCAGGCATACAGAAAATTTTAATTTCAATTGTTAAACCTAATTTTCAGGAATTATAAAAGTTCAACATTTTTCTGAATTCAACTATGGATTTGCTACAACTTGTGTCTGCAAAATTTTCCTCTAAATTCAGTTTATCGAGTAATTTTCCAGGAACACGGAAAATTTTAATCAATTGTTCAACCTAATTTTCACAAATTTTAAAATTTAACATTTTTCTGAATTCAACTATGGATTTGCTACAACTTTTGTGTGCAAAATATTCCTCTAAATTCAGTATTGCGAATAATTTTCCAGGCACACTGAAAATTTTAATCAATTGTTAAACCTAAAATAAATTTCAAAATTCACAAATTTTGAAATTTAAACATTTTTCTGAATTCAACTATGAATTTGCTACAATTTTTATTTGCAAAAATTTTCCTCTAAATTCAGTATTTCGAATAATTTTCCAGGAACACAAACAATTTTAATCAATGGGGAACATGCATGAATAAAAAAATTTAGTTAAAACAGTATTTTCCGATTAATCCTAATATATTAAATATCAAATCAGCAAAAATAACTTCTATTTATTGTATTTTGTTATAAATAATCCATTTTAAAATTCAATGATAATTTAAAATAAATCATGTGACCTTAAACGCAACGCGTTTGCTTGCTTGCTTGCAATAACCTCACTTTCTTGTTTCCTCTACTCGTGTAGAGTACTTTTTAACTTTTTTGTTTTTAATTAATTTAATTATGATAAATAACAGCTTTTAACACTAACAAACTTCAACTTTCAAAGCACAAAACCACAGAAAAATAATATAAATGAATGTAAAATTGAAACTTGTGACGTCACAAGTACATGGCAAATTGCGCGGTCGTTTCCATCAATTCAAATTGACGGATTTTTAAATATTTTTTAAATTATTATCAAAACGAAAATAAATAAATTAAATAGGATTAATTAGTATTTATTTAGTTATTTTTGATTCAACTACGCTATAAAAAAAAAACCTAATTTTCACAAATTTTAAAATTTAAACATTTTTCTGAATTCAACTATGGATTTGCTACAACTTTTGTTTGCAAAATTTTCCTCTAAATTCAGTATTTCGAATAATTTTCCAGGAACACAAAAAATTTTAATCAATGGGGAACATGCATGAATAAAAAAATTTAGTTAAAACAGTATTTTCCGATTAATCCTAATATATTAAATATCAAATCAGCAAAAATAACTTCTATTTATTGTATTTTGTTATAAATAATCCATTTTAAAATTCAATGATAATTTAAAATAAATCATGTGACCTTAAACGCAACGCGTTTGCTTGCTTGCTTGCAATAACCTCACTTTCTTGTTTACTCTACTCGTGTAGAGTACTTTTTAACTTTTTTGTTTTTAATTAATTTAATTATGATAAATAACAGCTTTTAACACTAACAAACTTCAACTTTCAAAGCACAAAACCACAGAAAAATAATATAAATGAATGTAAAATTGAAACTTATGACGTCACAAGTACATGGCAAATTGCGCGGTCGTTTCCTTCAATTCAAATTGACGGATTTTTAAATATTTTTTAAATTATTATCAAAACGAAAATAAATAAATTAAATAGCATTAATTAGTATATTTAGTTATTTTTGATTCAACTACGCTATAAAAAAAAAACCTAATTTTCACAAATTTTAAAATTGAAACATTTTTCTGAATTCAACTATGGATTTGGTACAACTTTTGTATGCAAAATTTTCCGCTAAATTCAGTATTTCAAGTTATTTTCCAGGAACACAGAAAATTTTAATCAATTGTTCAACCTAATTTTCACAAATTTTAAAATTGAAACATTTTTCTGAATTCAACTATGGATTTGCTACAACTTTTGTTTGCAAAATTTTCCTCTAAATTCAGTATTTCGAATAATTTTCCAGGAACACAGAAAATTTTAATCAATTGTTCAACCTAATTTTCACAAATTTTAAAATTGAAACATTTTTCTGAATTCAACTATGGATTTGGTACAACTTTTGTATGCAAAATTTTCCTCTAAATTCAGTATTTCAAGTAATTTTCCAGGAACACAGAAAATTTTAATCAATTGTTCAACCTAATTTTCCATATTTTAAAATTGAAACATTTTTCTGAATTCAACTATGGATTTGCTACAACTTTTGTTTGCAAAATTTTCCTCTAAATTCAGTATTTCGAATAATTTTCCAGGAACACAGAAAATGTCAATCAATTGTTAAACCAAATTTTCACAAATTTTAAAATTTAAAGATTTTGCTGAATTCGACTATGGATTTGCTGCAACTTTTGTTTGCAAAATTTTCCTATAAATTCAGTATTTCGAATAATTTTCCAGGAACACAGAAAATTTTAATCAATTGTTCAACCTAATTTTCACAAATTTTAAAATTGAAACATTTTTCTGAATTCAACTATGGATTTGCTACAACTTTTGTTTGCAAAATTTTCCTCTAAATTCAGTATTTCGAATAATTTTCCAGGAACACAGAAAATTTTAATCAATTGTTAAACCTAATTTTCACAAATTTTAAAATTTAAACATTTTTCTGAATTCAACTATGGATTTGCTATAACTTTTGTTTGCAAAATTTTCCTCTAAATTCAGTATTTCGAATAATTTTCCAGGAACACAGAAAATTTTAATCAATTGTCCAACCTAATTTTCACAAATTTTAAAATTGAAACATTTTTCTGAATTCAACTATGGATTTGGTACAACTTTTGTATGCAAAATTTTCCGCTAAATTCAGTATTTCAAGTTATTTTCCAGGAACACAGAAAATTTTAATCAATTGTTCAACCTAATTTTCACAAATTTTAAAATTGAAACATTTTTCTGAATTCAACTATGGATTTGGTACAACTTTTGTATGCAAAATTTTCCGCTAAATTCAGTATTTCAAGTTATTTTCCAGGAACACAGAAAATTTTAATCAATTGTTCAACCTAACTTTCCATATTTTAAAATTGAAACATTTTTCTGAATTCAACTATCAATTTGCTACAACTTTTATGTGCAAAATTTTCCTCTAAATTCAGTATTTCGAATAATTTTCCAGGAACACAGAAAATTTTAATCAATTGTTAAACCTAATTTTCAGGAATTATAAAATTTCAACATTTTTCTGAATTCAACTATGGATTTGCTACAACTTGTGTCTGCGAAATTTTCCTCTACATTCAGTACTTTGAATAATTTTCCAGGAACACAGAAAATTTTAATCAATAATTGTTCAACCTAATTTTCACAAGTTTTGAAATTTAAACATTTTTCTGAATTCAACTATGGATTTGCTACAACTTTTGTTTGCAAACTTTTCCTCTAAATTGAGTATTTCGAAAAATTTTCCAGGCATACAGAAAATTTTAATTTCAATTGTTAAACCTAATTTTCAGGAATTATAAAAGTTCAACATTTTTCTGAATTCAACTATGGATTTGCTACAACTTGTGTCTGCAAAATTTTCCTCTAAATTCAGTTTATCGAGTAATTTTCCAGGAACACGGAAAATTTTAATCAATTGTTCAACCTAATTTTCACAAATTTTAAAATTTAACATTTTTCTGAATTCAACTATGGATTTGCTACAACTTTTGTGTGCAAAATATTCCTCTAAATTCAGTATTGCGAATAATTTTCCAGGCACACTGAAAATTTTAATCAATTGTTAAACCTAAAATAAATTTCAAAATTCACAAATTTTGAAATTTAAACATTTTTCTGAATTCAACTATGAATTTGCTACAATTTTTATTTGCAAAAATTTTCCTCTAAATTCAGTATTTCGAATAATTTTCCAGGAACACAAAAAATTTTAATCAATGGGGAACATGCATGAATAAAAAAATTTAGTTAAAACAGTATTTTCCGATTAATCCTAATATATTAAATATCAAATCAGCAAAAATAACTTCTATTTATTGTATTTTGTTATAAATAATCCATTTTAAAATTCAATGATAATTTAAAATAAATCATGTGACCTTAAACGCAACGCGTTTGCTTGCTTGCTTGCAATAACCTCACTTTCTTGTTTCCTCTACTCGTGTAGAGTACTTTTTAACTTTTTTGTTTTTAATTAATTTAATTATGATAAATAACAGCTTTTAACACTAACAAACTTCAACTTTCAAAGCACAAAACCACAGAAAAATAATATAAATGAATGTAAAATTGAAACTTGTGACGTCACAAGTACATGGCAAATTGCGCGGTCGTTTCCATCAATTCAAATTGACGGATTTTTAAATATTTTTTAAATTATTATCAAAACGAAAATAAATAAATTAAATAGGATTAATTAGTATTTATTTAGTTATTTTTGATTCAACTATGCTATAAAAAAAAAACCTAATTTTCACAAATTTTAAAATTTAAACATTTTTCTGAATTCAACTATGGATTTGCTACAACTTTTGTTTGCAAAATTTTCCTCTAAATTCAGTATTTCGAATAATTTTCCAGGAACACAAAAAATTTTAATCAATGGGGAACATGCATGAATAAAAAAATTTAGTTAAAACAGTATTTTCCGATTAATCCTAATATATTAAATATCAAATCAGCAAAAATAACTTCTATTTATTGTATTTTGTTATAAATAATCCATTTTAAAATTCAATGATAATTTAAAATAAATCATGTGACCTTAAACGCAACGCGTTTGCTTGCTTGCTTGCAATAACCTCACTTTCTTGTTTACTCTACTCGTGTAGAGTACTTTTTAACTTTTTTGTTTTTAATTAATTTAATTATGATAAATAACAGCTTTTAACACTAACAAACTTCAACTTTCAAAGCACAAAACCACAGAAAAATAATATAAATGAATGTAAAATTGAAACTTGTGACGTCACAAGTACATGGCAAATTGCGCGGTCGTTTCCTTCAATTCAAATTGACGGATTTTTAAATATTTTTTAAATTATTATCAAAACGAAAATAAATAAATTAAATAGCATTAATTAGTATATTTAGTTATTTTTGATTCAACTACGCTATAAAAAAAAAACCTAATTTTCACAAATTTTAAAATTTAAACATTTTTCTGAATTCAACTATGGATTTGCTACAACTTTTGTTTGCAAAATTTTCCTCTAAATTCAGTATTTCGAATAATTTTCCAGGAACACAAACAATTTTAATCAATGGGGAACATGCATGAATAAAAAAATTTAGTTAAAACAGTATTTTCCGATTAATCCTAATATATTAAATATCAAATCAGCAAAAATAACTTCTATTTATTGTATTTTGTTATAAATAATCCATTTTAAAATTCAATGATAATTTAAAATAAATCATGTGACCTTAAACGCAACGCGTTTGCTTGCTTGCTTGCAATAACCTCACTTTCTTGTTTACTCTACTCGTGTAGAGTACTTTTTAACTTTTTTGTTTTTAATTAATTTAATTATGATAAATAACAGCTTTTAACACTAACAAACTTCAACTTTCAAAGCACAAAACCACAGAAAAATAATATAAATGAATGTAAAATTGAAACTTGTGACGTCACAAGTACATGGCAAATTGCGCGGTCGTTTCCTTCAATTCAAATTGACGGATTTTTAAATATTTTTTAAATTATTATCAAAACGAAAATAAATAAATTAAATAGCATTAATTAGTATATTTAGTTATTTTTGATTCAACTACGCTATAAAAAAAAAACCTAATTTTCACAAATTTTAAAATTTAAACATTTTTCTGAATTCAACTATGGATTTGCTACAACTTTTGTTTGCAAAATTTTCCTCTAAATTCAGTATTTCGAATAATTTTCCAGGAACACAAACAATTTTAATCAATGGGGAACATGCATGAATAAAAAAATTTAGTTAAAACAGTATTTTCCGATTAATCCTAATATATTAAATATCAAATCAGCAAAAATAACTTCTATTTATTGTATTTTGTTATAAATAATCCATTTTAAAATTCAATGATAATTTAAAATAAATCATGTGACCTTAAACGCAACGCGTTTGCTTGCTTGCTTGCAATAACCTCACTTTCTTGTTTACTCTACTCGTGTAGAGTACTTTTTAACTTTTTTGTTTTTAATTAATTTAATTATGATAAATAACAGCTTTTAACACTAACAAACTTCAACTTTCAAAGCACAAAACCACAGAAAAATAATATAAATGAATGTAAAATTGAAACTTGTGACGTCACAAGTACATGGCAAATTGCGCGGTCGTTTCCTTCAATTCAAATTGACGGATTTTTAAATATTTTTTAAATTATTATCAAAACGAAAATAAATAAATTAAATAGCATTAATTAGTATATTTAGTTATTTTTGATTCAACTACGCTATAAAAAAAAAACCTAATTTTCACAAATTTTAAAATTTAAACATTTTTCTGAATTCAACTATGGATTTGCTACAACTTTTGTTTGCAAAATTTTCCTCTAAATTCAGTATTTCGAATAATTTTCCAGGAACACAAACAATTTTAATCAATGGGGAACATGCATGAATAAAAAAATTTAGTTAAAACAGTATTTTCCGATTAATCCTAATATATTAAATATCAAATCAGCAAAAATAACTTCTATTTATTGTATTTTGTTATAAATAATCCATTTTAAAATTCAATGATAATTTAAAATAAATCATGTGACCTTAAGCGCAACGCGTTTGCTTGCTTGCTTGCAATAACCTCACTTTCTTGTTTACTCTACTCGTGTAGAGTACTTTTTAACTTTTTTGTTTTTAATTAATTTAATTATGATAAATAACAGCTTTTAACACTAACAAACTTCAACTTTCAAAGCACAAAACCACAGAAAAATAATATAAATGAATGTAAAATTGAAACTTGTGACGTCACAAGTACATGGCAAATTGCGCGGTCGTTTCCTTCAATTCAAATTGACGGATTTTTAAATATTTTTTAAATTATTATCAAAACGAAAATAAATAAATTAAATAGCATTAATTAGTATATTTAGTTATTTTTGATTCAACTACGCTATAAAAAAAAAACCTAATTTTCACAAATTTTAAAATTGAAACATTTTTCTGAATTCAACTATGGATTTGGTACAACTTTTGTATGCAAAATTTTCCGCTAAATTCAGTATTTCAAGTTATTTTCCAGGAACACAGAAAATTTTAATCAATTGTTCAACCTAATTTTCACAAATTTTAAAATTGAAACATTTTTCTGAATTCAACTATGGATTTGCTACAACTTTTGTTTGCAAAATTTTCCTCTAAATTCAGTATTTCGAATAATTTTCCAGGAACACAGAAAATTTTAATCAATTGTTCAACCTAATTTTCACAAATTTTAAAATTGAAACATTTTTCTGAATTCAACTATGGATTTGGTACAACTTTTGTATGCAAAATTTTCCTCTAAATTCAGTATTTCAAGTAATTTTCCAGGAACACAGAAAATTTTAATCAATTGTTCAACCTAATTTTCCATATTTTAAAATTGAAACATTTTTCTGAATTCAACTATGGATTTGCTACAACTTTTGTTTGCAAAATTTTCCTCTAAATTCAGTATTTCGAATAATTTTCCAGGAACACAGAAAATTTTAATCAATTGTTAAACCTAATTTTCACAAATTTTAAAATTTAAACATTTTTCTGAATTCAACTATGGATTTGCTATAACTTTTGTTTGCAAAATTTTCCTCTAAATTCAGTATTTCGAATAATTTTCCAGGAACACAGAAAATTTTAATCAATTGTCCAACCTAATTTTCACAAATTTTAAAATTGAAACATTTTTCTGAATTCAACTATGGATTTGGTACAACTTTTGTATGCAAAATTTTCCGCTAAATTCAGTATTTCAAGTTATTTTCCAGGAACACAGAAAATTTTAATCAATTGTTCAACCTAATTTTCACAAATTTTAAAATTGAAACATTTTTCTGAATTCAACTATGGATTTGGTACAACTTTTGTATGCAAAATTTTCCGCTAAATTCAGTATTTCAAGTTATTTTCCAGGAACACAGAAAATTTTAATCAATTGTTCAACCTAACTTTCCATATTTTAAAATTGAAACATTTTTCTGAATTCAACTATCAATTTGCTACAACTTTTATGTGCAAAATTTTCCTCTAAATTCAGTATTTCGAATAATTTTCCAGGAACACAGAAAATTTTAATCAATTGTTAAACCTAATTTTCAGGAATTATAAAATTTCAACATTTTTCTGAATTCAACTATGGATTTGCTACAACTTGTGTCTGCGAAATTTTCCTCTAAATTCAGTACTTTGAATAATTTTCCAGGAACACAGAAAATTTTAATCAATAATTGTTCAACCTAATTTTCACAAGTTTTGAAATTTAAACATTTTTCTGAATTCAACTATGGATTTGCTACAACTTTTGTTTGCAAACTTTTCCTCTAAATTGAGTATTTCGAAAAATTTTCCAGGCATACAGAAAATTTTAATTTCAATTGTTAAACCTAATTTTCAGGAATTATAAAAGTTCAACATTTTTCTGAATTCAACTATGGATTTGCTACAACTTGTGTCTGCAAAATTTTCCTCTAAATTCAGTTTATCGAGTAATTTTCCAGGAACACGGAAAATTTTAATCAATTGTTCAACCTAATTTTCACAAATTTTAAAATTTAACATTTTTCTGAATTCAACTATGGATTTGCTACAACTTTTGTGTGCAAAATATTCCTCTAAATTCAGTATTGCGAATAATTTTCCAGGCACACTGAAAATTTTAATCAATTGTTAAACCTAAAATAAATTTCAAAATTCACAAATTTTGAAATTTAAACATTTTTCTGAATTCAACTATGAATTTGCTACAATTTTTATTTGCAAAAATTTTCCTCTAAATTCAGTATTTCGAATAATTTTCCAGGAACACAAACAATTTTAATCAATGGGGAACATGCATGAATAAAAAAATTTAGTTAAAACAGTATTTTCCGATTAATCCTAATATATTAAATATCAAATCAGCAAAAATAACTTCTATTTATTGTATTTTGTTATAAATAATCCATTTTAAAATTCAATGATAATTTAAAATAAATCATGTGACCTTAAACGCAACGCGTTTGCTTGCTTGCTTGCAATAACCTCACTTTCTTGTTTCCTCTACTCGTGTAGAGTACTTTTTAACTTTTTTGTTTTTAATTAATTTAATTATGATAAATAACAGCTTTTAACACTAACAAACTTCAACTTTCAAAGCACAAAACCACAGAAAAATAATATAAATGAATGTAAAATTGAAACTTGTGACGTCACAAGTACATGGCAAATTGCGCGGTCGTTTCCATCAATTCAAATTGACGGATTTTTAAATATTTTTTAAATTATTATCAAAACGAAAATAAATAAATTAAATAGGATTAATTAGTATTTATTTAGTTATTTTTGATTCAACTACGCTATAAAAAAAAAACCTAATTTTCACAAATTTTAAAATTTAAACATTTTTCTGAATTCAACTATGGATTTGCTACAACTTTTGTTTGCAAAATTTTCCTCTAAATTCAGTATTTCGAATAATTTTCCAGGAACACAAAAAATTTTAATCAATGGGGAACATGCATGAATAAAAAAATTTAGTTAAAACAGTATTTTCCGATTAATCCTAATATATTAAATATCAAATCAGCAAAAATAACTTCTATTTATTGTATTTTGTTATAAATAATCCATTTTAAAATTCAATGATAATTTAAAATAAATCATGTGACCTTAAACGCAACGCGTTTGCTTGCTTGCTTGCAATAACCTCACTTTCTTGTTTACTCTACTCGTGTAGAGTACTTTTTAACTTTTTTGTTTTTAATTAATTTAATTATGATAAATAACAGCTTTTAACACTAACAAACTTCAACTTTCAAAGCACAAAACCACAGAAAAATAATATAAATGAATGTAAAATTGAAACTTATGACGTCACAAGTACATGGCAAATTGCGCGGTCGTTTCCTTCAATTCAAATTGACGGATTTTTAAATATTTTTTAAATTATTATCAAAACGAAAATAAATAAATTAAATAGCATTAATTAGTATATTTAGTTATTTTTGATTCAACTACGCTATAAAAAAAAAACCTAATTTTCACAAATTTTAAAATTGAAACATTTTTCTGAATTCAACTATGGATTTGGTACAACTTTTGTATGCAAAATTTTCCGCTAAATTCAGTATTTCAAGTTATTTTCCAGGAACACAGAAAATTTTAATCAATTGTTCAACCTAATTTTCACAAATTTTAAAATTGAAACATTTTTCTGAATTCAACTATGGATTTGCTACAACTTTTGTTTGCAAAATTTTCCTCTAAATTCAGTATTTCGAATAATTTTCCAGGAACACAGAAAATTTTAATCAATTGTTCAACCTAATTTTCACAAATTTTAAAATTGAAACATTTTTCTGAATTCAACTATGGATTTGGTACAACTTTTGTATGCAAAATTTTCCTCTAAATTCAGTATTTCAAGTAATTTTCCAGGAACACAGAAAATTTTAATCAATTGTTCAACCTAATTTTCCATATTTTAAAATTGAAACATTTTTCTGAATTCAACTATGGATTTGCTACAACTTTTGTTTGCAAAATTTTCCTCTAAATTCAGTATTTCGAATAATTTTCCAGGAACACAGAAAATTTTAATCAATTGTTAAACCTAATTTTCACAAATTTTAAAATTGAAACATTTTTCTGAATTCAACTATGGATTTGCTACAACTTTTGTTTGCAAAATTTTCCTCTAAATTCAGTATTTCGAATAATTTTCCAGGAACACAGAAAATTTTAATCAATTGTTCAACCTAATTTTCACAAATTTTAAAATTGAAACATTTTTCTGAATTCAACTATGGATTTGCTACAACTTTTGTTTGCAAAATTTTCCTCTAAATTCAGTATTTCGAATAATTTTCCAGGAACACAGAAAATTTTAATCAATTGTTAAACCTAATTTTCACAAATTTTAAAATTTAAACATTTTTCTGAATTCAACTATGGATTTGCTATAACTTTTGTTTGCAAAATTTTCCTCTAAATTCAGTATTTCGAATAATTTTCCAGGAACACAGAAAATTTTAATCAATTGTCCAACCTAATTTTCACAAATTTTAAAATTGAAACATTTTTCTGAATTCAACTATGGATTTGGTACAACTTTTGTATGCAAAATTTTCCGCTAAATTCAGTATTTCAAGTTATTTTCCAGGAACACAGAAAATTTTAATCAATTGTTCAACCTAATTTTCACAAATTTTAAAATTGAAACATTTTTCTGAATTCAACTATGGATTTGGTACAACTTTTGTATGCAAAATTTTCCGCTAAATTCAGTATTTCAAGTTATTTTCCAGGAACACAGAAAATTTTAATCAATTGTTCAACCTAACTTTCCATATTTTAAAATTGAAACATTTTTCTGAATTCAACTATCAATTTGCTACAACTTTTATGTGCAAAATTTTCCTCTAAATTCAGTATTTCGAATAATTTTCCAGGAACACAGAAAATTTTAATCAATTGTTAAACCTAATTTTCAGGAATTATAAAATTTCAACATTTTTCTGAATTCAACTATGGATTTGCTACAACTTGTGTCTGCGAAATTTTCCTCTACATTCAGTACTTTGAATAATTTTCCAGGAACACAGAAAATTTTAATCAATAATTGTTCAACCTAATTTTCACAAGTTTTGAAATTTAAACATTTTTCTGAATTCAACTATGGATTTGCTACAACTTTTGTTTGCAAACTTTTCCTCTAAATTGAGTATTTCGAAAAATTTTCCAGGCATACAGAAAATTTTAATTTCAATTGTTAAACCTAATTTTCAGGAATTATAAAAGTTCAACATTTTTCTGAATTCAACTATGGATTTGCTACAACTTGTGTCTGCAAAATTTTCCTCTAAATTCAGTTTATCGAGTAATTTTCCAGGAACACGGAAAATTTTAATCAATTGTTCAACCTAATTTTCACAAATTTTAAAATTTAACATTTTTCTGAATTCAACTATGGATTTGCTACAACTTTTGTGTGCAAAATATTCCTCTAAATTCAGTATTGCGAATAATTTTCCAGGCACACTGAAAATTTTAATCAATTGTTAAACCTAAAATAAATTTCAAAATTCACAAATTTTGAAATTTAAACATTTTTCTGAATTCAACTATGAATTTGCTACAATTTTTATTTGCAAAAATTTTCCTCTAAATTCAGTATTTCGAATAATTTTCCAGGAACACAAAAAATTTTAATCAATGGGGAACATGCATGAATAAAAAAATTTAGTTAAAACAGTATTTTCCGATTAATCCTAATATATTAAATATCAAATCAGCAAAAATAACTTCTATTTATTGTATTTTGTTATAAATAATCCATTTTAAAATTCAATGATAATTTAAAATAAATCATGTGACCTTAAACGCAACGCGTTTGCTTGCTTGCTTGCAATAACCTCACTTTCTTGTTTCCTCTACTCGTGTAGAGTACTTTTTAACTTTTTTGTTTTTAATTAATTTAATTATGATAAATAACAGCTTTTAACACTAACAAACTTCAACTTTCAAAGCACAAAACCACAGAAAAATAATATAAATGAATGTAAAATTGAAACTTGTGACGTCACAAGTACATGGCAAATTGCGCGGTCGTTTCCATCAATTCAAATTGACGGATTTTTAAATATTTTTTAAATTATTATCAAAACGAAAATAAATAAATTAAATAGGATTAATTAGTATTTATTTAGTTATTTTTGATTCAACTATGCTATAAAAAAAAAACCTAATTTTCACAAATTTTAAAATTTAAACATTTTTCTGAATTCAACTATGGATTTGCTACAACTTTTGTTTGCAAAATTTTCCTCTAAATTCAGTATTTCGAATAATTTTCCAGGAACACAAAAAATTTTAATCAATGGGGAACATGCATGAATAAAAAAATTTAGTTAAAACAGTATTTTCCGATTAATCCTAATATATTAAATATCAAATCAGCAAAAATAACTTCTATTTATTGTATTTTGTTATAAATAATCCATTTTAAAATTCAATGATAATTTAAAATAAATCATGTGACCTTAAACGCAACGCGTTTGCTTGCTTGCTTGCAATAACCTCACTTTCTTGTTTACTCTACTCGTGTAGAGTACTTTTTAACTTTTTTGTTTTTAATTAATTTAATTATGATAAATAACAGCTTTTAACACTAACAAACTTCAACTTTCAAAGCACAAAACCACAGAAAAATAATATAAATGAATGTAAAATTGAAACTTGTGACGTCACAAGTACATGGCAAATTGCGCGGTCGTTTCCTTCAATTCAAATTGACGGATTTTTAAATATTTTTTAAATTATTATCAAAACGAAAATAAATAAATTAAATAGCATTAATTAGTATATTTAGTTATTTTTGATTCAACTACGCTATAAAAAAAAAACCTAATTTTCACAAATTTTAAAATTGAAACATTTTTCTGAATTCAACTATGGATTTGGTACAACTTTTGTATGCAAAATTTTCCGCTAAATTCAGTATTTCAAGTTATTTTCCAGGAACACAGAAAATTTTAATCAATTGTTCAACCTAATTTTCACAAATTTTAAAATTGAAACATTTTTCTGAATTCAACTATGGATTTGGTACAACTTTTGTTTTCAAAATTTTCCTCTAAATTCAGTATTTCGAATAATTTTCCAGGAACACAGAAAATTTTAATCAATTGTTCAACCTAATTTTCACAAATTTTAAAATTGAAACATTTTTCTGAATTCAACTATGGATTTGGTACAACTTTTGTATGCAAAATTTTCCTCTAAATTCAGTATTTCAAGTAATTTTCCAGGAACACAGAAAATTTTAATCAATTGTTCAACCTAATTTTCCATATTTTAAAATTGAAACATTTTTCTGAATTCAACTATGGATTTGCTACAACTTTTGTTTGCAAAATTTTCCTCTAAATTCAGTATTTCGAATAATTTTCCAGGAACACAGAAAATTTTAATCAATTGTTAAACCTAATTTTCACAAATTTTAAAATTTAAACATTTTTCTGAATTCAACTATGGATTTGCTATAACTTTTGTTTGCAAAATTTTCCTCTAAATTCAGTATTTCGAATAATTTTCCAGGAACACAGAAAATTTTAATCAATTGTCCAACCTAATTTTCACAAATTTTAAAATTGAAACATTTTTCTGAATTCAACTATGGATTTGGTACAACTTTTGTATGCAAAATTTTCCGCTAAATTCAGTATTTCAAGTTATTTTCCAGGAACACAGAAAATTTTAATCAATTGTTCAACCTAATTTTCACAAATTTTAAAATTGAAACATTTTTCTGAATTCAACTATGGATTTGCTACAACTTTTGTTTGCAAAATTTTCCTCTAAATTCAGTATTTCGAATAATTTTCCAGGAACACAGAAAATTTTAATCAATTGTTCAACCTAATTTTCACAAATTTTAAAATTGAAACATTTTTCTGAATTCAACTATGGATTTGCTACAACTTTTGTTTGCAAAATTTTCCTCTAAATTCAGTATTTCGAATAATTTTCCAGGAACACAGAAAATTTTAATCAATTGTCCAACCTAATTTTCACAAATTTTAAAATTGAAACATTTTTCTGAATTCAACTATGGATTTGGTACAACTTTTGTATGCAAAATTTTCCGCTAAATTCAGTATTTCAAGTTATTTTCCAGGAACACAGAAAATTTTAATCAATTGTTCAACCTAACTTTCCATATTTTAAAATTGAAACATTTTTCTGAATTCAACTATGGATTTGGTACAACTTTTGTATGCAAAATTTTCCGCTAAATTCAGTATTTCAAGTTATTTTCCAGGAACACAGAAAATTTTAATCAATTGTTCAACCTAATTTTCACAAATTTTAAAATTGAAACATTTTTCTGAATTCAACTATGGATTTGGTACAACTTTTGTATGCAAAATTTTCCGCTAAATTCAGTATTTCAAGTTATTTTCCAGGAACACAGAAAATTTTAATCAATTGTTCAACCTAACTTTCCATATTTTAAAATTGAAACATTTTTCTGAATTCAACTATCAATTTGCTACAACTTTTATGTGCAAAATTTTCCTCTAAATTCAGTATTTCGAATAATTTTCCAGGAACACAGAAAATTTTAATCAATTGTTAAACCTAATTTTCAGGAATTATAAAATTTCAACATTTTTCTGAATTCAACTATGGATTTGCTACAACTTGTGTCTGCGAAATTTTCCTCTAAATTCAGTACTTTGAATAATTTTCCAGGAACACAGAAAATTTTAATCAATAATTGTTCAACCTAATTTTCACAAGTTTTGAAATTTAAACATTTTTCTGAATTCAACTATGGATTTGCTACAACTTTTGTTTGCAAACTTTTCCTCTAAATTGAGTATTTCGAAAAATTTTCCAGGCATACAGAAAATTTTAATTTCAATTGTTAAACCTAATTTTCAGGAATTATAAAAGTTCAACATTTTTCTGAATTCAACTATGGATTTGCTACAACTTGTGTCTGCAAAATTTTCCTCTAAATTCAGTTTATCGAGTAATTTTCCAGGAACACGGAAAATTTTAATCAATTGTTCAACCTAATTTTCACAAATTTTAAAATTTAACATTTTTCTGAATTCAACTATGGATTTGCTACAACTTTTGTGTGCAAAATATTCCTCTAAATTCAGTATTGCGAATAATTTTCCAGGCACACTGAAAATTTTAATCAATTGTTAAACCTAAAATAAATTTCAAAATTCACAAATTTTGAAATTTAAACATTTTTCTGAATTCAACTATGAATTTGCTACAATTTTTATTTGCAAAAATTTTCCTCTAAATTCAGTATTTCGAATAATTTTCCAGGAACACAAAAAATGTTAATCAATGGGGAACATGCATGAATAAAAAAATTTAGTTAAAACAGTATTTTCCGATTAATCCTAATATATTAAATATCAAATCAGCAAAAATAACTTCTATTTATTGTATTTTGTTATAAATAATCCATTTTAAAATTCAATGATAATTTAAAATAAATCATGTGACCTTAAACGCAACGCGTTTGCTTGCTTGCTTGCAATAACCTCACTTTCTTGTTTCCTCTACTCGTGTAGAGTACTTTTTAACTTTTTTGTTTTTAATTAATTTAATTATGATAAATAACAGCTTTTAACACTAACAAACTTCAACTTTCAAAGCACAAAACCACAGAAAAATAATATAAATGAATTTAAAATTGAAACTTGTGACGTCACAAGTACATGGCAAATTGCGCGGTCGTTTCCTTCAATTCAAATTGACGGATTTTTAAATATTTTTTAAATTATTATCAAAACGAAAATAAATAAATTAAATAGCATTAATTAGTATATTTAGTTATTTTTGATTCAACTACGCTATAAAAAAAAAACCTAATTTTCACAAATTTTAAAATTGAAACATTTTTCTGAATTCAACTATGGATTTGCTACAACTTTTGTTTGCAAAATTTTCCTCTAAATTCAGTATTTCGAATAATTTTCCAGGAACACATAAAATTTTAATCCATGGGGAACATGCATGAATAAAAAAATTTAGTTAAAACAGTATTTTCCGATTAATCCTAATACAGTGAAATCTGTATAAGCCGGAACCGCTCGTGACCGAAAAATCGTTCCGTGTTAAGCAAGTTCCGTTTTTAGCAGATCCTCTCTGCCTAAAACGGAAAAAAATCTGCATAAGACGTATTTTTTTTTTATAAATTTATATTAAACAATTTAATAATAATAAATTGTATTATTACATAATAATGGTACATACATAATTTGCATACTTATACACTACACAAAAAATACAAGATATGCAGAAAGCAGGCAGCAAATGAAAAAATGATTCATTTGCATGCTGCTTGTAACGCAATATTATTTGGTAGGTATGCAATCGACACCTGATATGAATAACATTGTAACTCAAGTTACAATGTTATCCAACTATGCTGTAAACGGCTTCCCCAAAGAACAAACTATAATTTTGGTTTATGAATCGTCGTCCTATCTCAATTAAAAATACTGTTAATTTAACAAAATAACATCATTGTTACTGCAAATTATATGTAGCAAAAAATCTTTAAAATGCTCTCCTGTAAACTAAGCAAAATAGAGTTACAATGTTATTCATATCAAGTGTCGCAATGTATGCAATGTAAAATAATATACCTACCGCAAAAGAAATTATTACATACTAAGAGTAGTCTAAACATTGGATAAAAATATGCGTCTTACATCGCAATTTTTATAAATAGTAAAATTAATTTCTGAATTTCGCTTCCGGCTTATGCTTAAAATAAGCTTTCCGTGTTCGCGTTAGACAGATTCCGGCTTATGAAATTCATTTTACTTAGTATTGTAAACCAATAATTCGGGACCACAGACAATTTCCGTGATGCACACGATTCCGGCTTTTGCAGATTCCGGCATATACAGATTTCACTGTATATTAAATATCAAATCAGCAAAAATAACTTCTATTTATTGTATTTTGTTATAAATAATCCATTTTAAAATTCAATGATAATTTAAAATAAATCATGTGACCTTAAACGCAACGCGTTTGCTTGCTTGCTTGCAATAACCTCACTTTCTTGTTTACTCTACTCGTGTAGAGTACTTTTTAACTTTTTTGTTTTTAATTGATTTAATTATGATAAATAACAGCTTTTAACACTAACAAACTTCAACTTTCAAAGCACAAAACCACAGAAAAATAATATAAATGAATGTAAAATTGAAACTTGTGACGTCACAAGTACATGGCAAATTGCGCGGTCGTTTCCTTCAATTCAAATTGACGGATTTTTAAATATTTTTTAAATTATTATCAAAACGAAAATAAATAAATTAAATAGCATTAATTAGTATATTTAGTTATTTTTGATTCAACTACGCTATAAAAAAAAACCTAATTTTCACAAATTTTAAAATTTAAACATTTTTCTGAATTCAACTATGGATTTGCTACAACTTTTGTTTGCAAAATTTTCCTCTAAATTCAGTATTTCGAATAATTTTCCAGGAACACAAACAATTTTAATCAATGGGGAACATGCATGAATAAAAAAATTTAGTTAAAACAGTATTTTCCGATTAATCCTAATATATTAAATATCAAATCAGCAAAAATAACTTCTATTTATTGTATTTTGTTATAAATAATCCATTTTAAAATTCAATGATAATTTAAAATAAATCATGTGACCTTAAACGCAACGCGTTTGCTTGCTTGCTTGCAATAACCTCACTTTCTTGTTTACTCTACTCGTGTAGAGTACTTTTTAACTTTTTTGTTTTTAATTAATTTAATTATGATAAATAACAGCTTTTAACACTAACAAACTTCAACTTTCAAAGCACAAAACCACAGAAAAATAATATAAATGAATGTAAAATTGAAACTTGTGACGTCACAAGTACATGGCAAATTGCGCGGTCGTTTCCTTCAATTCAAATTGACGGATTTTTAAATATTTTTTAAATTATTATCAAAACGAAAATAAATAAATTAAATAGCATTAATTAGTATATTTAGTTATTTTTGATTCAACTACGCTATAAAAAAAAAACCTAATTTTCACAAATTTTAAAATTTAAACATTTTTCTGAATTCAACTATGGATTTGCTACAACTTTTGTTTGCAAAATTTTCCTCTAAATTCAGTATTTCGAATAATTTTCCAGGAACACATAAAATTTTAATCCATGGGGAACATGCATGAATAAAAAAATTTAGTTAAAACAGTATTTTCCGATTAATCCTAATACAGTGAAATCTGTATAAGCCGGAACCGCTCGTGACCGAAAAATCGTTCCGTGTTAAGCAAGTTCCGTTTTTAGCAGATCCTCTCTGCCTAAAACGGAAAAAAATCTGCATAAGACGTATTTTTTTTTTATAAATTTATATTAAACAATTTAATAATAATAAATTGTATTATTACATAATAATGGTACATACATAATTTGCATACTTATACACTACACAAAAAATACAAGATATGCAGAAAGCAGGCAGCAAATGAAAAAATGATTCATTTGCATGCTGCTTGTAACGCAATATTATTTGGTAGGTATGCAATCGACACCTGATATGAATAACATTGTAACTCAAGTTACAATGTTATCCAACTATGCTGTAAACGGCTTCCCCAAAGAACAAACTATAATTTTGGTTTATGAATCGTCGTCCTATCTCAATTAAAAATACTGTTAATTTAACAAAATAACATCATTGTTACTGCAAATTATATGTAGCAAAAAATCTTTAAAATGCTCTCCTGTAAACTAAGCAAAATAGAGTTACAATGTTATTCATATCAAGTGTCGCAATGTATGCAATGTAAAATAATATACCTACCGCAAAAGAAATTATTACATACTAAGAGTAGTCTAAACATTGGATAAAAATATGCGTCTTACATCGCAATTTTTATAAATAGTAAAATTAATTTCTGAATTTCGCTTCCGGCTTATGCTTAAAATAAGCTTTCCGTGTTCGCGTTAGACAGATTCCGGCTTATGAAATTCATTTTACTTAGTATTGTAAACCAATAATTCGGGACCACAGACAATTTCCGTGATGCACACGATTCCGGCTTTTGCAGATTCCGGCATATACAGATTTCACTGTATATTAAATATCAAATCAGCAAAAATAACTTCTATTTATTGTATTTTGTTATAAATAATCCATTTTAAAATTCAATGATAATTTAAAATAAATCATGTGACCTTAAACGCAACGCGTTTGCTTGCTTGCTTGCAATAACCTCACTTTCTTGTTTACTCTACTCGTGTAGAGTACTTTTTAACTTTTTTGTTTTTAATTGATTTAATTATGATAAATAACAGCTTTTAACACTAACAAACTTCAACTTTCAAAGCACAAAACCACAGAAAAATAATATAAATGAATGTAAAATTGAAACTTGTGACGTCACAAGTACATGGCAAATTGCGCGGTCGTTTCCTTCAATTCAAATTGACGGATTTTTAAATATTTTTTAAATTATTATCAAAACGAAAATAAATAAATTAAATAGCATTAATTAGTATATTTAGTTATTTTTGATTCAACTACGCTATAAAAAAAAACCTAATTTTCACAAATTTTAAAATTTAAACATTTTTCTGAATTCAACTATGGATTTGCTACAACTTTTGTTTGCAAAATTTTCCTCTAAATTCAGTATTTCGAATAATTTTCCAGGAACACAAACAATTTTAATCAATGGGGAACATGCATGAATAAAAAAATTTAGTTAAAACAGTATTTTCCGATTAATCCTAATATATTAAATATCAAATCAGCAAAAATAACTTCTATTTATTGTATTTTGTTATAAATAATCCATTTTAAAATTCAATGATAATTTAAAATAAATCATGTGACCTTAAACGCAACGCGTTTGCTTGCTTGCTTGCAATAACCTCACTTTCTTGTTTACTCTACTCGTGTAGAGTACTTTTTAACTTTTTTGTTTTTAATTAATTTAATTATGATAAATAACAGCTTTTAACACTAACAAACTTCAACTTTCAAAGCACAAAACCACAGAAAAATAATATAAATGAATGTAAAATTGAAACTTGTGACGTCACAAGTACATGGCAAATTGCGCGGTCGTTTCCATCAATTCAAATTGACGGATTTTTAAATATTTTTTAAATTATTATCAAAACGAAAATAAATAAATTAAATAGGATTAATTAGTATTTATTTAGTTATTTTTGATTCAACTATGCTATAAAAAAAAAACCTAATTTTCACAAATTTTAAAATTTAAACATTTTTCTGAATTCAACTATGGATTTGCTACAACTTTTGTTTGCAAAATTTTCCTCTAAATTCAGTATTTCGAATAATTTTCCAGGAACACAAAAAATTTTAATCAATGGGGAACATGCATGAATAAAAAAATTTAGTTAAAACAGTATTTTCCGATTAATCCTAATATATTAAATATCAAATCAGCAAAAATAACTTCTATTTATTGTATTTTGTTATAAATAATCCATTTTAAAATTCAATGATAATTTAAAATAAATCATGTGACCTTAAACGCAACGCGTTTGCTTGCTTGCTTGCAATAACCTCACTTTCTTGTTTACTCTACTCGTGTAGAGTACTTTTTAACTTTTTTGTTTTTAATTAATTTAATTATGATAAATAACAGCTTTTAACACTAACAAACTTCAACTTTCAAAGCACAAAACCACAGAAAAATAATATAAATGAATGTAAAATTGAAACTTGTGACGTCACAAGTACATGGCAAATTGCGCGGTCGTTTCCTTCAATTCAAATTGACGGATTTTTAAATATTTTTTAAATTATTATCAAAACGAAAATAAATAAATTAAATAGCATTAATTAGTATATTTAGTTATTTTTGATTCAACTACGCTATAAAAAAAAAACCTAATTTTCACAAATTTTAAAATTGAAACATTTTTCTGAATTCAACTATGGATTTGGTACAACTTTTGTATGCAAAATTTTCCGCTAAATTCAGTATTTCAAGTTATTTTCCAGGAACACAGAAAATTTTAATCAATTGTTCAACCTAATTTTCACAAATTTTAAAATTGAAACATTTTTCTGAATTCAACTATGGATTTGGTACAACTTTTGTTTTCAAAATTTTCCTCTAAATTCAGTATTTCGAATAATTTTCCAGGAACACAGAAAATTTTAATCAATTGTTCAACCTAATTTTCACAAATTTTAAAATTGAAACATTTTTCTGAATTCAACTATGGATTTGGTACAACTTTTGTATGCAAAATTTTCCTCTAAATTCAGTATTTCAAGTAATTTTCCAGGAACACAGAAAATTTTAATCAATTGTTCAACCTAATTTTCCATATTTTAAAATTGAAACATTTTTCTGAATTCAACTATGGATTTGCTACAACTTTTGTTTGCAAAATTTTCCTCTAAATTCAGTATTTCGAATAATTTTCCAGGAACACAGAAAATTTTAATCAATTGTTAAACCTAATTTTCACAAATTTTAAAATTTAAACATTTTTCTGAATTCAACTATGGATTTGCTATAACTTTTGTTTGCAAAATTTTCCTCTAAATTCAGTATTTCGAATAATTTTCCAGGAACACAGAAAATTTTAATCAATTGTCCAACCTAATTTTCACAAATTTTAAAATTGAAACATTTTTCTGAATTCAACTATGGATTTGGTACAACTTTTGTATGCAAAATTTTCCGCTAAATTCAGTATTTCAAGTTATTTTCCAGGAACACAGAAAATTTTAATCAATTGTTCAACCTAATTTTCACAAATTTTAAAATTGAAACATTTTTCTGAATTCAACTATGGATTTGCTACAACTTTTGTTTGCAAAATTTTCCTCTAAATTCAGTATTTCGAATAATTTTCCAGGAACACAGAAAATTTTAATCAATTGTTCAACCTAATTTTCACAAATTTTAAAATTGAAACATTTTTCTGAATTCAACTATGGATTTGCTACAACTTTTGTTTGCAAAATTTTCCTCTAAATTCAGTATTTCGAATAATTTTCCAGGAACACAGAAAATTTTAATCAATTGTCCAACCTAATTTTCACAAATTTTAAAATTGAAACATTTTTCTGAATTCAACTATGGATTTGGTACAACTTTTGTATGCAAAATTTTCCGCTAAATTCAGTATTTCAAGTTATTTTCCAGGAACACAGAAAATTTTAATCAATTGTTCAACCTAACTTTCCATATTTTAAAATTGAAACATTTTTCTGAATTCAACTATGGATTTGGTACAACTTTTGTATGCAAAATTTTCCGCTAAATTCAGTATTTCAAGTTATTTTCCAGGAACACAGAAAATTTTAATCAATTGTTCAACCTAATTTTCACAAATTTTAAAATTGAAACATTTTTCTGAATTCAACTATGGATTTGGTACAACTTTTGTATGCAAAATTTTCCGCTAAATTCAGTATTTCAAGTTATTTTCCAGGAACACAGAAAATTTTAATCAATTGTTCAACCTAACTTTCCATATTTTAAAATTGAAACATTTTTCTGAATTCAACTATCAATTTGCTACAACTTTTATGTGCAAAATTTTCCTCTAAATTCAGTATTTCGAATAATTTTCCAGGAACACAGAAAATTTTAATCAATTGTTAAACCTAATTTTCAGGAATTATAAAATTTCAACATTTTTCTGAATTCAACTATGGATTTGCTACAACTTGTGTCTGCGAAATTTTCCTCTAAATTCAGTACTTTGAATAATTTTCCAGGAACACAGAAAATTTTAATCAATAATTGTTCAACCTAATTTTCACAAGTTTTGAAATTTAAACATTTTTCTGAATTCAACTATGGATTTGCTACAACTTTTGTTTGCAAACTTTTCCTCTAAATTGAGTATTTCGAAAAATTTTCCAGGCATACAGAAAATTTTAATTTCAATTGTTAAACCTAATTTTCAGGAATTATAAAAGTTCAACATTTTTCTGAATTCAACTATGGATTTGCTACAACTTGTGTCTGCAAAATTTTCCTCTAAATTCAGTTTATCGAGTAATTTTCCAGGAACACGGAAAATTTTAATCAATTGTTCAACCTAATTTTCACAAATTTTAAAATTTAACATTTTTCTGAATTCAACTATGGATTTGCTACAACTTTTGTGTGCAAAATATTCCTCTAAATTCAGTATTGCGAATAATTTTCCAGGCACACTGAAAATTTTAATCAATTGTTAAACCTAAAATAAATTTCAAAATTCACAAATTTTGAAATTTAAACATTTTTCTGAATTCAACTATGAATTTGCTACAATTTTTATTTGCAAAAATTTTCCTCTAAATTCAGTATTTCGAATAATTTTCCAGGAACACAAACAATTTTAATCAATGGGGAACATGCATGAATAAAAAAATTTAGTTAAAACAGTATTTTCCGATTAATCCTAATATATTAAATATCAAATCAGCAAAAATAACTTCTATTTATTGTATTTTGTTATAAATAATCCATTTTAAAATTCAATGATAATTTAAAATAAATCATGTGACCTTAAACGCAACGCGTTTGCTTGCTTGCTTGCAATAACCTCACTTTCTTGTTTCCTCTACTCGTGTAGAGTACTTTTTAACTTTTTTGTTTTTAATTAATTTAATTATGATAAATAACAGCTTTTAACACTAACAAACTTCAACTTTCAAAGCACAAAACCACAGAAAAATAATATAAATGAATGTAAAATTGAAACTTGTGACGTCACAAGTACATGGCAAATTGCGCGGTCGTTTCCATCAATTCAAATTGACGGATTTTTAAATATTTTTTAAATTATTATCAAAACGAAAATAAATAAATTAAATAGGATTAATTAGTATTTATTTAGTTATTTTTGATTCAACTACGCTATAAAAAAAAAACCTAATTTTCACAAATTTTAAAATTTAAACATTTTTCTGAATTCAACTATGGATTTGCTACAACTTTTGTTTGCAAAATTTTCCTCTAAATTCAGTATTTCGAATAATTTTCCAGGAACACAAAAAATTTTAATCAATGGGGAACATGCATGAATAAAAAAATTTAGTTAAAACAGTATTTTCCGATTAATCCTAATATATTAAATATCAAATCAGCAAAAATAACTTCTATTTATTGTATTTTGTTATAAATAATCCATTTTAAAATTCAATGATAATTTAAAATAAATCATGTGACCTTAAACGCAACGCGTTTGCTTGCTTGCTTGCAATAACCTCACTTTCTTGTTTACTCTACTCGTGTAGAGTACTTTTTAACTTTTTTGTTTTTAATTAATTTAATTATGATAAATAACAGCTTTTAACACTAACAAACTTCAACTTTCAAAGCACAAAACCACAGAAAAATAATATAAATGAATGTAAAATTGAAACTTATGACGTCACAAGTACATGGCAAATTGCGCGGTCGTTTCCTTCAATTCAAATTGACGGATTTTTAAATATTTTTTAAATTATTATCAAAACGAAAATAAATAAATTAAATAGCATTAATTAGTATATTTAGTTATTTTTGATTCAACTACGCTATAAAAAAAAAACCTAATTTTCACAAATTTTAAAATTGAAACATTTTTCTGAATTCAACTATGGATTTGGTACAACTTTTGTATGCAAAATTTTCCGCTAAATTCAGTATTTCAAGTTATTTTCCAGGAACACAGAAAATTTTAATCAATTGTTCAACCTAATTTTCACAAATTTTAAAATTGAAACATTTTTCTGAATTCAACTATGGATTTGCTACAACTTTTGTTTGCAAAATTTTCCTCTAAATTCAGTATTTCGAATAATTTTCCAGGAACACAGAAAATTTTAATCAATTGTTCAACCTAATTTTCACAAATTTTAAAATTGAAACATTTTTCTGAATTCAACTATGGATTTGGTACAACTTTTGTATGCAAAATTTTCCTCTAAATTCAGTATTTCAAGTAATTTTCCAGGAACACAGAAAATTTTAATCAATTGTTCAACCTAATTTTCCATATTTTAAAATTGAAACATTTTTCTGAATTCAACTATGGATTTGCTACAACTTTTGTTTGCAAAATTTTCCTCTAAATTCAGTATTTCGAATAATTTTCCAGGAACACAGAAAATTTTAATCAATTGTTAAACCTAATTTTCACAAATTTTAAAATTGAAACATTTTTCTGAATTCAACTATGGATTTGCTACAACTTTTGTTTGCAAAATTTTCCTCTAAATTCAGTATTTCGAATAATTTTCCAGGAACACAGAAAATTTTAATCAATTGTTCAACCTAATTTTCACAAATTTTAAAATTGAAACATTTTTCTGAATTCAACTATGGATTTGCTACAACTTTTGTTTGCAAAATTTTCCTCTAAATTCAGTATTTCGAATAATTTTCCAGGAACACAGAAAATTTTAATCAATTATTAAACCTAATTTTCACAAATTTTAAAATTTAAACATTTTTCTGAATTCAACTATGGATTTGCTATAACTTTTGTTTGCAAAATTTTCCTCTAAATTCAGTATTTCGAATAATTTTCCAGGAACACAGAAAATTTTAATCAATTGTCCAACCTAATTTTCACAAATTTTAAAATTGAAACATTTTTCTGAATTCAACTATGGATTTGGTACAACTTTTGTATGCAAAATTTTCCGCTAAATTCAGTATTTCAAGTTATTTTCCAGGAACACAGAAAATTTTAATCAATTGTTCAACCTAATTTTCACAAATTTTAAAATTGAAACATTTTTCTGAATTCAACTATGGATTTGGTACAACTTTTGTATGCAAAATTTTCCGCTAAATTCAGTATTTCAAGTTATTTTCCAGGAACACAGAAAATTTTAATCAATTGTTCAACCTAACTTTCCATATTTTAAAATTGAAACATTTTTCTGAATTCAACTATCAATTTGCTACAACTTTTATGTGCAAAATTTTCCTCTAAATTCAGTATTTCGAATAATTTTCCAGGAACACAGAAAATTTTAATCAATTGTTAAACCTAATTTTCAGGAATTATAAAATTTCAACATTTTTCTGAATTCAACTATGGATTTGCTACAACTTGTGTCTGCGAAATTTTCCTCTACATTCAGTACTTTGAATAATTTTCCAGGAACACAGAAAATTTTAATCAATAATTGTTCAACCTAATTTTCACAAGTTTTGAAATTTAAACATTTTTCTGAATTCAACTATGGATTTGCTACAACTTTTGTTTGCAAACTTTTCCTCTAAATTGAGTATTTCGAAAAATTTTCCAGGCATACAGAAAATTTTAATTTCAATTGTTAAACCTAATTTTCAGGAATTATAAAAGTTCAACATTTTTCTGAATTCAACTATGGATTTGCTACAACTTGTGTCTGCAAAATTTTCCTCTAAATTCAGTTTATCGAGTAATTTTCCAGGAACACGGAAAATTTTAATCAATTGTTCAACCTAATTTTCACAAATTTTAAAATTTAACATTTTTCTGAATTCAACTATGGATTTGCTACAACTTTTGTGTGCAAAATATTCCTCTAAATTCAGTATTGCGAATAATTTTCCAGGCACACTGAAAATTTTAATCAATTGTTAAACCTAAAATAAATTTCAAAATTCACAAATTTTGAAATTTAAACATTTTTCTGAATTCAACTATGAATTTGCTACAATTTTTATTTGCAAAAATTTTCCTCTAAATTCAGTATTTCGAATAATTTTCCAGGAACACAAAAAATTTTAATCAATGGGGAACATGCATGAATAAAAAAATTTAGTTAAAACAGTATTTTCCGATTAATCCTAATATATTAAATATCAAATCAGCAAAAATAACTTCTATTTATTGTATTTTGTTATAAATAATCCATTTTAAAATTCAATGATAATTTAAAATAAATCATGTGACCTTAAACGCAACGCGTTTGCTTGCTTGCTTGCAATAACCTCACTTTCTTGTTTCCTCTACTCGTGTAGAGTACTTTTTAACTTTTTTGTTTTTAATTAATTTAATTATGATAAATAACAGCTTTTAACACTAACAAACTTCAACTTTCAAAGCACAAAACCACAGAAAAATAATATAAATGAATGTAAAATTGAAACTTGTGACGTCACAAGTACATGGCAAATTGCGCGGTCGTTTCCATCAATTCAAATTGACGGATTTTTAAATATTTTTTAAATTATTATCAAAACGAAAATAAATAAATTAAATAGCATTAATTAGTATATTTAGTTATTTTTGATTCAACTACGCTATAAAAAAAAAACCTAATTTTCACAAATTTTAAAATTGAAACATTTTTCTGAATTCAACTATGGATTTGGTACAACTTTTGTATGCAAAATTTTCCGCTAAATTCAGTATTTCAAGTTATTTTCCAGGAACACAGAAAATTTTAATCAATTGTTCAACCTAATTTTCACAAATTTTAAAATTGAAACATTTTTCTGAATTCAACT
Organism: Podabrus alpinus; assembly: GCA_932274525.1. Lineage (NCBI taxonomy): Eukaryota > Metazoa > Arthropoda > Insecta > Coleoptera > Cantharidae > Podabrus > Podabrus alpinus. The sequence continues at coordinate 58,525,311 of OW026454.1, read as the reverse complement.
ATGGATTTGGTACAACTTTTGTTTTCAAAATTTTCCTCTAAATTCAGTATTTCGAATAATTTTCCAGGAACACAGAAAATTTTAATCAATTGTTCAACCTAATTTTCACAAATTTTAAAATTGAAACATTTTTCTGAATTCAACTATGGATTTGGTACAACTTTTGTATGCAAAATTTTCCTCTAAATTCAGTATTTCAAGTAATTTTCCAGGAACACAGAAAATTTTAATCAATTGTTCAACCTAATTTTCCATATTTTAAAATTGAAACATTTTTCTGAATTCAACTATGGATTTGCTACAACTTTTGTTTGCAAAATTTTCCTCTAAATTCAGTATTTCGAATAATTTTCCAGGAACACAGAAAATTTTAATCAATTGTTAAACCTAATTTTCACAAATTTTAAAATTTAAACATTTTTCTGAATTCAACTATGGATTTGCTATAACTTTTGTTTGCAAAATTTTCCTCTAAATTCAGTATTTCGAATAATTTTCCAGGAACACAGAAAATTTTAATCAATTGTCCAACCTAATTTTCACAAATTTTAAAATTGAAACATTTTTCTGAATTCAACTATGGATTTGGTACAACTTTTGTATGCAAAATTTTCCGCTAAATTCAGTATTTCAAGTTATTTTCCAGGAACACAGAAAATTTTAATCAATTGTTCAACCTAATTTTCACAAATTTTAAAATTGAAACATTTTTCTGAATTCAACTATGGATTTGCTACAACTTTTGTTTGCAAAATTTTCCTCTAAATTCAGTATTTCGAATAATTTTCCAGGAACACAGAAAATTTTAATCAATTGTTCAACCTAATTTTCACAAATTTTAAAATTGAAACATTTTTCTGAATTCAACTATGGATTTGCTACAACTTTTGTTTGCAAAATTTTCCTCTAAATTCAGTATTTCGAATAATTTTCCAGGAACACAGAAAATTTTAATCAATTGTCCAACCTAATTTTCACAAATTTTAAAATTGAAACATTTTTCTGAATTCAACTATGGATTTGGTACAACTTTTGTATGCAAAATTTTCCGCTAAATTCAGTATTTCAAGTTATTTTCCAGGAACACAGAAAATTTTAATCAATTGTTCAACCTAACTTTCCATATTTTAAAATTGAAACATTTTTCTGAATTCAACTATGGATTTGGTACAACTTTTGTATGCAAAATTTTCCGCTAAATTCAGTATTTCAAGTTATTTTCCAGGAACACAGAAAATTTTAATCAATTGTTCAACCTAATTTTCACAAATTTTAAAATTGAAACATTTTTCTGAATTCAACTATGGATTTGGTACAACTTTTGTATGCAAAATTTTCCGCTAAATTCAGTATTTCAAGTTATTTTCCAGGAACACAGAAAATTTTAATCAATTGTTCAACCTAACTTTCCATATTTTAAAATTGAAACATTTTTCTGAATTCAACTATCAATTTGCTACAACTTTTATGTGCAAAATTTTCCTCTAAATTCAGTATTTCGAATAATTTTCCAGGAACACAGAAAATTTTAATCAATTGTTAAACCTAATTTTCAGGAATTATAAAATTTCAACATTTTTCTGAATTCAACTATGGATTTGCTACAACTTGTGTCTGCGAAATTTTCCTCTAAATTCAGTACTTTGAATAATTTTCCAGGAACACAGAAAATTTTAATCAATAATTGTTCAACCTAATTTTCACAAGTTTTGAAATTTAAACATTTTTCTGAATTCAACTATGGATTTGCTACAACTTTTGTTTGCAAACTTTTCCTCTAAATTGAGTATTTCGAAAAATTTTCCAGGCATACAGAAAATTTTAATTTCAATTGTTAAACCTAATTTTCAGGAATTATAAAAGTTCAACATTTTTCTGAATTCAACTATGGATTTGCTACAACTTGTGTCTGCAAAATTTTCCTCTAAATTCAGTTTATCGAGTAATTTTCCAGGAACACGGAAAATTTTAATCAATTGTTCAACCTAATTTTCACAAATTTTAAAATTTAACATTTTTCTGAATTCAACTATGGATTTGCTACAACTTTTGTGTGCAAAATATTCCTCTAAATTCAGTATTGCGAATAATTTTCCAGGCACACTGAAAATTTTAATCAATTGTTAAACCTAAAATAAATTTCAAAATTCACAAATTTTGAAATTTAAACATTTTTCTGAATTCAACTATGAATTTGCTACAATTTTTATTTGCAAAAATTTTCCTCTAAATTCAGTATTTCGAATAATTTTCCAGGAACACAAAAAATGTTAATCAATGGGGAACATGCATGAATAAAAAAATTTAGTTAAAACAGTATTTTCCGATTAATCCTAATATATTAAATATCAAATCAGCAAAAATAACTTCTATTTATTGTATTTTGTTATAAATAATCCATTTTAAAATTCAATGATAATTTAAAATAAATCATGTGACCTTAAACGCAACGCGTTTGCTTGCTTGCTTGCAATAACCTCACTTTCTTGTTTCCTCTACTCGTGTAGAGTACTTTTTAACTTTTTTGTTTTTAATTAATTTAATTATGATAAATAACAGCTTTTAACACTAACAAACTTCAACTTTCAAAGCACAAAACCACAGAAAAATAATATAAATGAATTTAAAATTGAAACTTGTGACGTCACAAGTACATGGCAAATTGCGCGGTCGTTTCCTTCAATTCAAATTGACGGATTTTTAAATATTTTTTAAATTATTATCAAAACGAAAATAAATAAATTAAATAGCATTAATTAGTATATTTAGTTATTTTTGATTCAACTACGCTATAAAAAAAAAACCTAATTTTCACAAATTTTAAAATTGAAACATTTTTCTGAATTCAACTATGGATTTGCTACAACTTTTGTTTGCAAAATTTTCCTCTAAATTCAGTATTTCGAATAATTTTCCAGGAACACATAAAATTTTAATCCATGGGGAACATGCATGAATAAAAAAATTTAGTTAAAACAGTATTTTCCGATTAATCCTAATACAGTGAAATCTGTATAAGCCGGAACCGCTCGTGACCGAAAAATCGTTCCGTGTTAAGCAAGTTCCGTTTTTAGCAGATCCTCTCTGCCTAAAACGGAAAAAAATCTGCATAAGACGTATTTTTTTTTTATAAATTTATATTAAACAATTTAATAATAATAAATTGTATTATTACATAATAATGGTACATACATAATTTGCATACTTATACACTACACAAAAAATACAAGATATGCAGAAAGCAGGCAGCAAATGAAAAAATGATTCATTTGCATGCTGCTTGTAACGCAATATTATTTGGTAGGTATGCAATCGACACCTGATATGAATAACATTGTAACTCAAGTTACAATGTTATCCAACTATGCTGTAAACGGCTTCCCCAAAGAACAAACTATAATTTTGGTTTATGAATCGTCGTCCTATCTCAATTAAAAATACTGTTAATTTAACAAAATAACATCATTGTTACTGCAAATTATATGTAGCAAAAAATCTTTAAAATGCTCTCCTGTAAACTAAGCAAAATAGAGTTACAATGTTATTCATATCAAGTGTCGCAATGTATGCAATGTAAAATAATATACCTACCGCAAAAGAAATTATTACATACTAAGAGTAGTCTAAACATTGGATAAAAATATGCGTCTTACATCGCAATTTTTATAAATAGTAAAATTAATTTCTGAATTTCGCTTCCGGCTTATGCTTAAAATAAGCTTTCCGTGTTCGCGTTAGACAGATTCCGGCTTATGAAATTCATTTTACTTAGTATTGTAAACCAATAATTCGGGACCACAGACAATTTCCGTGATGCACACGATTCCGGCTTTTGCAGATTCCGGCATATACAGATTTCACTGTATATTAAATATCAAATCAGCAAAAATAACTTCTATTTATTGTATTTTGTTATAAATAATCCATTTTAAAATTCAATGATAATTTAAAATAAATCATGTGACCTTAAACGCAACGCGTTTGCTTGCTTGCTTGCAATAACCTCACTTTCTTGTTTACTCTACTCGTGTAGAGTACTTTTTAACTTTTTTGTTTTTAATTGATTTAATTATGATAAATAACAGCTTTTAACACTAACAAACTTCAACTTTCAAAGCACAAAACCACAGAAAAATAATATAAATGAATGTAAAATTGAAACTTGTGACGTCACAAGTACATGGCAAATTGCGCGGTCGTTTCCTTCAATTCAAATTGACGGATTTTTAAATATTTTTTAAATTATTATCAAAACGAAAATAAATAAATTAAATAGCATTAATTAGTATATTTAGTTATTTTTGATTCAACTACGCTATAAAAAAAAACCTAATTTTCACAAATTTTAAAATTTAAACATTTTTCTGAATTCAACTATGGATTTGCTACAACTTTTGTTTGCAAAATTTTCCTCTAAATTCAGTATTTCGAATAATTTTCCAGGAACACAAACAATTTTAATCAATGGGGAACATGCATGAATAAAAAAATTTAGTTAAAACAGTATTTTCCGATTAATCCTAATATATTAAATATCAAATCAGCAAAAATAACTTCTATTTATTGTATTTTGTTATAAATAATCCATTTTAAAATTCAATGATAATTTAAAATAAATCATGTGACCTTAAACGCAACGCGTTTGCTTGCTTGCTTGCAATAACCTCACTTTCTTGTTTACTCTACTCGTGTAGAGTACTTTTTAACTTTTTTGTTTTTAATTAATTTAATTATGATAAATAACAGCTTTTAACACTAACAAACTTCAACTTTCAAAGCACAAAACCACAGAAAAATAATATAAATGAATGTAAAATTGAAACTTGTGACGTCACAAGTACATGGCAAATTGCGCGGTCGTTTCCTTCAATTCAAATTGACGGATTTTTAAATATTTTTTAAATTATTATCAAAACGAAAATAAATAAATTAAATAGCATTAATTAGTATATTTAGTTATTTTTGATTCAACTACGCTATAAAAAAAAAACCTAATTTTCACAAATTTTAAAATTGAAACATTTTTCTGAATTCAACTATGGATTTGCTACAACTTTTGTTTGCAAAATTTTCCTCTAAATTCAGTATTTCGAATAATTTTCCAGGAACACATAAAATTTTAATCCATGGGGAACATGCATGAATAAAAAAATTTAGTTAAAACAGTATTTTCCGATTAATCCTAATACAGTGAAATCTGTATAAGCCGGAACCGCTCGTGACCGAAAAATCGTTCCGTGTTAAGCAAGTTCCGTTTTTAGCAGATCCTCTCTGCCTAAAACGGAAAAAAATCTGCATAAGACGTATTTTTTTTTTATAAATTTATATTAAACAATTTAATAATAATAAATTGTATTATTACATAATAATGGTACATACATAATTTGCATACTTATACACTACACAAAAAATACAAGATATGCAGAAAGCAGGCAGCAAATGAAAAAATGATTCATTTGCATGCTGCTTGTAACGCAATATTATTTGGTAGGTATGCAATCGACACCTGATATGAATAACATTGTAACTCAAGTTACAATGTTATCCAACTATGCTGTAAACGGCTTCCCCAAAGAACAAACTATAATTTTGGTTTATGAATCGTCGTCCTATCTCAATTAAAAATACTGTTAATTTAACAAAATAACATCATTGTTACTGCAAATTATATGTAGCAAAAAATCTTTAAAATGCTCTCCTGTAAACTAAGCAAAATAGAGTTACAATGTTATTCATATCAAGTGTCGCAATGTATGCAATGTAAAATAATATACCTACCGCAAAAGAAATTATTACATACTAAGAGTAGTCTAAACATTGGATAAAAATATGCGTCTTACATCGCAATTTTTATAAATAGTAAAATTAATTTCTGAATTTCGCTTCCGGCTTATGCTTAAAATAAGCTTTCCGTGTTCGCGTTAGACAGATTCCGGCTTATGAAATTCATTTTACTTAGTATTGTAAACCAATAATTCGGGACCACAGACAATTTCCGTGATGCACACGATTCCGGCTTTTGCAGATTCCGGCATATACAGATTTCACTGTATATTAAATATCAAATCAGCAAAAATAACTTCTATTTATTGTATTTTGTTATAAATAATCCATTTTAAAATTCAATGATAATTTAAAATAAATCATGTGACCTTAAACGCAACGCGTTTGCTTGCTTGCTTGCAATAACCTCACTTTCTTGTTTACTCTACTCGTGTAGAGTACTTTTTTAACTTTTTTGTTTTTAATTGATTTAATTATGATAAATAACAGCTTTTAACACTAACAAACTTCAACTTTCAAAGCACAAAACCACAGAAAAATAATATAAATGAATGTAAAATTGAAACTTGTGACGTCACAAGTACATGGCAAATTGCGCGGTCGTTTCCTTCAATTCAAATTGACGGATTTTTAAATATTTTTTAAATTATTATCAAAACGAAAATAAATAAATTAAATAGCATTAATTAGTATATTTAGTTATTTTTGATTCAACTACGCTATAAAAAAAACCTAATTTTCACAAATTTTAAAATTTAAACATTTTTCTGAATTCAACTATGGATTTGCTACAACTTTTGTTTGCAAAATTTTCCTCTAAATTCAGTATTTCGAATAATTTTCCAGGAACACAGAAAATTTTAATCAATTGCTCAACCTAATTTTTACAAATCATAAAATTTAAACATTTTTCTGAATTCAACTATGGATTTGCTACAACTTTTGTATAAGGTCGTCCATAAATTACTTCACGCTCCTAGGAGGGGGGGGCGCTTTCGACCCTTGTGACGATTGAGGGCGGCGGGGTTTCAAAAATTGTGACGTCACAAAATATATAGGTTAAATATTTTATTATAAGTATTAAAAAAAAACTATTTTTTGAGTGGCTACGCCACTGAAGCCAGTGGTGAAGCTAGGGGGGGGGGCGGAGCGCCCTTCATAGATGTTTCCTCTGGGGTGCTACCCCTAAAAAAAAGAAATTTGAAAAATTGGGGGAGGGTTCAAGAATATGTGACGTAATACTTGGAGGGGGTCTAGGTTTGTGTGACGATGGGGGGAGGGGGTTAAAAATTGCTTAAAATTGCGTGACGTAATTTATGGACGACCCCAAAATGGATGGTTTCAAAATTTTCGTATTTATCCTGAAATAACTTACCGAAAACACGACCAACCTTTAAAATGGTGCGTGCAATATTGATTCGTTGTACGGAGTTTAAAAATAAATGAAGTGCATAAACAAAGGTTTAAAATTGAAGAGCAAATAGATTTTACAAAATTGGCACAATTTGTAGTTAAATTCATGCAAGGAAACCAAAAAATTGCTTTTAGCCTACAAGAAATTTGGGCAAGCTGAAATTTGGCAGACAAGTATAAAATATAGGAACTCTCTAAAAGTTACCTAATTTCCCATGCCGGCGTCTACCCCAATTGAGGGTTTTAGCCCCTGCACGCGACTTGTGGCCTGTAGCTCGCTTATTTTCATTTTTATGAAAAATTATCATTAGACCAAATTGAAAAGCTTAAATTCTCTATAAAATACATATATGTTTTCCAAATTTTTTTATGGCATTCTGGTACTTAAATAACCTTTGTTGCCATATGGGAAAAAAGCGACCATAATCGCATTTTAACATTACTATTTCGGAAACCATCCATGCCATTGAAAAATATTTGAAACAAGTAATATTTTACATAAAATATGTACATCTGTTGTTCTTGGCATCTTTTTTTGATAAAACTTATCATTTAGCCATAAATTGAGTTCAAAAAAATGTGTACACTATTACGTAGACAATTCTACTAAAATTGCTATGAAACCTTAAACAAATTTATGTAAAACCAAAGTAAAGCTGACGTTTTGTTTAGGGACTCTATTGGCCACATTGAAACACATATTAGAATCTTCGAGTGTTTTCGTCCCGGCGTCATAGATTTTTGACCGCTATTTTTGAAAATTCCGACTAAAACCCTATTTTTTGCATTGATCTCGAAAACTATTCAGGTTATTAAAAAATTATTCAAACAAAAAATATTAAATAATATTATCTACATCTTTTGTTATTATTATTTTTTGTCAGAACTCTTGGTTGTGATATTCTAGCAGATAAGGAAGGCGCCCACAGTGTTGGCTCATTTTTTAATTATAGAAAATTAAATCTATGGACTAATGGTAAGTTTTATAAAACAAAACGGTGAAAACAAAAGATTAGATAAACATTTTTTGATAACATGGATGGTTTCTCAGGTACTGGTCTCAGGTATTTCGCCTCCCCCCCCCCCCATCGTGAATTTTTTAATGAAATTGATGTCAATCGATTGAGAATCGTTTAAGCTCCAATGAACTTTCATAAAAATTGTTTGTACCCCAAAGGTAAAAAAGTTAGAGCGTTTCAAAGATTGTTAAATCAATTTTAATTGTTATCAACAACACTAAAAGTCTGCGCGCTACTTGCTCGGAGCAATTAATTTTATACAAAAATTCGCAATGGGAGGGCGGCTGCCGTTTCTATACCCCCTTCCAAAGTTTTCGCGTATGGTACAAACGATTTTTATGGAAGCTCATTGGAGCTCAAACGTTTGACACTAATTTCATTAAAATGTTCGCGGGTGGGGGCCAAATGTACTTTAGTGTCTGAAATTAATGTTAAAATGCGATTTGGGTCACCATTTTTCAATGTAACAGCGAATTGTAGATAACTTGATGCTCTTCAATTTGGTTTAATGATAATTTTTAATAAAAGTGAAAATAAGCGAGCTATAGGCTTAAAATATCATTGGAGAGGGGGGATAAAACCCCCAATTGGGAAAGACGCCGGCACGGAATTTTCGGCGACTATTGGGGGGTTCATTAAGACACCACTATAAATTATTTCAGGAATGCCATATAAAAATTTTGAGAAACGTCTTGATTCCATAGAGTATTTTATGATCTTTAATTTTGATTTGATGATAACTTTTCGTAAAAATGTAAATAAGCAAGTTATTGTCGAGAACCCATATTAGGGGTCTAAAACCCCCAATCTGAAGAGACACTTCAAGATACATGTCTACCAAATTTCAGCTTGCCTGGATTTTTGGCAAACTAAAAATGTTCCTAGCCTGGACTAAATGCAACAATTACTTTTAGGGATATTACGAATTGTCACAGTTTTTCATAAAGATATTTGCCAGGATGTTAATACTACCATTCGGTATTTTGAACACATATCTACGTTTATCATAAATTTAGAAACAAATTCCGGTTTAAATGGCGCACAGGTTGCATATAAATTTAAGAAAAGTAGTGGAAAAATCGTTAAGCAGGTAAATAGCAAAGTAGATAATTACATTTTTTGTACAAACAAAATTTTGGTTATTCAGACTGAGGAGTATACATTTCAAAATGGTATCATTCAATCGTATCCACTCAACAAAATAAAGTCTCAAATTGTACAAGAAAATGAAATTTTACCTGAAAATTTGACAACTTTTAAGATTAGTTTGGACGACAAAGAGAAAGAATCCAGGGATCAATTAATTTTACCATATTTACCAAGGTAGGATTTTTTTATTTGTGTCGATTATATATTACATATTTTTAATTTAGGGACAACCACGAACCAGTTGATTCAAATATACATTATTCATTTGATAAAACTGATGATTGGGATGAGGAAGATCCTGATGATGATCTTAACATTTAAAATATTACTGATTGTACAAAATTAACATTATTAAATTAATAATAAAATATTTACTTATTTTTCTACATGTTTTTTACATTTTATTTTTCTACATGTTTTTTACATTTTATTTTTCTGAACCAATTGAGTTATGAAATTAATTTATTGCATACCAGCAGTGGCGTACCTAGAACTTTTGCCGCCCGGGGCGGTTTCAAATTTGCCGCCCTTCTAAAGTCAATCAAATGATGGTTTTTATTAATTGATAAACATAAATAAAGGTCGCAGGTTCCCCACCAATGAGAGAAAACATGGACCTAATTTTCAAAAACATAGTAAACTTATGAAGTGAGCAAGTTGGTTTTTACAACTTAAAATATAAAAAATGCCTCCCCAAAATATGTGCGGACCGCACCCACCGCCCCCCTTTAGGTACGCCACTGCATACCAGTTAACTTTTGATAGTCATCAATTTTCAAATTAAAAACGGACTTTGTCGGCTTTTTTTTCAAATTTTGCATTTATTTTATTTTATTTAACAGCCTCTCTTACCTCTTTAAGGAGCTTGGTCGCCACATCGCCTTTGTTCTCGATTATAATAATTGCGTTTCCCACCTTTGTCAGCCGAGCACTTTTTATGATAGAGACGACTTCGCTGCTCAGCTTAGATTTGAGCAGTTTGATTATTTCTACATATTCAGTCTGGCTACCGGCCTCTTTCAAGGTAACGATTATGGCCGGGTCTTCATGTGCCTTTGTCTTGGGGGACTTAGGTTGTACCGCAACGTTGTTGCTCTGGATCGTTGCTGCCTTGTTTTTATTCCTATTTTTTTTTGTTCGCTGCCCTTCTCTGGTGTAGCTGCAGGGCGTGGGCTTGTGGCCACGGCAATCATCGGATTTGTGTGCTCGGCGGAGGGTTCCATTGCGAGGTCACCTCTTGCCACCTGAGTGGGCGCAACTTGTGCAATTTCTGAAATTTCCTCATTTTCATGAGGGGTCGTCGCGTTTTCATTCTCATTTCGATTTTCGACAACCTCTGGCTCCCGCGTCTCCACCTCAACGGTTTGCGGTGAGGGGTTGGCTTCCAAGTTGCTCGGTCCGCTTTTTCTCTTATGTTCCCTCTTTGGTTTTTTAGAGGTTTGCGGTTTCTTAGGAGCGGGGTGGGGATAGAGAGTCCTCGCCTTGATAATCTCTGTGATTATCGTCGTCTCCTTTCGCATTTCATTCTGTCCCTCTCGGAGCTCTTCTAATTTTTTGTTTATGGTGGCGTCCGTTGCTCGCTGGGCTTCAGCAAGCTCTTGGACCACATCCATGAATTTCTTTGTTACTTCCGCTATTTTATTCTCAGCATAAGCTTTTGCTACAGGTCACAAGCTAAGATGACAGTAGTATAGCAACAAGAGTTCTACGCCATTCCTTATGCAAATTAACATGGGAAAACGCCAAGGTCGATCGTGGTCATTTTTGTTCCCTCTTATGGGAATTAACATGGGGAAAACGCCAAGGTCCACCGTGGTCATTTTTGTTCCCTTTTTGGGGCTACTAGTCAATAGCCCCGCGTGACGTCATCGCCTATTAGCTTATCAACACCAATCCATTACCGCTTAATACCGCTTAATACCGGTATTATACCGCTCTATACCGCATATTATACCGTATTATACCGCTTAATACCGCATGATACCGCATATTATACCGTATTATACCGGTAAGCGGTATAATACCGGTTTAAGCGGTATAGAGTGGTATCATGCGGTATAATACGGTATAATATGCGGTATAGAGCGGTATAATACCGGTATTATACCGCTTACCGGTATAATATGCGGTATAGAGCGGTATATTACCGGTATTAAGCGGTATTCAGCGGTAATGGATTGGTGTTGATAAGCTAATAGGCGATGACGTCACGCGGGGGCTATTGACTAGTAGCCCCAAAAAGGGAACAAAAATGACCACGATGGACCTTGGCGTTTTCCCCATGTTAATTCCCATAAGAGGGAACAAAAATGACCACGATCGACCTTGGCGTTTTCCCATGTTAATTTGCATAAGGAATGGCGTAGAACTCTTGTTGCTATACTACTGATGACCTAATCGTCTTTTTCTGCTAATAGGACGATGATGTCAGAAGACAGTTTTGGTTTGTCTGGAGATTTATAATATATGGATGTCAGAAACAGCCATCAATTTTTTCTATTTTTCTACCACAACTTTTGATTTTCAGGAAGTCAGTATTAATACGATAGTATTCGATACAAAAACTGAAAAAATGAATAAATATATTATTCCAAAAATTGAACTCCATAAAGTTTCAGAATTCCAACAAAAAAATCCAGTTTTATTGGAAACGTTTCCATGAAAACGTAATCGTACCATAAAGTTTAAAGTGACAGGTTAATTAAGCAATTAAATTTAGATTTAAATTTCTTTCAAATCATGGCGGACGGAGGAAAAAAATCCAAAGAAGATTCTTCACTTCCTCATGCTGAATCTTCGAAGAAAGTTGTAAAGCCAAAATCTAAAACACAGAGTGAAACTTCTAAACCCGCAACAGAACGTCCTTCCATCACGTATATCGTAGAATGTGACCCTTCGGATACAGAAATCGAAAGGATGTCACAACCTGATGAAGTAACTGAGACAAAGAGTGGATTTCTTAAATATTTAAAAAAAGACAAGAGTGTAGGCGAAGGTACAGGTTGGAATAAGCGCAAACCAAGATCTTTCAGTAATATATCCAAAAAGGTCACAAGTGAAGGTAAAAAGGACTCAAGCGGATCTAAAAAGGACTTAGGCGGACCTAAAAAGGCCCGCTCCGATTCCAGCACGTCAAGTAATAAAGTTTTCTAATTTTTTCCCCACCACTACACTTCATTTTTAGCAACGGATGTACCTAATCTAGTTGAACGACGAAAATTTTTAAAGAAAACTTTGAAAAATATGATCTTATATTTTGTTTTTATTGTTTTAGTTACAATAAGTAAGTCTTGCGAGTTATCTCTTGTGAAAATACTGAAATTTGAGTTTTAGTGGCCGTCGGTATGGTTTTTCCTTCTATGTATTACCTCACTAGGGCTCTTACCGAATTGTTAATTTTGAAACCTTTCACGACTGATGAAAGCTTAGAAATTACGTTTAAGGAAATTACAAACGTTGATGAGTTTTGGACGGTAAGCTTGAACATAAAAATGTTACCGTTCGCGCTGAAAGAAATTAAATACCCGATTTATTTTTCGACAAACACAATCAAAGATTCCAATTAGTAGCGCCATCTGTTATAATTTTTCGATTTGCACCATCCATTTATAAAACTTCAATAAAGTTTGCATATTATTATAAAACACACTAACAGTCAGGGTCGTCTTCAGAATCAGCAAATGGAAGATTTTGAATTTTTTCATATGTTTTGAAATTCAAAGTTCGTTTTTCAGTATTCTCGGACAGTTCTTATGAGCGGTTTTTATTGGGATTACTGGTACCTCAACGAAACCGCCGATGATGAAAACAAGATAATATTATATGAGAATAAATTGATAGGAGTGCCCAGATTTCGACAGGTATTTCTTTGCTGTTTCCTTCAAAGATATAAAAATAATTCTATTTTAGCTCAAGGTGAAAACCAATTCCTGCACAATTCCCGATCGTTTTAAAGATAAGGAAACAGATTGTTACTACCACTTTTCTCAAAATTCTGAAGACGAAGACGGTTTTGGATTACGAACTGAAACTGCGTAATAGCTTTTTTATTTTTATGCCTTCCATTGGTTCAAATATTATTCTAGCTGGAAGTTCTACACGGAAGAAGATTTGGGTAGCGTTGCTTACACGGGAAAAATTGCGACTTATCATGGTGGTGGCTTTTACCAAGATTTTGGGACGAACCGAAACGATACTGCAGCGATAATCGATACTTTACAGAATAATTCGTGGATTACTCGTGGAACCAGATGCGTATTTCTGGATTTTGTTGTTTATAATCCAAACTTGAATTTATTTTGTGTAGCCAAGTAATGAACGATTCTTTCTCTTTGTGAACTTTCTCATAATTTTCCAATAAAATGTTCTAGGCTAAGTTTTGAATTTTCTCCCACTGGAAGCATAATTCCATCACATTCATTCAAAACTGTGAAACTGATTCGCTATGTAACCCAATGGGACTACTTTGTGAAAACGTGCGAATGGTTGTGTCTAGTGTTTTTAATTTTTTACCTCTTAGAAGAAATCATGGAATTGTTCCTCGAGGGAACCAGCTACTTTTGCCAATTTTGGAATTATGTTGACCTAGCAGTGGTGATAGTATGCAATCATCAGAACTTCGTGAATATAGATTTATATAGTCAATTTTTTTAGTTAGGACTTACGTGCATAGGTCATTTTCTATCAAAGGAGGGCGAAACGTTAGAAACAGTTTCAAGCAATATAAATATCATCAACAAGTATGCAAATTTTGAATATGTAGCTCAATTACAAATCAACAGTAACATTTTTGTTGGAATTTTGCTATTTTTGGCGTACATCAAAATTTTTAAGTACCTCGGTTTTAATAAAAATATGGGCCAGTTAAATAGCACGCTTCAGCGGGTACGTAATATTTTGATCCAAATTTACTACCCGCATGGTTGGTTTTTCTAAACCTCCGAAATTTTTCTTTCAGTGTGGATCCGACATTGCAGCATTCGCCGTCTTAGCTTTCATCATGTTTCTTGCCTATGCCGAACTTGGTTACCTCTTATTTGGAACGCACGTAAGCTATGTTTTTCTTTGCTTGTGAGGACAAAAGAACATTTTTTGTTCACCAGATTGACAGTTACCACAGTGTGGGTTACGCTATGTTTACCCTGTTTCGTACCATATTGGGAGACTTTGATTATGTCGTAATAGAGGAAGTAAATGCAACTCTGGCCGCAGTTTTCTTCCTGTCTTACATCTTCTTCGTATTTTTTGTTCTATTGGTAGGTTTTGCATCATATCTGCGTTTTTTTTGCTAAATCAGTCCATCGTAGAACATGTTTTTGGCGATAATAAACGACACATACTCCGATGTCAAAAGCAACTTGGCAGCAGCACCAGATGAACTGCAAATGTCTGATTATCTAAAGGAAAACCTTCACAAATTTTTGCGTAAATGTGGATGTAGCGGCTGCATAGCAAAAGATGTAAAAGTACAAGACGATTATAACATAACTTTAGAAGAAATTAGAAACGCGTTGAAAAAGTAAGAAATAATTGGATTAAAATTGTGTTATGATTAGTCTTTTGCAGGTGCGGTTTCACTGATATTGAAATTCAAATGTTTTTCGATAAATTCAACGTGGATCCGACTGCCGAAGTAGGGGACTTTGATATAGAACTCTTGATGAAAGATTTGGAAGGTTTGAGTTTATTTATGGACAATCCAAAAATTCATTTTTCTTTTCAGCAATTACTAAACAAGCCAAAGAATCTGATTTTAAGAGCAGTGGATTGGTGACCCCGCAAGATTACATAATGTAAGTATTTTTAACGTGTGAACAAATCTTTGTCGAGTTTTGATTTCGATTTCTCTTTTTAGTCAAGAAGTCCGAATAGGAGAAATGGAAGACACTATATTTGTGATAAATGCTAAAGTAGATGCTTTACTAGAAAAATTGAATTCTATAGATATCAGTAAGAAGGCACCTTATCCGATTCCAAAATCGGAGTGAACCTTATTGTTGTTTCTTGGGTTTCTGCTTAGGTAAAATAAAAGACTTCCAATTGAAACTTGTTTACTTATGTATTATTTCCTCCTTTGGGGTAAAGGAAAATAAATTGATTTCTATGCGTTGAATTTTTACTAGAAAAATTGGATATCCGTAAAAAGGCAACTTATCCGATTCCAAAATCGGCGTAAACCTTATTATTGTTTCTTGGGTTTCTGCTTAGGTAAAATAAAAGACTTGCAGTTGAAACTTATTTACTTATGTATTATTTCCTCCTTTGGAGAAAACAAATTGATTTTAATACGTTGTTCTTCTTCAACATTTCTTCATCCACGTTTTAGGCTTCTATACAAAGTATAGCAAGAAGCCTTATGATCTGACTCCGTGTCCGTCTGTCTGTCCGTCCGTCTGTCTGTCCGTCCGTCTGTCCGCATAATTCAAAAACATACAGAGCGTTTCAAATCGTGTTGGAAATACTCTGTGTGTATAGAGGTCTAAGAACTGGGTAGCCAGTGCGCTACTTTTAGGCTTCTATACAAGGTATATAAAGAAGCCTTATGGTCTGGCTTCGTGTCCGTCCGCATGTTTCAGAGCCAATCATAACGTTGATCAACTGATACGTTGTTATATTGTAAATACTTCGTCTATATAGTATTGCGTTAATCTATTAATCCGTTGTTTCGATTCGCTAATGCAATTTATAAATACGCAAATGTTCGAAAGAAATTTACTACGTTAAAGATATTTTCAACGGGGTCTCCCTATATAAACTACTTGTTAGGCTACTATACAAAGTATAGCAAGAACCCTTATGATCTGGCTCCGCGTCTGTCCGTCCGTCTGTCCGCATAATTCAAATCTAATCAGAACCTTCGAAATTGTGATTGTAAACACATCGTGTACCTATATATACTTAAATAAAATTTGTTTTAAATTTAATATCGACTTTCTAGCCACGTTCTGTAAAAATTTTTTTTGGAACTCGGAACTTAAAATGCTATTTTTTGTTTTTATGTGAAAAAATTATTTTTTATTTATTTTAACCATAGCAGTGGCTTGATGTGATTAGTGAAGTTAAGTTGTAAATAAAAGAGAAAGGAGAGGATTGGTCCACCTCAAAAAATGGACCGTCCATTACAGAGAAGTAAAGTTTCGACAGCGGCGGTTCTAGGGCGGAGCGACCGGAGCGGTCGCGCCGGGCGCCATTGTAAGGGGGGCGCCAAATTGAGAAAATATGCTGAAAATTTTTTTTTTTAAATATTTTGAAAAAATATTTTGACCGCGCCGGGCGCCGTTGGAAAGGGGCCAAATTGAGAAAATATTTTGAAAAAATATTATTTAAAAACACAATTCATTCAGTAAACAATGTAACTATATTTAAAATAATAGAGTTGCCAATATAATAAAAAATATTTTTTTTTGTTGGTAGACAATCTGTCCGCCATACCCCCATACCTCTATTTATAATAGGAATGGACAAGCAAAGGTGTCAAAAGAAAATTTACCATTACCAGTGCATTATTTTAAAAATATCCTCACCACGCTGCCGTAGAAATTTTATTAACAATGTCCCCACCTGCAAAAAAACTATCCGGCGCTCAAAACTTGAAAAGAAAACGAAAAAAGCAAGACGAAAGTGAAAAGGCTGCAAAATTGATGGCAACTTTTTTTAGAGTTGAGAAGTCATCTGAATCGGCATCATCAGAACCAGTTCAAAACGCGACGGAAGAAGACCTATATAATAGAAGTTCTTCAGATGAAGCCCATGAAGATGAAGAGCAGTATGCACAAAATAATCTAACTATTTCTGGAATTTCCTCTGAAGTTCAAAATATTACAGAGAGTACACCAGACATACCATCTCTGTCACCTCTTCAAAATCAAAATACTAATTGTGAAATTGATGATATTTCGAAATGGTCATTCGTTAACTCTAGAACCATAGATGAAATAATTATTCGTGGTCCTGTTAGTAACGAAATGAGCAACGACAAGTATCCAAAAAAAACTGACGGACGTCATTTTTCGAATACGCATTTTCAAAGGGTGATGCCAAATGGAGAAACTTATAAAAGAAGATGGCTCGTTTACTCTAAATCCGAAAATAAAGTATATTGTTTTTGTTGCCGTTTATTCAACAGAATGTCCCACTCTAATTTAGGAAAAGATGGATTTGACGACTGGTCGCACTTATCAGTGCGTCTCAAAACTCACGAAACTTCCTCACATCACCAGCACGCCATGAACAGTTGGATAGAAGCGTCGAGTCGATTAAAGAATTTTAGTGGAATTGACAAGCATTTGCAAAAACAGATTAAAGATGAGAAATCACGGTGGGTTGCTATCCTCGAACGAATGATGTCCATAGTATTCTTTTTAGCAAGTAATAATTTGCCTTTCAGAGGATCTGGATCTGAGGCACTATATACTCCTAATAATGGTAACTTTCTGGGTTTAGTGCAACTGATGGGAAAATTTGACCCTGTGATAATGGAGCACCTCCGCCGTATTGTTAATAAGGAGACTAATGTTCACTATTTTAGAAAACATATTCAAAACGAGTTGATCGGCTTACTTGGAAGTGAAGTTCGAAATACAATTTTGAGTATGGTAAAATCATCGAAATACTTCTCCATCATACTGGATTGCACTCCTGATGTCAGTCACATTGAACAATTATCTTTAACATTGCGTTTTGTTGACACTAATGAAGATGAAGTCCAAGTGCGCGAGTGTTTCATTGCTTACAAGCCGGTAAGTGACTCTTCGGGAGCTGGACTTACTGGCCTCTTTCTTGATGATATTGTGCAAGAGTTTGATTTAGATATGAATGATTGTCGCGGTCAAGGATACGATAATGGATCTAATATGGTAGGAGTAAACAAAGGTGTCCAAAGCAGAGTTTTGAAGCAATATCCACGAGCATTTTTTAATCCATGTGGTTGTCATAGCTTAAATTTGGTAATAGCAGATGCCGCCAAAACATCTGTTAAATCGGTTTCTTTGTTCGGATTTCTTCAAAAACTGTTTGTTCTATTCTCTGGATCAACAAAGCGATGGGAAGTGATATCCAAGCATGTAGAAGCACTATCGCTGAAAAAAGTTTGTGAAACTCGTTGGGAGAGTAGAGTTTGGAACTTCACGAAGAAACAAATGACTCAGTTGCAGCATCAGAGGCCTTGTCCCTGATTCAGAATATGGAGCAATTTGAGTTCATAATAACAATGGTGGCTTGGTATGATATATTGTTTCAAGTAAACATTGTAAGTAAGGATGCAGTCTAAAACAATGGATATACCAAACGCTTCACGATTGCTGAAGAACTGCTCGGAATTTGTAAAAGAGTACAGGGATTATTCAACTGCTCTGATAACAGCTACGGAAATTGCTTCTCAGGCTGGGATAGATATTATTTTTAAGCCAGTCCGCATCCGAAGAAAAAAGAAACTATTTGAATACGAAGCCGCTGATGAGACACCAACGGATCCCGAAAAGTTGTTTAAAATAAGCGTCTTTTACCCCATGATCGATACAATTGAAAATGCGTTGGTTAATAGATTTTTACAACTATCGAAATTTAATGATGTATGGTCATTTTTGTACAATATCAAAGAAATTCCTGAAAAGACAAAATTGGACAAAGCATGTGAGAATTTAGAGATAAGTTTAACCGATGGGGAAAAATATGACATATCTGGTTGTGAATTGGTTGAGGAACTTTTACACCTGAATCCACTGTTGAAAGACATTGAATCAGCAGAACCAATAAAAGTTCTTCAACTTATTAAAACAAATGGTTGGCAGGATATATTTCCGAATGTGTGGACAGCACTTCGGATTCTGTTAACCATACCTGTAACGGTCGCCAATGGAGAACGAAGCTTCAGTAAATTAAAGCTGATTAAAACTTATTTACGTTCGACTATGTGTCAGGAGCGACTTTCAGATTTAGCAATTTTGTCCATAGAAAATAATATTGGCAAGGACTTAGATTATTCCGAACTAATAAAAAAATTTGCAGGTGCAAAAGCGAGAAAAGTGGCTTTGTAGTTAATTTTTTTATTTCTTAATTTGATTAAATAAATCTTTTTAAACACATATTATCATATCTTTAGTCTAAAAACTCTCTGCTGCCAATAAATAAAATTTAAAATTTCTTTTTATATTTTTTTTTTAAATTTTTTTTTGAAAAAATTTCATCAAATTAAAAAAAAATGGGGGCGCCAAAATAAGATCTCGCACCACCTGAAAATCTTGCTAGGACCGCCCCTGAGTTTCGAATGGAATTTAAAAGTTTGATTATTATTACTTATATAGTAAATGGTAATTACCAACCGCAAAAAATTTAATTGGTGCAGATTATCTGATTATGTGATATTACATTATATGGCGACCTCCAAGAATATTCAATATTTACTTAGAGTATGTCTTGGGACAGTGGAGAAGAAGCTGGGGTTAGACATATAATTCACCAAGTTTAAGAAGTTGATCGTATCGATGTCAAAAATATTCGCAAAAAGAATTTAATTCCAATTTGCATTATTATTATATAGTATTTTAGTTGGCAATGATCACCAACTTAAAAAAAACAGATTATCCGTTAATTTAGGGCTCTATACAAAGTATACACCGAGAAAAAAAATTAAGTAGGAATTTGTCTTGCAACAATTTGAAATAATTTCTCTTCACAGAGAAAAAATTGTTTTGATTTGAAGTATTTTTTTACTTCAAATTGAAGTGCAAATTCGTCTCGCATCAATTTGATGTCAATTTTACAAGAAGTGAAGTAAATTTGACAACAATTAATGTAATAATTATTTCAAATTGTTGCATAACAAATTCCTACATAATTTTTTTCTCAGTGTGTGTAGAAGCGATATAATCAAAGTATAGAATCTTATCAACGTATCATCGGATTAGCGGATCAACGTATCAGCGGATCAACGTATCAGCGGATCAACGTATCAGCGGATCAACGTATCAGCGGATTAAAAGTTATATAAGTGAACGTCGATAAAACAAACGGTATAATTATTAAATCTTCAAGCTTATTACTTATTATTTATATAATATAAAGTAAATAACACACAAAAAAAACGGATCAACATAACAACGGATCAAAGTATCAACGTATAAGGTTTATAACAGGTAGTAACTTATATAACCAATTTTCTCGCCCTTACCCATAATGCACCTAAACATTTACCAACCGTAAAAATAGTCATAGTCCTCAAGATTTGCGTGGAAATCGTCATTATACGCTCAGCTGTCATACCGCATAGACCGCTTGGACAAAAGTGTGCTCATCGATATAATTTCGCTACAGCTATTTTGTTTTAGGCTTCTATACAAAGTATAACAAGAAGCCTTATGATCTAGCTCCGTGTCCGTCTGTCTGTCCGTCCGTCTGTCTGTCCGTCCGTCTGTCCGCATAATTCAAAATCATACAGAGCGTTTCAAATCGTGTTGGAAATACTCTGTGTGTATAGAGGTCTAAGAACTGGGTAGCCAGTGCGCTACTTTTAGGCTTCTATACAAAGTACGATATAACAAGAAGCCTTATTTAGGCTTCTATACAAGGTATAGAAAGAAGCCTTATGGTCTGGCTTCGTGTCCGTCCGCATGTTTCAGAGCCAATCATAACGTTGATCAACTGATACGTTGTTATATTGTAAATACTTCGTCTATATAGTATTGCGTTAATCTGTTAATCCGTTGTTTCGGATGTTCGAATGTTCGAAAGAAATTTACTAAGTTAAAGATATTTTCAAAGAGGTCTCCCTATATAAACTACTTGTTAGGCTTCTATACAAAGTATAGCAAGAACCCTTATGATCTGGCTCCGCGTCTGTCCGTCTGTCTGTCCGCATAATTCAAATCTAATCAGAACCTTCGAAATTGTGATTGTGACCGCAAAAATTTAATTAGTGCAGATTATCTGATATTACCTTATAATAATATGGCGACCAAAAATAACAACTTTTTTTTCAATGCAGACCAAATATAATTTATATTTTATTTACATAATTTTTCACCTATATAGGAAATTTAAATACGTTGATACGTTGATACGATGATACGTTGATACGTTGATACGATGATACGTTGATACGTTGATACGATGATACGTTGATACGTTGATACGTTGATACGATGATACGTTGATACGTTGATACGTTGATCCGTTGATACGTTGATCTGTTGATACGTTGATCCGGTTTTATTGTAACCACAGCAGTGGCTTGATGTGATTGGTGAAGTTAAGTTGTAAATAAAAGAGAAAGATTAGGATTGATCGACCTTAAGAAATGGATCGTACATTACAGAGAAGTAAAGTTCCGGATGGAATGGAAAAGTTTGCTTATTATTGATTATATAGTAAATGATAAATACCAACCGCAAAAATATATTTAGTGCAGATTATCTATTTTCAATGCACACCAAATATAAGTTATATTTTATTTTCATAATTTTTCAGCTATATAGGAAATTTAAATACGTTGATACGTTGATCTGTTGATAAGTTGATCTGTTGATACTGCTGTGTACTTTTAGGCTTCTATACAAAGTATAGCAAGAAGCCTTATGATCTGGCTCCGTGTCTGTCCGTCTGTCCGTCCGTCTGTCTGTCCGTCCGCATAATTTAAAATCATACAGAGCGTTTCAAATCGTGTTTTACTTTGATGTGAAAAAATAATTTTTTATTGATGTGGTTAGTGAAGTTAAGTTATAAATAAAAGAGAATAGAGAGGATTGGTCCACCTCACAAAAAGGACCATACATTACAGAGAAGTAAAATTTCTAATAGAATGGAAAAGTTTGATTGTTATTACTTATATAGTAAATGATAATTACCAATCGCAAAAAATTTAATTGGTGCAGATTATCTGATTATGTGATGTTACATTATATGGTGATCAAAAATAACCAGATAATAACAACTTTCCACACCAGAAAGGTAGCTGTATAGAAGCCTAAGAAATGCCGCTAAAGCGAGTTCCACCTTGTTTATTATAAAGTAGGTAAAACAACACAATTTCATAATGCCTAGAAAGCAGTTGACACCTGAAGAGCGAAAAGCAGCAGCTGCCCGTCGACGCCAGAAGGACGCTATCAGGAAACATACCATTAGACAAGGTCCTTCGTTTCGTTTACAGGAACAAGTTCGCGACTCCGAAAGCCATCGTCAAGCCCGTCAAAATCCTTCGTTTCGTTTGCAGGAACAAGTTCACAACACCGAAGGCCATCGTCAAGCTCGACAAGATCCTTCGTTTCGTTTACAGGAACAAGTTCACAACACAGAAAGCCATCGTCAAGCTCGTCAAGATCCTTTGTTTCGTTTACAGGAACAAGTTCGCGACACTGAAAACCATCGTCAAGCCCGTCAAGATCCTTCGTTTCGTTTGCAGGAACAAGTTCGCGACACCGAAAGCCATCGTCAAGCCCGTCAAGATCCTTTGTTTCGTTTGCAGGAACAAGTTCACAACACCGAAGGCCATCGTCAAGCTCGGCAAGATCCTTCGTTTCGTTTACAGGAACAAGTTCACAACACAGAAAGCCATCGTCAAGCTCGTCAAGATCCTTTGTTTCGTTTACAGGAACAAGTTCGCGACACTGAAAACCATCGTCAAGCCCGTCAAGATCCTTCGTTTCGTTTGCAGGAACAAGTTCGCGACACCGAAAGCCATCGTCAAGCCCGTCAAGATCCTTTGTTTCGTTTGCAGGAACAAGTTCACAACACCGAAGGCCATCGTCAAGCTCGACAAGATCCTTCGTTTCGTTTACAGGAACAAGTTCACAACACAGAAAGCCATCGTCAAGCTCGTCAAGATCCTTTGTTTCGTTTACAGGAACAAGTTCGCGACACTGAAAACCATCGTCAAGCCCGTCAAGATCCTTCGTTTCGTTTACAGGAACAAGTTCGCGACACTGAAAACCATCGTCAAGCCCGCCAAGATCCTTCGTTTCGTTTACAGGAACAAGTTCACAACACCGAAAGCCATCGTCAAGCTCGTCTTGATGAAGACGTGCGCATCCACGAACATAATCTCCGTAGAATTCGCGAGCAAGGCCCATGGCAAGATGAAATAAATCGATTTGACGCTGAAATTCGCAAAGGCTGCACTCACGTATGTCATTCATGTGGGGGACTCTTTTTTCACTACTCCATTAAAACTCACAGCATGACCGAACTCCTTTTAGCTGGAAAGCAGCAATCCTTCATCGACTCAGTAATTATAGTTCCACCCACCTCAGACCTCGCTGAATTTTGCTCAACTTGTCACAGAACTATCCAACAAAACCGGATTCCACGTCTCTGTCTCTCCAACGATCTGCAGTTTCCCTATGTTCCACAAAGTGTAAAGAATCTGACACGTTTGGAAGCCCGTTTGGTCTCAGCTCGACATGTGTTTCAGTCCATTTGGGCTATATATGGAATGCATGGACAGATGAGAACAAAAGGACGAATTATTAACGTCCCAGTCTCCATAGACAATACCATTCAATCCCTTCCGAGACTCCCGAATCAGGACGATGTTTTACACATCCGACTCGCCCGTCAAATTGAAGTTCCGAGAAATTATACAGCTGGTAACATTCGTCCGGCTTGCGTGATGGATGCCGCTAAAATTCTTACCCGATCTCCGCTTTACCGTGAATACGGAATCACTCTTTCAAGCAATTGGACCGAGATATGTCAGCATCAAATTGATGTGGCATTACACGAAAACCCAGAAGAAATTGCGATGGATGTTCAAGAGGAAGAGGAAGTCGATGACGTAAATCCTGGCAGAGGAGAGACTTTAATTACTAGTGATGAGGGAATCCGGATGGCTCCAGCGGAAGGAAACCAACCAATCTCTATTCTATATGATCCTGACTCGTATTTTCTTACGTTTCCTCAAATATTTGCCGGGCACCGAATGAAGCCATCCGATAGTAATGGTAAATTACTAAGCCGCTCCGAATTTGTCAAATCAATGGCGCGTAACAGTGATCGCCGTGCCGTTGAAAATGTCGAGTTCTTACTGTTTTTGGCCAAATCGCTCGAAATTCAGAGAATTTCTGATAATCGCAAGGTGTGCCTTCGTAAACGAAGACGCAATGGAGAGTTAATCCGAGTCACTGCGGAACAAATTAGTCATTCTAATTTTGTGGATGGGTTAGTTAATGATGATAATGCTTTTAAGGTTTTACAAGGAGTACGAAACTCATGTCATCACTGGCATCAAGAAGGCCTTAAAGTCCGAAGGATGGTCAGTCAGTTCAATTTGCCTCATCTCTTCATCACTATTAGTGCCGCTGAGCTAAAATGGAACGAGTTGATTGTGATTCTCAAGCATATTCTTGACAAAATTACAATTTCTGAAGAAGAAGCACAAAATATGTCAAAGAATGACAAACAATTACTTATTCAGCGCGATCCCGTGACTTGCGCTCGTTATTTTGAACATCGCACTTCTGCTCTTTTCAAGACCTGGAAAAACTCTCAAGGCCCATTTGGAAACCGATCCATTAGGCATTCCTATCATCGCATTGAGTTCCAACATCGAGGAAGTCCACACGTCCATATGATCTTGTGGATTGATGGCGCACCAAACTTTGATGCTTCCAACTCATCTTCTACTCAAGATGTTTGCCGGTTTGTTGACGAAATTATAACTTGTTCCACGAACTGGCCTGAATATGATCCCATTCACCAGCTTTTGTGTTTTCAAACTCATCGACACACCCACACATGTAGAAAGAAAAGCCACAAAGGAGTCAAATGTCGGTTTGGAATTCCATTTTTCCCAATGGACGAAACCATTATTCTCCATCCATTCGAGGAGCAACAGGAGGAAATTGAGATTTTCCAACGCGATTACAAAAAGATTCGTGACTATCTTGATACGAATGAACTGCCACTTTCTTCAGATATGACATTTGCGGGGTTTCTACAAGATTTATCCATGACACGAAATCGTTACATTTCTGCTATTCAAAGCTCCTTGAAAAAGCCTAAAATCGTCATTCGGAGGCGGCCGTGTGAGACTTACATAAATCCATATAGTGAGAAAATCCTGAGACTCCAGAAATCTAACATGGATATTCAGTTTATTTTAGACGCCTATGCTTGTTGCTGTTACACCATTGACTACATTAACAAGAGTGATCGTGGAACTAGCGACCTCTTGCGTAAGGTTCTTGAAGATGTCAGAAGCGGTAACAAGTCTTTGGCTCAACGTCTTCAGGCTCTTGGTGCGGCTCATCACATGAACAGTGAACTCTCTGCTCAAGAGGCTGCTTACAACGTGCTTCAGATTCCAATGAGCCGATGCACAGAGGCATGCATTTTTATACCAACAGGTCCAGCCGATCAACGAACCAGAATGATTAAAACTAATATTCAGTTAGAAAATCTCAGTCCGGACTCTGAAGTTGTCTTTGTAGACGGACTTTTACAACGATATAGTTCACGACCAGAAGCATTATCTAACCTTAATCTTGCACAATTTTCAGCTTGGTATGATTTTTCATTAAAACGAGGAAGTACACAGATGGCCCAAGAAAACGATGATAGTGTAGAAACTGAAGACTTACAAAGTATCGATAAATATTTTCCGCTAAAGAATGGCAAACCTGGATACGTTTGGAAGCGAACATTTCCAAAAATTATTCGCCACGTCCGCTACAACAAGAATAAAGATCGTCACAACTTTTTCCGCGAACAAGTGATGCTCTATCTTCCTTGGAGGGATGAGGAAACCGAAATTATAAATCAAGATTGCGAGAAGATAGCGACTGATAATATAGAAGCAATTTCTGCCAATCGTCGCGAATTTAATGCCTTTCAAGAAGATATTCTGGATGTCGCTATGGATAGCGCATTGAGTGAGGATCGTCAATCTGACGATGACAAATCTGATAGCATACCGGAAGAGATTCAGGAGGAATTCGAATTAATCGACCCCGTTGCTGCTGGTGCCATTGACTTTGGTGGTGACGTGATACGCCCAATGTCTGAAAAGTTTACGCTTCCTAATCGAATTCCCAATAAAGAGTTTGAAGAATTATTCGCATCGCTAAATACTCAACAACGGGATTTTGTAACTCACCTGCTTGATCACTTCAAAAGGTCTCCCAATATCCCCATCTACACCTACTTAAAGGGAGGTGCCGGTGTAGGAAAGTCTCATGTAATTAGAACTCTATACCAAGCATTAATTAGAGTGTTCAATGCTAAAGTTAATTCGAATCCTGATAAACCTTCTGTCCTTCTGACGGCTCCTACCGGATTAGCGGCATTTAATATCTTCGGACTCACAATTCACAACGCATTCCAACTTCCCGTGAACCAAAAAGAAGCTAGCAAGCTCTCAGACAGCGTCTCTAATACAATGGCCACTCTCTATTCAGAACTTCGTGTTCTTATCATAGACGAGATTAGTATGGTTGGTCAACATATTTTGGAAATGATCGACAAACGATTGAGAGACCTCTGTGACGGATGTAAACCTTTCGGTGGTATATCGGTCATAGCCGTTGGCGACTTCAGGCAGCCACCTGTTATGGCAACATCCCTTCTGGCTGGAACAATGTCGAATTCGATTTCGTCGCTTTTCAACAAACCCTTATGGCACATGTTTACTGTTCATGAACTGACCACAATTATGAGACAACGCGATGATGCAGCTTTTGCTCTTGCATTAAACAATATGGCGTCAGGGACGATGACTGATGATGATTTGAAACTGTTCAAATCCCGTGAGTTTCCAACTACGCCTGAAGAAATAGTAAGCCGACGCCCTATTCATCTTTTTTACACGAATGAAGCAGTTGATGCCCACAATAGTTTTGCGTTATCCTGTTTGCCAGGAAATCAAGCCATCTCAACCGCCAAGGATTCCCTTTCTGCTTACACGAGCGAGGCATCCAAAGTTGCACTCCTCAACTGGATAGCATCTGCACCTCTATCTAAGACACAGGGACTTCACACAAGCCTCTTTCTCAAAGAAGGTGGACGTTATATCATGACAGTGAATGTAGACACAAGTGACGGTTTGGTTAACGGTGTGGGATGCATTCTGAAAAGAATTGACTTTGGTATTAGTACTTTGGATGCATCTAGACAAAAGCCTCTCCGTCTCTGGGTGAAGTTTGAAAATTCCCGAAGTGGACAGAAGCTTCGTTTGCGCAATATTAACCTCAGTCAGCAACTTCAAATTGATTCGGAATGGACTCCCATCTCACCATGTACGGTCGTCATCCAGCCACGATCGAATTCGGCCACAAAGGTAACAAGGACGCAATTCCCACTTAATGCAGCTGAAGCTCAAACTATACATAAATCCCAAGGATCCACATACGAGCTCGTTGTTGTCCATTTTACTCCTGGAATCAAGCGTGCTCTTCTGTATGTCGCATGTTCACGAGCAACAAAAGCATCAGGATTATTTCTTATTGGAATCATTAAAAAGACAAAAATGCCGCAAGAGAATGATCCGATATCTATTGAATTCAAACGACACCAGGAGATGAAGCTAATGCCTTCATTTGAACATTTGCGCATTAGGAATGATAGCAACAGACAAATACAAGTCATCTTTCACAATGTCCAGTCACTTCCTGCTCATTATAGTCTCTATGCATCGGATGAGGTCTATAAGAGTTCGGATATCATCCTTATGGCGGAGACATGGACGCTCTCAAGTGACAATTTTCCGCTAGGAGATCATCTTCTTGCTGCATCAGTAGATAGTAACGATGTCCGTCGACCGATTGGTGTACGTGTGTATTGTTGTCCGTCTGTTCATGAATGTATTATAGACACCAATTCCGAAATAGAATACGACTCACGAGGTTCCTGCAGTGTTTCTTCTATTGTCTTCTCTAACATCCGAATAATTGCCGTTTACAAGTCACCAGGGTTTAATTGTAACACAATGATCTCTTTAATAAAAAAGCAGATGTCTTGCTTATACTTAGTACCACGTACTCTGGTTACTGGAGATTTCAATGAGGATTTCAACAAGGAAGAAAGTAATGGCCTACAACATGCACTTGGCACGCAAATTGATGCGATTTTTTCCAACTTTGAAGTGTCAGCTACCGGAATCTACACATCGATTTCCTCTTACCATGAGCCGCTTTGGGCCAGAATTAATATAAAGTAATTTGCGACAGACATCTTCGGACGTGGAATGGATGTTGTTGGTATAAACACCATCATCAATTACTATATGCCATCCGATGCACATAGTTATTTACATAGTGTTGCTCGTGCAAGTCGTTTTGACTCTGTGGGAAGAGCTATCACGTTTGTCTTCAGCGATGAAGTGCCAAATTATCGAACAAAGTTCAAACTCGGTTCCAAGTGAAAATTCAAATTTTCGATCTAACCTATCTATCTTTTAATCAAATATATATTTTGATTGTAAATATTTCTATTCAAACTTATTTCTATTCATTACCTTATCCGGGAGGATAAGGTAAAGGGGTGTAGGGGTTATGCTGCAGAGGTAGTACTTAGTACCGGGACGGTCACATCGAGCGTGATAACGAGAGATGGTCCTTGGTAACTGGTCCTTGCAGGATACCCAACTCTCACTTATGGCTCCACGTGCCACACCCTGGGAACTGCGTTGATCAGCAGGCGAAACTAAGTGAGGGGAGCCAGATATGGCAATAACCGAATGTGGTTGTCGGTATAAACAACTGCATTAATTTTATTGCCAATAGCTTCGGATGCATGAACAAGCAAATATAGGGCACTTTCCTGTCCTTGGATAGAGAAATCATTCCTAAACGCGGACGAACCAAGCAATATGGCGAACGGCATAGAATGAAGATGGCAACGGAAAACTTTCTTCTTCACTTCGCGGTGGAGGCGTTATTGCTTGTTTTTATTAAACGTGTGCATTCCATTTAGTCAAGTTTTATTTTTTTAAGTTCAATTTTTGTCTCGAGAAAGGCAACTAGGTAACGAAAGCCCTATTGGGGTATGGCGCCCACAAGGTAATAATTATTGTGCAAGGAAAGGTTCCGTTTTACTCACGAATCTCTTAGGAGAACCCCGTCTCTCCGACGCGAGGTAATTCTCAAGGGTTAGCCGATACGTACCGTCCATCTACGATCATAAAAAGCGGCAGGTGAAGCCGAAGACTCCATTTTAGGCTTCTATACAAAGTATAACAAGAAGCCTTATGATCTGGCTCCGTGTCCGTCTGTCCGTCCGCATAATTCAAAATCATACAGAGCGTTTCAAATCGTGTTGGAAATACTCTGTGTGTATAGAGGTCTAAGAACTGGGTAGCCAGTGCGCTACTTTTAGGCTTCTATACAAGGTATAGAAAGAAGCCTTATGGTCTGGCTTCGTGTCCGTCCGCATGTTTCAGAGCCAATCATAACGTTGATCAACTGATACGTTGTTATATTTTAAATACTTCGTCTATATAGTATTGCGTTAATCTGTTAATCCGTTGCTTCGATTCGCTAATGCAATTTATAAATACGCAAATGTTCGAAAGAAATTTACTAAGTTAAAGATATTTTCGAAGAGGTCTCCCTATATAAACTACTTGTTTTACTTTGATGTGAAAAAATAATTTTTTATTGATGTGGTTAGTGAAGTTAAGTTATAAATAAAAGAGAAAGGAGAGGATTGGTCCACCTCAAAAAAAGGACCATAAATTACAGAGAAGTAAAATTTCTAATAGAATGGAAAAGTTTGATTGTTATTAATTATATAGTAAATGATAATCACCAATCGCAAAAAATTTAATTGGTGCAGATTATCTGATTTTGTGATGTTACATTATATGGCGATCAAAAATAACCAGATAATAACAACTTTCCACACCAGAAAGGTAGCTGTATAGAAGCCTAAGAACTGCCGCTAAAGCGAGTTCCACCTTGTTTAAAGTGTATTCCAAATATATTTTAACTAATTTCCATGAGAAATAATTTTTAATTTGTTGCTATAGTTTCTATAGTGGATACAAAGTCAAGTTATAAAAACATAAAAATGTCAAAAAATAACCCACTAAAATTAAGGGTTTATAAAACTGACGATATAAACAAAAAGATTCTTAAAAAAAGTCCACGCAAATATACAGATTTAGATTATGTGGGAAACAATAACAAACATCGCGATAATGATTACGAAATTTATAAGCAAAAAAGAAAAGAATTTTATGAAGCTGCAAAACAGTATCAAGATTTGAATAATGCTGTCTTTGCACATAATAGAACTAAATTGGATTCGTTTACAGATGGAATATGTAGTTACATTTCTGAGTGTCAATGCGATTTTATATCTCGAGTTAGTTTGCCTGAATGTTTTTAAAAATAAGTTACATTTTCAAAATTTTGTTGTAGAAATTGCGTTGTACAGATGAATCCAATGAAACTGGGTTACGTATTAAAAGGCGTAGCGAACGAAAAATACACAAGGTAAAAGGTTGATTTCATAGTTAGTATACAGTTTTATTACATTAAAATTTGTTAAATTGTAGCAAAACTTGAAAGACTTTGAGGTTTGTTATATCGAGCCATGGTTCAAAAAGTATCTCATTCTTTGTAGATTTATTGAAGCCGCACGGAAGATTATTTTGAAAAACAGGCTTTTAAAAGTTCTTGAAATATTGAATGCTATCGACGAAGACACGATTGATCAATACGAAATTGGGCAGAAAAAATGCGAAAATATTTCCTATGCGGATATTTTCGAACAATATATAATCTGATTCCTTATATAAACATTTTCAAAATTTATTATGGTCTTTATTGAGAAGGTAAAATTTGACACCCTCTTGGTTCAACCTCCTGTCCCTTTCATTTACTAAAGTAACCTGCGTGATTTCGTTTCCGTTACAATGTTTTTCCGTATACTCTGTTCTCGCACTTCTCTCTCCAGTCCTCGGCACTCGTTTTTGCTATGTCCTCCACCACTTCATCCAACCATCTAATCTTTGGTTTTCATATTCTTCTCTCGGTCATTGGTTTCCACTACATTACCAATCTTATCATCTCATCCGTACTCTTTTTCATCATTTGACCCAATCACCTTATTCTATACATTTCATTATGTTCTCGTTCTCGAATCCTTTATCCTTTATCTTCCTTTGAGGTTGTAGAATCAGGCCCATCTACCCCATGGAAGTGGCTACCCCTATGTCCTCTGACCACTGTACTATCCTTTTAAACCTAGGTGACACCAGCAGCAGAGAAGCACCCAGCAAGCCAAGAAGACGACATGGCCATTCTTCCGGGAACATCTAAAGAAGGACATGGGCACCATCCCGATCCTCAAAGACGTCCAGGACCTGCAAGGATACGTAGAGGAATTCGAGAAGCGGGTGAGTGAATCCATCCAAGCTGATACCACAACATTCCAAATTCCCGACCCCAGAGACCTATTCCCCCTCCTCGCCTTAAATTGGTAATTATGGAGGAAGGAAGGCGGAAAGACTAGTCCGAAGGACATGGCACCAAGAGCACAGGAGGCACGCGAGCCACCTGAAGACGCTCCTGATAACCCAACCGAAGAACTTCCGCAGCGAGTCACGGACCAGGAAACTGGATTCCCTCCCCTGCGAAGGCAACTCAGCATGGCGAATGGTTAAAGTCCTGAAGAACACCGTTACCCATTATCCCCACCCTCCAAGGTATCAACGGCAGTACGGTTTACGACGAGGAAAAGGCAGAAGTTTTCGCGGAGAGTCTGGAGCTCCACTGCAACCCCAACATGGACCTAGGGACGGTCCAGGAAGTCAACGAAACAGTAAGTGGAAATCTTGAATTTGCAGATCCGGACCCGATCCAACCAGCCACCTTTTAAGATTCAGGACCCTGTTGTTTCACTAGACGTATAGGTGGGTTCCTTACTTGACTTCTCAATAACCAATCTGAATCACAAAAAATCCTCCAAACGTTCCCAAAACTAAACCTCGAAGCCTTAAAAAAAGGAGAGGGCTAAGTGAATGACGAGTCTGAAAGCGGCAATCGTACATACCTTCCCCTCCAGAAGGAAAGCTTTACCGACCAAAAAACTTGAACACTGTTCAAACAACTTTCAGCCATCCAATCGAATTTATTGGGAGAAAACGATACAAAATACTTAACTCTTAACTTATCAGGCTATATTTTCTAACCTCCGTTTCACTCCATATCGCTCGTCGTGCGCGCAAGTCTACTTCTCACCACTTGTACCGAGTGCTTCGAAATAGATTGCTACAAAGTACATGTATATAAATTGCCATTTACACCCGTTGCTGGTGCAGTGGAGCTCCAAAAATTGAAAGAAGAGGTGTTATGAGATTTTAGTTGAACTGTAAAAATTAGAAATAAAAAAATTAAAATGTCTTGTTTAAAACATTAAAATTACTATTTTCAAAATAAAGGCCAATCTACGCGTGTTTTTAAAGTTATGTTATTATAACATAATACTGCATCTTGTATTTGAAATACTGTATTTTGTCAATTTTATTTTGTATTTTCATAAATGTATTTTGTAAAATGTATTTCAAATACATTTGAAATTTTCAAACAATATTAAACTAAACGATCACGTCTACTGGTGAAAATTTTCATGGGCATGGAATTTTATACCAAACATGCTATATTTTTATCTAATGTTTATATGCTGTAACAAATAAATCGTAATGGTTGTAATATCCTTTAAAAACGACATTTTGGCGATATGTAGATATTTTTTATTATTATCCTTCAATGCCAAATTTCTTTGTGTCATTAGTTTAGTTCCAACAACGATTATTTCTTTGATACATGTAATCATTAGCTTAGTTCCAACAACGATTATTTCCAGTAATATTACTACAACCAGGGGTGGGCAAAATATATTTCAAATGTATTTGAAATACATTTTACAAAATACATTTATGAAAATACAAAATACAATTGACAAAATACAGTATTTCAAATACAAAATGCAGTATTATGTTATAATAACATAATAATAACATAGTATATTATGTTATACCTAATGACATGAATATATGGATTTTGTATTTCAAAAACTGCATCCTGTATTTGAAATTCTGTATTTTGTATTGTCATATATAATACCACAAGAGACTATCGGTTAAAGCACTCATGATGATTTTAAGGGCGACAAACACTCAGTTCCAGTTTCAAAAATTATTGCCGACAATTTGATAGTCTAAGGCCCAGTTGTTCAGTATTAGGTTATCTTTTAACCTGAATTATTTTCCATGGAAACAATTCTTGAAACAATCATTTCTATGGAAAATAACTCAGGTTAAAAGATAACCCGTAACTGAACAACTGGGCCTAAGTATTTTGTAAAATGTATTTCAAATACATTTGAAATGTATTTTGCCCACCCCTGGTTGTAGTAATATTACTGGAAATAATCGTTGTTGGAACTAAGCTAATGATTACATGTATCAAAGAAATAATCGTTGTTGGAACTAAGCTAATGACACAAAGAAATTTGGCATTGAAGGATAATAATAAAAAATATCTACATATCACCAAAATTTCGTTTTTAAAGGATATTACAACCATTACGATTTATTTGTTACAGCATATAAACATCAGATAAAAATATAGCATGTTTGGTATAAAATTCCATGCCCATGAAAATTTTCATCAGTAAACGTGATCGTTTAGTTTAATATTGTTTGTGAAAATTCTACTCGCAATGAAAATTGTAACTTTGCTGATATTACGTGCATTATTTATTTACGATAACTTCTGCAATGACGTTCTTTTATCTAAGGTAGGCTTCAATTTTGTAAAATGGATCAGTCAAATTAAGCTTACTTTATCAATTTTTTGCTAATTCTTGGGAAATGTCAACCAAATAAGCATTCGACTCTCTGAATGGGGTACCGACAAAGAAAATGTAGTTGTGTTTTTTTACGTAAATGCGATTCTTAGGATGTTCTTTGCCATACAATATACTCGTAGTTAGATTTTTTAAATAAGACTTATTTCGATGTAAGTAAATAATAAAATTCATATTATTTAAGTAATTTTAAAACGACAACAAACTGTGACATCACACTAACGTAATTGTTGTATCCAGCTATGAGATGTGATGTCAACTGCAGATGCGATTATTTTGTGTATACATAAGTCATGTAAATATTAGTTTTAGTCTGAAACTATAAATATGTTTTAAACGTAGGTACTCGTATTTGATATTTTACATGTTTTTTTAATGATTATTTAAACGTAAATTTAAACTAACTGTTATATTATCTTGAGATCGAAGGTAATTCATACAAAATAGCACCAAATTATTATCGTTTTATTTACCAAAAATAGATTGAACTGACTAAAACTATTATATACATGAATTATGTACACAAAATAATCACATCTGTAGTTGACACCATATAAAACGCGCAATTGATGCTATCTTGTAGCTGGAGCCAACAATTAAATTTAGTGTGACGTCACAGATTGTTTGGGGTGGTTTTAAATAACGTGAATTTCGTTATTTAATTATATCGAAGTGAGTCACATTTAGAAAAATCTAACCCCATTACATGGCAAAGGACATCCTAATGATATCAACTAAATTGTCAACAAAATAAACAAAATTTCAACAAAATTTTTTTGTCGGTACCCCATTATACTTAACTATTGCTCACAGTTTGAAAAGAACGCCTAATTTGACTAGATTAAAAAAAACTGTAATAAACTGCATTTCAGTTTCATCAAAATGGCTTCAAGATCAAAGATGTTCGAACAGAGAGTTACAATGAAAAGTTTTACAATATTGCAGAAATGAAAACCTTTAAGTACAATCGCACTACCCCGGCCGTAAATGCTACATTTAACTTTAAAATTAGCGTGAAGGATAAAATCGAGGTAAAGTTAGCCGGATTTTGTTTTTGAAATTAGATTGGAATTTGATTATAGTGCTCATTGGAATTAATGCTAATAAGAATTAATTGTATATCGAAGATGTAATCCAAATACCTCGTAATCAACAAATTTTTTCAAACATGGAGTTTTGGTTGTAAACTTACTTGACATTTCTACATCAAAACCCTAGTTTTTGATATAGATTTATGTATTTAAATTCATTTCTAAAAGATTAAAGAATTGTAAAGTCGTGTGGATGATCAAATCACATTTTTTTAGATAGTCGTACAAGCTCTAAAGTTTTTGAGCAACGAGTATCGACACTTTCCGATGCGTTTTCAAGTAAATCTTAAAAGAGCCATGGTAGCAAACGCAATTGGCTTGGGAGGAGCAGTAAGGTGTGGCAATATTTCAAATTTGCACATAAGAAACAATTAAAATGTAAACATTATACATATTTATTATAATATTACGATATTATAATAAATGGTACAATAAAGTTGGAATTTAAATTTTAATATTTCGTGCCATTGTGAACGCGGAAGATTGGATAACCAAGACTGAGATAATCGTTGTTTTACTTTGAGAGAAAATTTATTTTTTAAATCTTATTGACCTCGTATCCCACAGGACGGACATAAGATATACACGTAGAGGCGAAATATAAAATATTACAGGTCCTAGAAGCTATGGAAATTAATAAATCAAAATATTCATCTACTATTATAAATAGTTTGTTAATATTTAAATAATCGCCTTTGTTGAACGTTCTTAATAAATAATGCACACCCTCTCTTTAACCATATAAATTAACACCCCCCCCCCCCCCCATTCAGGAGCCAATCAAAATCCGTTAATTCTCTACCACTAGAATAACCTTTGGAATAACCTTAGGGAATAACCAATAAAAATTTTGGAATCTAAGAAATCTGCACAATACTCTAAAATTTCGTCATTTTTTGATTCAAAAATTGTATTGCCAAACCTTGCAATGAAGTTCGGAGCTCACGTTACACAAATAATTGGAAATAATAATTTGAACGCACATCACATGCACAAAAAGAGATTAGTCACTACCCTTCTGTCAATGAGGCATCACGACTGAAGAAGATGGCTACCATTTTTACATGGTTTTGATTTGAAAGTTTACGCCAGATGGTTCAAGAGGATACAGGATATCGGATCGACTTAGGCTTCTTATACCTTAGAAAATCTTCTCTGATTAATAGATTTTCAGAGATGTCCAAGTGTCGTAGAATCTTTCCACCGTACGACGGATAAACTCGCAGATTGGTTCCACTCCTAAGTTCTTCAGATGTCTGACAGTCTGCCAACCATTTGGAGGCGAGTTGTGGGTAGATTTGTTTATTTTTCCCTATTCTTTCAATTTTGATCATGTGAGCGTGTGACGGATTTTTGAAATCCATCACTTACGTTCAACCCTATATATCATTTGTTCTTTTAAAGGCGCATTCTATCCGCGCCGAGGTGGGGATTTGTTCATACTGCTCAAAAGGGGAGTCTTGGGTGAACCATTGAACGAGCAAGACGCGCTTGTGTCAATTTTTGAAGCAAGAAGGCGGGTGTGAATTTTTCACACACCAATGGATTTGTGTGGCTACTGTGGAGTAATCATGGGCTTTTGGGTTACGTAATTAGCGGATATGGAGCGAAGATATGGCTACCGGGACAATTTTTGTTCGCGCAGACTCGATGGAGATCTGACATATCTTCGTTGTTGGAAAATGGTGGATTTTCCCCATATCAGACGTTTCTTGGTCGGATCTACTGCCCATGCTATCTTTGAAGGTTTTGGTTTCCGTTCGGATTGGTGAGTAACTTTTTTTGTTACTTAATTGTTCCACAGTGGTTTACGTTGATCGACTTGGCCCGTTTTGCTCCATCCACCTGGAGTTCGTTTTGTTTAATCCACCCTTGGCTGATTCTCGTATTTTTTTTAATGTTTTGTCATATAGGTTTTTCTTTTGCGTTGCAGTTTTGATTGGAACGTTTTTGGCCGTAATAATCGTTAAGTCGCAGGTTTTACTTTTCTGTTCGACGTGATTAAAGGTTATCTAATCTGACGTTCGAAGACGTGGATTATAATGCCAATGTTTAAGTTTTATATTTGATAAACTAATTAATTATTTATTGTATTATTATGTTTTGTTAATTAAGTTTGAACTGTGCATTATTTTCACTAGGTGACATCGAGCCGCGTTGGTCAAATGCAATGGCTTAGGAATTCCTACGCATTTGACATGGGTTCAAATCTTGTATTTGAAATTCTATGTTGAACTTTTTTTTTGTGTTTATTTTTGGTTTTATGTTTTTTTTTAGAAGGCAGCGATGTGCGACCAACGTACAGGGTGTTGCATTTAATAGGGGTTGCTTCCACTTGGTTTTATTGAAGGAAGTTCGATTGTGGTTCCACCGTTTGTGGGATTTTTATATCTCACATTAAAATTCTAGGTATTATTTTAGATCAACACTTGAAATTCAATGAACACGATCGACACATCATAGTCAAAGCCAACAAAATTTTTAATTCTTTATGTCGGTTCGTACGGCCCACATGGGGTATTAATCCACGTAATGTGGAGACAATATACCACGCGGTCATCGAACCGACCATTACCTATGGTTCCTTTATTTGGAGTGGAGTGCTAAGATACAAGTACGTGCTGGGTTGGTTGCGATCTTTTCAGCGGGCATTCGCCATCAGGGCTACTCGCGCATTTCATACGGTCTCGGCAATATCTGCGTTAGCCTTAGCTGGATTTACTCCAATCGAGTTAAGGATAAAGGAGGTGGCAAGGGTAGAGCAAGTGAAAATGGATGGTACTTTCGATCGACTTCCGGACGACGTCGTCTTGCAAAATCGTACGTCGCCAGCGGAGATGTTACATCCCCGCTACAGACAAACGATCGGTTTCTTAAAAGCAAGCGACTCGCTGGAAGTCGATCGAATATGCGACCAGGTCGATGTTGCTATATTTACCGATGGCAGCAAGCAGGAAGGTGGGGAGGTCGGCGCGGCAATCGTCATATACCGTGAGGCTCGGCAAGGGACCCACAAGTACCGGTTAAATGGTGCTTGCAGCGTGTTTCAAGCCGAGCTATATGCGATTGGCGCCGCCTTGACTTGGATCTCCTCCAGGAGATTACACTCAGTGTGTATTTTCTCCGACAGCCTTTCATCGCTTGTTACCATCGCTAATAGGAGTAGCACCGTACCTTTGGTCACCTCCATCCATCGGTCACTGCTCAAACTGAAGGACCAAACGATCATCAGATTTGCGTGGGTAAGGGCTCATTGCGGCATTGAAGGGAACGAGGTTGCAGATCAATGTGCCAAATACGCAGCTGTTTCACACAAGCGGATGGTATACAATCAGTTCCCTCTTAGCTATGCAAGAAGGGTGATTCGTCTTGAGGCGGCATGTCGTACTTGGGATACCGAGTACAGAAATGCCGTCCAAGGATCGACCACCCGGCAGCATTTACCTGAGATACATCCTTTGAAATGACGCAGATATTGACGGGTCACTCGTTTGCGCGCGAGTTCCTGTATAGGTTTAAGATCAGTCCTGGTGACGTGTGCCCTGCGATTCAAAAAGTAGGCAGACTCTACATCATTTGCTGTCTTGCTGCCCGAAATACGTCCAGCAACGCCACACCTACACCTCTCATTGTTCGCTAGTAAATATATCACCCTTTGTCATTTCAGAAATCATTGCAAATAAATCTATCACTAAATTTTTCATAACCTTTTGTAAAATGGTAAATGTAAATGCCTAAAATGGATTTATGCATCACCTAAATTAATCAAAAAAATAATAAAAATTATGTTAAAGTTATTAATTCAATTCACTCATTCATATTTAAATTTTATTATCATTTTCTCTTTATTTAGCCGCTGCCGTGCCGTAGTAGCGCTCATTTGTTCCTTTATTAATTTTATTAACTTAATAAAAATTGTTATAAACTCGTCAACATGATTTTCACCACCATGTATCACCACCATTCTTGTGTCATTTAATTGTTATGTTATTGTTTATTGTATTATTATGTATCCCATTGAATAAATATACTCCCTCTCTAGGTGGTTAGCCTTGTGAGGAAACAGGAAAAAAAAAGTCGACAGGTGGGTTTTGCTGGGTTGGTTTTAGCGAAAATCAAAGCTGATTATTACGGAAGGCCTTGCCAGTAGCTTTGGATAGTATTTTGCCGGTGATTTGGTAGTTAGCTAATCCGATACCTCAAGTTTTGAGGATTATAAATTGGTAGAGCCCAGGGACATTATTGTCGTTACAAGTACCGTTTTTGGTTCAACGATTACCAGGTTTGGGAGAAGTTTCCGAGAAGTATTAATTGGTAGCGATTGGTTGCTCAAAGCATTATTCGAGAGCTTGCTTGGAAAAGACTACGTTATCAACGCCTACGTTTTTTTTTGTTATCCAATGCGTATCCATCAAAATTCCGCATAATTACCAGTGCTATAAATTCGACCTCACCTCTTTTGGAATTTTGAATTCCACTACATCCTTGGAGGCATATAACAGCGAATGGTACTGTTTACGATTAGAGAAATAAAAGAAAAGACACACAGGAGGAATTTTGGTGGTATTGTTTACATTTGAACAACGGACTCTCATTGGTCGAGTCAGATCCAGTGGTGGGTCATATCCATGAACGTAGCTGGCGGACCGAACGGGGTGAGTGTTTGTAGTACATCCTTTGTTTTTTTTTGACATTGCGCGGCGGGTGAAAGGTTGAGTTCACACATTTATTCTTTGCGTACTTACGTATCAAGGCTATTAAGTATTCGACAAGATACTCTATCTGTATTATTTACTTTATTATTTACAAAAATATACACTGACTTTTCAATATAAAATAACTATTCACACTGGGTTCACACACCTAATCTCCCAACATGGTCAGGGGTATATTCCATTATTTAGGATTCCGTAGGTTGGTATCTGGCTAACCAACCTACTGAATATTCAAATGGTTAATACCCGCCATGCAGGGACGGCTCCATACACTACATTTACTCCCCCTTTAAATGTTGAGACGATCAGGAGGTCGTGTTACTCGAGTGGACCTTCTAATCGGGATTTCTGTAGGTGCCCCTTGACTTGGCGGAATGCCTATACGCGGCGGTCGAGGTGACGACATATCTTGACTAGAATTACTATCCCCCACCACTCCGGTTTCTCCTTGTCTTGGACCATGGTCGACCTCCTTTGCCTCCCCCATGAAAACGTCTTTCTGCACTACGTCCTCGTTCGGCTGACTTGTGATAATAACTTCCCTTTTATCTGACAACATTTCCGTTCTTCCTACTGGTTGTTGAATCTGGGGATCCTGGACGCTGGGTTCTCCGGCAGGTGCACTTCTTAGCATATCCTTGTGAACATGCTTTATTGTCCCATTTACCGATACTAAGTATGTGTTGAAACTAATCACCCTCACGACTTTCCCTTTTACCCATTTGATTCCAGAGTGCTCATTTTTATTTTTCACGTACACCATTTCTCCATTACTGTACAATTTCGTATTGCGTACCGACCGCGCCACCGTTTCCTTTTGACCAACCCTGATACCTTCTTGTACATTAACTGCTGGCTTGATCAAATCGAATCTTACTCTTGGTTTCATTCTTAGCACGCATTCTGATGGACACATCCCCGTTACCGTGCTTGGCGTGTTCCGATACGAGAATAAGAAATGCGCCAAACGTTCTTTTATTTCGTTCTCTGTCAGTCGCTGTACTGTCCTTGGTATTGCTTTCTCCAGCGCCCTTTTGACCGTTTGTACCCCCCTTTCTGCTAGCCCATTTGACTGAGGATGATATGGTGGTGATTTTACTGGCCTTATGCCATTTGATTGACAAAATTTCACAAATTCTTGCCCGCTGAAGGGGGGGCCGTTGTCTGATACTAGCTCCACTGGTAAACCTACGACCGAAATGATCTCTTTTAGTGCCACTATTACCTCTTTTGCTGCCGTTCCTTTGTTCATAAATTTCACATCTATCCACTTTGACTTGCTATCGACCCAAATCAAAAAATTGTAGCCGAATTTATGAAATAGGTCGATATGTACCCTTTGAAAATTGTTGGTTGCACTTGGCCATGGTTGTAGCGGCGCGTCCGCTCTATAATTTTGTACTTCTTGGCATCGGTCACACAATGTGATAAACTTTTCGATGTCCTCGTTCATCCCTGGCCACCAACAATATGAACGCATTAACATTTTGGATCTTACCACGCCAATGTGTTGGTCGTGAAATAGTTCTAGAACCGACTGACGTATCTTCTCCGGGATGACCACCTTATTGCCCCACATTAAACAATTGGATTCCACCGACAACTCCTGTCGCTTTGCAAAATAAGGCTTAAATCTTTCATCTTTGACTGCTCCCGGCCAACCTTTCCATGTAAGTTCCAATACCTTTGATATTACCTCATCTGCCTTAGATGCCGCTGCTACGTCTATATGGCTCAGAGGTGCGCACTCGACTGTGTTAAACGAGTACAATGCTTCTGGTATATTAGTAGTTTCTTTTAGCGGTAACCTTGACAGTGCATCCGCATTACCGATATTTTTCCCTTTTCTGTATTCTATTGTATAACTATAACCCGATAGAATAATTGCCCATCTTTGGAGGCGATTTGCCGATGTTATGGGGATTCTCGAACTACTGCCGAATATGTATTGCAGTGGCTGATGATCGGTGATTAACGTAAACTTTCGCCCAAATACAAACTTATGGAACTTCTTTACAGCGAACATTATTGCCAGTGCTTCCCGTTCGATCTGTGAATACCCTTTCTCCGCATCCGATAGCGTTGATGACGCGAACATTATCGGTCTATCTTGGCCCTCCATTCGGTGACTTAGTACTGCTCCTACTCCGTAAGAGCTGGCGTCGCTTGTTATGAATAGAGGCGCTTCGGGATCATAATGTACTAATACCTTATCCGTGATTAATAGTTCTTTACTTTCTTCAAAACACTTCTCGCACTCCGCTGACCATACGAATGGCACCTCCTTCTTGCACAATTCGTATAACGGTTTCAACTTGGATGACAGCATCGGAATGAACTGCCCGTAATAATTTAATAAGCCCAGGTATGATTTTACTTGCGATACGTTTCCTGGATTGGGTGTGCTTCTAATAGCTTCCAACTTGTCTTCGCATGGACTTATGCCTGCTTCACTCACTACATGCCCAAGAAATTTAAGCTTCGTCTTAAAGAATTCACACTTCTTGCCATTGACCTTGATATTGTATTTCTGTAACTGTTTCAGCACCTTAGAGACATTTTCATGACATTCTTGCAACGAACTTCCCGAAATAACTACATCATCCAAATAACATCTGGTTCTTGGCAACCCCGCTGTTACAGAATCCATGAACGATTGGAAAATACCAGGCGCCGAGCTGACTCCGTACGTTAACCTTAGAAATCGAAACAAGCCCAAATGTGTATTTATGGTCAGCAGTTCCCTTGATGCCTCATCTACTTCTAACTGCTGATAGGCCCCCTTCAAGTCTAACACCGTGAAGTACTTACTTCCACTCAGAGTCGCGAAAATATCCGATGGTGTTGGTAGCGAACAGCAACTAGTTTCCAAATTTGGATTTAAGGTCCGCTTGAAGTCCACGCATATCCTTACTTCTTTGTCCTTTTTCGGTACTACCACGATGGGACTTGCCCACGCACTATGTTCTACTTTCACCAAAACCTTCGACTTGACTAACCTGTTTATTTCTTCTTCTACTTTTGCCTTCAGTGCGTAGGGCATCTCGTATGCCCTGTGGAATACTGGTTTTACGTTTTCTTTTAATCGAATGCTGGCTGTGAATTCTTTGATTGGTCGTACCATATCTTCGTCGAATACACTCTTAAACGTATCTGCCAAACGTTTTCTTAATTGTTCACTGTCGACCGTGATATTCCCCCTTTGAAGTATGTGGTTAATTCTATCTTCTTTCGTAATCTGTTCGCTTAGTAACTTCTGCCAACCTGGTTTCATCGCCGATAACCAGTTTCTTCCTAACAACGGCGTGAATTTGTTCACACTATCTATTATTACCAACGGCAATTCTTTGTACCATTTATCGTTTATGCATACGTTCACATGCGTTTCACCTACGATCTTGACCGTTTCTCCTGTAACCACTCTGAGTTTGAATGGAACCGGCTTAATATCACATAAACCCCGTAACCGACTGAAATCTTTAATGTGTAGTACGGACTTGCAGGCTCCTGTATCAATTTCGAATTCGAACTGGACCTTTCCTAATATCGCTTTGACCATCACCGGTGAATCACTACTTGACTTTCCTAGGTGATTCAGATGTGATAGGATTTTAACTTCTTCTTCCTCGACATTGGCTACCCTTTTTGTGCT
The DNA here is from genome assembly GCA_932274525.1 of Podabrus alpinus. Lineage (NCBI taxonomy): Eukaryota > Metazoa > Arthropoda > Insecta > Coleoptera > Cantharidae > Podabrus > Podabrus alpinus. The sequence continues at coordinate 58,481,690 of OW026454.1, read as the reverse complement.
CCTGCATACGTATTTGGTGTGACCTTTCTTTTTACACATAAAACATTCCCAATTGATGGCTGGACACTTAGCTGGGTCATGATACCTTCCACAACGAAAACAATCTTTACTAGGTCGAGCCTCTTTCGGCCCTCCCTGACCTTGATCCCTTCTTTGAAATGTCTTTCTTTGCAACTGGTTGACTTGCGCATCATCGTGAATTATCCGTCTTTGATTCTCTGCTGCTTCATCGTTAATCGCAATTTCGCTTGCCCTGCTAAATGTTAGCGTTTCCGATTCGCCAAATAGCTTCTTCTGTGTATCCGAATTGACCAGCCCACACACCAATCGGTCTCTCAGCGCTTGATCTAAGAACCCTTCGAACTTGCAGTCACGAGCCAGGTCTTTTAACGCCGAAATAAATGTCTCAATCTTCTCGTATTCATCTTGCTTCCGATTATAGAAGTTGAACCGCTTTACAAATATACTCGATACTGACCTGTATTTTTCTTTCAATACTGTTACTAATTCTACATACGTTTTTCCCTCAGTAGTTCCAGGATATAGTGCATTCTTTATTACCTTGTAACTTTTCGCGCCTATGCATGACAACAGATACGCCGCCTGCACGTCTGGATTGATCGCATTTGCTATAAAATAAAACCTTAACCTTTCTTCCCATGATTCGAAATCTTCCACTTCTTCGTTAAACTCTTGAATCTTTGCCATTACATTTCTTGACTGTTGAATTCGTTCCGTTTCCCGTCGCCAATATTAAGTATTCGACAAGATACTCTATCTGTATTATTTACTTTATTATTTACAAAAATATACACTGACTTTTCAATATAAAATAACTATTCACACTGGGTTCACACACCTAATCTCCCAACATGGTCAGGGGTATATTCCATTATTTAGGATTCCGTAGGTTGGTATCTGGCTAACCAACCTACTGAATATTCAAATGGTTAATACCCGCCATGCAGGGACGGCTCCATACACTACAAAGGCAAATAAGAAAGAAGCCTAACTTTTGTTTTGTTTGCGAAGTGTCCGAGACAAGGTCCCGGCTGTATGGTTTGTGTTTTTCTTGTATATTTTTCTTTTTCCAATTCAGATCTGAATAGTACTAAGATATACCATTGTTTTTATATGATCGTTATCTCCACTGTTAGGTTTACTTGTTTGAATGCTGTTAAGTTTTGGTAACTTATGATCAAGTTACAGTTACGAAATTTAAACCGCCGCCAAGCAACAGTTTATGTTAATATTTATTCAATTCATGTGAATCTTTCTGTCAACGCATTTTATGCAAAGCACGTTTACTAACGTACTTAACTCAAATACAAATACATTTTTCCAGCTAATTGGTGCATAAAATAAATACAATATAACTATATTTGTGTATCATTCTAGCCATCAAACCACGAATTTGCTTTCTCGATTATTTTAAGAAGGCGTCTTTGAGCAAAGCAGAGTTACGCCTGCGTTTGGAAGACAACAAAAAGATTAGCTTAACCAGCAAAATCCATTGGTCCTTCGAGCCGGATTTTGGAGCTCTCCGAAGCATTTCCGAAGAATTTTGCAATAGCAGAAGCGTTTGGACATTCTGTGGAAAACTGCACCAGGTTAGGGCATCATTTTACATTCTAAACTGATTCAACCAACCTAAGGCTACCACGTTTTGTTCAAGCCTATCAATTTTTAAAATCATTTTAATTTCTACTTATAAAAATCATACATTTCTCTCAGTAAGTCATTAGTTATCATGACAAAGTCTGAAGGGAAATCGTTACTGTGCGAAGCGGAAGTACTGATAGACATATTAAACAGATTTGAAACCCTTTTAGCGTCGATCAAAGGTGAATCCGACGTAACACCTAGAATGCTAAAAGGGTTAGAATTAGAATTTGAGGAGTTTGTTCCTATAAACGCCGCATATTCAAAACTCAGTGCGCGGTTGAACCAACTTTCCATAGTTAATGAAGCATTAATGTCGAAATCAGATTTCTATCACCAATATATAGAACTGAAAATCGATGCGTCATTAATACTTGATGAACAAAGGGATGCACAAGAGAAACGATCCTCATCGGCTTCTTCAAAGCGAGGATCAAACGTCAAACTGCCTCAAATAAAACTGCCCACATTTTCGGGAAAATATACGGAGTTTAAGGGCTATTTTGATTCATTTACGGCTTTAGTCCACAACAACAAAGATCTTTCGTCAATCGAAAAATTTACATATCTAAAGTCCAGTTTGGATCATTCTGCCGAACTTGTAATAAGCGACATACAAATGTCAAGTGAAAATTATGACATTGCACTTGACGTTTTGCGCCAAAGGTATGACAATACCAAATTAATAATTCAAAGTCATATAAAGGCGATTTTTAATTTAAAGACCCTTCCTAAAGAGTCAGCTTCACAAATTTCCATTTTGTACGATGAGTTAACGAAGAATGTTAGGGCATTAAAGAACTTAAAGGTTCCCATAGATAGTTGCAACGCGTTTATTGCCCACATATTAATGACAAAGCTTGATGATGAAACAAAAAAGGAATTCAGTAAATTAAAACCCAGAGAAATTCCCTCACTATCTGACATTGATACTTTTCTTAAAGAAAAAACGCAATTGGTAGAAGAGCTAAGGGAGAGTCTTCAAATCAAGTCAATCAAAACAGACAAGCTCAACAACTCAATAAATTATCGTACCAATCATTTTCCAAAACCGACGTTGTTAGCAGCCAGTCAGCCAACTTTATGTTCTATTTGCAACGAAAATCATTCAATCGCGGTCTGCCCAACTTTTATATCGCAATCTATTCAACAGAGGTTCGATACTATAGTGCGGTTAAATAAATGCAAAAATTGTTTGCGTCATGCCAGCAATTTAAAGTGTAAATCACGTTTCAATTGTAAGCACTGTAACAAGCGGCATCATACCCTGTTGCATTTTGAACAAGCTCCAAGCGACTTACCATCGCAATCAAATAGAACCGATACTTTTTCTACATCTCCGTCAAGTTCAAATGACGAAACACAAGTTTCTTTGACTTGCTACGGCGATTGTAATCAGGTACTTCTCTCTACGGCTTGCGTGAGGGTTAAAGGTTCAGCGGGAAAATGGTTTACTGCACGAGCCGTTTTAGACACCGGTAGCATGAACTGCTTCATTACCGAAACACTTTGTACGGCACTTAATTTGAAGTATCATCGTGTGAAGACCGTCATAAGTGGAATTAATTCATCAATTAATCAACAAATAAACACGGCAGTTAAAATTAACATTGCTTCTATGAGAAAAAATTATAAGGGCAACCTATCATGTTTGGTGATTCCCAAAATCACATCTCCACTTCCAACGTTTTCATTCAATGGTAATTACTTAAGCATTCCCAAAAACATAGATCTAGCGGATAAGAAGTTTGACAAATCCGCTCCCATCGATTTGCTGTTAGGGGTGTCCATTTTTTACGAATTGCTGTGCATCGGGCAAATTTCACTGGGAAGAAACCAACCGATTTTACAAAAAACGCTCTTGGGTTGGATTGTGTCGGGAAATATGACTACCAAAATTCAAACTCGCCCGCCTACCATAATTCCAAACAATACCATATCAAACCTTTCAATTTCAAACGAACAGTTAAACGAAAGTTTAAATAAATTCTGGCAATTCGAAGAGGTAAACCCCAAAAATAACCTTTCACTTTTATCTAAAGAGGAACGTTTTTGCGAAAATCATTATAAAGATACCGTCACTCGCGATGTATCTGGGAGATTTTTGGTCTCCATCCCTTTTAATTCGAAATTAGCTGCTCTGGGGGAATCTAGAACTCATGCGATTGATAGATTTCTCAAGATAGAAAAAAGGTTAAATACCAACCCAAAATTAAAAGTAAGTTATTCATCATTCATTCAAGAATACATTTCTTTAGGACACATGTCCAAACTTACTGCTCAACCTAAAAAAAATACTTACATCATAAAAGCAATGAATGCAGAAATACCTTCGGCAAACCTTCCCTATTATTATTTGCCACACCATGCAGTACTAAAGTCGACTTCTTTGACAACCAAACTACGCGTAGTATTTGATGGTAGTTCTAAAACAAGTTCCGGTATATCAATAAATCATACCCAATTAGTAGGTCCAGTTGTTCAAGATGATTTATTTTCTATCTTATTAAGATTTCGCCAATACATTGTCGCTCTAACTGGTGACATTGAAAAAATGTATCGACAAATTCAGATCAATCCTAACGAAAGAAAGCTTCAGTGCATTCTATGGAGAGATCGTCCTACCGACCCCATAGATACTTATGAGTTGAACACTGTCACATATGGAACTAGCTCCGCCAGTTATTTGTCGACAAAATGTTTGCAGCATTTGGCTGACTCAAATGCCAAAAAATTCCCGACGACTTCAAAGGTTCTAAAACTAAACTTCTACGTTGATGATTTGCTTACTTCGCGACCTACTTTAGACGAAGTAATTCAAATCAAATCCGAACTAACCGGTATTTTGGCTTCAGCTGGATTTCCTATTCGTAAATTTCTATCTAACTATCCGGATATTATAAAGGGCAGTAAAGAAAATGATTCTTATCACACTATCCCACTAGGCGAGCGGGAAAGTGTAAAGGTACTTGGCGTCTCGTGGAATGCCATTTCAGATGTTCTACAGTTCGAAATAAAATCAAATCCCAGTTTAAAAACCACGTCGAAAAGGTCGGTTCTTTCGGTAGCGTCGCAGCTATTTGACCCTCTGGGCCTGCTTGCCCCAATCACCATTAGAGCGAAGATCTTGATTCAAAGGTTATGGGAAGCCAATTTAAGTTGGGATGAAAGCCTACCTCAAAAATTTCATTCAGAGTGGGAATCTTTCAGATCAGAACTCCCATCTTTAACGTCATTAAAAATACCAAGATGTGTCATACCAGTGAAATCTTGCACAGTTCAAATTCATGGCTTCGCTGACAGTAGCTCGATTGCTTACGGAGTTTGTGTTTACGTCAGATTAAATACATCTTCTGGTCAAATCACTACTCAACTGTTGTGCGCCAAATCTCGCGTAGCTCCCCTAAAAGGAGCCACCATTCCAAGATTAGAATTATCGGCTGCCGTCCTTTTAACTGAACTTATGCAAAAAATCAAAACAGTATATGAGGATTCTTACACTAAATTATTCTATTGGACAGATTCTACTATAGTTTTGAACTGGATCAACTCAGCTCCTAATAAATATAAAGTTTTCGTGGCGAATCGAATCGCCACAATTCAAGAAATATCTAATCAAAGTGATTGGCAACACGTCCGTTCGGAGAACAATCCTGCCGATCTGGTGTCTCGCGGAGTCAGCACTTTGAACATTTTAACAAACAAATTTTGGTGGAATGGTCCAAACTTTTTGAACAAACCTCAATCTGAATGAAATAAGGGATCTTGGGTTAGAGGAGAGACGGAATAAATAAAACGCAGTTTACTCTATCGACATGTTTCGAACCGAGGTGTCGGTCATCTTCAGGACTGTAATAAATAAATATGTTATACATAGATGTACAGTGTAAGGTTCTATTTTGAAATACAGTAATTAATAACTTAATAAAAATTATGAAGTTTTTACGAAATTTGAGAGTTGATTCCTACCTTTAGAGTGGATGTTATGGCGAATTCCGTAATTATGTATTACGTAATTATGTAATTTTGATGAACTTCCTGGGTGCCATCGAATTTACTTTGCCCTTCCTCATGCTTTACGTAGATGACATGTTATTGGCAGTGCCATCAAATAAAATACAAACGAGCCTCGACATCTTAAATAGCTATGACCCGTTACTGAAGTTCACGTATGAACTTGAGAAGGATGGAAAGATCCCCTTTTTGGACTTGTTGGTGTGTAGAGAAGAACATGGAACGATGCACACTGACCTCTACATCAAGCCTTCCTCAACAGACAGACTATTGAACTTCAACACATCGCATCCCCTACAACAGAAAATGGGAGTGATAAACACCCTGAAATTACGAATCATTACCTGTGTGAGTCCCAAATTCCAAAATATCCGACTTATGGAACTAAAAGAACAATTAAGAAGGAACGATTATCCATTACGATTAGTTCAACGGGCCCTCTTCGGGTTGAGCAGAGTACGGACCCCAACACCAAGACCTCTAGACGATGGCTCACCCCGAGCCACCACACGTTTCCATAAACTAACCTACCATCCAAGTTTGTCCAGTAGAATCAAGGAGATTCTTAAAGATTTCATCACTAAGGATGAGATCCGCCTCGCCTTTTACTCCAACTTTAAACTGGCAAATATACTCTTTTCTAAAGTAAAAGACACAATTCCTAAAAAATATAGAAGCGGAGTTATTTATAAAATCGTGTGTGAATGTAATAAAACGTACGTTGGGCAGACAGGCCAACTCCTCTCAAAGAGATTGTCGCAACACGTTGGGGATGCTAAGAGAGGATCTAACAAAACAGGTATCTCTGAACACTTAAACAAATGCAACCATTTTTTCCAGGGAGATGATGTCACTATATTGGCCGAAGAACCGAATTTTCCCAAAAGAGCTTTCTTGGAGGCTGCCTACATAGCGGAGGAGAGTGATAATGTGAACAAGTTGACTGACTTTGAGCCTATTAATGCTTCCTACAAAGCGCTACTACAAATTTACAACACCAAAACAAGAGGTCATTAACCTACAAAACTATTCAGTGCAGTGACAGATGAATTATTTGAACTAATTGCACCGCAGTGGCTCGCGATAGGAGTGACGTGTCGTTTGGCGCGAAGTTTGAATGCCGAAGACTTTTATTTTCAATGTTTATCTTGTGTTTGTTTTTTGACTTTTTAGTTTTTAAGTTGTTGACAGGTAGGACCAGGACATTTTGGGTTCATTATGTTATTGTTAACTTGCCTGGTTGGTCCTATATCTTGGTTTTTAATCTGTAATGCGGACATTTTGCCTCGCAATTTTTACCACCTGTAAACCTTTCTATATTTTGTGTGTTCTGTTTTATTCGGATGTTCGTACATACCATTGCTTGCTGGCTAATACACCTGTTTTGGCTCTCGACATTATATGTTATACATAATTACGGAATTCGCCATAACATCCACTCTAAAGGTAGGAATCAACTCTCAAATTTCGTAAAAACTTCATAATTTTTATTAAGTTATTAATTACTGTATTTCAAAATAGAACCTTACACTGTACATCTATGTATAACATATTTATTTATTACAGTCCTGAAGATGACCGACACCTCGGTTCGAAACATGTCGATAGAGTAAACTGCGTTTTATTTATTCCGTCTCTCCTCTAACCCAAGATCCCTTATTTCGTTCGTGACTGGAGAGAGAACTCTATACCACTCAATCTGAATGGCCTGTGACATGTTTGAACCCGAATGTTGAAACCACCGAAATAAAATCCAATAGTTTAATTACTATATGCAATTGCCCAGCGATGTGCATGTTCAATTCAAGCACATCTGATACAATTTCTTCAATAGTTGAGATTATATCAAAATTTTCTGCTCTAACCAACTTACAACGAGTAGCAGCTTGGTTGCTCAGATTTAAGCATAATTGCCAAACCTCAAAATTATTGAGGCGTATAGGTCCCCTCACGGTGGACGAATTAAACCTATCCTTACAAACATTAATTAAGGCTTGCCAGAATGAAGTCTTTAGTAAAGAGATAAAACTATTACAGCATCGTCAATGCGTTAATGACAAATCGACCATTTTATCGTTAAACCCGTTCTTGGATCAAAATGGCCTGCTCCGTGTTGGAGGCAGATTAAAGAATTCTGAATTTCCATACGAGAAAAAATTCCCGCTTTTGTTACCCAAGCGGCATCATTTAACCGACTTAATTTTTTGTAATTTTCATTTGAACTTGCAGCATTGTGGTGCACAGCAGCTCTTATACTGCGTGCGCGAAAGATACTGGCCAATCTGTGGAAAGAACACAGCCAAGAAAATAATTCGGCAATGCATCAAATGTTTCAGGGCCAATCCCACATCTCATAACCCTTTAATGGGAAATTTGCCTTTAAAACGCCTTCAGTTTGAAGCTCCTACATTTTACCACACTGGCCTCGATTATGCCGGGCCTATTTTAATCCGCGATCGTAACCTGAGAGGTGCAAAGACAATCAAGTCTTATATTTGCTTGTTCATATGCCTTACAACAAAGGCAGTTCACCTAGAATTAGTCACCGATCTCACCACTGAAGGTTTCATATCTGTACTAAAAAGGTTCATTAGTAGACGAGGCATGCCTTACTCTTTGTCTAGTGATAATGCAAAAAACTTTGTTGGTGCAAACAATTACTTGAAAGACCTGTATGATTTTTTTCAAGTAAAAACAAATCAAGACACAATACATGATTATTTGGCCGTCAGAGGCATAAAGTGGGAGTTCATAATTCCACGTAACCCACACGAAGGTGGTATGTGGGAAAGTAACATAAAGTGTACAAAGGGTCATTTAAAACGAGTGTTAGGTAATACGTGCCTAACATATGAACAATTTAACACAGTTTTAATTCAAGTTGAATCAGTTTTGAATTCTCGCCCCCTGTCGCCACTTACTTCAGATCCCAACGATTGCAATCCACTTACTCCCGGCCATTTCCTCATTGGAAGACCATTAAGTGCCGTTCCCGAAAGGGATCTCACTCACTTGACGGAGAATCGTCTATCAAAATACCAGCAGATCCAAAAGATCACGCAGCATTTTTGGAAACGGTGGAGCTCAGAAGTGGTTCCCAATTTGCAACGAAGGACGAAGTGGTTTGTAAATCTACCAGAAATGACGCAAATTGGCAAATTAGTGCTAATTAAGGAAGACAATTTGCCTCCATTATCTTGGTCCCTTGGACGCATCATTGCGGTGCACCCCGGAAACGACAATATTATCCGTTCTGCGTCTGTGCGCGTTAATAACGGCTCAGTGATAAAGCGGCCAGTGGCAAAACTATGTGCGCTACCTGATTAAAACAAAGTGTTATCCGATCGCCAAAAATACTTTTGCGGAAACCAATCTGGTTCTATTTTTGTACATAATAAAACATAAATTTTGTAAACTAATTTTAGGAGTTCAATCCATTTGTTATTTTACATGTTTTCCATTTTATTGTTTTTCGAAATCCATGTCATTTCAAGGCCGGCGGTATGTTAAGTTTTGGTAACTTATGATCAAGTTACAGTTACGAAATTTAAACCGCCGCCAAGCAACAGTTTATGTTAATCTTTATTCAATTCATGTGAATCTTTCTGTCAACGCATTTTATGCAAAGCACGTTTACTAACGTACTTAATTCAAATACAAATACATTTTTCCAGCTAATTGGTGCATAAAATAAATACAATATAACTATATTTGTGTATCATTCTAGCCATCAAACCACGAATTTGCTTTCTCGATTATTTTAAGAAGGCGTCTTTGAGCAAAGCAGAGTTACGCCTGCGTTTGGAAGACAACAAAAAGATTAGCTTAACCAGCAAAAACCAAATGCTAAGTGCGATTCGGCGACTTCTGACTTGTGGCTATTGATTTTTTTATAATTAAATTGTTTTATTTTATAAATTTGTTTTACTCGTCGCTGTACCTGCTGCTTGTAATTCCAACTTGATTTTGTTCATTCTTTGCTTTTGCGCTTTCGGCATTACCTTTTTGAAACGACAAAAAGCGCATGGCGCCCATATTTTTTTGAGTTTGGATCAGATCGTAACGGTCTAAACTCAGACCCATGTAACAACCCGCGCGTTTTGTTTAATTAATTTAAATACCGACCAAGAAAATACGGTTTAAGTATTTTCATTACCGACATAGATAATTGTAATTGAGATAATTAAATAGAGGTAATTTAAGAATACCCTATTTAATTTAATACATGAAATAATTATGTAGGATTTTATTTTTAAATATCGATGCATTGACTTTACCGAAAAGAGCAGGAAATCATTTGTCAAGAGAAAGCCGAGTACAGATGCTGGCGGCTATGTAGTCAAAAGGGCGCCCTGCCGCTTATTTCGTAGTAAAGATTAGTGTAAGTCAATGCATACAATAGATTTAACTTTCCATTGCGCTTATTTTGCATGTGGACGGAAATGAGTTGTTAATTTATAGCTACACCGCCAAAAGAGCCTTGTCCATAAGTATTAGCAAGGGGACGAAAAGTATAGTTTTAATTTAACGGTCCATTTGCATCATGTGTGAGAATAGTTTGTAGAACTCCTCAATTCGAGGAAACTTTAAGAATAACATGCCGCTGAAAAGTCACACGGTCTTTGACGGGCCACCCATGTAAAAAAGGAAGTAAGTTTTGAAAACGAGGAGATTTGGTCACATCCCCCTTGGTTTTAGGCGGGATGAAGAATCAGGGGATTGGTTCTTCGCCTGGCGCGGGGGTGGTAAAATGAATATCCAAAGTTTGAAATTGGTGATAAAAATCCCAACTTAGGAAAAATTCACCAGTTGTTCATCGAGTACGTGCTCGAATAAATAAGTCAGTTGCTCCGCGAGCCCGCGCTTGATTAATTTTGAGTCAATACTTAATTAAAAAGTATAAAGTTGATTAACTTAAAAGTCGAAGTTGTTTGAATAAAATATTAAGTGTTAATTTTGAGAATTTATAGTACGAGTTTAAAAGTTTGAGTGTTTATTGCAATTACCGATAAAGTGAAAAGAGAAATTTGTTTAGTTTCAAAACTCCTTCCTGGATTATACATTTGGGGACTTAGTCAGCTGACTAGCAATAAAAAGGTATTGTGCATGTGTATAAAACTATTCCCAGTAATTTGTTATTTTGTAATTATTTGTTTTAATGTACCAATTTTATTTCGTTGTATAAAGGAATCAATAGATTTGTTTTTAAAGAACTCAATTTATTATTGCTTGAAAATACGCAAGTGCTAGTGTCGAAATCTCCTTTGCCTGCGTTTCCGAAACGGCCAAAGCTACAAGCTTAGGCAAGAGTTAAAAGGGAGTTTCTTCGGGCGTTCTCTTCCGAAATTACCGAACCTGCAAAATAGGTAAAGGTTATAACTAAAAAGAAGCTCGTGGTGACAGCGACAGAAGCTATTTAAATAACGCATCTCTGATTTTCTACCTTGGTGTTAGCAGTGGAATTAATTAAATATAATTCTACATTACGCCTCCACGGTTTACTACACCCACCCCAAATTGCTCTCTGCAGGACAGAGCCATAGTGTCGTCATTCCGTCGTCGGAAATTGCAAGTAAGTGCCGAAGGGTCGGTGACTGGTATTTTGTTGACCAAGATTTACGAAGGTCACAAGGTGTGGCCCTAGCATAAGTCGAATAGTTGCGGAGAGCCAGCACTGTTTTTCGAGGATGTTGTTAAAATATTTTAAGTGTTTTCAATTTTTTTAATGAGTTATAATATGATATTCGAGGATGGAAATACGCATGATAATTCGGCGAATAGTTTTTGAAACTTGATTCGGAGATGGAAATACTGGCATGTAGTTTCTGTTTTCGTGTTTGCATTCAGAGATATTTTAAGATTGGGAAACTAGGGATTACTTCAATTTTTGTAAATTCAATAAATTAATAACATAAAATACGAATTACTCAATAAAAGCCACTGGCTATTGCTCGTAATTCTTGGGTAATCTTCTTGGGTAATCTTACCTTTTACTTTTACATCAATAAAGTGTAATATTCACTTCAAGTTGTATTTTTAACCGTTATTTTTACCTAGAAAATGTATTTTTAATTTTAACATTAAAATTACCCTGGTACGTAAATTTACCTTGAAAATAGGAGGTAATATAGTTGCCTCCTATTTTCTGGGTAATTTTCCCCATTTTTTTTTAGAGTGTGATAACAATATAGCTTTTTTTTTTGGTGCGCTGGGAGTGGGGAAATCTTCAAAAGACACCACCCCGATGTTTTGGGGTGGTAGTGTCACATTTTTTACTGACTAAAAACCCACTCCTAGGAGGTGCCGGGAATCGCTAAAGCATTTCGTCCGAACACACTCCGGCCTCTTCGTGGTTTTCCGCCCTTTCGGGTCTTTGCTCTTCTTGGCGAGATTGGAACTCGAGTTCTTCTTTCACTTTGGTGGACAGGACTTCCACCAGCATGTCTTCAATTGTGGTCCAATTCTTTGCGCTACTCAGCATCAACCCGACCATGTTTTCAGGGCTCAGATCCTTCCCCAAGTGGAGGCGGGCGCTGTCTCTTACGTTGGACCACTTGGTGCAATGAAAGATTGTGTGCTCCGCATCGTCCAGCTCCCCGCAGTAGTAGCAGTTCGGGGTGTCCGCTCTTTTGAAACGATGCAGGTAGCTGCGGAAACACCCGTGCCCGCTAAGTGCCTGTGTGGTTTCATATGTAACCTCGCCGTGAGATCTGCCGACCCACGGGGCTATGTCCGGAATCAGGCGATGGGTCCATCTACCTTTATCGGACGCATTCCAAGATATGGAATAGGATCTCGGGTATGCGGAACGATAAATAAAACAATGTTGTTTAAGTCGACGTTTCGGGACTATATTGTACCCATCCTCAGGACTCAAAAACTAGGTGGACTGGTTGTGATATGTATGCTATGAGTTTTGACATCTTGATTTTATATTTTTCTTTGTATTTGTTAAATGTGTTTTACGGTTTTAATGTGTTACCTGTATTTTTATATTATTTTATTTTTTGACAAATCCGCCGTTTACACGGATCTTACGTTCATTTTATACAACATTTTTAAAATTTTTTTTTTTTTTTGAATTTGACTCAACCGATGTGTTTTGGCTTCCTGCAGCGTTTTTGTTTTGCTTCAATGTATGTATCACAACCAGTCCACCTAGTTTTTGAGTCCTGAGGATGGGTACAATATAGTCCCGAAACGTCGACTTAAACAACATTGTTTTATTTATCGTTCCGCATACCCGAGATCCTATTCCATTACTTATATTTCGGACGAGATCGTTTTCTGCATTCCAAGATGTTTGCCACTTGCTTTAGATTGTCGCTATCTTGTTTTCCAAGTCGTTTGGTGAGCTTGCTCTATACTTAGCATACCTCATCTCTGCCTTGAGGTGAATCGGCAGAAGGGATGCCAGCACCAGGACCGCATCTGTTCTCCTGTATGCCCTGCATATCCTCAGGGCGCTCTTCCGTTGGACCTTCTCCAGTTGTTTCCTGTATGTGACTTTATCTAGTGCCTTTGCCCAGATAGGGGCTGCATACAGCATTATCGAGTCCGCGACAGAGCTTAGGAGCCTCCTCCTGGCTTCGCTGGGGCCTCTCATGTTAGGCATAAGTCTATGTAGGGCCTCCGTCGATTTTGCCGCTTTCTGTGATACTCTCACTAGGTGGGCCTTGAAGGAGAGATTTTTGTCTATATCCACACCCAATACTCTGGCCACATCACCAGTCGGCACCACGATTCCGTTTATCAGGAAGTGGACAGGTCTCATCTTCCTTCTTCCCGACACCATGACCGCCTCTGTCTTCTCCGGAACTATCGTAAGGCCTCTCGCGGCCATCCAGGCACAGATGTTTGACACCGCATCATTTACTAGGTCCTCCACTTCGCTCTCCGTGCGGGCTTCTGCTACTATGGAGAGGTCGTCTGCGAAGCCGGTGATCAATACCCCGGGTGGTGTGGGGATACGAAGGACTCCGTCATACATGACGTTCCAGAGAAGAGGGCCGAGCACCGATCCTTGTGGAACGCCGCTATATACTTGTACGGTACTTTGCCATATATCTTCCTCTATTATTATTTCTCTCCTGTTAAAATACGCTGCGATGATATTTAGAAGGCAGGTAGAGATGCCCCTTCTCTCCAGTTCCGTAAGGATCACATCCCATCTCGCCGAGTTGAATGCGTTCTTTACATCGAGGGTAACCATGGCCACGAATTTCCTCGTTCTCCGGGTACCCTCTCTCGCCGATACGATGCGTTTGACTATTCCGTCCACCGCATCTACGGTGGACCTCCCCTTCCGAAAGCCGAACTGCGCGTCGGCGAGACCCCCCGATCTATCTCCTGCTGGAGTCTCCGCAGTATTAGCCTCTCGAAGACCTTGCCGACGTGGTCCAACAGGCAAATAGGTCGATATGCGCTGGGAAGGTGCAACGGCTTGTTACCCTTCCTCAGTAGGACCAGTCTCGCTCTCTTCCAACTCCGGGGGTAGACCCCCTCTGCCAGGTATTTGTTGTGTGTGCTAAGCAGAGCCTCAGGTTTGCTGGAGGCTATCTCGCGCAGGATCAACGCCGGCACGCCGTCCGGCCCCGGAGCCTTGTTTATGGACATCTTCTTAACTGCTTCGGCCAATTCTTCCTCGCTGAATGGTTGGATTTGCTCATCCGTCTGCTTTAGTGGGAACGGGATCTCTGGATGGGCCGGGAAGAGAGCGCTGACTATCTCCTTAAGGCGAGTTTCGGTTAGTCCTGGGATGGCTGGTCTTCCCATTCTTTTTGTCACTATAGTGTAAGCTCTCCCCCAGCCGTCTCCGTCTTCCTCGATCAGCTCCCTCCAGCACCTCTTTTGGCTGTCGCTTATTGTTTTGGCCAAAGCCTTTCTGCACTGGGCTAGATAAGTTCGGGCTTCCTCGGTCGCACTGTTATGAGTCGTTCTTCTGGACCTCATGTATCGTCTTCGCGCCGCGACACAACGGCTTCTGGCCGAGGCCACTTCTTCCGACCACCAGTAAACCTCCCTCTTTGCGTTGGTTTTTCTTCTGGGCATGACGAGGTCACACAGTTTGCGAAGGGTCTCCCCCAGCCCCAGAGTTTCTATATCTCTCGTGAAGTTGAGGCTTTGGAGTTTCTCTCTCAATCTCGCTAAGTCTATCTTGCGCCATGCCCAGCCTTTAGGGAAAGGTCGGCTAATTTCTGTTGCCAGGCCGACTTCGAAAAAATATATAACGGTGGTCACTGGCCGTCTCCTCCTCCAGTACGGCCCATCCTGTAGTTTTCCCCGCCAGTTCATGTGATACCGCCGTGATGTCCAGTATAGATGTTGATTCGCCTCTTTCGAAGGTTGGGGCATCACCGTCGTTACATATAGTAAAGTCCAGCTCCGCCAATACCTCCGTTAGAAGGATACCCCTGTTGTTAGTAGTTGGGGATCCCCACTCTACCGCCTTCGCATTGAAGTCGCCCCCCACTAATATTGGCTTTTTTCGAGTTCTGATGTCCTCTTTGAGGTTCCACAACTGTTCTTCGAATTCCTCCATCAGATCAACTTCCCCAGCTCAGGACCGCCACGCGTTCGTTCACTAGGATGGCGGCCCTCCCGTCGAAGGTCTGGGTCCAACCATTCTCCATCTCTCTATGCGGCTCGCTGAGGAGCGCTATGTCGACTGGTCTCTGCTTCACTGTACGCAGTAATAGGTCCTGGGCCGCTCTCGCATGGTTCAGATTGATCTGGAGAAAACTGGTGTTTACTCTATTCTGCTTGGGGGTTTGGGCGACTCTGGGTCGTCCGTCTTCCTCGTTGTCCTCTTGATGCGGGGCAGCTGTAACTCGTGGTTCTGTGCCCCTCGAGTTTGCACGTGAGGCAAAAGGGGCTCACCTCCAGGCAACCTCTCGCAAAATGCCCCGTCTTGCCGCACTTAAACACTTCTCTGAGCGGTCTTCCGATTTGCATGTGGTCATCGAATGCCCAGTTTGCCAACACCTGTGGCAGCGTTTCTCTGTCACTTCTTCTTGTACCCGACAAGAGTTGATAATTCCAATTCGTAGTTTAAAGAGGCCGTCCATTTTTGCTATGGCCTCGCCTCTAGCTTCGACCCTTGCAATCTGTGTGCCCTGGTAGTACTTCCTGAGGTCACGCAGGATAAGGTCCTCGCCGGGTGCCACCGCTCTCAGGTCCGACCGGACCTCCTCCGGTGTGGCCAGTTCTTCAATGTCTCTAATAGTATAGATCTTTTTTTCACCTACTAGCACCTACACTTCCTCTTGTTCGAACTTGTCTTGGAGCACGTTAGCCAGCTTTTGATGCTGACGGCTTTCTTCCAGCTCTACCAAGATGTCTCCACTTCTAGTCTTCCTAATTGCGCTTATGAGTGGGGGTTCCTTGGCTGCCTTCACTGCAGTTCTCACGGCGCCCATCCTTTCCCCGAAGCTTTCCGGTGTCGCCTTAATTATAAGGGCGTCCTTCCGTGTAGCTTATGGCTTACTTTTTTGGTCAGGTTTCGTGGTATTGGCTTTAGGGGTCCTCTTGTAGGTGACCGTTTTAAATGCGGCCTCGCTCCCATCATCCACACATCTCTCCATTATGATCCTTTGGGCCGCTTCCTCCTGTTGTACGTTGGTTACGTTTTTAACAATATAGCTGAAATAGAAATTTGTTTAAAAATATTTTGCCGAATAATATAATTTTCACTCCTTCGTAAAAAATTTCAACTTCTGACGAAGAATTCGGTAAGAAGCTCAGGGTTCCGAGGGGACGGTTTTTAGTATGTTAAAGTACCAACAATTATCTAACGAAATCCGTCGAAAAATCGCAGAAGACCGATTTTGGATTTTTTTGATCAAAATGTGCCCAATTTTCTTACACTAAAAATTATAATATGTAAAAAATTTCTCTTGAAATTCCTGGCTACGGCCCTGCCTGTAACCGGAGCAATTTGTATTTACCGTGTTATCAGAACAACGTTGTTGTAAATAGAAACAATTAAAAACAAATAATAGAACATGAAAAAATTATTCAGAATAATAATATATAAACATAATAAAAAAAATTTCAAAATTGATTAATATATTTTTTAAATAGAACACCACCAATAATAACCAAGCACCAATTTTGACAGTTTATTATTATTAGTTCAAATCAACCCAGTTTGAAACGAATTTTTGTGACGTCACGACTAACCTAACTTTAATTTCATTTTATGTTTTAAAAAAATGTGTGACAATTTGTTGTGCGAGGTGTTCAATAATAAAATTAATTTGAAGATATTTTTAACGTGGCTGTCGTATAAAAATGTAAGTCTGAAACTGTTAAATTCTAATTTTTGAAAATAACTTAACCTCACTTTCAGGATTGCCACAGTAAACACATCGAAAAATTTGAATGCTCGCAGAACGATTTCGTATCTTATTTCTTGCATTACATTTTCGATGTGCTCGAAACAGACAAAAATGGAGAACTTCTTCAAAAACGTACAAAAAAACTAGAAACCTTGAATATTAGTAAAACTGAAAACTTCCGACCAGATGAAAATGAAACCGACGATATTTTAGCAAAATTGTCGATAATCGACACTCCGAAACGAAAAAATGATTTGAATCAAAGTTACACTAGTCCGCTTTCACCTTTGTATAATAAACAAAATTATTTTACACCTAAAAATAATAATCGATCGACTCCACGAACAACGCCATGTTTAGGTGACTTTCTTATAACCAGTTCGTCGAAGAAGAAACCAAAAAGGGGTTCAAGTGAAAACGTAAAATCGGATGACAAAAATAAAATTCGAATCAGAAGAATAAATCCCACCAATTTAGTAGCAAAACGGTTTAGCCAAGATGAAAATAGTTTTACATTTAAAAATGATGATTTTGTGGGCAATTCAACCGAGCAGCATGATTTACCTTTAGCGGAAGAACTACCAAAAATCTTAACACGCAGATATTCAAATGACAACTCTTCGTTCGGTAAAACTTCACCTTGCAATATCAGGAATGAAATTTTACCGGATTTTCAAAAAGTGACCTTTAAACAAAACTTAGACGTTGCAGTTTCGATTTACATTCATTTATTGAACAATAATTTTATCTTAAATTTAGCGAGCGAAATTTATTTTCTAATATCGGTTTTGTTAGAAAAAAATTATTCTTCTCAAAACGACAATGAACTTGGTTTCCAAGAAGATGTTCAGCTTTCGAATCTTACTTTGTTTAAAACAATTCACAATCGTGTTTATTTTGCCGCGAATGTTTTGCAGTGCCAAATTCAAATTTTTAAATTTCTCGATCGATTCACTTTAAATTTATTTATTGAGAATACTCGGGTGAAACAATTTGTGTCAGATGCTTTCTTAACGGATCTCGCTCAAATTCGCGATAAAAAATTGGAGAAATGCTTTATTCCGTATTCAAATAGCTTACCTACAAATGTGTGCTTTAATATAGACACAGATAATAGGGATAACTTTCATACTATGATGTCCTTTCAGGCATTCTGTAAACAGCGCGATATGTTTTGTGAAATTTTGCGAATTTGGGAGAGGAATCATTTGGATATTCGGTGGGATTTTACGATAGGGTTGGGTGGTAAAATTAAGGCCCTTTTAAATGTTCATGCCGATCCTGCAAACTTGGTACACTTGGCTAGACTATTTAAAGCGAAACTAATGGTGAATTTGAATAACACGCAGGTGAGTAGGTATTATACTTTATTCAGTTTTTTCTGCTATGATTTATTATTAAGTTTGTATCACCAGATCCGGCCCCCATCGCAAATTTTTTGGGTCATTCCATCTCAAATCGAATCATGAATTTACTTGACCCATCCCTAATTTGACAAAATTTGGTATACACCATCTTAGTAAAAAATAAAAAATACAAATTAAAGGATTTGCCCAAAAAGGCACTCGTTTCCTTGTTTTGGTCTTTCAAAAAGTCAAAAAGTTGGTGTGTAGACTTGTAGGAAAACGACTGTAACTTCATCCACGGTGGTTTAAATTTAAAAATAAAAAATGTTCTGTAAAGGTAAACGAACATTCTGTTCAAATATTTAACCACATTTTATATTTTCAACCCCTAACTGGATTAATTTTTTAATAACCCTATTTCAACCCCTATTTCTAAAGGGGTCTTTTTTTTTGGTTAATTGTTTTACAGTTCTTTTGTAAAAATGTGCTGAGCATGCGTACCAAATTTTATCATGGGATGAGCATGGGTTCGGTTACTAAAAATTAATTAAGTATAGGCAGAAATGGACAAAAATCAGTTTTTCGCCGATTTCTCAAGTTTCCTTGAACTTTATGACAAAATAGTTTAATATAAAATTAAAGCTAATTAAATTCTCTACAAAAAAATATTTATACAAATTTTTCGTCAGATTCGTATTCACATAGCAATAACAGCTCAAAGTATAGCTAAGTTGCGCGACCACCGTTATATTTATTTAAAAAGGTCGAAATCGATTTTCAATTAATTGTATAGATTTTCATCATAAATATTTATTATCTCAATATAAGTTTACCACACCATTGCTAATTTTGATCAAAAGTTTATCATAATAATGACAATGCAGTTGAACCAACAATACATCATTTGATTTTTTTGTAAATTTAATTCGTTTCCTTGTTAAGGCCAGCTAAATGTGATACTTTTCAGTTTACACCCTCGAACAGCAGGGTGTGTAACTTTGGAACTAATGAAAATAGAGGGCTAATTTTTTTTCAATAAACTTATGTTTAGGTTGCTGGAACAATTTTTTTTAATTGTGAGTTTTGCACCCCCTCCCAAAGGGGTCCCTTTTTCCCCCTAAAAATTAATATATATTATTAAAACTAACATAGTCAACCTGTGCACCAAATTTCATTTTGGGCTGAGAATTGCAGATTGAGCAAACAAGTATATTATATAAACTTATCAAATGATGAGTAAATGATTATTTATAACTTATCAAATGGCAAGTTATATATATTTTTTTCTCAATCTGCAATAGTCCGCCCAAAATGAAATTTAGTGCACAGGTTAACTATGTTAGTCTTAATAATATATATTAATATTTAGGGAAAAAAAGAGACCCCTTTGAGGGAGGAGATGCAAAACTCTCAATTAAAAAAGTTTGTTCCGGCAATCTAAACTAATAAGTTTGTTGAAGAAAAATCCGCCCTCTATGTTCATTAGTTCCAAAGTTATACACAGAGGGGTAAACTGAAAAGTGTCGCTTCAGCTGGACTTATCATCGAAACGAATTTATTAAGTTTATAAAAAAAAAATCAAATAATGTATTTTTGGTTTAACTGCATTGTCATATTATGCTAAACTTTTTATCAAAATTAGGGATGGTGTGGTCAACTTATATTCAGATAATAAAATATTTATGATGAAAATCTATACAATTAATTGAAAATCAATTCCGACCTTTTTAAATAAATATAGCGGTGGTCGCGCAACTTACAAGGGGAACCCGATCACTGTCAATAGCGGATTTTATCAATTTTCATAATACAGGCAGGTTATAATTAGTACTGTAAGGGGTCCACATTAGAGCCATTTCGGATAAATTAATTTTTAAAAGTTCATATTGTTATGATGCTGTTCATAACGTTGTGTTATTCATAAGGACTTTGTAGGTTAGCTGGTTGAAAGGCAGCGTGCGAAGGTAGGGGTCCAGCGATCAAATCCCAGTTTCGCGATTTTTTTTTAAATAATTACTTTTTTTTAATTTATACATCATTCGAAGAAATGTATTGAAATTATGAAAATTACCATTTGTATAACAATAATCATTTTTTCAATTAAAAAAATGGACAATTTCGTGTTTTCACTTCATTACTATTGATAAATTAACTATAATATTTAATTTCTGAAATTAATGTAGGTATTTGTTTACACCATTCTTAAAGTGCACCATTAAAACCGTAACTAAATCAATTGATCTAAATTTAGCTCTTCAATTGTACAGGCAAGTTTATGTAAAAATGGAAAAACTAGCTCTGGCTGTGAAGATAATTTTTCACCAAATATTGTTAAAAATCTTATGTCATAACGTTTCTTAAATTTTTGCAATTTATCATGAAAACTATTGATTTAGTTACGTTTTTAATGGTGCACTTTAACCTTTAACTACTCGCGCCTTAAAATTTCACATAACTACTCGCGTGGTGTATTTTGTACACCATTATGTAGATGTTTTTTTTAGGTTTAATATTAACTGATGCCTAAAAAAGAAGAAAATCGAACTAATTAAGGTTTAAACGTTTATTAACATAAAAAATATTGAGTTAGTTACGGTCAATAATTACAAAAAACAATTTTAACATTAAAAACACTTTGAACGTCCTCTATTCACTAAGTTCGCTTCTTTTGCAGGTATTACATGTAATAGTGGTCTCCATATTATGCTCTTTACATACCGATCTGTGACAGCTATCACATGTGATTGTGGTCACTCTATTTTTCTTTCTACCACAAATAGAACACCTGGCTCGAATTTTTCAGGGTGGCTCTTCGTCCGTTTGTTCTTGTGTTGTCATGTATCTTGACAGAAAATGTTTTGTATCTAATGGTAAAGTCGGTATTGCAGCTCGTTCAGATAGGTATGGCTTCATCAATGATATAGAAAGTGCCTTTAGGAAGTTTCTTCTATATTTGTGAGGTGAATTGGCATTTATAGCATTATACAAAATTTGACTATTGATGCCTGCTACATTCAGTAATTGGCAAAAAATAGTTATTGGCCATCGTCTAGTTCTTCTACCTACTGAATATGTGTTACACATTTTATCGACTATGTCAACTCCCCCCTTTGTGGAATTGTAGTCCATGATAATTTCAGGTTTGTTGGTGTTTAGATCTATGGTAGAGTCATCATGCATTGTTGAAATCAAAGTCACCGATCTGTTTTTTCGAGGTACATAAGAGACAATTGTTACATCCTTTTGAAAACCAAAGACAGATGAACCAACTGGTCTATTCTTGTTAGGCAAAAACTCCTCTGGTAACTCTCTCTTATTTTTTTTCAAAGTCCCAACCATTGTTATTTGGTCCCTCAATAATTCCTTAGCCAAAGGGTAACTTGAATACCAGTTATCACACGTCAAATTACTGTTACTTCCTTTGTAGCCTTGGAGCAAGCGGTGAACAATTGAATTAGGTGTGTTCATGTTATTGTATGGTCCGTCTGGCTGTTTTCCGCAGTACAGTTCCAAATTACGTACATAAAATGTTTTCGCGTCACATAGCACAAACACTTTCAACCTGTATTTAGCAGGTTTGTTCGGTATATAGGTACTGAACAAAACTACATCTTCCTCTGAATGATATCAACATCTCATCGATTGTCATAAATTCTCCAACACTGTAGTTTGATCTGCAATTTTTGACAAAACTATCTACAATAAATCGGATAGCAGCCAATTTATCATTTTGTTTCCTCTCTTCTCGGGAGGTTTTATCGTCGAATCTAATAACAGAAAGCAAGAAAAGGAACCGTCGATAGCTCATACACGCTGGAAATATCTCGCATCCTGTTCCATCCTTCGTCCACAATTCTAAAAAATGAGTATGGTTCTGTTTCTTGGATCCAGTTAATATCAACAAACCTAGGAAAGTTAAAAATTCTTTCATGGTAAGATCCTTTGCGTCTCGTTGACGATCGTAATTTAGCCTAACTCTCATAATTTCCAAATTAATACAATAAACAATATGTTCGATCATGTCATTACTGAAAATTTTCATAAAAGCACTAGCTTCGTCAGTGATGTCTCGAGCGCACTGTTTTGGTCCGGGAAATTTTTTTTGCTTGTTTTGCCAAATTTACTTTTACAATTAATTTTAAACCAAGTCATCGTTTTGTCCTTGCCTGTATAAATATTTTCATTTTTAGTATACCCATTCTCTGAAGTGTCCGAATCACTTATATCTTGCTCCGAGTCTGAATGGTCTTCATTTTCTTGGATTACTTCGTCTTCTGAAGTGTCTGAGTTTTCTTGCACTTCTTCCTCGGAATCCGTGTCCCATATAACTTGGGCAATAGCTTCCAGTTCAGCCTCTGTTAATTTGTTCGGGTTTTTCACTTTTATACGATTCCTGAAACAGAGACAAATAATGTTTTGGAAGGTATCTGAAGTGGAGAAAATTTTTCCAATATTTATTATTTAGTTCCGAATTTACGTGGACCACAAACTCCTCGACAAAAAGTTCTTACTCAAGCAACAAAACACTAACTACTTTTGTTTATTTACAAATACATGAAAAATATTGTAAATCATAACATTCTATCAAGATTCTTATATACTTACATAACTGCTCGCGTTGGTGTATTCTGTACACCACAGTAAATATTTTCACAATGTATCACTTATCTTGAGGGCAATTAAAACCATAATGCACACACTTGCAGTAGACACATTACCCATAGGTTAGGTGGCGGGACGAGGGTGGAGGTGTAATCTAGAAGAAACGTCAGCGTTTTCCGCCAAATTGGTGTACTTTTTACACCGGTGCGACTAGTTAAAGGTTAAGAATGGTGTAAACAAATACATTAATTTCAGAAATTAAATATTATAGTTAATTTATCAATAGTAATGAAATGAAAATACGAAATTGTCCATTTTTTTTTAATTGAAGAAATGATTATTGTTTAAGATCATGTATGTAGTTTATACTACAACTGTCCATGGCAGCCCTTTTTTAATGTTGCAATTTTTATGTTGATCCATTGCCATGCTTACGTTTATGTTTTTAGAATTAATTAAGTTACGATTGTCAAAAATACATGTTTTACAATTATGTTGTCCGTATTATTCCACGAATAAAAACTATTCAATACAGTCCACTTACTTCAGAACTTGTCTACCAAGTAACATTTAGTCATCCAGCGAAGTCAATAGAGCTCATAAGGTTTTTGTAACGAATTGCATTGATTCCACAAGAACACGCTTCAACCGAGCAAAACAATTATTGTTATACAAATAGTAATTTTCATAATTTCGATACATTTCTTCGAATGATGTATAAATTAAATAAAAGTAATTATTTAAAAAAAAATCGCGAAACTGGGATTTGATCGCTGGACCCCTACCTTCGCACGCTGCCTTTCAACCAGCTAACCTACAAAGTCCCGAAATGGCTCTAATGTGGACGCTATAATTTGGACCCCTTACAGTACTAATTATAAACTGCTTCGTATAATGAAAATTGATAAAATCCGCTATTGACAGTGATCGGGTTCCTCTTGTTAGCTATAATACTTTGAGCTGTTATTGCTGTGTTAATATTTTTTGTATATAATTTAATTAGCTTTAATTTTATATTAAACTATTTTGTCATAAAGTTCAAAGAAACTTGAGAAATCAGCGAAAAACTGATTTTTGTCCGTTTCTGCCTATACTTAATTAATTTTTAATAACCGAATCCATGCTCATCCCATGATAAAATTTGGTACGTATGCTCAGCACAGTTTTACAAAAGAACTGTAAAACAATTAACCAAAAAAAAGACCCCTTTAGAAATAGGGGTTGAAATAGGGTTACAATTAAAAAATTAATCCAGTTAAGGGTTGAAAATATAAAATGTGGTTGAATATTTGAATAGAATGTTCGTTTACCTTTACAGAACATTTTTTATTTTTAAATTTAAACCACTGTGGATGAAGTCACAGTCGTTTTTCTACAAGTCTACGCATCAACTTTTTGACCCTACATAAAGAAGAAAAACTGCTTTGCATATCGCTCATTAAATACGAGAACGTTATAACTCAAAAAATTGCAATTTTTTGTTATTTATATAGGTTAAATGCACCTTGTATTCGTTCTTAACTGCTAAAACGGCATATCTGTAGCTTAAAAACTCGGCATCAGAGGGCATTTTTTTCGTATTAATTCTCATGGCTTCTTATGGTAAATAGAAACTTTAATTGCGTTTTCCCAACAATTACGTTTTTTCAGTTATGACGTTATTGTATTTAATGAGCGATATTTTGTTCCCTAACGAACAAGTCGATAATTTAGACCCCGTTCGGTTGGGAACTTATTTTGGCTTTGAAGCTCCGTCAAACGCATTCTGATTTGGAGGTTTTTCACGCTTTCAAATGGTTTAGTTGAACTGATTTCAAAACTTCGTGTGTTTTAAGTAAGTCCATCGTTTTAAGTTTCCGAACTGCTCCAAATCGAACTATCAGAATGTGTTCGACAGAGCTTCAAAGGGAAAAATGTGACAAACCGAACGCGACCATAATCCAACTCTGCGTAGTACCGAACTTAGAGCGCTTGCTCTAAGTAATTCGAATTATTCGAATATTTAAATTATTTATGGAACGAATATTCGAACAAGAAATTTAAAAAATTCCCAGGCCTACTTTAATAATTATGAAGGAGATAACGGATAAAGTCACAACCTGGGATTTTATTATAGTTGAGATTATGTTAATTATAGAGTAATAATAAGAATAACCAGTGGCGTAACTATCTTTTCTTGTGCCCTACGTAAAGTCTCATTTTTGGGCCACTTCAGTTTATGCGGGAAATAATCGCCGCAGGTGATTTTTCGAAATTTTCAAGATCTAATGCATTCAAATTAAAAGGTTGATAATCTACAGTTGATAAAAATTGACATTACTTTCCTATTGGCCTAATTTAAATTTTTTAAATTAAACATAGTTTAAAACATTCAAATATAACTTTTAAAATACGAAATATTTTAAATAAGGTGATGCACTAAATCCGAAAATCCTTCTTTCTTCAAAATTAATTTTTATTTTCACAAATTTAACTTTTACGTTGTATGCATTTTATACAGGTATAAAATGCAAACGCGTTGCATTCACAGCCCGGCGCTTGTAAGTTGGGCCAGGCGGTCAGGTTCTTTTTAAGCCTACCCGTAAATTGGGCCAAAAGATTATAAGGGTCCCATGTAAATTGGGCCAGAAAAGGTTCTGTAATTATTTTAATCCTTCGCCTTTTGTCCGTGCATTTTTTATTATTTTTTGATACTTATTGATACTTATTATTTTTTGATTCAACTTTGTAAATTACATTTTTATTAAATGTTTTTAATTAATGCCGGACTATTGAAATTATTATTTATATTCCATATAATAAATTAATTAAAGAACAAAAGATTAATACTGGTCGCAGTTCTGAAAGGCTCTCGCACACTGAGAAAACTGCCATGGTTAATTTTTTTTATTCGATTTTTTGGGGGTGAAACGTAAAAGTTTACTGCCCCATACCGCTACTATACTTTTTAATGCTATTTCAAGGATTTTCTAAGTTCCCGGTTTCTTTTATCCCGGTTTTCTTGATGGAAGGCGCTTCTAGTATGTTTAGCCCAGTAAACTATTGTCAAAACCGCCCGGAGGAGTGCAGAGCGGAGCGGCGCTCCGGAGGATAGGTTTTGACAATGGAATTACCTCCAAATCGAATGCACACCTCAAAAATCGGAAAAAACACCTAAATTTACGTACTTTCAAAACTCAATTTTGGGGTTGTTTTTAAGAATTTCTCGAAAACTATTTTTTCTATAGACTATATTAACCATGTTCTTTAGTGTGTAGCACACGAAAATTTTTTTCTTACTTGCGTTTTGCGATACTTAATATATACAATTGAATAATATTTAATGGCTTTACCTTTAAGCTGCCCACGCCGACCGCTGCACAGTGGGGCAAGAGAGCTAAAACGTGCTATTAAATCAAATACCATTTGAATGGATTTCTAAGTTAGATATATAAGGGTTGTTAGTAGTATTTAAAAAAATCGATAGATACAATTTTATCATATTCCAGGCTTGCCACAGAGATCTAAGCAAGAAGTGAGTGAAAAAAGTGTATTAATTTTCAAAAAAAGTGAAAATAGTGTATTAATTTTCAAAAAAAAGTGAAAAAGTGTATAGCAACTTTGAACAAAAAGTGTAATATTTTAAATTGTTTTTGATTTTATTAACATAAATTAAAACAAATACGTTCATAGTAATTTAAGGGGGTATTCTAGTCTCCAGGCATGAATTTTAGGTATTTTTTCAAGTGCAATAAAGAAATACCAAACAATATTTTTACTATCCATTTTTTACCACATTTTTACTGTTGTTTGAAGAATACATAAAAAAAAATCAAATGAAAATATTTTAAATTTAAAAAGTTGCAGGCTGATAAAATGGGGGATCTCAAAAAGATGGCGCGTCCTGGTCGACGTGATTCCAACCCTCCTAGTAATCCGAAATCAAAAAACAAAATAGATTCTTAATCAAA
Organism: Podabrus alpinus; assembly: GCA_932274525.1. NCBI lineage: Eukaryota > Metazoa > Arthropoda > Insecta > Coleoptera > Cantharidae > Podabrus > Podabrus alpinus. Next base: position 58,454,777 of record OW026454.1, on the reverse strand, counting down.
AGTAATACCGCTATGGTCCGAACCAGGGAGAAGTAAAAAAAAACTTTTTTCGCAAAATGGCGGCTGTTTGTAATAAAAAGACATTTTTTTACCAGTTTTTTTACTTTTCCGAATTTTTTAAAAATAGTAAAAATTGAAATTTTGTTATAATTCTAGTTCGGACCATAGAGGGATGTATAGAGAAGGTTCACACCAAATTTCAAGTAAATCGGTCCAGTAGAACTTGAGATTTCATGTCGACCGTCTCGAAAAAGGTAATATCGAGAATATCGCGTTTAAATATTCGCGCAGTCAGTCATACAATGGTACTTTATACTTACATTTTTCTATTATATTCTTTCTAATAGCTTTTTTGCCAAAAATAATTTGAATTTTGAAAAATCGTTTTAAAGACATATTCTTAAAGGTTTAAGCTTTGAAAATATGAAAAAAAAAATCGAATTTTTCAATATTCTAGACTAGAATACCCCCTTAATAATCAGAAGTTTTTGCTTTCTTATTAAAAAAGTTTCTAATCGCTGGAACTTAACATTGTATTATGTAGTACATATATTCGGTTTTGAACGTCTTGCGACATTTTCCCGATACCTCCCTGTCCTGTGCTCATCATTGTGTGTTGAATCTTAATCCTGTCTAATACATAACAGTTTTAACTTGATATTTTTATTTGTTATTTAAAATCTACAATGTGTGGTCGGTCATCTTGGCTATTATGGTTATCATCAAATATTATTGTTAATACCAACAAAAAAATCCAGAAAAGGTACCAACAACAAAAATTTTTTAAATTTGAATTTGAAAAAATATAAAATTGAAAATTATTTATTCACTATATTAAAAAATTTAATTTTTATAGGTGAAATCGTAAAAAAAGTGAATTTTCCTCAAAAAAGTGAAGAAAAGTGTATGATTTTCAAAAAAGTGAAAAAGGTGAAAAAAGTGACACTGTGGCAACCCTGATCGATAAAAATCGATAGATACAATTTTATCATATTATTATTCCTTAACCGAAAAACAGCTTATTTGGTTTAGCAACAAAATTTTTTTTAGATCGCCGTGTATGAACTGCTTCCAAAAATAAACAAAATTGCATCTAGTGAAGCGATTATAGTATTATATCTAAATAAAATTTTGTCTTTCGTGTTTTTGAAATTCCCTTTATTAAAAATAATATAAAAATAAAAAGTATTATTAATTTTTTATTAATTAACGCTTACCGAAAACAAAATTAATCTACAAAATCTCCGAATATGTTATCATCATAATCCTCATCATCTTCACTGTTATCATAATCATTATCCCGATTACGAATGACCATGACCGTTGGAGATTTCAATAATCCTAGTGCTTCTTTTGGAATGTGTTGGATTTTTCTCTTTTCTAGTTTTTGTTTGCTAGTGATTACGGGATCGGGACTCAAAAAAAGTGAAAAATATCAGTATTCGTATTTTCCCGACTGCATTTTCTGGAGTAGAGTAATTATCCTTCAAATTTTTTTGGACCACCCTGTATGAATTGCTTCCGAAAATGAACAAAATTGTATCTAGCGAAGAGATTTGTAAAATTTGGTACAATGTTTAAACGCGACTGTTTTCTTATACTCAATACCCATTAGGGAAAAAAAATCAAAGCTCAATATGCTTTAAAACATAACCAAAAAGCCCAAAAACTAATTTAACTTCAGATTTCAGATCGGAACAATACCGTTCCGTAGCGTACTTTTATAAATTACATGCTCTTTAATACAAGTTTAGAATTACTAAAATGTCACAAAATACTTCAATTTCAAAGTTTCAAACTAAATATTTCAATTCTTAAAAATGCTTCCGGTAGAGAAAAATCGCGCTAATCCGGGTCACGGAGGGCCAACCGAAAATTTAGTAGTGTTCTAGTGTGCGTGGGTTAGTGGTGTATTCATACATTATGCACAGGAATCTCTAAATTGCATTTAATTTTTTCATTTAATAGCACGTCTTGGCTCTCTTGCCCCACTGTGCGCTGGCCCAAGTTACGGGTTTTCTTAAGCTACCCACCAAAATAATTTTAAAATACATTGACCGCTGGCCCAACTTACATGCGTCCTCACAGCCAAATGACAAAATTGTTTCTTAAATTCTAATTATTACTAAATAAGAAAGAATTGATTTATACTCTTAAGGGGGTAAACCACTCTAGAGGCCGAGAAACAGAGCAAACGTTGGAAATTTTTTTCAAAGAAACTAAACAACATATTGAAATTCGGTAAAAAGGTCTTTATTATACAAGTATTTAAATGTGTTTGTAAATTTTTTCAAAGCTGTACAAAACAAAATGCCGGCTTCCCAGTTTTCTTCCCTAGGCATATTTTTTATGGCTGCGTGGTCGAACCAATAACTCCTGCATATTTAAAAATAAAATCACGAGGCACAAACAAATTTAGATTTAGTATGGTATTAGCTCTAACAGTACGTAGGACTTTTTTTAAACTGAGTTTTGCAAAAATGGCGTGTTTTTGAAAAATAAGTTCCAAAAACCGAAAAAGAATCACTCGAAAATTGTAATAACAATTGAACTATGCATTATATAAAAAAAATCCTACGTGTTGTCGAAGAGAAAGTAGTTTTGAATATTCAGTAAAAATTTAAAGCCAATCGAACAAAAATTGTTCAAGATATCGGTCCAGCCAACTTAAAATTTGTTGTGCACGAAACTTGATTTGTGATTGTTGTTCTCTCGTGCACAAAACTTTGCCACGTGATTTTTACGATAATAAAGGTACATTTTAAGAAAATCAAAATTTTTTCGATTTTTGAACAGTTCTAGAGTGGTTTACCCCCTTAAAACGGAAGTGTAAAACAAAACACATGTCTTCAGAGGACGTTTTATGGTTTAGGGTTTAGGGCACTTATCAATCATTTGAATCCCATCTAAAATGGTATTTATTACCCTGACAGGTATTTTACCCTAACTGTATTTTAAATTGCGCTCTATTTATATCTATTGGCCTAATAATGAACTAAATACATAAACGTTTCTAAAAAATATATGTACGTTTTCCAACGAGATGAGAAAGTTACAAAATTAGAGTTTTTTATGTTTAAAATATTTCAAAACCCCAGTGAGAATAACATACAAAAAATATGCGGACAGACAGACGGACGGACATACACGGAGCCAGATTATAAGGCTTCTTGCTATACTTTGTATAGAAACCTAAACAAAGGTGGTTTATGCATTTTTAGGTTATTTTGAGGGATAAATCAACAATCACTGCACTAGCAAAAAACAAGTTTTTCGAGTTAAAAGCTTTATATACAGTGAGCTCGCAAAGTTTGGAACAAATTCGACAAAACATTTTAAAGGAATCTTCTCAGAAAAGACTTGTCCTAGGACACGTCAACCTTATTTTTTAAATGTCACTTTTTTTGCCATCGGCATATTTTTATCGTGTTTTGTTTTTGAGCTGTGACGTCATCGTAAAGAAAATTTTAAATTGCGAATTTTCTGAGTATGAAAATGTAAATAAACCTGACCTTGAAGAGAAAACTTTTCAAGGTAATCAATCCCAAAGTTACAAAACACCTTCTTGATAAATAATTGGCATACTCGAACATTTGTGAAACTTGAGCATTGATTTTCTCGAAAAATTTTCTCTTCAAGGTTATAGTTTTTTTTACATTTTCATACTCAGAAAATTGTGTCTATCTAAATCCTGACAGCAAAATAAGGATTGCAATTTAAAAAATTTGCGGTGATGTCATAGCTCAAAAAGAAAACACGAAAAAAATATCGATGGCAGAAAAAAGTGACATTTAAAAAAAATTTGGTTGAGGAGTCGGAGGATTTTCTGAGAAAATACGCTTAAAATATTTGGGCGGAGGTAAATGTGCCACCAAATGTACTTGATCAGAAAAGGGTACCGGTAAATGTGCCACCGACCAAAAGGGTTCTTTAAATAAACACAGGTATTTGTGCCACTAACAGTGAAAAAATTAAATTTTTTTTGCCTTCGAATTTTGGGGTGTGCATTCGATAAGGAGGGTAATCCATCGTCAAAACCTACCCTTACGGGGCACTGCTGCGCTCCGCTCCGCGTTGCACCCCTCCAGGGCGGTTTTGACTCTGGTTACTAGGCTAAACATACGAGAAGGCGCCACACATCAAGAAAACCGGGATAAATGAAACCGGGATGTGAGAGACCCTCGAAATAGCATTAAAAAGTATAGTTGCGGTATGGGGCAGTAAACTATTACGTTTCACCCCCAAAAAATTGTGTAAAATCAAAAAATAATCGATGTTACATGTAGGAGATGCATCAGGTAGATGCCGTTTTCTCCGGTGGCACAAATACCTGTGTACTTTTAATATCCTAAATTCGTAGCAGGTAGAATAACATTACTGGTGGCACATTTACCGGGCGTAGGTAAATGTGCCACCAAATGTACCTGACCAGAAAAGGGTACCGGTAAATGTGCCACCGACCAAAAGGGTTCTTTAAATAAACACAGGTATTTGTGCCACTAACAGTGAAAAAATTAAATTTTTTTTGCCTTCGAATTTTGGGGTGTGCTTTCGATAGGGAGGGTAATCCATCGTCAAAACCTACGCTTACGGGGCGCCGCTGCGCTCCGCTCCGCGTTGCACCCCTCCAGGGCGGTTTTGACTCTGGTTACTAGGCTAAACATACGAGAAGGCGCCACACATCAAGAAAACCGGGATAAATGAAACCGGGATGTGAGAGACCCTCGAAATAGCATTAAAAAGAATAGTTGCGGTATGGGGCAGTAAACTATTACGTTTCACCCCCAAAAAATCGTGTAAAATCAAAAAATAATCGATGTTACATGTAGGAGATGCATCAGGTAGATGCCGTTTTCTCCGGTGGCGCAAATACCTGTGTACTTTTAATATCCTAAATTCGTAGCAGGTAGAATAACATTACTGGTGGCACATTTACCTCCGCCCCATTTACCACCGCCCAAATATTTTATCGAATTTATTCCAAACTTGACGAGCTTCACTGTACATACTACGTAAAGTCAAATGTAGAAAATAAGTTTTTCTTTTAAATTATTATATTTATTGTTAAATTTACTTTAGTATTAAATAAAATGTTATATTTTCCCGTACCTTGTACCCCTAATAGGGACTTAGCTGTGATCTTTCAAACCTTAATTTTTCTTACATTTTTGTTGAAAATAGTAAAATTTTCCTGGTAATAAAAACTATAGACAAAAGTTATAAAGGACTTAAATCTGCGAAACCTTTCCTAAGAAAAGGTTGACATTTTCACTACGTAATTTCTTCAAAATTATAGCATAAGCGACCAGAATAAAAGCACAAACAACTGACGTCAATTTTATTAAAAATGTTGCAACGGAGCTAAAGGGGGGGGGGGTAGGCTGGTGACACCAACCGTATAATATTGTTAAAGAAGAACTACAAATTAATGAAATATTTTTGTTGATTTCAGGAAAACTCCTCACTTTTTTCGAATGTAAAATCAGAAACAATGTCGCAATTAAATAATCGCATTGCCCCCAAGCAAAGTGGTTGCGGTATAAATTCAGTTCCGTCGTTTGTGGGTTATGAAGAATTTTATTGGGAGTTTTTGGTACATGCAAGTAACCAATCATTTAACAAACACGTTAGTGATGCATTTGCTTCCGAAATTGCCGATTTGACCAACTCAAAATTTATCTCTGCAGATTTGGATTCCATTGGTTAGTTTATTGAGAAATTTAAATTTTAGCCACTTCATAAAAAAAACAAAATCTTTTCATAAGCTTTCAGCAATACCTTATTGTTTTCTTCTGATATTAATGATAATATATTAAAAGAATTCGATTTTTATTATTTGTTTAACTTGTTAATTCTTAAAAATTTTAGAGTCATTTACTAACATGGCATTAAAGCAGTCGTACACAGATTGCATCAAATCTTCCAGTGTTTTGGCGAAATTTCTTGGCTTTTTGGAGTCTTTACCATATAAGTGTGATCATGCTCAAATGTCGCAAAATGTTGTTACTTGTCAAGTTCGAATTAGAAGTCAGGTAAGTTATTTATTTTTTGTGTAAAAATCACAGGTTTCAAATTGTTTTTTTATACATATTTATTTTTTGCCCAAAAATTTTAATCGAAACTGACCGCCTCATGTTAGCATTTTGCTCTTTCCACATAAATATTTAGGCTCAGTTCTCGAAAAAAATTTCATAGCGAACTATTCTAAGGTATTATGTCTTTTTTTCAGTTTCATCCCAGCATAAATTTGAACGAAATCCTCGGCAATTGTGTAAAAAATAATTGTTTGTTACTAACAATACCGTGGATGGTTAACTACATAGCAATGCTAGATTACGTTACTGTAAGACTTCCATACTTTGAACGAATTTTTTACACATTGTTTGATATTTATTACAATTTTTCAAATGGACAAATTGATGAAACTGCTTTTCTAATAAAACTATCCCTGGGTTGGCTTTTTAATCTAGCCCATTTTCCGAAAGAAATGTATTATCAATGGCTTGCTCAGAAATTAAACAAAGAAAATAATTACCTAAATCGTGACTTGAAATCACAATTAAGTGAAGAGATAACAAAAACCATGCAGCTAGATAATTCCAAAATTGTCGATCAAATTATTTTATATTCGTGTTGTCCATACTTGAATGATATTAAAACAATTTTGGTGAATAATTCGAGTAAAATGATTAATCAAAGTACAGTCAAATATGCAACTCTTTTGCCTGCTTCTAAATCGTCTCCCGATGTGACAAATAAACGGTTACAGGTTGGTTATCCTTCAGGATCACTTTTTACAATTATTTAACGTAACAATTTGTAGAATCAATTGGAAGAGGCCTTTTTTAACGGCCAACCGGCTTCAATTAGAAAAACAGTCGAATTTGTCAGTGAAAGAATTGCATCAACTTGTGTCAAAGAGATTTTTAACGAAATTGTGCCGTCCTATAAAAAAATAGCATTGAAACAAGTCAAGGATGTCCTTAGTTTATTTACTATGTCAGGTTTAACAGACGAAGAATATTTAAGCACAGTGGTAAGCTTTTTTTTAATTTATTTGAACTTCAAACATAAGAATTAAAAAAAACATGAATTACGTTTTTATTAACAATGTTATTTTAATTTAGGCAATTATTAATGAAAAAATTAAAAAATGTGCCATTTCTTCTATACAAGAGTTACAAAATCAAATCAATGACGAAACGAATTCAATTATTGAATCATGTATCGGCCCTGTAATTGACTTTTTATTAATTAAGGAACTAAGTCAAGTTAAAGATGTTTGTGTGAAGATCTCAAAACGAATGTGTAATGAAAGGATACAACACTGGAGAGATTCAAACATAACTACAAGTAAATTTTGTTTTTGTGATTTAATTAATTTTTACAGTTATATTTTCAGATATTTTTATGAAAGATTTTGATGCTGAAATGAAGTCGTTTATAAGCACTAATCATGCGAATAGAGAACCTGCTGAGAAGGCTATATTCATGTTACCAACTTTTGGTCGAGATTTGGTTCACAATCCTAATACAGTTAGTGGTTTTGAAATGGTTGAATTAATTCGGGTATATTTTCATACGTTTTGGTTTTAGAATATATTTTAAAAACTTTTTTTTAGAATTTCACCATAGATGTTGTAAGAAACTCCGATTTGGTAACTCCAGAACAGTTGGAAAAACTATTAGATTCAGTTGATCAAAGTATAAAAGAAAGATGCGATTTGAATGAGTGCATTTTATTGTCGGTTAACACTTTACTTCTTGATCTATTGGTGCTATTAAGTAAGGATAACTGGTTTTTTTAAAAGTTTTTTGTATTGATTTTGTATGGTTTTAGTTGCTCACTTACCTGGTCTTGTCGATTCTGATATTATAAAGAAAGTTTGTAGTATTTGGAAAGAATATAACTTCAAATCAAAAAATATTTTTACATCTGTTATTTCGCCTAGAAATTTGATGTTTTTTAGAAAGTCGACGAATTTATCATGGAAATTATTTGAAGATTTTATTATAATGTTGTTAAATGAAAACTTTTTAACGTGTAACATTTTTGAAAAACAGGCTGTGAATGTTTGCAAAAGCTTTAAATGTGATGTAAGTAATTTGTTTATAACTTTTACAAAATTTTTAATTTTGATTGTTTTAGGCTACAAGAAAGAGTTTCCTTAATTGTTTAGTTTCAATTATTGATAATTTTAAGGGTGCTTATGATTTTACTACCCTGCAAAGTGTTTTATCTAGTTAAAGATGTTTAACTATTTTAACTATTTATTATTGTCTAAAATTTTAACTTACATTATTTTTGTATTTTCATTGTTATAATAAAATATAAAAAAAGTTTTTATTGTTTTTCTTGTGGAAGATCTTCATTTACTAGCAGTTCAATTTTTTATTATTTTATTTCACATCCTGTCGGCTCATCAGATTTATCCAAACAATGGTAAATTCCATCACAGAAATTTTCTTTACTTATGCATTGTCCATTATGACAGGAAATTTGACCCTTAGCACACACTAAAATGTAAAGAAAAAATTAGGATTTCAACATCTGAATAGCTACATTTACAATATAATATGTAAAAAAAATGAAGAAAAGCAATTAATTTGAATCTTATTGTGTCAGCTTCCTAATTTTTAAATTAAAATTTTGGATACCTTTCTTCTTCGCGATGTTTTCCAAAATTATTAAGTAATAATAAATTGTGTTAATTTCGTTATTTCTAGAACAAATAGGTATCTAATTTTCGTTATAATACGAATTTTTATTTTGCGCGATATTTAAGTGTAAATGGAATAAATCATTTCTTTTTTCTGGTTTGTATAATAAGCCAATCGACAAATGTTTTATTGCGTAAAAATACGGGAGCAAGCTGTAATACAAGTTATTATCTTTATTGGGACCTCAAGGTGCATATACTATATTTGCAATTGTTCTCTGAGCTCCGAAATATTTTTATTAATGATAATTTATTATACACTAGACCCTCCATGTACGCGAGGGTTCCGTTCGCCAAAAACCTCGTGTACATGGAATTCGCGTAAATGGAACCAAAGAAGCAATAGAAAAAAGGGGGTTAGGTTCCAAATTTTATTTTAAGACTAAAAACAAAAGTTTAAAACTAAGGTTTATTTACGAAATAAGTAAAATATAATGCATACAAAAACTAAAATATACCTAATTGATAAAACAATTAAATATAATGCATAAAAAAAAACTAAATCGTTGCCACAGTATTTGTATCATTCAAGTGCTACGTTTCAGCGCCTGTGAACGGAGTAGAAATTACTTTGTATATAGTAATTTATCCATTATCCGGGCGGCGGATTTTCCGTGCGGCATTTTAAAATTTCATCCGTGCGCGGATTATCCGTGGCTGACGGCCAGAGGTTGGCGCATGAACGCTGAATGCACCGTGCAGGCGTTCGTCTTGGGGAATACCCAAGTTCGGCTTGGGAAATCCCCCGTTTATGTGTTTACTTATTATTTTCGCCAACTGCCAACGTAAACAGACGCACAAAATGCAGCGTACCGGTGCTAATGAAAAGCGTAAACGCAATGTTTACACATGTATTTGTCTGAATAAATTATTAAAACAATAACAATGAGGTCTTTGGATTATCCGTGTTTTCGATTATCCGGCGAAGGCTCGGTCCCGGCTGGCCCGGATAATCGAGGTTCTACTTCTTCTTCTTCTTCAAGTGCCATATCCGGTCTCCCGGACGTTGGCGACCTCTCTCCTATATATGTGTTGTGCGTTTGAAGTATTATCACACACATAGGGGACCTACTGCTTAACGCGGGCTCCGAACCGCGGGAAGTGTATACACTTCATCTCCAGAGAGGCTGTTCCAGGCAGATTACACCTCGGTGGTTTGCCATTGCCTTCCGAGGGGAGACGGTCAGAATAAAGTTTTACTGAGCCCGGAGTCGAACCAGGCATTTAGCTTTAGCAGCAACGCACTTAACTGCTTTAGCTGACGACCGTCTCTACTGTACATCTCTATTTATTATGTAAACAACTGTCAATGAATATCTTTAGCTTCGAGGTAAGATTTATATACACCTATACCTCCAAATTTCTTTATGCTATTTGGATAACACATAAACTATATTATATAAAAATGGATGTACGTGTGTATGTATGTATGTTCCCTATAGACTCCTAAACCGTTTGACCGATTGGAACCAAATTTGGCACAGTTATTATGTAGGTCCCTGCGCATGTTTTTGTATTGAAATAGTGCAAAAATTCGCAAAGGAAAGGAAAGTTGATTTTGAGTAGCCTGCCTTCCTTTAAGGAATCTCGATAATCCATTCATGCGCGTCCCTATGGGACGCGCATGAATGGATTATCGAGATTCCTTAAAGGAAGGCAGGCTACTCAAAATCAACTTAAAAAACAATAATGAATGCTGTCAAACTATCAACCGATCGACAATGCAAATACGCGTGCACGTGCTTTACGTTTCTATTTGACCAATCTTAACCAAATTTGGTGTAGAAGTTATTTACAACGCTACGAAAAACATATGCTACTTTAGAACCGTGGAGTGAGGCCGAAGGCCGAACAACCACATCCGACACGGTCTAGATATTTTAATAATACGCGAACACTTAATTCGCGTTAACGGGAATTTTGCTTCGCGTACAAAAATTCAGGTATCAAAATCTAATTCGCGTTATTCTGAATTCGCGTACATCAAACTCGCGCACATGGAGGGTCTAGTGTACTCTTGTGCTTGTTTAGAATCGTTTTTTTTAATCATCAGTAGGTAATTAAAATATTTCGGGGCTCGCAGACCAATGGAAAATATATACCGCGCCTTCTAATGGCTGTAATTCTGTAATCGGTCGATCAGTAAGATCTCTTCTCTAGAAGTCTACTTTATTTTCAATAACTTGTCATTTTGTTCTAAAGTGCACTCAAACCAAGATATTTATGAAAACTCATAGAAGTGTCCATTCTTCGCGTGGTTTTTCCTCTATGGCGACGAAATCCATCCGGAATCGCTAGATTGTGTCAAATTAGTATTTCTTTTTAATGGTTCTAATAACTATACTAGGTAATAAAATGTATTCCAGCTTTTCCCCACTTTTTACGCGATAGCCCTTTCAGAATGCGTTTTTAAATGGGAAGTCTTAAAATTGGTCTCAAACTATCGAATGTTTAAATTTTTTGTACAATTCTGGTAGTCGAGGACATAAAATATAAGTTACTCAGTATAGAACTGGACAACTCTTAAATAAAACAGCAAAATAAAAATAATCATCTTCTTCTTCACGTTTTAGGCCTGTTCCGACTCGAGTCGCCATCTCGTTGAAGGGGTTCCCACATCTCGTTTTCCATGGCCTTGTAATATAGCATTTTTTGCTATTGTAATATGGCATAATACACAATATTATAGTATTCTGAATTTTTACCATTTCATACAGCTTCCGGCTCTTCCTTGTTCGTGCCCATGGCATGTCGAAAAGGTGTGACCTTTGCGAAAATTCCGAACCGTAGGAATATATAATTTTTGTTCGCTGCTACTTAAGTAAATGACATAAATATTACATATCCGTCTGCAGCCGTCGTAGGATCACGTTACCACCCTCTTATAATTGTCCTTGCTTGTTATTTTGCAACCCACAAAATATGTATAAGTAAGGAAATATAGACTTGGAATGTGCAATGATAGCAAATTATAGTCTCAGTTTAACGTCAGATATGAGCCATCTTGAATGTGGGTACAACATAAAAGAACTAACTTTTAAATTATTAAAGTTGTAAATGAATTTTACCGCCCACGTACAGTAATATACTATTAATGCTATTAAATCGATTTCCAGTTCCACCTAGGGAGGGTGGAAGAAAAATTGAAACGCGGTGGACAGTTACATTAAGAACATCACTGCGAAAAGGGATTTACGACTGAAATTTAGAAAATTATCGCCAGAAGATTGTTATATTTGGTCGCCATCTTGCATCCGCCATATTGAACTTTCTTGAAAATGATCCGAATGAAGTGAAATTGAAAATGTGCATGTAGAATTTTCAACCAAATATGATTACTTAATCAAATTTCACAACCGATTTGATTACTCATTAATTCATTGATGCGTATCCTTTTCGAGATTTGCATGTCTGATGCATTCTGTAAATTGTTATCTAAAGTCTTAGTTGTTAAGTAAAATTGAATAATTTAAAACAATCGATGTGGTTGTGTTCCTTGCGATTACATAGGTGAAAGCTTTAAAAAATATATAAAACAATAAGAAATAATTTAAAAGAACCCCGGAAATAAATAAAAATAGGAAAAAATAATCATAAACCGATAATTCTTAAATAATCCACATCATTGTTAACTATGATGTGAGCGAATGGCTGAAATGCTAGCGTGTTCGCTTTCAAGCCAAGATTCACGGGTTCAAATCCTGTGAGGTGCTATCTATAGAAGAAATTTTTGCTCACCAAATGTGCTGGCCCCAGATAACATTATTTATGGCTAAACAACTTCCCTGAACGGAGTAGGCGGTGTAAAAATCGTCTATTCCCGTGGTTCGGAATCCACGTTAAGCTGTAGGTCCTCTGTGCTCGTCACACATTTTCAACACGCAACGAGCAGAGACAGGGAGGTATCGGGAAAATGTCGCAAGACGTTCATAACCGAATATACATACATACAGAATATACATACATTGTTAACTAAATGGAAACTATTAAAAGTTACCACTAGTCGAGGAAGCTGCAGAATTAATTTAAGTATATAAGTACTCCACACGTAGCAGCTCTCCCCCTCCCCCACCCCCAGTAGTGATAATTTTTAATATTGTTTCCATTTAATTAACAATGATGTGAAGTATTTATAAATTCTACTTTTCCTATTTTTATTTACATTTACTTTTTATTGACGGGGGTTTTTAAATTTTTAATTAAAACTAGGGTTTTATTTTGTTTTCAAATTCCAATTCTTTTTTTTTTTATTAACACCTAATAAAAATTCTTAATTCTTTCAAAATATTATTAATATTAAATATTTATTATCTTCTAAAAATATAAGTTACAATGTAATATTGGAACCTTTATTTCTCAATTTGAAAAGTTGATTTTGCAGCAGGATTGATTTTTAGTTTTTTTTACGAATTTTTATTCATCTGAGTACGACTCCGCCAGAACAATTTTAGAAAATCCCTAGTCCCTGGGTAAAAGTAACACTTCATTTCGTTTTTGTTTTAATGGAATTCTATACTTGGCTCCATTTTTTTGAATTTTGATAGTTGATAGCTTCAGAAAGTGTTTACTGGGTGCAGATTATTATAATTCAAAATGTTGCAGTATGACTTGTTTATACGTTTACGTTCCAATTCTACATTTTTGAAAACTTTCTTTATTTGAATCCAAAAAATTATCTATTATGTCTATTTTATTGGTTATAGATTTTATTTTGCTTGTCCAATCGTACTTGGCTATACTTTAATATAGCCCAAACATAACATTTACACCTACAGCCCAATGGCATCTGCACAAAAACCGAAAAAAGGTATAGTTCTCAAGTTTAAACACCTGATTAACTGCCCCGAGCAAGTTTCGTAGGAACATTTAACTTTTAAACTCCATAATGTTCCAAAACAGTTTCGAAATCAAAGGTCCACTTTAATCCAAATGTAAAATATTAACGATTTCATAAGATAGTGTAAAAAAAGATAACTTTTTTGAAATGCCTCTGAATTCAGGCCACCATCTATGCCGAGCACCTCAATCAGTAAATGCACAGAAATCATCGATTGATTTTGACAATTACTTCTTCTTCTTCTTCTTTCACTTAGTGTAGGCCTTAAGGCCTGTAATTTCCAGCTTCTTGTGATATAGACTGCCAGCTTTCTCTCCATCTCTTTGGTGGTCTTCCAGGCAGTCGCTTTCCATTGACAACCTTCCCATCTCTAGCAATTCGGGCAAGCCTATTGTTGTCCATGCGGTTGACGTGCTCATTCCATCCTCTTCTTCTCTGTCTGACCCATCTTACTACGTCCATTACCTGGCATGTGTCTCGGATTACTTTGTTTCTTACCCTATCCCATAGAGTTTTCCCCGCTATTGTGCGTAGAGTTCTCATTTCAGCCGTTCGCAGTAGCCTCTTTCGTGTAGTTTTCGTGTTATCAGGGCGTGTTTCCGCGGCATACGTCATTATTGGTCTTATACATGTCTTATATATGCGCACTTTGCTATCGATGTTTAAAAATTCATTGTTCCATATCACTTCTCTCAAGCCTCCCGCTACGGCACCTGCTTTTAGGATCTGGTTACGTACCTCTTTTATGAGGTCTCCGTAGCTGGTGATCTGTACCCCCAGATATACAAACGACATCACCTGTTCAATGTTATGACCGTCGACGACAAGTTTACATCTCTTTGGTTCTTTTGATATTACTAAGCTTTTTGTTTTCTTTTCCGATATTGTCATGTTATATTTCGCTGCTCCTATATTAAAGGCGTATAGTAATCGTTGTAGGTCATCTTCGTTTTCTGATACTATAACCGCGTCATCCGCATAGCATATCATTTTCACTTCACCCGTACTAAGTTGATATCCTCTATTCCTTGTCAATCTGGTTTTCTCTATTATGTTATCCATAACGATGTTGAATAATACAATTATTTGGCTGCTAAAATTGTAGGAATTTCGTCCTTCTGATTGTTATCTGGCGTCTTTAATGGGTTCTACAGACACGACCAGTAATTTAGTCAAGCAGCAAGTGTTGCTAAGATACTAACCGAAATATATCAAAATAATCGAAATAATTTGTTAGTATCTTAGAAACACTTGCTACTAAACTAAATTACTATCCGTGTCTGTATGACCCCTGAGGGATTGTTGCCAAGACTACCGTTTTACCGAAGTCGAGTAAATTGCCGGCACGTAGTTTTGGAAAGCAAGTACGAGACGATGGACACAACAGACTGCAAGAGTTCGGACAAACCGTGAATCCGTTCGCACACTCTAGCCAGCAGCTCCTGCGTGGAAGTGTCCTATTAGAAAACCGGAAGAAATTACGGTGCTGAACTCGGAAGAGAATCTATTGCCATCCGAATGTCACCAATAGCACCCAATCAAGATTAGTACAACTTCTTTTCAGTTTCAATCTTTTAATTTCAGGGCAAATCAACCGTCAGATGCCAGATTTTTCTGTCGTTGCCAGCCAGGTCCTTTCTTTTCACCGCGACACCATCAAGTTCATGTTTTAACAATGAGATATTGTTGCATTTCTACCGGAACTGATTATAAATTTGAATACAATGTTGTCGCCAAGTTTGGAATGCGATTGTGTTTTGTTGTTGAACTTGAATCTCAGCTACATTCCTTTCAAGCCAGGTCAATCAACACGGCAATTTTCCAGGGCAATCATAACATGCATAAAAAACTCGCTTTAGCGGCAGTTCCTAGGCTTCTATACAGCTACCTTTCTGGTGTTCAAAGTTGTTGTTAGCTAGTTATTTTTGGTCGCCATATAATATACGAAATATCACATAATCAGATAATCTGTACTAATTAAATTTTGGCGGTTATTATTTATCAGTTACTACTATATTTCAGTAATAATAATCAAACTTTTCCATTCCATTCGGAACTTCTCTGTAATGTACGGTCCATTTTTTGAGGTAGATCAATCTCTTCTTTCTCTTTTATTTACAACTTAACTTCACTAACCACATCAAGCCACTGCTGTGGTTAAAATAAAAATAATAAAAATTGAATCATTAGCAACTTAATAGAAAATGATTTGGAGCGTTCTGATTGGCTCTGAAACATGCGGACGGACGGACAAACGCGGGGCCAGATCATAAGGCCTCTTTCTATACTATGTATAGAAGCCTGAAAATAACCGCGATTAAAAATTTTGATTGCATTATTGTAACAGAGGTCGTAACGCTGGAAACCAGAATTATGAAATGGATGGGATAAAATCCGTACGACAGTTTCGCGATTTGTGTCCAAATAGACGACGATAAAAATAAGCGCATGAGAGATTAGCAAGATGGTATGCTGAAAAATATGTTCCTCAACTTGGATTCCAACCCAGACGTATTAGCTGTGAATACGTGCGCTCAAACAACTGCGCTGTCGAGGCGATTGATTTTTCGGGCCCATTGTACTGAACGGGTTAAGCTTATCATCTTCTACATTGTGGCGGGGTGGAACGGTGCTGAGTCACTTTTCCACATTGTTGAGTTCATCAACAATTTGAGTTTCTTGGTAAATCGCCTCACGGTCTACTGTATCTTTTGTTTTTTCAGGGCCCTATTAAAGCAAGCAAGGCACCTCTACTTAAAATAATTAATAACTATTTTTGGTTGCTTAAAGACACGTTCATTAGTAACGGTAACGAATCACTCTATATTATCATATCTTTTTTTATACCAGTTCAGGGGAGGGGAACCTTCATAGGCATCACCCCAATCTGGGATGGTAGTGTGAGATTCTTACTCACTAAAACCCCTCCCCGGTGACAGCTGGATCCACCTCTCGGTATTTGACATCTGTCAACCTGCAATGTTGTTGTGTCTTTCTTAGTTTTCGTGACCTGATCCCAGAGCTGCTTCGATGACCTTCTCATTGCCCAGCTTGGTACGGATGATCTCAGTTAGGGCATCAGCAACTCTGACCCAATCATCCTTTGATGATAGCATTTCTGTTACTAGGGTGTCGGGGCTCAGGTCTGCGATGCTATATTTATTTTTTACTTCAGACCAGTTCGAGCAGTCGAAGATGGCATGGAATGCGTCGTCTTCCTCTTTATCGCAATAGTAGCACTTTGGCGATTCTCGTCGTTTGAATCGGTGGAGCTAGGAGTTGAAGCACCCGTGTCCCGTCAGGGCTTGGGTGACTTCGTAGCTCACTTCATCGTGGCTTCTCTCGACCCATGGTTTGACGTCTGGTATAAGGAGTCTCGTCCAGGCTCCTATCTCCCCATGGGACCATCGTTATGTCGCCTCGCTTCGAGAAGGACTCTTCTGCTTTTATTCCTGCTCGCTGGTCATATTATCATATCTATCATGTTACTAACGTCACTAAAGGCCGGTTGTATAACAAAGGTTAATCCTTCGGTAAGAGTTAACCCATAGGGATTTCTGTTATTTGATTGGTTGATACGCCAAAATTCCCTGGATTAATTCTAATTCGAGGTTGAACCTCTGTTATACAACAGGCCCTAAACAACCACCAACTTTAACTAACAGTTAGTTATCTGAAGCTTTAACTGGAGGTGAAAATATCCGCCCTTAATAATTGAATATTATCTGAATATTTATTATTATTATTACCACTTTTTATCAACGTATCAAATTTTGGAACTGTTGTAATCAGCGAAAATCAGAATTTTGTTGTTCATCTCAACCATCGAGAATATCCCATATGTATAAATTTTTCACATCTTTTTGATGCTTAAGATAAACTCTTACGATCTACAGTTTAACGTGGAATTCGAACCACAACACAGATAAATTTATTTAGAAGCTAGTGGGGTTTGAATTCTAATTCCTTTAGATCCAAAGTCCCGAGTTAACATTTCGCTGGTTTCCTTCATGACCCCAAGCGATTTCTATGTAATATAAAATTGAGGAATGTTCAGACGCCGCAGGCGATTCATCGTAATGCTCAATTTGGAATGAAATTTAATGCTTTCACTGTGGAATTTTGTTAATATTATAAGTTTTGTCTCGCTAACACTTCGTAAAAGTAATGAAAAGCTCGAAGAATTGGAACGCAGTGGACAGTTACATTAACAGCAACATTGCGAAGAAGGGAGTAAAGTAAACAGTATACAAAAAGAGATAATTGAGGATGATAAGTTATCGAAATAAATAACTTAGAAGAGAAAAGTAAAAGAGAATGGATCGTATTAATAGGCTACTGAGGGTGATTCCATAAAGAGGTCAAATGCAGGACTAGAAGAAATCTAGAGTTTCATTTTCATAATACTTGCTTTAATATTAAAGTGTTTATGACCCCACGACCCCTTAAAAATATTTATGAAAGAATTTTAATACTTAAAAGGTAGAATCAGTTCGACAAGAATAGGTCAGCGTATGAAATTACGAAGGTCATAAATGCGCAATGGATGAACACAGGTACAATAATAAATTATCTTATGCATTTAACTGTCCAAAACAACCCCCCCCCCCTAATTAATCCTTACGATCGGAGGCTCTGCCGAAATATCGCGTCAAAAAGCTAATTTTCGCTCTTAATTAAAAAATAAAATTCACAAGAGAGCTTTGGCAGTTTCCCAGACCTCGAAGAAAGTTCATAAACTATGAGTGCCCTGCAAAAGAAAAACTTGGTTACGGGGCTGATAGGTACCATTCTTATCTCCTACCCTACATCAGTTGGCGTGTTTATAATACTTTGCACATGGAAGAATTGTGATAGAAGATTTAAAATAAACATATTGCATGCTTTGAATGTTCTAGATTTCAAAACATTCAAGAGAATACCCATTAAATTATAATTAAAATACTACATCGCAGACTTTTAATTTCAGTTAGTTTACCCTTTTCATTTTTCGTGTAATCCCCAAACGTAATTTGAAAGCTGAAAATGATACCCTACTATAAATGCAGCTGTTTTCGCGGTTATTGATCAATGATCACGCACACCAATTTATTGTACCTGCTAGTAATTATTTTTCCAAATTACAATTTGATAGTGTAGTGTTAAAATTTACCCTAAATAAACTACATCACGCTCCATAATATTTATGTTTACCGAGATTTTACACAAAAGGAGATTTTCAAGAATTATTTTTGACGATAACGAAATGAGGAGTTTAATTAATTCAGAATGAGATACGGTTCTTACTTTTGTTACAATTTATTTCATCGGAATTATCCCAGCAGTCAACCACCCCATCACATTTTTTTTGTTTTTTCAGGCATCCAGTTGTATTTCCGCACTGAAAATGCGTTTCCAAATTGCAATCTATAAAATAAATAATCTCAACTTCAGCGTTCCAGAACTAAATTTTGTTTCACTTACCACATTTGATCTCATCAGATTTATCCAAACAATGAAAAAATCCATCACACCACATCTTTTTTGGGATACACATGTTTCCACAATTAAAATGATTGTTTGAACAATTAAGTGCGTTTGGAACGGGCCTGCATTGGAAGAGCATTAAATTTTGATCCAAAACTTTACAGTATTCTTTATTAATTTTGCATAGTCCTCCACACCCGGTAGGATCCTTCTTATCTACAATTTTTCTGCATACCGGTCCTTCGCTTTCTATTATATTTAAACAAATCTCTTCGTTGCGTTTGCATTTTTGGCAAACATTATTATTTGAGGCGGTCGATTTGTTTTGTGCTTCGTTCTGCTTATGAATAATTTAAATTAAAATAATAATTTATTTTTTAAATTTATTGGTTTCGTAAAGTTAATGTAATTCCCGAATTAAAAAAATAAGAGACGCACTGCTAATTTACATATTATCACTAATTAATTTATATGCAGAAAATAAATTATACTGACCGTTGTTCCATTTTCAAATTTCAATTTCATGTTGTTAGTTTGTAACGAATACAATGGAAATGTGTTACGTAAAATGTTTAAATTTGTTTTATTATGATAATTAGTAACATTCATTATAAAATTTGGCACTAATTTTTGTGTTTTATTGACGGGCGACTTTATATTGAATAAATTGGGTTCTGAAAGTGAAAAAATCAAATTATTTTTTTAGTGAAAATTTTTCAAAAACTTACCAATAGAAAATATTATTCCAAACGACACGGCAACGATTATACAAACAAATACTAATATATAAAGCACATGTTTTGTTCTAGATTTTTTTAAATTTTCGATTTCGTTTACTTTTAATACCCACTTATGACCAAAAATATTTTTTTTAATTACACATTTTTTTTTAACTTTCGAATTGTGATCATTATTTCCTGATATCGTGAAAATTTGCGCGTTTCTACCTCGCCGACTTGCATTATAATAATGCACCTTCGTTAATTCGACAGGATTATAAGTTGAGTAAATCATTTGACTAGTACGAAAGTTTTTTGTTTAATAGTAATTCTACGTAAATTTTAGCATGCTGTCATAAGTGGATATCTCTATTCTAATGCGAAATGAGGCAAATTCATGAATCGTGACAATACAAACACTGAATAACGGAATATTCCGGAAAACACGAGGAAAGCATATGGCATGAAAATACCCTTAAAGGGTTATACTTTTTCAAGGTGAGGTATAAAAGTTTCAATTAAACTTAAAATCAATTTTTTGTAATTAAACTGAAAAGTTTTGTCGATATCCTCTATTATGGTTTAACGATATCGTTAGATTATAAATTACTATTTTTTTTCAAGTGCGGTAATTAAGGCAGGATAATAAGTAGATGATCCTGTGATAATTTTGAAAGCGAAAACATTTTTGCGGTCGATTTAAAAATTTAAAATAAATTTTTTTAATATTGAATACTAGCTGGCACAGTCGGCCTACCGGCCGCCTTTAGCCATACCGTGTCGCATGTGGTTGTTCGGCCTTCGGCCTCACTCAAGCGTATCGCAGGCATACGTGTAGACCGTGGTTGTTCGGCCTTCGGCCTCACTCCAAGGTACTAAAGTAGCCTATGTTTTTCGTAGCGTTGCGTTGTAAATAACTTCTACACCAAATTTGGTTAAGATTGGTCAAATAGAAACGTAAAGCACGTGCACGCGTATTTGCATTATCGATCGGTTGACAGCTTTACAGCATTCATTATTGTTTTTCAAGTTGATTTTGAGTAGCCTGCCTTCCTTTAAGGAATCTCGATAATCCATTCATGCGCGTCCCATAGGGACGCGCATGAATGGATTATCGAGATTCCTTAAAGGAAGGCAGGCTACTCAAAATCAACTTTCCTTTCCTTTGCGAATTTTTGCACTATTTCAATACAAAAACATGCGCAGGGACCTACATAATAACTGTGCCAAATTTGGTTCCGATCGGTCAAACGGTTTAGGAGTCTATATTAGGGAACATACATACATAGAGTTCGTACCAAAGCTCAAAACTTATACAAACATCAGCGCAATAACGAAAACGCGTCCAAATACTAAAACGCCCAACTAGAAAACATTCGTTGAATGTTTGATTTCGTTTTGACAGCTACACAAATTTCGCGTTTTATTATTATGAAATGGTATTAGTATTTAGTGTAGGCAAGTTAGCATTTGAAATCGAAATTTCGTTTCCCGTGTTGTGACCTATACCAATCGATAGATTAGAGCTTCCTGAATATCATATTAAAATGTATCATTGCAGAATTGATGGGAAAAAAAGTTATTTAATAAACAAAATCCGAAAATCGCGATTTTTGACTTTAATCGCTTATATATCGAGATTTTACACCGACTTTTGAAAAAGTGAGGGCACTATTTTGTAGAGCAGAAAATTCTCTACAAAAAATGTGCAACAACCCCTATCATATAAATAATAATAAACCCGCTATAAGCGTTCAAACATTTTTGGAGATTAATTTTTATTTTCATCAGCAATGTTTGAACGCTTATAGCGGGTTTACTATTATTTATATGATAGGGGTTGTTGCACATTTTTTGTAGAGAATTTTCTGCTCTACAAAATAGTGTCCTCACTTTTTCAAAAGTCAGTGTAAAATCTCGAGATATAAGCGATTAAAGTCAAAAATCGCGATTTTCGGATTTTGTTTATTAAATAACTTTTTTTCCCATCAATTCTGCAATGATACATTTTAATATGATATTCAGGAAGTTCTAATCTATCGATTGGTATAGGTCACAACACGGGAAACGAAATTTCGATTTCAACCTTTTTTTGAGTCTAACTTGACTGCACTAATTGTTTCATAATATAAATAACAATCAGCCTTCTTTAAGGCTATTTTAGCCTTATTTACATTTTTTAAATTTTCGCTCCAAGCTAATGTTTTTACGTAGCATTTCATATGTATGTATTTCGCCCTCTTTGCTCCTCTTTCGCGCATTGTATAAGTTTTGAGCTTTAGCACAAGCTCTACATACATCCATTTTTATACCGGGTGTTCATTTTAAAACTTCCAGCAATTGATATCTCAAAAACCAAAAGTCAGATGAATAAATGTTTCGGACAAATGCCGTATGATAGCGAGGGGGAGAGAATATGGCATAATTTTTTTTTAATTTATTGACCTTTTCAAGGTCATTTGAAGGTCAACTTGGTTTTTTTAAATGGCACCGTATATCTTGCAAAATGGCGGCCGTTGATAAGTTGGCTTGCGGTGGCTGCGATGTTTTGCTTGTTTTAGCGGATAATCCGCACGTGAAATGCGCTGGTAGTTGTGGAAAGTATTTTCACATAAACTGTGCCTCAGTTAAGAAGAGTGAATTGAATTGTTTACTGAATAATGACAATTTGAAGTGGCTTTGCAATAATTGTTGTGTTGCTAAAGGTCAGTTTGTTTCTGGCTTTGCGCTAGATAAGGAACCGCATGCTTATGATATGATAATGGAATGTATTAAAATTATTAAGAATCAGGAAAATTTAATAATAAAGCTGGAAGATGAAGTTAAATTCTTGGCAATTAATGTAGTCGAAATTAATAAAAATATAAATAAACTAAATAAATCTACCACTGGACGAGCTGAAAATGAACCAGAACCTCAGAAAGATCATGTGCGGCGAACTTCGGACAGATTGAAGGCTAGGTCGGCGACAACAGATGCTCCGAGCGGGAAGCCTCATACAGGCTTGAAATCAAAATCTGATGATACAAGCTCAAAAACTTCTATGTCTGTCCAATCTACACAAAGTCAGGGTGGCCCACCCTTAATCGAAGTAATGGGAGGGGATATCCATCTGGCGTAGTAATTGGCAGTAGACAGAATTCTGAGATTCAGGCGATCCCTAAGAAGGCCTTTATTTTTGTTTCCAGATTGTCGCCCGATGTCGAGGCAAATGTCCTAGTAGCCATGTTGAGAGAACCATTTCCCGAGGTTGAGTGTGACTCCATTACACTCAAATTTCCTCAACATTATTCCTCCTTTAAAGTAACTGTTCACCTACAAAATTTCGAAAAAGCTATGGATCCAGCCATCTGGCCCAGGGGAGTATTGGTAAAGCGTTATTTACATATGAAACCGAGAACTCAAGAGGATTTTCAGCGGGATGCGAGGACGGCGGGGAAGAGATAGTGCATATAATTGACCCCTCGGCAACTATGCTCTCATCTTCGGACTTGGATAGAGTGAGTAGACTTGATATAAATTGCTTTCATCGGGACATTAATTGTAGGGAGCGGTTGGCAAGCCCCAAAAATGTAAATAAAAGTGAAAGGGTAAATTTAAGTGCGATAAGTCATTGTAGATCTGAAACTGGAAAACGCGCGCGAGTGCGTGAACCGGGCTGCGTTAAAATCGAATGCTTTTATCAAAATTTTAGAAGCCTAAAGAATAAGGCTTCGAAGTTTTATAATTTCATATCCGCACATAATTATAGGATTATTGGCATCACCGAATCATGGTTAACGCATGATATTGGTAGCTCTGAATTTTTTCCTAATACATATCAGGTGTATAGACATGATAGAGACCTTGCTGCTACTGGTGTCTCGAGAGGTGGTGGAGTTCTTCTTGCGATCTACGACTGTCCCGGAGTATCACCTTTGAATCTTGATTTTTTAACTTCTGTTTTTGTATCAATTAAATTTTGATTAACAATGTTGATTATTTGTTTTAATAAATAATTAGTTATTAATTTGACATTGTCAAGTAATTTCAAAAAAAGCGCTGCAATTTATATTTTTAATAATTTAATTAATGTAATTAATTTTTAACCTTGAAAATGGACCAAAATAAACGGGCCGAAACAGAATATCTTATAATTATTTATTTTGTTTCAACGCATCTTACTCGGAAAGCCTAATGTCGGATAAAAAAAAATTTCCAACAAAAGTTGTTTATTTATTCATGCAAAATATGAATCTGCTAAAAAAAATAAGGTGCCATTTAAAAACACAAAGTTGACCTTAAAATGACCTTGAAAAGGTCAATAAATTATAAAAACAATTATGCCATATTCTTTCCCCCTCGCTATCATAAGACTTTTGTCCGAAACATTTTTTCATCTGACTTTTGGTTTTTGAGATATTAATTGCTGGAAGTTTTAAAATTAACACCCGGATATATACATAATATAATAGATTGTTCTACTTCATCCTCATTTTGTACTTTTAAAAGTTTCCCCTTTCGAAAGGTTAATTATGACTTGTACCTTAAACGTATCAAACTTACAGCCCTATTACATCACGATAAAAACCAAAGTTGGGCGTAATTGTGCAATTTCGTCGAAATGAAATTAAAATAAAAATTTTCGAGTTGATGAGAAAAATAATAGATCGACTGTTATTATAAAAATTCAATGGTAAAAGTTGTTGAATTTAGGTTTGTTAAATAAATTTAAATTGTAGTAATCGACCTTATTTTTAATGCCAGCGGAGTGCTTGATCAATTCTGTATCAACTTCCGTTTTTTTTATATTTTAGTAGTATATCCTGTTTGTAGCATCTGTTTTTTACGATCATTATATAATAATTTCTCTTTCAACAAAAACGTATTACTTTTTGAGATACAAATTGTTGTTTTGCGTCCATTTGAATAAAAATACGTTAATTATTACATTTATGAAAATGCAATTAACTTCGTAGTATTTTGATTTTAGAATTTTACGACGATTTTAAAATTCTGATCCAAATTTGGGAAAAACATCCGGTACTATTATTCTTTTTTTACTAAACAGTCTACTTTATTTTAATCTGTTATGGTTTTACAGCTGAAGGACTTCTTCATGGACTTCTGATAATAATTCTGAACTATTTCGTATTATAACATTCTTTTAATATCAACATAAATAGCTCGAACTGGTCGAGTTGTAGCGCAAGTATGTCACTATGAAGTCCTTGTTGGAATTTCTTAGAAACTGGACAATTAATAAGGCCGACTGGGCACAGATTCACTGAACTATATAATTATGTTAAATGAAACGTCATTCCTTAATGTAGCCTCGCGTATCCCGTAATTCATGACGTGACCAATTGTTACATTATGAAATTTAACAATATGAATTTAGAAGAAGTTGTTGGAATTGCGAAACAAAGGGCGTAGTATGGTAACCATAATACAGCTAGTTGGTGTATTATATAAGAGAACCTGCTCTTGGTCAGCGTATTAGAGGGGACCCTTCTTCTGTCGGTGAAGAAGGGGAGGAGCTACGGTCCAGGAACAGACTAAGAAAACTTATTTTCCTCTGCTACGAAACTACGTACTAACCAATTTCGTACCCGTCTCAGAAAGGATATTGCTACTGCAGATGAACGCAGACCCTGTCCCGATCAGGTTTATGCTCCTACAGCTACGGCAACTGACGAAGAGGTAAATAAGTTCTTAAGTTCTACCTTGAAATAGACCACATCTTAAAAACAATCCCGAAGCACCAACTGAGAATAGTAATGGGAGACTTTAATGCAAAGGTTGGAAAAGGACAGACAGGAGAACACATCGGCCCCCGCGGACTAGAGGAGAGAAACGAAAGAGGGGAACGGCTAAGCATTTTCGCAACGGAGCAACAACTAACGATAACGAATACATTCTTCAAACTACCACCAAGAAGATTATATACATGGAAATCGCCCAAACATTCCCCCGACGGCCTGGTACGAAATCAAATAGACTATATACTGGTGAGCGAAAGACATAAAAACTGCGTTAAATATGTTAAAACATACCCATGGTCCGACATAGGATCTGACAATAATCCACTAGTAGGGAAACTCAAAATAAAAATAAACAAGTTGGAACCTGCTTTAGCAGCGGTTCTTAGGCTTCTATACAACTGCTTTTCTGGTGTGAAAAGTTGTTATTTTTGGTCGCCATAATTTTAATAATAAGGAGGGGCCAAAAAGTTGGCCTCTCCTTGACCAGAAATCTTTACTTCTCAATAAAAATTCAACGGGCCCAGCATTTCCAAAAAAATTTACAGCATTCGCCAGCATTTCGATAGTATTGGCGACTGACAAAAAAATATATCAAATTCAAAAAAGTTGTTATTATCTGATTATTTTTGGTGGCCATATAATGTAACATCACATAATCAGATAATCTGCATTAATTATTTATTATTTTATTTAAACCACTTCAGTGGCTTGATGTGGATAGTGAAGTTAGGTTGTAAATAAAAGAGAAGGAAGAGGATGGATCGACCTCAAAAAATGGACCGGACATTACAGAATAATTCGAAAATCTGCACCAATTAAATTTTTCGAGATAGCTTCTTATTAGGGTATCAACGTCTTAAGGTATCAACGTCTTAACGGATCAAAGGATCAACGCATCAAAGTCTCAACGAATCAACGGATCAAAGACTACTACAGATTGATATTCTCATAGCAAAATCTATTCCAATGCCTTTAATAAGGACAAATCTGGGAATAATGATTTTTCAATGAGTAATTCCAACTTAATTACAAACTTTTAGAAAATTTTTTTTTCTATTCATAACAATCACATGGCACACAAGTAACATCCCATTTCTTATTTGTCGTACCAATCCACAATTCGACTTGGGGAAAAATTTTGGCCTTCAAATCGATTTTCAAGGTCACATGTTTTGGAACAAATCAAAGCTATCGACGGTATCTATCGAGATGTTTAATTGTGGCAATTTTGTAAAATTTTTAAATTTTGCTGTTACCGCCATAACTATGACCTTCAACAGTTTTTCAAGGTGACAATGGACGGATAGTTAACAACTACATAAGACCTCTAGGAAATACTGCATTTCAAGTTCCGCCAGATTGAGAATAACTGTCGGCAGAATACTTAAGCGTGACCGCGCGGTCGCACAAAAAAACTTTATTACCCTCCTGAGGTCACCTAATAAAGATGCATTCGAATTCGCAATAAAATCACTTGACCTTTGGGACTTAAAAAAAAAAGTTGTTATTATCTGGTTATTTTTGGTCGCCATATACGTAATGTAACATCACATAATCAGATAATCTGCACTAATTAAATTTTTGCGGTTGGTATTTATCAATTACTACATAAGCAGCGATGCCAACCCGTACTATAATAATTGTAGTACGCATACTATAATTTTACCTTCTGTGCTGTACAACAGAAGGTACAAATTACTTATAGAATGCCTACTATAATAAATTATAGTACGGTTGGCATCGCTGTACATAAGTAATAATAATCAAACTTTTCCATTCCATTCGTAACTTTACTTTTCTGTAATTTCCGGTCCATTTTTTGAGGTGGATCCATCCTCTTCCTTCTCTTTTATTTACAACTTAACTTCACTATCCACATCAAGCCACTGCTGTGGTTAAAATAAAATAATAAATAATTAGTGCAGATTATCTGATTATGTGATTTTACATTATATGGCGACCAAAAATAACCAGATAATAACAACTTTCCACACCAGAAAGGTAGCTGTATCGGCAATTTACATTACCGTTGGTAGCGCCACCAGCAACAACAACATGGCATTGTTTAGACGTATATTTCGAAATTCAAAATCATATTCTAGTGAAAATTTGCAACATTTCAGTACAGTATTAAATTTATTATAATATATGTTTTGTTAATTAGTTGATTTTGTTATGTCTTGAGCCTGAAGAACGAATTTTTATTTTCATTTAATACGTCACTTACTAATCTAAAATTCTCCCGCATGGTGGCGTTTGCTTAATGTAAATTGCGAATAGAAGCCTAAGAACTGCCGCTAAAGCGAGTTCCACCTTGTTTAATTTTTGTTATCTGAAAACAGCTGTCATACAATAAGTCAGGGGCGTACTGGATCAAGTTATTCACGAGGGCTTACATTTTTCATATCGATCGTCAGCTATAGCGGTTAAGTGCGTTGCTGCTAATGCTGAATGCCTGGTTACACTCCGGGCCCAGTAAAACTTTATTCTGGCCATGTTTATTACTTTATAACTTTATTCTGACCATATTCATTGTATGTTTACTACAATGTGTTACACAAGAAAACATTTTACATCTGTTTTGAGAGGTGACATGTATTTTTGTATTTTTTCGCTTGTTTATGTACATTTTTCTTTATTACAGTCTTGAAAATGACCCCGATAGAGGGTCGCAACTAGTCGATTCAAAACGTAGTCTTTCTTTAACACGTCCACTGATATCCAATATCCTAGTAAATCATATCCCTGGAACAATAGCTTATCTTCACTTTATTCTGGCCGTTAATCCCTGCGGCAGTTAGACCAGTAAGCCACGTATCAAAGAATAATTGGATCAACGGACAATCGTATCATGGTATAATCGTATCAACGGATCATCGTATCAACGGATCATCGTATCAACGGATCATCGTATCATCGTATTATCGTATCATCGTATCAACGGATCATCGTATCAACGGATCATCGTATCATCGTAAAAGTAAATTATTAACAATGGCATTAATCGAAAACAAATCTGCTTTCAAAACTGTAAAGAATGTGCAATTTGGCATTTTTAGTCCGGAAGATATTCGTAGCATGTCTGTCATCCCAGAAGGTATAAATCATGTAGAAATTATAGAAGGAAGTCTTCCAAAAGTGGGCGGCCTGATGGATCCGAGGATGGGAGCGTTTGACAGCCCTTTACCATGTCAAACATGCGAAGGCGACCGGGACACTTGCCCCGGTCACTTTGGTCACATCGAATTGGCCAAACCGATCTTTCACGTTGGCATGATTAAAGATGTCATGAAAGTTTTACGCTGCGTCTGCTTTAATTGCAGTAAATTGTTGGTGAACCCAAAAAACAAAACCACTTCGAACACGCTCAGAAGATAACTGCAGACGATTCCAAGAAACGCTTAGAACTAGTGTACGGTTTGTGCAAAGAACAAACAATATGTCACGCGGATGGTGGATGCGGAAATCATCAACCTGTAATTAGAAAATCGGGTCTCGATTTGACGGCCGAATGGATGGAATCCGACGGAAAGGTTCCACAAGAAAAAAAGTATTTGTTGGCGGAAGAAGTGCTGCATATCTTTAGACAAATTAGCGACGCAGATTGCAGCGCCCTGGGAATGGATCCGAAATACTCACGACCCGAGTGGATGATCGTGACGGTTTTACCGGTTGTTCCTCCTTCCGCGAGACCCGCAGCTTTCATGGGCGATTCGCCGAAGAAACGTCAAGACGATTTGACAAATAAAGTGGCCCTAATCATAAATATACCTTGTATAGAAGCCTAAAAGTAGCGCACTGGCTACCCAGTTCTTAGAGCTCTATACACACAGAGTATATCCAACACGATTGGAAACGCTCTGTATGATTTTGAATTATGCGGACGGACGGACGGACGGCCAGACAGACGGACGGACGGACAGACACGGAGCTAGATCATAAGGCTTCTTGTTATACTTTGTATAGAAGCCTAAAAATTGCTGGAATTTCAAGTCCCGTGAGCACAATTTTTTTAAGATTTTTAACCCTCAGTTCACCATACAAAATTAGTAGGTATATAACTGAAAATAATGGATTATGTAATTCACTTCAGATTGGTCTGATTAAACTCCCGATATGTTACAGACTCCCATTTCTGAACAGATTAGAAGGATTCAACTCCAGATGTAACTGGTGATCGTAGCAAAGGTTCTCTTTTGCATTTCTTTCATGAATTACTTACAACTGTAACGTTTTACGTAAGAATAATAAATTTATCGGAAATTTAAGCAATGAAAATTGGTGTAACTTGGCCGATAGAAAAACGCAATTTCTGGACATCCAGAAGCAATTCGCACGAGAGGAACATGGTGAAAAGATCGAATTTCTCAAAGTCCGTACGGAACTACTGCGGGAAATACGCCAATTAGAATTGACAATAATGCGCGAGAACACATAGCAAAATTGGAGGGGCTTTGTACCAATTGTAGGAAATAAACTGTTTCAAATAAATATCAGTTATGAGAAATTGTGTTTTTCCAATGAACAAATTAACTTAAAATGCACAACAAATCAAAAATAGGGGAGAACGGGGGAATTCCGCGCACGGGGTAATTCTGCGCATAGTGATTTTTCCATCGCAGTTTATTATTTCTCGATTTCAACATAGCACGCCATCTAGCATTAGCTTAGCGAACATCCTCTCATAATTCAACTGTATTCGTAAAGTTGGTTCTAACATGGTGGTCGTTTGTTTGTTTTTCGGCACGCTGATCTAATTTCTAGCGAATTTCAAAAAGTGGTAAGTTCTTTTCGTTATCAATTTTCAGTAAAATTATACCAGGACTATTTGGCTTTATATGTACACATAATATCGCACACGAGTACAATTAATTATATTTCGTCATTAACTAGCAGCGATGAGTTAGGTTAGATGTATAACATCGGGGTAATAACGCGCACCAGTGGAGGGGCAATTTCGCGCTGCGCGTTATTACCCCGTGTGAAACTTTGCTGTTGATTTAATGATGGCAATTGTTTTTCTTTTTAGAATTCAAAATGCCACGTACTTATGTTCGGAAAACCGAAAAGTCAAAATGGACGGAAAATGAGCTGAAAGCTGCTATCTCCGCCATACAATCTGGGCGAAAAATACGGGAAGTTGGTCGATCATTCAATATTCCAGAATCCACTTTACGTGATAAACTAAAGGTCAACATAAATACAAAAGGAAAATTAGGAAGGAAACCAGTTTTCAATGATGAACAGGAAGCCGATATGGCCAATCATGTAATAAAATTGGCGAATATGTTTTTCGGAATCACACCAACAGAACTGCGGCGTTTAGCGTACCAGTTTGCTGAAGCTAATAAAATTAAACATCGTTTCGATCACGAAAAAAAAATGGCCGGTCATGATTGGCTAGAACTATTTACAAGGCGACATACCGAAATTAGTCTCCGAAAACCGGAAGGGACCAGCCAAAACCGTATATCAGCATTTAATAAGACTGAGGTTGAGCGATTTTTCAAAAATCTGCTAACAGTTATCGAGAAGTATAAATTTTCTGAGAGTCGAATTTATAATGTGGATGAAACAGGTATCTCCACGGTCCAAAAGCCTGCAAAAATTTTGGCGCCAAAAGGTCAAAAGCAAGTGGGGTCCGTAATATCGTGGGAAAGGGGGAAAAATGTGACCGCGGTATGCGCTGTAAGTGCTTCAGGACAGTACATTTCTCCTATGTTTATATTTCCGAGAGCACGTATGAATCCACAATTGATGAGAGATAGACCAATTGGAGCGATATACAGATGTTCAAAGAACGGTTGGATAAATGAAGAATTGTTTTTTGACTGGATAAAACATTTTTATCAGCATGTTAAGTCTTCGGAGGAAGATCCAGTGCTTCTCATATTAGATAACCATGGAAGTCACATTTCTTTGGAGATTTATACATACTGCAGATCACACGGAATTATTATGGTGTCGCTTCCCCCTCACACCTCACACAAGCTCCAACCTCTTGACTTAACTTTTTTTGGACCACTAAAAATGCTTTTAATCGTGAGTGCGACTTGTATCTTAGGAATCATGCTCATGAGAAGATCACACATTATGAACTCGCTTCCATTTTCAACAAAGCCTACCTAAGGGTTGCCACGATGGACAAAGGCATATCCGGGTTCCGCGCTGCTGGAATATGGCCCACAAACCCTGATAAATTCTCTGAAGACGATTTCAGCGTGACAGATGATACAACAGTTCCAGAAATACAAATCGAAATGAACTTAAATGAAACCGACCTCAATAAGGGAGATAACATTTTGGAACAGTCGACTGTAACTGTTGAAGACGGACAAGGGGCTGAGCCACAACCGGGTCCATCGAGATGTAGTGAAACAATGCACAGGACTCCGCCCAAGAATACCGAATGTCAGTCAAACGAGAAAGCTGAATCACAACCTAGCACGTCAAGAACTGCCGAAGAACAGTTTTCATCAAAAGTCCTTATTGGACAGCTAGCACCGCTTCCTGGCCCAATTGCAAACAAAAGTTTTAAATCACGTGCAAAACAACACTCAGAAATTTTCACATCCACGCCACTAAAAGTTCAATTAGAAATGAAACAGGAAAAGAGAAATTTAAAGAAAAAAAATGAAGAGTTAAAAAAATTGGAAACCAAGAAGAGAAAGGCGGAAAAAGTAGGAAAACTGGTGACTAAATCAAAGAAACGACCTGTAACCAAGAAAGCTGGGTTGAGAAACTTACATTTTGATGATTCTGACTCTGAAAGTTATGACGAGAGTCAGTTATGCGACGATGATGAATTAGATGATCTAGATCCTACTGAAGTGAATGAGGAGTGCTTGGTATGCGGTGAATTCGGACGGAACAAGGAAATTTGGTACCGCTGTGTACTGTGTTCAAACTGGGCACATGCAGAATGTAGTGGTTGGGATTCAGCAGTTAACTATACCTGCGATATGTGTTCCACGGGGCAAAAAAAGACAGGCAGAAAATGAAATACTTTTCATAATGAGTTTTTTTATAAAGTGCGTACGACAATTTGTTTTGTTTAAAATTTATTTGTTCATTAAAAGCAACAATACCTTTTTCAAACCATGATTCCGAGCTTTTCAGCTTTATTTAATACTTGCGCAGAATTACCCCATCACATGCGCGATATTACCCAGCACGTGGGGAATACCGCGCAATGACATCATTTCGAATTTTGTATTCTATCTTTCAAATCGGTTTATCAAAGGAACTTTTTCTTGGGTAATAAGATGCCTAATAGATTCAAGATTACGTAGTTAAATTGTGAAGGGTTATATTTACGAACGAAGCATTTTTCATCCCTTAGGTGCGTGGAATTCCCCCGATCTCCCCTACAGACCAAATGAAGAAAGAAAATTTGTTTATGACGGATTGTATGACGTTTTACAAAATTATTTCATTGCCTACCAACATTACATAATTTTTCGAATAATTAACCCTGTTCACAAAAGTCAGTTACTAAAAACTCCAAACATAATTAATTTTATGGTTAAAACTCTGTAACCTAGAGGTTAATTAACCAATATTTTAACCTACAACTGAACAACTGGGCCTAAGTCATGAAAACATTGAACAAAGAATCACATACGTGGATCCACATCTGACATTATTAAACATTAATAATAATAAATAAAATAATTCTCAACAGTTATTTATTTTTACATTAATCAAAAAAATTCAATAAAAACAGAATGCAATGATTTTAAAAACAACGGTTAAAAACGAAAAATTTTAAAAATCCCTGATCAGTCTGTTGAAGGTTTTATAGCACGTTGTTGTGCTAAATAACATACTATTTCTGCAACTAGATTTGAATGTGATTCGGTCATTAATTTCCATCCATCTGTCATAGTTACATTTTCGGCATTAGAACAAATATATTTAATTGCTAAGGCTCTCAGTTTCATTACATTGTGCAAATCGGCCAGCACCAACACTTCGGCGGCATTTTCTATCGAAATATTTGTGCACAACTCATTTTCGCAAAGCACTTTTAAATTTTCTAATCCGTACTTGTCAGCTGCACTTAATAACCCAATTGCAAAGTTTTTCAAATTTACCACCTCTTCAGTGTAAATGTAACGTAAGAATTCTCCAAATATATCACCATCGATATCAGTTATATCAACCCGATTTTGCTTCTTTTCGTCCATTTCGTGGTCAAACATTGCGTTGAAAACTGGGGAGCGAGCTGCCAAAATTACTTTATGCGCCCGAAATTCTTTACCAGAAGCACAAAGGGTAACATCAGTAAATTTTTCATTTTTGAATATAAGTTCCAAAGTTTTGCGACAATTACATTTTGATATGATAGGTTTTCTAGAAATTACTGCGTCTATGCCACAATTTACAGAAAAATGAAGCATCATACCAGGATAATACCACTTGAAAAAATTGATATTTTCGATAGTTAAATCCTGTCCTAATGTAGTAAATTTATATTTGCCTTCCCAAATTGGCTGTTGTATATCACATAAGCTAAATTTGCAAACAGATTCTAATTCAATTATATCACTTGAAACTAGACAGAGTTTCAGATTAAAACTTTTCAACCCATTTTCAAAGTACCTTTCCAACTTCAAACGCCAGTTTATTTCATCATCCGTTCCTCTGGAAAATATACTCGATTGTATGTTAGTACCGTTAGTTAGTATTAGAGTCTGAACTTCTATGTCACTGAATTTCCATGTAAAGCTGAAAGAGTACATTTCTGTTGTACATTTTAACATAGGTTTTTTATCACATCGTGATGCACAATCAGTAGTCATTTTGTAAGTTTAGCTATTATAATAATACTACAAACATTAATTCGCGATTGCACCACTTCGTGATATCACATTAGTTTATACCATGTGTGTTTTGATAAAATTTGTTTTTAAGTTCGTAAAATATTATTATTATTGTAGATGTCGCTAACATTTGTACTTTAGTTTAACGTTTAAGTTTAAATAATTAAATTTTGATAAAGACGAATAAAAATGTTAAAAAGATGAACAATCACATCATACCAAAAACGAGATAAAAGTGAAAATAAAGAAGTGTGTAGGCATAGAAATTTAAAATTATGCGGGTGTATTTGAGAATAATTACATTTTTTGGCGCAGCGCATTGAAGATACCCATGAAGGCGAATCAGGACTCTTTATGAGGACTCATAATGAAAATCGTCGGCCTAAGATGTAAATGTCATAAGTCCTATAAGGATTAGGTGCTATTCGGCGCAGCCGATTCGACGCGAGCGATTCGACGCGAGCGATTCGACGCAAGATTTTTCGGCGCGAGTCCGATTCGTTGCATGACTATTCGGCGCAAAGGCCCAAGTCATTTCGATGCAAATATTTTTGGCGAAAAACTTATTTATCCATTCCATTCCGAATATTTTTACTTTGTTCCTCTGCGAAATCTTCACATTCAAAAACTAACACTAACCTAACGGCAGATCCACCACTTCGCGGAAGATCCACCTCTTTGCGGAAGATTTAACTTTACGTGAAGATTAAATTGTTTTTAATTGGTTTTCTAAAGAAATATCAGAAACTAACACTAACCTAACTGTAGATCCATCTCTTCGTGGAAGATCCACCTCTTTCCGGAAGATTTAACTTTACCTGAAGATTAATTTGTTTTTAATTGGTTTTCTAATGAAATATCAAAAACTAACACTAACCTAACGGCAGATCCACCTCTTCGTGGAAGATCCACCTGTTTGCGGAAGATTTAACTTTACGTGAAGATTAAATTGTTTTTAATTAGTTTTCTAAAGAAATATCAAAAACTAACACTAACCTAACGGCAGATCCACCTCTTCGTGGAAGATCCACCTGTTTGCGGAAGATTTAACTTTACGTGAAGATTAAATTGTTTTTAATTAGTTTTCTAAAGAAATATCATAAACTAACACTAACCTAACTGCAGATCCACTTCTTCGCGGAAGATCCACCTCTTTGCGGAAGATTTAACTTTACGTGAAGATTTAACTTTACGTGAAGATTTAACTTTACGTGAAGATTTATTTGTTTTTAATTAGTTTTCTAAAGAAATAACTAAAACTAACACTAACCTAACGGCAGATCCACCTCTTCGCGGAAGATCCACCTCTTTGCGGAAGATTTAACTTGACGTGAAGATTTAACTTTACGTGAAGATTTATTTGTTTTTAATTAGTTTTCTAAAGAAATATCAAAAACTAACACTAACCTAACGGCAGATCCACCTCTTCGTGGAAGATCCACCTGTTTGCGGAAGATTTAACTTTACGTGAAGATTAAATTGTTTTTAATTAGTTTTCTAAAGAAATATCATAAACTAACACTAACCTAACGGCAGATCCACTTCTTCGCGGAAGATCCACCTCTTTGCGGAAGATTTAACTTTACGTGAAGATTTAACTTTACGTGAAGATTTATTTGTTTTTAATTAGTTTTCTAAAGAAATAACTAAAACTAACACTAACCTAACGGCAGATCCACCTCTTCGCGGAAGATCCACCTCTTTGCGGAAGATTTAAGTTTACCTGAAGATTAATTTGTTTTTAATTGGTTTTCTAAAGAAATATCAAAAACTAACACTAACCTAACGGCAGATCCACCTCTTCGTGGAAGATCCACCTCTTTGCGGAAGATTTAACTTTACGCGGAGATTTATTAATATCAATAACAGATCTAGCACCAAATCTGCTCTGAAGAAACCTCACACCGAATAAGCCTCACGCCGAATGATCCTCGCGCCGAATGAGCGTCGCTCCGAATGAGCTTCGCGCCGAATGAGCTTCTCGCCGAATAAACCGGCGCCGAAACAGATGTCGCCGAAAGGGGTTCGCGCCGAAAGGGATTGCG
The DNA here is from genome assembly GCA_932274525.1 of Podabrus alpinus. NCBI lineage: Eukaryota > Metazoa > Arthropoda > Insecta > Coleoptera > Cantharidae > Podabrus > Podabrus alpinus. The sequence goes on along the minus strand of OW026454.1, from coordinate 58,418,421 downwards.
CCGAAAGGGATTGCGCCGAACAGGGTTGGCGTCGAAACGGCTGTGCCGAAAAAGTCGCGCCGATTCGGCTGCGCCCAAATATCCTATTCCCGTCCTATAATGCTAAATTTACAGGAGACACAAAAAACATCACAAATTGTTCATATAAGGTGGGGTTAAGACATTATCGTTTTGGCGATTTTAAAATCACAGCATTTTTTATGGACTTATTACTTTATTTGAACAGATAGGTATTTTAATTATGATTATATTTATGTTTTTATATTTATAATTATATAATTATAATTATGATAATAATCAAATGGCATTAATAACTCATTTTCACACAAAAGTGGACTTACGACATTTACATCTTAGGCCGACGAAATGCGGAATAAAAATGATTAAAATTTAATTGAAAATAATAATGAGATGAAAAAATTTCATTAAATCTATGGTCAATAAAAGTGAAAGAATCCAAATTTGAAGATCCTGTATTTTCGATATTATGAACATCTGGATACCAATCGTGCAAAATATAAAATTAGCAGCGGTCTTAGGCTTCTATACAACTGCTTTTCTGTTGTGAAAAGTTGTTATTTTTGGTCGCTGTCTAAATTTAAGATTAGGGGTGGCAAGAAGTACCCGTCTTAATTTAGGTGAATTGAGGACCACTAGAGTTGTAAGTTCTAGTGATTACTCTAAATTAGGAGAAGGATGGCTAGAAGTATCCCTTCCTAACTTATTGGTTTGAATAACATTTAAGTCGTAAATTTAAATGCTACTGATTTATTAAGTTTTACATACAGGTATTTATATAAAAACTTAATAGCTAGGTTATCACATTCCAATTAAATTAAAGGTATTAATCTGATGACTTATGATATAAAATTTTCCATTAATAATTTTAAATGCAGTACTTGCTGATTATAAATTGTTTTGAATGTTGACAATGCGGAAATGAATTATTTTTGACCTACTGAAAAGTGTTATTGTGCATTTTCGCTTTATTTACACTTTTCTATTAAATTTATACAATTTTGCATATTTTACTTAACTTATTAATATACAGGATGGTTCTAAACTAGAACTCACCCAACCAACAAAAACCTGTTTAATTTCTAAATTAAACATATTGCCACCTCCAAAATAATGGCGACTGGGTAGTGGCGTTTGGTCATCATTGGACTGCTGAAATTGATAATTTTGAATCTTCTTTTGAAGTGTCGTCCTCAAGTAATGGTATGAAATGGTGAACACTTTTCCGCGTTGTTTGACCCTTTGCTTTTTTGACACTGACGACTCGTAGTGTGCCGTCTGGATCTGGATGTTTGTCACTAATGCTTTAATTTCTTCGCTGAATCCTCCCCGTTGTAACACGGTTATTATTCTTGATTGTATTTTTGCCGCTTCTTTTAACATGTTGTTTACATGAACTGGTGGTATTAGTTCATGTAAGCTGCCGCCTCCAAAAGAAATTTTAAAAATGCCTGAATAATATTCACAAATGTCCATTAGATAAATATTTGCGATCTGGAATGAATTTAACATCTGCATCTCCAGTTTTTCCTCGCCTTGATATTTTTCCCACTCTTGTAACATCCCTATTGCTTGGTTTATCTTGGTTCCGAATTGATTTAGTTTCCTGTTTATTCTAATCTCCGTTTCGTTAAATGTGGATATTGCCGTACCCAGGTGCTCGATATAAAATCCTGAATCCAATTTCGTAATATTAATGTTTTCTGCTTGTATTGTTATTACGTTTATTAAGACTACTAATAATAATATTAGCAATGTATTTGCCTTTGCTGCAATTGATGATTGTTTCGGTTCTTCTTTGTTGTATTGATTTCGAAGTTTTTTGTTTCCTGGTTGATCTTTTTTAAATGGTGTTTTATTAATGTTGTGGACGAATTCTTCTTTTTTGTTTTTTTCCGCATAATGTGCCTTGCATTTTTCGTTTTCTACTGACATGGGCTTCTTATTTTCGACTACTTCTTGTTCCCAAAATTTCTGTAATTTTTTGTCTTCTTCATAACGGCTGATCATACTGCTTATTTTGATTGGTTGTTGATTTTGGTGTGACACGCTGCCTGACAGAATCCATCCTAGTTGGGTGTTTTGGCAGACTAGTCCATTCTCCATTCTTCGTAAACCTTGTTGAATGATGCGGCTTAATTCGGCAGCCCCTAATATTGCGTCTATTGGGCCTCTTTGCTTGAATGTTGGATCTGCTAATAACTCGTTGTCCCAAGATAAATCCATATCCATATGTTGATCTGGATGATTTTGTGTTAATGTTGGAAGTATCTTGAAATTGATTTTTAACGAAAACTCGCTTGGAACTCGTGGTCTAATTGTAACTTGTATTTGATATGTGGATACTTTTGGATTTGCATCGCTTATCCCTGCTATTTCTGCTACAATTTTTTGCTTGGGATATCCTAATCGTTGTGCGGCTTCTTCAGTTATCAGTGCTGCTTGGCTCCCGGAGTCGATAAGGACTCTCAAATATTCCATATTGCCCATGTAAGATGTGGTGCATACTAACGCTGTTGGTAATAACACTGTACTTTGGTTTTGGTTAGTCGTATAAGAACCTGTTGGAATATTTCTCTCTTCTGTGTTATGCTTTTGGTTTTGTTTTGTATTTGTGTGGTTTGATCTGACTTGATTCTGCCCTTGATAAGAATTATACTGTCTTGTGGATGATTGTTGTGGTTTCCAATTTCCAAATCTTGAATTCGTTGGTTTCCAATCATCATGTAATAAAGTATGATGTTTTCTGAAGCAAATTTGACAGCTGCTCTTGCTGAAACATGGTGCTGTATTGTCATGGTTTTTTAAACAATTGAAACACCCTTTGTTTTCTATCACTCTTCTTCTTCTTTCAGCTGGATTCATATTTCTGAATTCGCTGCAATCGAAAATGATATGTTGTTGACCGCAACAGATACATCTTGAAAAAACATTTTTTGGTGCATAGGTGTTGGTTGACCCATATATCTTTTTTATTTGATGATACTCGTTATTCCTTGGACTAGATGCTTCTAGAGATTGACATCTTTTTTCTAAAAATTCTAATAATGATGTTAACGACTGAACTTCATGATTATCCAGAATTGTTTGTTCGTACCACTTATTTGTTTCTGTATCCCATTTTTGACTGACCCATCTCTCTAAAATCGGTCCCCAATTTTCAACTTCAATTCCTAGATTTTCGAGTGCTTTTACACATTCTTGAATAGTATCATGCATTTGACGTAGTTGTTTTATATTTTTGTGATTTATCTTTGGTAGATTACAAATCTTGTCTATTAAAGTGTTCGTTATTAACCGTTTATTTTGATACCGTTTTATTAATAATTCCCATGCTGATTCGTAATTTTCTCCTGAGATCATTAAGTGTTGTATTACTTTACTTGCTTCTCCTTTTACATGCGTTTTTAGGTATTGCATTTTTTCAGTTTTAGTAATCACTGTATTTGCATGTATTACTTTTTGAAAAATATCAAAAAATGTATACCATCCCTCATATCCTCCGTAGAAACACGGTAATTCTATTGTTGGTAATTTAATATTCGGTTTGTTGGTTGCATCTTGTTGTAATTTCGAAATTATTTCGTAATATTTTTTCTCGATTTTCTCATATAGTGTATTGATAAAATAGTCATCCGTATGTTCTTCTTCGTATGCCATTATTTCTGTATGAAGCTCTTCTATATTTTTCCATTTATTTTTTATTCCGGTTCTTAATATTTCATGTAATTGTGTTTCTGATGATGTGTTTGTTGCCATCTCAAATGATTTTGTCAGCAGATTCATGTTTATTTTTTGTTTCTTGATGCGGATCGCTTGTTCTGATACTTCCATTTTTATTTTTTCTTGTGGTATTGGTGATTTGGATTGCACTGGTTCTTCGGGTTTTACACTTGATTCCTCTTGATTGTTCTTCTTGCAGGTTTGTAAATATTGTATTGCTTCTTGGTATTTTGCTTCGATTTGTTCAATGTAACGAGATGAAATATATACGTTTTCTGGTGCGTTTAATTGTAAGAATATTTGGTGGTTGCTTCTTGCTTCTAAAATTAATCTTAATAATTCTTCGTTCTTCCTTTGGATGTATTCTTCTGTTTTTCGACTGGGAGAGTCCTTTTTACTGTTTGCTAGTAATGTTTTGATTTTGATTCCAATGTCTTCTTGTACCTTTGCTAATTCGCTTGCGGTGACCATTTTTCCATTTTTCAATTATTATCTTCTTATTTTTGATTAATTTGTTACTTGATGATGTACTTTGTTTTCGTAGTAGTTTCTGCTTTTCCTTTTTACCACGTGCTTCAGACTCAAAGACGTGCGATGGGGTATTTTAGTCTTCTCCCGTAAAAAAGAATTGCAGTTTTTCATACAACAATTTTATGATACTGCCCGAATTTCGGCTTTTTCAGTATCACAAAATATACTGTACTCTTAACAACTTATTGGATGATTCTTCCTCCTTTTTGATTTCTTGGAATTGCTGTGGACCTTTTGTATTTTGATTGTTTGATCTCTTGTTTGGACCGTTGTATTTGTTTTGTTGACTTTGCTTTGTCTTCGCTGTGGACCCTTGTATTTTGATTGTTGTATTTGATTTTGGCGTCGCTGTGGACCCTTGTATTTTGATTATTCTTTTTGCTTTGGCGTCGCTGTGTGGACCCTTGTATTTGATTCTTCTTGCTTTGTCGTCGCTGTGTGGACCCTTGTATTTTATTCTTCTTGTTGCTTGGCGTCGCTGTGTGGACCCTTGTATTTTTATTGCTTTGGCGTCGCTGTGGACCCTTGTATTTTTGATTGTTGTATTTGATTTTGGCGTCGCTGTGTGGACCCTTGTATTTTATTCTTCTTGTTGCTTTGGCGTCGCTGTGTGGACCCTTGTATTTTATTCTTCTTGTTGCTTTGGCGTCGCTGTGTGGACCCTTGTATTTGATTTGATGCTGCTTCGTTCTCTTGTTTGGACCGTTGTATGTTGTGTTGCTGTGCGATCTCTTGTTTGGACCGTTGTATGATTTGATGCTGCTTCGATCTCTTGTTTGGACCGTTGTTGATGCTGCTGATGGTTTATCTTCTTAGGCTCGAAGGACCATGTCTAAATTACAGATCAGGGTTGCAAGAAGTACCCGTCTTAATTTAGTTGAAGTGAGAATCACTAGAGTTGTAAGTTCTAGTGATTACTCTAAATTAGTAAGGTGGCTAGAAGTACCTTTCCTAATTTATTGATGAATAACATTTAAGTCTTAAATTCAAATGCTACTGATTTATTAAGTTTTACATACAGGTATTTATATAAAAACTTAATAGCTAGGTTATCACATTCCAATTAAATTAAAGGTATTAATCTGATGACTTATGATATAAAATTTTCCATTAATAATTTTAAATGCAGTACTTGCTGATTATAAATTGTTTTGAATGTTGACAATGCGGAAATGAATTATTTTTGACCTACTGAAAAGTGTTATTGTGCATTTTCGCTTTATTTACACTTTTCTATTAAATTTATACAATTTTGCATATTTTACTTAACTTATTAATATACAGGATGGTTCTAAACTAGAACTCACCCAACCAACAAAAACCTGTTTAATTTCTAAATTAAACAGTCGCCATAATTTTAATAATAAGGAGGGGCCAAAAAGTTGGCCTCTCCTTGACCAGAAATCTTTACTTCTCAATAAAAATTCAACGGGCCCAGCATTTCCAAAAAAATTTACAGCATTCGCCAGCATTTCGATAGTATTGGCGACTGACAAAAAAATATATCAAATTCAAAAAAGTTGTTATTATCTGATTATTTTTGGTGGCCATATAATGTAAAATCACATAATCAGATAATCTGCATTAATTATTTATTATTTTATTTAAACCACAGCAGTGGCTTGATGTGGATAGTGAAGTTAAGTTGTAAATAAAAGAGAAGGAAGAGGATGGATCGACCTCAAAAAATGGACCGGACATTACAGAATAATTCGATAATCTGCACCAATTAAATTTTTCGAGATAACTTCTTATTAGGGTATCAACGTCTTAAGGTATCAACGTCTTAACGGATCAAAGGATCAACGCATCAAAGTCTCAACGAATCAACGGATCAAAGACTACTTCAGATTCATATTCTCGTAGCAAAATCTATTCCAATGCCTTGAGTAAGGACAAATCTGGGAATAATGATTTTTCAATGAGTAATTCCAACTTAATTACAAACTTTTAGAAAATTTTTTTTTCTATTCATAACAATCACATGGCATACAAGTAACATCCCATTTCTTATTTGTCGTACCAATCCACAATTCGACTTGGGGAAAAATTTTGGCCTTCAAATCGATTTTCAAGGTCACATGTTTTGGAACAAATCAAAGCTATCGACGGTATCTATCGAGATGTTTAATTGTGGCAATTTTGTAAAATTTTTAAATTTTGCTGTTACCGCCATAACTATGACCTTCAACAGTTTTTCAAGGTGACAATGGACGGATAGTTAACAACTACATAAGACCTCTAGGAAATACTGCATTTCAAGTTCCGCCAGATTGAGAATAACTGTCGGCAGAATACTTAAGCGTGACCGTGCGGTCGCACAAAAAAACTTTATTACCCTCCTGAGGTCACCTAATAAAGCTGCATTCGAATTCGCAATAAAATCACTTGACCTTGGGGACTTAAAAAAAAGTTGTTATTATCTGGTTATTTTTGGTCGCCATATAATGTAACATCACATAATCAGATAATCTGCACTAATTAAATTTTTGCGGTTGGTATTTATCAATTACTACATAAGCAGCGATGCCAACCCGTACTATAATTGTAGTACGCATACTATAATTTTACCTTCTGTGCTGTACAACAGAAGGTACAAATTACTTATAGAATGCCTACTATAATAAATTATAGTACGGTTGGCATCGCTGTACATAAGTAATAATAATCAAACTTTTCCATTCCATTCGTAACTTTACTTTTCTGTAATTTCCGGTCCATTTTTTGAGGTGGATCCATCCTCTTCCTTCTCTTTTATTTACAACTTAACTTCACTATCCACATCAAGCCACTGCTGTGGTTAAAATAAAATAATAAATAATTAGTGCAGATTATCTGATTATGTGATTTTACATTATATGGCGACCAAAAATAACCAGATAATAACAACTTTCCACACCAGAAAGGTAGCTGTATCGGCAATTTACATTACCGTTGGTAGCGCCACCAGCAACAACAACATGGCCTTGTTTAGACGTATATTTCGAAATTCAAAATCATATTCTAGTGAAAATTTGCAACATTTCAGTACAGTATTAAATTTATTATAATATATGTGTTTTGTTAATTAGTTGATTTTGTTATGTCTTGAGCCTGAAGAACGAATTTTTATTTTCATTTAATACGTCACTTACTAATCTAAAATTCTCCCGCATGGTTGCGTTTGCTTAATGTAAATTGCGAATAGAAGCCTAAGAACTGCCGCTAAAGCGAGTTCCACCTTGTTTAATTTTTGTTATCTGAAAACAGCTATCATACAATAAGTCAGGGGCGTTCTGGATCAAGTTATTCACGAGGGCTTAGATTTTTCATATCGATCGTCAGCTATAGCGGTTAAGTGCGTTGCTGCTAATGCTGAATGCCTGGTTACACTCCGGGCTCAGTAAAACTTTATTCTGGCCATGTTTATTACTTTATAACTTTATTCTGACCATATTCATTGTATGTTTACTACAATGTGTTACACAAGAAAACATTTTACATCTGTTTTGAGAGGTGACATATTTTACATTCGATTTGTATTTTTTCGCTTGTTTATGTACATTTTTCTTTATTACAGTCTTGAAAATGACCCCGATAGAGGGTCGCAACTAGTCGATTCAAAACGTAGTCTTTCTTTAACACATCCACTGATATCCAATATCCTAGTAAATCATATCCTTGGAACAATAGCTTATCTTCACTTTATTCTGGCCGTTAATCCCTGCGGCAGTTAGACCAGTAAGCCACGTATCAAAGAATAATTGGATCAACGGACAATCGTATCATGGTATAATCGTATCAACGGATCATCGTATCAACGGATCATCGTATCAACGGATCATCGTATCATCGTATCATCGTGTCATCGTATCATCGTATCAACGGATCATCGTATCAACGGATCATCGTATCAACGGATCGTACCTTCCAAAAGTGGGCGGCCTGATGGATCCGAGGATGGGAACGTTTGACAGCACTTTACCATGTCAAACATGCGAAGGCGACCGGGACACTTGCCCCGGTCACTTTGGTCACATCGAATTGGCCAAACCGATCTTTCACGTTGGCATGATTAAAGATGTCATGAAAGTTTTACGCTGCGTCTGCTTTAATTGCAGTAAATTGTTGGTGAACCCAAAAAAACAAAACCACTTCGAACACTCTCAGAAGATAACTACAGATGATTCCAAGAAACGCTTAGAACTAGTGTACGGTTTGTGCAAAGAACAAACAATATGTCACGCGGCTGGTGGATGTGGAAATCATCAACCTGTAATAATTAGAAAATCGGGTCTCGATTTGACTGCCGAATGGAAGGAATCCGACGGAAAGGTTCCACAAGAAAAAAAGTATTTGTTGGCGGAAGAAGTGCTGCATATCTTTAGACAAATTAGCGACGCAGATTGCAGCGCCCTGGGAATGGATCCGAAATACTCACGACCCGAGTGGATGATCGTGACGGTTTTACCGGTTGTTCCTCCTTCCGCGAAACCCGCAGCTTTCATGGGCGATTCGCCGAAGAAACGTCAAGACGATTTGACAAATAAATTGGCCCTAATCATAAATATACCTTGTATAGAAGCCTAAAAGTAGCGTACTGGCTACCCAGTTCTTAGACCTCTATACACACAGAGTATATCCAACACGATTTGAAACGCTCTGTATGATTTTGAATTATGCGGACGGACGGACGGACGGACAGACAGACGGACGGACGGACAGACACGGAGCTAGATCATAAGGCTTCTTGTTATACTTTGTATAGAAGCCTAATAGCGCACTGGCTACCCAGTTCTTAGACCTCTATACACACAGAGTATTTCCAACACCATTTGAAACGCTCTGTATGATTTTGAATTATGCGGACAGACGGACAGACGGACGGACGGACAGACACGGAGCTAGATCATAAGGCTTCTTGTTATACTTTGTATAGAAGCGTAAAAAAGTGGAAAAGAAGAAAAATAAAGCAAGTGACGTCAGAAACCTCCGTAACCCCACTGTAAAAGACAAAATACGAGACGAGTTAAAAGGAAAGTTTGAACCACAGAACATAAACATAAATACCGAAAAGGAATTGGAAAAATTCGAGAAAATAATTAACAATGTCAGAAAAAAGATAAAGCCCGATAAGATCACAAAAAAGAAAACATGGATGACAGAAGAAATCTTGGAACTAATGGAAAAGAGAAGAAGATTGAAAACCCTTGATGAGGAAAAATATAAAGAAATCCACAAAGAAATCATTAAAAGGATTAGACAAGCAAAGGAAAGGGAGATGAAGGAGAAATGCGCTGAAATAGAAATGTTCCAAAAGAAATACGATAGTTTCAATGTACACCGAAAAGTGAGAGAACTTACCGGCAGATTCAGAACAAGACTAGTGGGTAAACTTCTTGATAGAGATGGAAAGATAATAACAGACAAGGAGGACTTGCAAAATACCTGGAAAAGATATATCGAGAGACTATTCAGTGATGATGAAAGAAATAGAGACAGCCATAAAACAAATGAAAGATGGTAGGTCCCCGGGACCGGATGAAGTACGGACTGAATTCTTTAAATTGTTTGACGACGAAGGAGTGAAATGCACTACGAAAATTTTTAATCAAATATACGACACCGGAAAAATCCCAAAGAGGTGGCTTAAATCGGAATTTATCACAATACCTAAGAAGCAAGGAGCAAAAATATGTGAAGATTATAGAACTATAAGCCTAATGAGTCACTTCATGAAGCTGTTCCTGAAAATCATCCACAAAAGAATTTATGAACTGTGCGGAGAACAGATGACACCGACACAGTTTGGATTTCGGGATGCGTTGGGAACCAGGGAAGCGCTGTTTTGCATTCAAGTACTAATCCAGAGGTGCAGAGATGTGAACTGCGACGTGTTTGCCTGTTTCGTTGACTACCAAAAAGCATTCGACAGAGTCCGACATGGTAAAATGGTGGAGATCCTAAAGAATATTGGAATAGACGGAAAGGACTTGAGAATTATTATCAATCTGTACTGGGGACAAGAAGCAAATGTACGACTGGCAGACACGCATACTGACACTGTGAGAATTCTTCGAGGTGTGAGACAGGGATGCATCTTATCTCCCCTACTGTTTAATCTATACTCTGAACACATATTTAGAGAAGCGCTACATAGTATAGAAGCTGGAATCACACTCAATGGACAAATACTAAATAACATTAGATACGCTGATGACACAGTGATTTTGGCAGACAGTTTAGAGGGAATGCAACAATTAATGAGCAGATTGGATGAGAGCAGTAGACAATACGGACTAGATCTAAATCCAGGGAAAACCAAGTTTATGGTCATCAGCAAGACTTACATCCCTAACTGCGAACTGATATTGAATAATCAAAACATCGAAAGGGTCAACAACTATATATACCTGGGCGCCATCATTAATGAGCAGTGGGACCATTCGATGGAAATTAAGAGACGCATGGAGATCGCAAGAAATGTGTTTGCAAAGATGGCCGCTCTATTTAAAAACCACAATCTGACTGCTCAAACAAAGATCAGAATGTTGCGCTGCTACGTCTTTCCGGTGTTGTTCTATGGGTTCGAATCCTGGACGCTGACAGAGTCGACGACGAAGAAACTTCGGGCTTTTGAGATGTGGATTTATCGGAGAATTCTGAGAGTTTCATGGATGGATCATGTAACTAATAACGAGATCCTCAGAAGAATGAACAAGGAACTGGAGGTGGTAGACACGGTCAAGGCCAGAAAGCTGCAGTACCTGGGCCACGTAATGCGCAATGAAAACAGATATCGGCTCCTTCAGTGCATCCTACAAGGCAAAATAGCCGGAAAAAGAAGCGTAGGCAGAAGGAGAATTTCATGGTTGAAGAACCTTAGAACGTGGTTCTCGATGACAATAACAGAGCTTTTTCGCACGGCAGTGAATAAAATAATTATAGCCAATATGATAGCCAACATCCGGAACGGATAGGCACCAGAAGAAGAAGCTACGAAACTACAAATAAAACTTTTGCTAGAAGAAGCAACATTGACACAACGTAAACTTGTAAATATGTAATTGTTCCCAGTCTGCTATAAAAAATATTTAAAAAAAAAGCAATACAAAAAAATTGCACTAAAAAGTAAAAAATAATTAGAAGTTATTAGAAGAAGATTTAACAGAAATTAGAAGTATATTTTTACAGTGCTGAGCATAAAAATTAATGTATTACGTCAATAATATACAATTATTGTTATTTTTGTAGTCGGTGCCAGCCAAGGTTAACAAACGTGTATTAACGAAGTAGCGGAGTACCAGTAGGTATACATTTTATATCACTTTGACTGCAAAGAGTTTCACAGTCGACAAGATCGCAGGCGCTTGGCGTTAAACAACACGACATCGGTATTGCTACATTGTCGTATTAATGTGATTTCAAATACATTTTGTAAATTTCTTAACAGCTTGGCTGGCACCGACTCCAAAAATAACAATAATTGTATATTATTGACGTAATACATTAATTTTTATGCTCAGCACTGTAAAAATATACTTCTAATTTCTGTTAAATCTTCTTCTAATAACTTCTAATTATTTTTTACTTTTTAGTGCAATTTTTTTGTATTGCTTTTTTTTGAAGTCGGTTTTTGTTTTTTTTAAAAAATTTTTTTATTTCTTGCTTTTTAGTGAATCTTGCGTTCCTTAACTGATTTATCGAAAGCGAATATGGGTAGACCTACTAAACGCGCTGCCCATATGCGACAGCGCCGTTCAAATGAGACAAGCGAAGAAAGGGCGAAACGCCTATCTCAAAGTTGAAAATGCGGGCTTACAACAAATATTTTATAATTGACAATACGGGAAACGGAATACGGGAAAAATTATTGGCGACAAGATTTACAGCGCATCTACCGGCCTGAATTGTCAATTAACACGTACAAATTGATCCAAATATAAATTATAAAGTTGTATTGGTTTTCTGTACTTTTTGGTAATTTTAAAAATATTGTGCAACGCTACTGACTATCCGTCAATGTCATTTAATTTTTAAGGTTAACATTATAATTTTAAAAATATTGTGTAACGCTACTGACTATCCGTCAATGTCATTTAATTTTTAAGGTTAACATTATTATGTCAAAGTTGTGCCCCCTATTCTCGAGCCGCTACTGACTATATGTAAATGTCATTATTTATACATTATTATTTTAATTTATAACTTGATTTTTGCTAATTTTAAAAATATTGTGCAACGTCACTGACTATATGTCTGTCAAAGTCATTTAATTAAATTTCGAGTGTCAAAATCGCAACGTATCATTATTTAATTAAACTTGTCATAAATTATTTTAATTTATAACTTGATTTTTGTATTGTGCTACGCCACTGACTATATGTCTGTCAAAGTCATTTAATTAAATTTCTAGTGTCAAAATCGCAACGTAACTATGACAACGACGTTGACCTGAAGTGTTTAATTGCAGATGACCGTCTTATTTAATTTATAGAAACCAAAGTACTCAACCGATTTTGATGAAATTTAAATGGGACCAATCTGAAACTATATCCTTTCGAATTGTGAAAACATTTTGAAAATCGGTTAATAAATGACGGAGTTATGAGGTAAAAAACATTAAAAAAAAAAAAATAAAAAAAAAAAAAAAAATACAGACGAATTGATAACCTCCTCCTTTTTTGAAGTCGGTTAAAAAATGAAAAACAAGGAGCCGCTACAGTCACACTATTCGGGACGACCAAGAATTATTGATCCCAGGGATACAAAACAATAATAGGTAAATAAAGCTGTAACGCTTTGTAAGAAACTTCTGAGTGAAATCCATTCAAAATTTTCGACTTCTAAAGGTCGATCAGACGTCGGCTGAGAGCGGCTAAAATGATTTGCTCGTCGCCCAGCTATAAAACATAAGTTGTCTCCTGCTAATTATATTAAAGGGAATTATTTGGAATAACAAATGTAAGCACTATGGACTATGGAACTACACATAGGTCAAAAGTAAGTAAAATGTAAACAATCTTAATCATTTTTGACTATTTTGTACATGAAGTTTGCCTCTCCGAGGAATCCTCAGTGCAAATGAATAACCACCACTTTATATTCGTTCGTCGTCAACCTGGAAAGAGATTTCAAGAAGATTGTGTTAGTCAAAGAGTTAAACATCCTACACAAATCATGATTTCGTCAGTAATTTCTGCAAAAGGTGTTGGAAATCTTTACTTGGTTGTTGGAAACATGAATTCGCAGCAGTCATTGGAAGTCGTCAAAGAGGAACTAAAGCAACAAGTATGAAATTGGTTTCGTAGAAATGAAAAACTTTATTTCATGTATGATGGAGCACCTTGTCACCGAGCAGTGGTGATTAAAAATTTTCTAAAAACCAAAAACTTGCAGTTTTGGACTGCCCCGGTAAATCACCTAATATGAATTCGATAGAGAACGCTTGGACGGTTTTAAAAGATGAACTAATAGGTAAAACAAATTACAACGAAAAAAGAAATATTGATTTTGTATTTAATCTTCGACAATTTTTCTAATTTTTGTATTTATTTCAGTTTAATCGAGTTTAAATATTACATTAAGATAAATTAACCTAAAAATAGGATAAATAAAGATTGTGTCTATAATTATGGCCAGGTACTGTATAGTGTATACGCAGTACAACAAGAAGTCTTATAATAGCTGCCTCTCTATTCCCTTCTTCCACGCCACTCGATTGTATGCAATTTCTTCATCCAAATCCCCATCTCTCATCACTTTCTTAATTCCCTCTCTCCAAGATTTTCGCGGCCTACCTCTCCTGTTTTTTCCAGGTGGTTTCCATGTAAATATGCGTTTAGGCCAACGCGTATATTCCATTTGCAGGAGATGATCCATCATGTGGTGGTTTCATCCGTGATGAAACCACCGCAACCCTCTTTTCTCTATTCTGTGAATAACAGGCTCTGTTGTCGACATCATAGTTCTTATTTGTTCATTTCTAATTTGCCGAATTCTTGACATCCTAGCACTCCTATGCAAATAATCCATTTCTATTGCCTCAATGCTTCGTTTATCCTCCTCTTTAATGGCCCATACTTCACTGCCATAACACGGTACTGTTTCAACCATTGCTTCCCTATTCTTTTTTTATTTCTTCTACTTATATGTTTATCCCACCAAATTGTTTCACTTGAGTTCAGGAATATTTTTGACTATGGGCTAATGGTAAGAATTGCGCCCACCATTTCCGGCGGATTTTTGTGGTATACATTTTTTAGAAGTGGGCGTGGAGAATAATTAGCATTATTTTTTTTAGTTAATTATGGTAATACTATTGTATCATATCATATATCTATGATGAAAGATCGAGAGGCGTGGAGGGCAATTGTTAAGTCAGCCAAGACCCACCCGGGGTTGTAGCGCTACGAAAGAAGAAGAAGAATACTATTGTATAATATACTTTACAAAGAAAGTGTTCGAATAAACACAAAAGAAATATTTATTTGTTCTTCTTTGAAAACTATTATTTCCCAATCATAGGTAGAAATTGTTGGTTTGACAATAACTTAATATTAATTGTAGGTGTTTGTTTTAATTGTGTAGTTTTTACATTGGAGGCGTTCCAAGTCGCAGATTTTGAACTTTTATCAAAAGTATTTGTTACGATTTTGCAGTGTTTCGAGTGAAAGTTCGTAGAAATTTGTTACTTAATCATGTTACTTAATTTTCTCGCCTCTTCTATTAATTGCTCTTTCTATTATTTAATTTGTTTAATTATTTTTTTATCCAACGAAATTTCCTCACAATATTGAAATGTTGATACAATTAAATTGACAAAATTCACACAAATACAATGAACTCTTTTAACATATAAATAATAATAATTAACGTTCAACAAATAACACTTATAACAAACAAAATTAATTTATTAACCTTGACACAACAACGATTACTAACTTTTACGATTGTTCATTCTTCATTTCTTCAGTGTCTTTCGTGTCCACCTCTTATTCCACCTTACTACTTGTTTCATTTTTCTGCTAAATTACTTCCAGAATTTTCCATTAGTCATTCAACAATTATCCCAATTTATTTACATCTAAATTCCAAATTCTTGTTTTAATTTTCCAACCTATTCACCGCTGAACTTATTGAGATTGTACACTCAATATTTTATTTGTCTTTTTCCCATAAATTCTCGTATTGTTCGGGAGGATTTTATTATCATCTTTCCTCACCAGATCTCCAAAAACTTATTGTTATCTTATCTTACCCCAAACATTCCCGTTAAAACAATTTTTTTCTCCGGTTTTCTTTTTATCAGGACTTCTCCATAGATACGATGCACCACCTTCCAATTTATTTATTTCACAAACCTTTATTCTAATGATCTTGATGTTATCATTTATGTATGTTTATACTTAAAAATATTTCATTGGACTTTATTAGCAGTATTCTGGGTATCATTGCAATATCTACGTATTAGGACGGCTGAATTACCGGAGAAATGGTCAGAGTTCTGATATATTATTTGCGCCCAAAATTTGATCTGTCTATGAACGAGTTCTGCGTGGAATACGCGAATATAAGCCTACAAACTGAGTATTTCAGTAAACGAGTTCAAGTAAGCGATATTGCTTAGTTTAGGTTTTGATACCTTTATAATCCTTTAACTATATTTTATCTACTATCGTACGAAAGGTCCCACTTTTCGAACACATTTGCGTTAGGGAACGATCTACTTAGTCGCTATAGTGCGAAAAGTAAAATTTGCGCTCGTTCTGATAAAAAATCAGAAAAACGTAGATTGGTAAAAAGTTGATTAATTAATTTATGGCTATTATTTATATTTTATTACAATAGACATTACAAAAATACTAGAACATAAAAAACATAAAACATAAACAAGCATTAAAATATAGTATTTTATACACAAAGTGGCAAAAGGAGGCCATTTAATCTCGCGTGCGAATTGGGATCCACCAGTAGCTTCCCCTCTTCCAAGGGATCTCAATTAGCACCAGAGATTAAATGGTGCTTTTGTCACGAGTTATGTATAGGTACTATTTTATGCAATCCTAATAACAGCCGACAAAAAATAGCCGAAAAGAAAATTTTGAATAAACAGGTACAAATTAAGAGTATATAAATTGAAGTGGCTATTAAAAAACGCATTGCAAAAGATAACAGTGTATGCAATGATACTTTGTAATTATGCAATTTATAAAATTGTCTATTAATGTATACCATTACAAATGATAGCAGTGGTTGTATGATTAAAAGAAAAAGCGCACATATAAAGCTTTGGCGGCATACAACGCCTACACGTCGAAAGAATATCTCATTGCAATATGATAACGCATTCCTTTGAAGGAAGCGATAAATAATTCTAACGTAAGATAAAATATAGCACGTAGACTTTTGTTGAGTCAATAATTATGAGATCATATTATGATCCCTTGGGATTAAATGACACCGTGGGAGTAAATTTACTATTAAACGCCACGTGGGACTGAAGAAGGTCATTACGAACTGCAAAAGTAGTCATAAATCCTTGATAAACGCGCTAGGATTGCATAAAAATTATTATTCAAATTCTGAATCTTTATCAATATCGGGTTCGGGCAGTTTATCCTGTACAGTTTGAGTATTTTAAATTTTTGTAAAAATCATGATACTCTGCTGGAATTGTCAAATCAGTACACATTTTCATTAGGTCTTTGAATTTTGTAGCAGAAATTTTTAGTTCCTCATCGTAAGCTTTTGCAGGTTCATCGGGAAACATCCATGCCCATTTCCTTTTAGACAATGGAATAAGAACTTCTATAAATTCTTCCTTATAGTTTAATTTATAAAAAATTTTAATTCCTTCATTACTTTCTGCCACTTTTCGGTACGCAACACAACATTTCTGACATAAAATTGAAATTATAGAAATGATTGTATGCTAGTTTTGCAACTTTGAATGGTTCTGGTTTTATTCGAGCACCACGTATTATTTGGGCCCAACCTTCTGGCAAGTACACAGGAGTGTGTTTGGAATTACGTTCAATTTTTGAATGAATTGAATCACACTCCATTGCTGAATGTCCTTAGTTCAAAAAACGCGTGCAAAAATCACGAATATGGCATTTTTTTTTGAAGTAATGTCACATATTTTCAAATGACAAACTCACGAATCGGACAAATTCGTGTTATTGTTTGGTAAGAAAATCATTTATAATCACGTACGTGCATTGCACCTTCAAATTAATAATACTATGGAGGTTCTGACAGTTTCCCGCTTTTGGTATAAGACGCGTAGCGCAAATATCATATCAAATATGTTGTGTTTAGGTGAAGAATGACAATTATGCAGATTCGTGCCTTTGGCAAGGGACCGATTATTGCGGAGCTGAAATTTTGTACGGACGTAGGTTTCGTAATTGATAGACGAAGGAAAAACAGAAAATTAAAATATTATCCCCTTATCGTTTTACGAGAGTTGAAATAGTTATTTTATCATCGGGTCCCACAACTCAATTATTTATCGGAGAATTTTTGATTTCTTGGTTTAATATTGTTAATTTCGAATTTAGATTTACCTGTAAGTACGTAAAAAAATACCTTGGTCGTGAAGGAAATTTTACCGTTTTTGTCCCATCACAACTAAATTAATGTTACCAAAATGTTGTATAATAATATTATGTGGATAATTTCATATACCACTGAAATTTTGCACGCACGTAGTTTCGATGTTTGCTAGAAGAAATAAAGCCAAAAAGTTAGAAAAGACTTCATGTAGCCTTTTTAATAATCATTAATTTCGAAAAAATAGGGTAGTAGATAAAATTTTATATGCAACTCGTGTGAAAATGCCTTTTTCTCATTTATGCGTAGTATAAATAACTACTACATTTTATATTGAATAGAAAATAAATATAGAATAATATATACAATGGGCTTCGCATCGAGGTGGAAATTACCATTGGCGTGACCCGAATGGAATTGATTGTGTGATTAGACTGCGGACTCTTTTTAGAAATCCTTCTGTTTGAATTTTTCATTGCTGGGAAACCACTATAGCTTTTGTGTTATTCTGTGTGTTTGTTTAAATTTGTCAATTTAAATTATTACATCACATAAATTGTGCAAATTTGTTTATTATCACAATTTTTACAGCTGACTTACACGCAACTATCAATTCATTTATATAAAATAATTCACCAGTAATATGCTAACATATACAGTGCAGCGCAATAATAAGAGCAGCAGAATAATAATAAACAAACAATGATAACAATAATATAATCAATATCAATAATTAGTTGTAATAAAGGTGATATTTACAAACTTACAAATCATCTATATTAACCATAATTTTATGATTAATAATTTACAAAAAATATCGAATCGAGACGATCGAAATAAAGACACATTACATCCAATACATTCAATAATTTATTGTATAGTCGATTGTGTCTTTATTTTAATTATTAATATTTTTAATGTATTGTACATAGTTAGCAAATAGCGTTTTGCAATTTATTATAAAGATATTTATCGATTTTATTACATGATTTAATACAATTGTGAATAATTTACACATTAATATGATCACCTTCCATGTATTTTGATTAGGTAACCACTTGGGCTCAAGTAGTGCTTCTGAAACTGTTAGCAAAAGATTTAAGCGAAATTATATTTGAGCACTTTTGCATTTGATATGTTCGTACATATTTAATGCCTTTTTTCTCAAAAATAACAACACAATTTTAACATCCAAGCCAAGGTTTTATTATAAATTTTATGAAGATCGTCCGATGGTGACCTTTAACTAGTGCTTTTATGTTAAGAAAAACAGCACGACAAATGGGAAATCGAATATTGTCCTTAATATTGTGAAAAGCGTAATTGATTTAAGTAATTTAAAAAAATTATTTTTGGGTTTCTTATAATATATTTATTTATTTTGACTGCAATAAAATTTGAAAAAAAAACATTCCATGGTGCAGTAGCCACACGAAGTGTCCTTTAATTTTCAGATAACGTTTTGTACTGAGTGTTTGTAATTTTTTTTTAAATGTAGTTTTAGTTTTCAAGTTTTTCAAGTTAAAGTAGGTAGCATAGCTTCTGTATAATAATCACGTTGTTGTGAAAATGACCGCGAAGAAGACGTTTTTATTTAAGACTGTAAAGTTTGTAGTAGTAAAATACAATTAATTTTACATTTATATAACGTAGTTCAATAGTTCTGTGTGCCTTCTAAATTTTAAAAAATAATTCAAAAATTAATTTTTGTTTGCTTACGAAATCGATATACGATCAAACTTAATTTTGAAAAATCTACCTACATCTCAAAATCTTATCAATACCAAATTTTCTATTGTAAGTTCTCTACATGTTAAGATGGCCGGCAATTGTTTATCCAATGTAGAAATCGTTTTTCCACATATTTTTTTTATATCCACATACATTAGGTACATAATTTAATATATTATTTTGCTAAGTTATTGTAAAAAATTTCACAAAACTTAAACAAATACTTATTTTTGTATTTCACTAAACAAACACTTTAAGATCAATGTAACGAGATTTTAAATAATATTTACGAAATAACATTAACATGCATTTATCAACCCAAGAAAGTGAGTAGGTACTAAATTCGTTTATTCTAAATATAAATAAATGTCTTAAAAATAAATTAATCGTAACAATTGATTCGAATCAGTAAATATCCCACATAAGACTTCAAAATCACAAAAGCGTTTTTCTGTACATAGTTGCCGTTATTTACAAATTTAGTAACTACAAGTTTTTTTTGCAAATTTAAATTCAAAATAATAATTATTACACATGCCCGTTTTTACACAGTCCAATTCATTTAATAAATCATTCTCTACTGGAAATTTGCAATATTGGCGTTTAAATTATGACCGCATTCATAAACGTTTATATGAATGCACTCACACGTATTGTAATTTCTGAACATCTAAATTTTAACAAAAATAAAATAAAATAAAAATCATTATACACAACATCTTTGTTGTAACGTCAATTATTAATTTAATGAAGAACATCATATCAATTTTAGAAACTAGGTAATATAAATCGTATTATGCTATAGAACTACCGGACATTGTTGTAACACAAGTTTTTTCGCAAGAATCTGTATTTTCTGAATTTGATCGTACAGCTTTAACCGAACCGGTTGTTGGCTGATCAAGTGTTTCTGTATTATTATTTGTTGAAGATCTTCGGCCACAATCTCTAGTACTTGTTCGTACATCAAATAAACATTCACTTTCTTGATCACTTCCTTCTAGCTGTAGCACATTCAGCTGAAAATTAAAAATATATTTATTATTAGTATTGCATATTTAACCATTATTACAGCTTTGTAATGATGTGTTTTAAATTTGAATTTGAAATATTTCGTGCCAAAAATGTTACAAGAAGCGAGTACAAATGGCGCCTCAACAAAAGTGAGAATCAAAAGCGGCTACTTATGAGCGCTAACACGTGTTAACTGATATTGTGAAGTTGCTTGGTGTTCCAGATTTCATAAAACAATGTATAAACAATACATCGATGTCTGATTACTTAATTAAATAATCATATTTACAGATTCATCAACTGCATTCGGGTTCATTTTATATGCAACGGGATTTTTTCAATTAGAAAAATGTGCTTAACCAAAACAACATCAGGTAATTTGGTCCTTCTTTTCTATCGATTATGGTACTAAATAATTTATTCAGTTTAATTTATTTGAGCTTTTAAATCCGGAATCTCTGATCTAAAAATAATTTTCAATCGGTCCTGGGTAAGTAATGGATTTACGGCAAATAGGGCGCTTGAAATATCCTGAATTCTATACTAAAACTTCTATGATATTCCTATTATTTATGTAGGTTTTAAATTAAATCTATAGTAAATATATAGTAAAACTATATTTTGTATTTCGGGAACCAAAAATACAAATCTCGCAGTGAAAAAGTTTTGCCTTGTAAACACGATTTTACATTGAAAGTTTCTAAAAGTCCCTATGGAACTATGATTGAATGAATGACAGTTTAAATGCGATGTGCAATTAAATTCTTAAAAACAATTTCATAATAAAACTAACTTTGAACTGCTGTAAAACACATGTTTGGCTTTAGAAATATTCCCAAAAATCGCCTGCGGTACTTTTAATATTGCATTTTCCTGTAAATTACTATTCTTCTATTTTCAAATTGCTAGGGGGCTGTCGTCATCGATTGCCTCTTAAAATTTTTCCGCATCAATATTTCAGTGCCAAGCCGCCCCTGAAAGTTTCAGAATAATTTTGATCATACAATTAATTGCTTTAGATCAAGGAAATGGATAGGTTAATTCTAGGTTGTAATGAAACGCAAAAGAGTTCACTGTTTACCGTTCTTTAATTAAAAAAATCTAAAAATAAACATTTCAGGATAATGAACAAACAATTTTTTTAAATGTACCTCAAAGCATGTGCAGTAGTTTATACTTCCCCGTATTTCCATAAATCTACTCAGCTCGTCAAAGGTATCCGGACTGTTAAGTGACTTCCATATAAGTCATTCACATTAATGGATTGGCGGCAGGTAACAGGTATGGTCTCCTTAGGTTTGGATTTAAGGTTAAACTGTAGGTCCCATTATGTACCTCAATTAAGTACAAGGGACGCAGTTCCAAATTACGCAATGTCATCGTTCCCGGTAATCCAGTGCAATGAAGGAAGAGCTCACTCTTGATATTCACTTACAAATATGTAGACAAGGTTTAGTTATTTAGAGGAGCCAATGTTCTTCATAAATTGTTTCTGGATTTTAATCGCGATCACAGGAGATTCTGGTTGGACAAAGGATAAGTTACACTGCTGATCGTGCCTTTAGTGTATTTTAGCTGCCACCTTATGCCGAAATTTCGAAGGAGGGATACTCTCTCAGCAAGTACACCAGGCAAATTAATAATTTTATTATTATATACCTCCCCCCATTTTAGATAATCTCCGCCCAATAAGATAAGAAGAAGAAGAAATGGACGAAATCCAAGACGAACGCCTGAACGCCTGAACGCGTTCGATCCGGATGGATTCTCCATACGTGGAAAACCCAGATCAAATGCGAATATCAAATGCCCGAAGCACATTCCATCGCGACAAGCACTGTCAGCAATATATAAAACATCAAACCATATTACACAACAAGCGATGAAGGAGATGTGGGGCTTCGCCCCGGTACTGGTCAAATGTGAATATCAAATGCCCGAAGCACATTCCATCGCGACAAGCACTGTCAGCAATATATAAAACATCAAACCATATTAAACAACAAGCGATGAAGGAGATGTGGGGCTTCGCCCCGGTACTCCAGATATTATAGTTAGACGAAGGAATGCCCGCCAAGCATCTAACCAGTGTAAAACTTGCAGTTATTTAATTTAAGCCTGCTCCAACCTGTTGCTTGAAGGACAATGTGCGATGCAGGATTATCCCAAGCTGTTTTGGGATGGTGCGGATGGTCCACAGGTTATATTTGTAATTTTCTATAGATATTTTCTGATTTCTTAAGCAAAAAAAGCATTTATTTTTTTCCTCCATTCCTCGGGGAATATCGCCACATATCTTTCGATGTTTTTAAAGCTACTTCATTGAGGTGATGTAGTACTCATTTTTATAGCTTTGATTCTTTGAATTTGTAAATCCTTCTATTGGTCTTCACATCTTGTACGACCCCCTTCCACATCTTCCTATTTAGGACTCTCGTTCTTCAGTCGCGTATACCCATCTCTTTTAAATTATCGGCAACGTCATCCTGACATCTTATCCTTAACCGACCTTTTGGTATGTTTACATCTAGTTTCCATATCATTATTCTCGAGATGTCTCTTCCCTCTTCTGCTCTCATAACGTGACCAATCCGTCCCAATCTCAGTGCTTCATCCATTTTCACGGGATTCAAAATTCTTCTCATTACCCTTTTATCAAAAACCTTTAGCTCCCCTTCTTCTGTTTTTGTCAAACAGAAGATCCTATCCTTTATAATTTCTTCTCTTTTGTTGATGGTATTAATCTGCATTTCAAAATATTTAAACCTTTTAACTTCTTCGAATGTACATTCTGGAATTCGTACCTCTTTCAACCCCCGGCCTCTTCATCTGCTAAGTATAGCATAAAAATGGTGTTGGGGAGTGTATTACGGGCATATTATCTATTATTGAAATTGAAAAATTAAAATTTGGCATAGTGAAGATTGCATCGCCACGCGGTCTTGCTCTGCTGTACCTCATAAACTTTGTCTTTTCTTTATTTACAACCAATCTTGCTCTATATTTTTTTGTAGAAAAACCACTGTCACTTCCTCGAGTGTGATTTGAAGTAATTGAATCAGTGTCCTAGGGATATTTAAGTTTTCTATTTCCTTTATTAACGGTGTTATATTCACTCTAGCAAACCCTTATTTGAAATCTACAAACAGCATTTATGTTCTTATGTCATATTCATAGGTTTCCTCCATTATCTGAGTTAATTTAGTTACCCTAGGACTTTCGTGAAGTCAAGATGTGCTCCGCGTGGGGGACCATTTTTGGCACCATGCGTAAAATATGTAAAGACAACCCGAATTATGACACTGCCGATTGTGATGCTCCTGATTTCAACGTTGGACTTTATCTCTTTGTTGAATTTAGTTACGTATGCATCAGTTGCATTTTGTGAAAAGCCAAGTTTGTGGGGATATCGTTTAATAAGAAGGTCCATTAAAGTAAACGTGTAATTCTACCTGGAACTGTATTTCCTAAATCTTCCGATGGAAGGAATTTACGGCTACACCAAACAACCGATTTACAACACCAAACTTCATGTATCCATCCAAAGATTCGACTAGGAGGAAAGACATCGCTTGGCTAGGAAACTCTATCAATTTTTTGTAAGTGAACACTTACTTGTGTATTTGTTATTTCACCATGCATCAAAAATTACCGTAATTTTGAGTCATTATTTTGTTTCGTTTTGTTTTGTTTGTAACATTACGATATCAAACTAATTTTTAACTTAAGAAGTATTTTGAATTAATGTTGAATCCTGTTTGTTGCCTCTTTTATCATCAGATGCACCCCAAGTTTTAATAAGTATTTTGGATCGTGTAAATAAGTTCATCATTTCCAGTGAGTTTATGCCAAATCATTCTAATCATTTTGTCATTGGCCACAGTATTATTTTTACGTATTATATTCCATTTATTATCTTTAATTATCTTTGTGGTTTTATTGATTTATGTGTTATTTCCTTGTGTTCAGATATAAAGCCAGGTATACTCTTCCTACAGTCCGAATCGAAGATAAGTTTGCAGTCAAGGTAAGTTTTCGGTCGCTGTTATCGTCTGAACCATTTTTATCGGATCGACTAATAACAGTGGCGCCCTTACCAATTCCGACACTCGAATAGACGCGTACACTAATTTAGAGTTTGAACCACCCCTCCCGCTGCAACGAAGTCGAAACTTTGTTTTGTACGGCGATCGCGGGGTATTAAATCCGTAACAAAATAAAGCATGAATGGTTGACCTTCCCGGTCTGAAACCCTATTGGTAATCTCCTATCGACTCCTCAATGCACTTTTGAAGTCTTACACGTATCAGTTTGGGAAATACTTTATATTTATGTTATGTTGACTAACGATATTTCTTTATAGTTTCGGCAGTCTCTGTTATCTCCCTTCTTAAAATGGGTATCGCCTGTGCTGGACTGGTCTGTTCTCCACTCCTCATAAGATCATAGATCCTTCTCAATACTGTTTCATTTCCCAGTTTCATCAGTTCGCTATTGATATTGTCCGTTCCTGGGATCTTATATTCTTTTTCTTTTGTTGTCTCTGTTACATTTCCCACTATTGCATTTGCCCCTGTTTTATCAGTTAATAATAATTCTTTGAAGTGCTCTCTCCATCTATTTCTTACTTAATCTTTTTAGTATTATATGTCACCATTTCTGCCCTTCAATCCGCCTATCTCATATCTCGCTGTTAGCTTTTGATTTTTATTCTCTTGTGTTGTTATTCTTTTCCTCCATTATCCGGCCCGTCCATTGCTGTTTCTTTTGTTTGCACATCATCACTGTCTGTTTTATTTTATTTTTGTGTGTTATTTATCCTGGTTTCTCATCCATTTCATTCTTGTTTTTCTCTTCAATTCTATTAGATCCTCACACTCCACCTTTTCTACTGTTTTTACTGTAATTCTTTTTGTGTTAGCCCATTCCTCATTCATAACATTACTTTGCTCTTTGTTGTAATCTTTTCCAGCAATTTTTGAGTGTATTTCTGTCGGTACTCTTCAATTTTCAACTTTGCAATTCCTAATTTATTTTTGTTTGATCTCTTTAAGTTTCTGTTGCTTTTCCCAGTCCTGATTCATTATATGAGAAAAATTTTCATTATTCTGCCAAATTTCAAGTATTCTTTTTCTTCTTCTCCTGGTATCTTATTTATATTGTCGGTTTTGTTCGCTTTTGCGTTTGCTCAAAATGTCGTTTGCTTTAGTTCTTACTTAATGCCTCATCTATCCACCCTTATCAAATCTTTTCAAAAATTATCTTACTTCCTTCCTCAACACTTCTTATCTGCTTCCACTAATTACACAACCCTTCACTATTAAAAGAACCCCAAACTTTCTTTATTGCTCAAAAGGAATAAAATTAAATACGATTTTTGCAGGTGTAGCACAAATTGTACCGTTCTTGTCATAACATTCCAATTTTCCTATACAAAATTTAAATAGAAAATTACTATAGCCTCGAAAATAGGCCATTAATAAATACCTGAAACGTCAGACAATTTAATAACATTATTATAAAACACCTCAACCTCAACTATAATTTACTATTATAAAAAAAAGAATAACTATTATCAAAGTACAGGTAATTTGTTCAGTTTGTAGTACTATATATAGCGAATTGAACTAAAATCCCTAAGGTCTAATTTCCGGTAACTCCCAAATTATTTATGCAGTGGTGGGTAGGATTACATGGTTAAACTATTATACTATGAAATTAGGGATTGAAGTTGTCGTTGTATCTTTAAATAAATGTTATTCTATGCATTTGATGTAAAATAGTTTATCCGTAAATAAATAAATAAAGCAACGATTCCTAAAAACCAGGAGACCGCAGGCCGAGTCGTGTCTAAAGAGCGAAAAGGGATCGAAAGAAAAAATATTGTTCTCCTATTATTAATTAAAAATTCCCTAATTGAAGGGTCTAGTGAAAAAAGTAGTTAAGTCACTTTTTTTCAGTTTGTTGATTTTTATACTAATTTGTAGAGAATAAATGCCGCAATGTGAAAATGTGCTCAACTACAAATTGAAAAAAAAGTGACTTAACTACTTTTTCCACTAGGCCCTTCAATTGTTTTTAATCCGTAAATAAAGAATAAAATTAACATTTTAGATCAAGAATTAAAAAAAAAATAAAAAGTAACCATTGTTAAAACCGGAAATTTCCGCCTTCTCCACATTTATAATCCACCCCTAAGTCATCAAAAGCAAAAAGCAGAAAATTGAAACTGAACGCTGTTCACTCTAGCAATGCAATAAATTAAAAAATAAGAAACGGAATTGAATTAAGACCATTTCTTCAATCTGGTGATCTTCCTAATTGGTTTAGCGGAGCATTAGCTACTTTCTTTCAATTTGGTTTTGTAAAATTGATGTCAAAATTTGAGCTTCAATGAACATTCATTCCGATCCAATAGTTTTGAAGATATTAACTTTGTTTGAACTTCTATTAATGTCATTCGAACTTTGAGATTTTTATTAATCTAATCTTTCATTTAGCCATAAGCACTCAATTAAGTAATTTTTGAAATGCTGAGTCAGGGAGCTGCCAAAACAAATCTAACTGTTGCGTTCGTTTACAAGAATAAATTTTCAACACAGCTTTGTAACTCCCGACTTGAACATAATTATAATTTATTTATTCTTTTAACAAAAAATTTTGTATGAATAAAAAACTCGTTAAAAATAAATCGAGTATTAAAAAAATCGGATTTGGGGAGATTATGAAATCGGGCACACATCGAATACTCTCAAAGGAATATTCCGTTTTTGATTATCTACGATCTAAACTTTTATTAAAATTGACCAAGCTGTTGGCCTTTTAATAAAATAAAGCAGTCAACTAGTTTTTCATTGATTTACTTTAGATTATCTGATTAGCGAAAACTTTTGTAGCGTATAAATGTAAGGTTAGAACTGAAATGAAATAAATGTAAAAGTAGGATGAAATGGACTTACACCAGTTCCTTTTTCATATCAACATTCTTTTTTATTTTTATTTTGATATTTTATATGAAAGTTCTTCAAAGCGTATATTTTTTGTAAAAAGCATTCAGATATGTGTCAACTCATGAAAAGGTATTGAACTTTTATCGATTATATTTGTACTTTATTATACGTACTGCACAATTTTGTTAGATTTTGTCAGATATATATCTTTTCGGATCCTGAATCTAAATATAAAATATCAAAAATGTCTGTATGTGTGTATGTGTTGTTGCATAATACTTCAAAACTAATAGGAAAAAGATGGGATCGAAACGGACGATTTAGTTACGAGATGGGCCGCATCCGATTTTAATTATGTCGCTAATTAACATAGGTATGAAATATTACTACCTGAAGCACATCATCATTAATTATACTCATTATTTATACCTGTCTAGGATTAGAATATAATTCGCTCGAATCCGATCCACAACTGGAACTCTCACTTAATTCGGATGTAAATTTCCTTTGTGCTCTTGGACTTGGTGGCGCTCTTCTACTACAAACTTGTGCCTGGATATGTTCACACACTCTTCTAAAACGTCGTATATTTCCTACGAACAGACAAATTAATATTATTTAAATTTTCTAAATTAGAAAGTAATTACCTGATAATAAAGTAAAAGTTATAGCAAATAAAGCTTCTTTTGAGTTATCTCCACTTTGTTGTTTAGGAATAGCAGCAATATCGACTTGAAATCTAACTTGTCTTTGAAACATTGCGGGAGCTGTTGAACCTCTTTTATATTCAACACGAAATGACATGGGACTTGAAACCGAATGACTAAGTTCTGCTATCTGTGAAAATAAATAAGGTGGTTTTATTTTGGAGAATGTCGCCATATTTCTTCCTTACCGATAAGAACGCATGAATTAAATCAGCTTTCACTGTTGCTAGAGGCTTTCCTTTAACTAAAATTGTAAACGTTTCATCTTTCTCTGTAGCCATCAAACTGCCAAACCACGATTTTTTTGTTAATTCTGGAGATGATTCGGGTGTTAAATGTACTTCTTCCGAAGAAGCTGAAAAATGTAAATTATTAATATTTGCAACAGCTAAAAATATTATCAATTTAGTAGAGACATAAAATACTCTTAGGCGTCAAAGTGCCCAATAAATGATTACGAAAAGTTCAAATAAACGGGATGTGTCCGGAAACGCTTCATTCCCGAGCTATGTATGTATATAAGAGTCGCCTTTAAGATAATTAGATAAATGGATTTTTACGACAGTAAAATGCAAGACTCCCCGGTTCGACTCTGGGTACAGTCTAAAATTTTTGACCGACCGTCTTCCGTGCTTCGGAGGGTACGTAAAGCCGTCGGTCCCATTGTGTTAATGATTTGTCATCATAACAGTAAAAACGCGTAGCCTATAAAAAAAGTCCATTCGTTTTAAATATGCAGAGGTGCGGCTTCGAACGACAACAGCGATTGAATAACATTTAAATATAGAAAATTTGATTTGCTGTTCGATGCCACACCTCTGCATTCTTAAAATGGATAAATTAGTAAATAATAGGTCCTGAACGTATAATAAGAGGAAGACTCCTTAATAAAAGTAGAAAAGAAGGAGGATTTTTACTTAAAAACTGCAGTTTATCCAGTGCCTGTTGATGACGCCAACGAATCAGAACCGCAACTCTCCAGGAGTTTTCAAACTTGTTTGACAGAAAATACAACTGGAAAACTAGGCATTTCCGGACGTTTGACCTTTTTTAAATGTTTTAATGTGCGAGTCCTAGTTTTATAACATAATTTGGGGGCAGTTAACCATTGTTAACCACCCCAAATAAATTTAAAATTTTCCTATAGCAAAGAGGCAGGTTTATAGAGTATACTATAAAAATTTCACTTGCGAAAGTATAGGTACATAAAATTTCGAGAAAAATCAATTTGAAAATAGTATAATTTTGCATGTAAAATGCAAGTTTAAGCCACGTCCATAACCGAGGTTATAAATATAAGGTACGATCGCTCGTTGAGGAGCGCATTTGCTACTCGACTGCCGTGCTTATAACATCGTCGTAATTTTGGAACTTAACGATCATATTAATAATTACAAAGACGTGGAGGTGTTATTCGATCGTAGCGACCGTGAATTAATCGATCTACTGCAACATTGGAATTTAATTAAGAGCAAAAAGCGTTGTCATTGAAGAAATTGTCGACGATTTTGTCGGATAGTGCAAAACGGTCATTGCTGGCTGCATCATTGCTTCAGGTGTCCGGGTTGCAGGAGGGTCTACCCTATCAACGCCGGATCATTTTTTCAAGACAGGCGTCTCGACCCTAGGCTAATTTTTATGCTTATGTGGAATTGGGGGTGCGGCATTCCGTCTGGACCAGCAGCTTTGAACTGCGGAGTATCCCGGCAAACTGTTTACAGTTTGTACCGGGATTTCCGTACCATCTGCACCTGGAAGCTGCAGAATTACCCCGAGGATCAGTTAATCGGTGGACCGGGCCAGGTGGTGCAAATAGACGAGAGTGTGATAACCCGTCGCAAATATAATGTCGGCAGGGTTCCTGTACGTGCCCAGAAGTGGGTGTTGGGTATGTACAGCTGTACAGAGAAGCGGGGTATTGTCAAATACGTTGACAAACGCGGTGCCGCGACTCTGCCGACACTCATCAAGCTCTATGTGCTGCCTGGTACCGAGATTTGGACCGACGGTGGAGGGGTTATTCTGGACTGAGCACTCTGGACAGCGATTCACCCTACACCCACAAAACCGTGAACCATAGCCGGAATTTTGTGGACCCACTTACCGGTGTGTGTACAAATATGGTCTAGGGCTACTGGTCTACGCTTAAGATGTTCTGCCGCCGACAGGGTGTAATGTCTTCCACTCTGCTACCTGAGCACCTGGACCAATTCATGTGGACCGGGTTGTATGGCAAAACTCATAAAGACCGTTTCTTCAACATGATCATCCACATGAGCGTCGGATATGGGCTGGAGTAACTTTCACGGCCGCTGCGTCGATAACAAAAAAACGGTTCTTTTCAGAACCAAAACTATCTTAAGAACTAGGTCCCTAAATAAACATAAGCAACTACGGAGAAAACCTAGGTCCTACGGGGCTGCGCCCCGGGGCCGGTTTTGATGGCGCAAATCACTTTTTTGGAGTGCCTCCGGCCCGGCCAGAACTGTGCGCATCAAAAAACCTACCCTACGCCCCTCCGGGGCTCCGGGCGGTTTTTCATGGCGTGAGCCACCCCGCGGCAGAGCTAAACATACGAGAATGCGCCACCCATCAAGAAAACCGGGATATAAAAAAACCGTGAGCTTAGAGACCCTTGAAATAGCATTAACAAGTATAGTTGCGGTATGGGGCAGCAAACTATTACGTTTCACCCCCTAAAAATCGCGTAAAACAAAAAATAATCGATGTTACAAGTACGAGAGACGAGCTGCATCTGCCGGTGCGAAATACTCTAAGTGTTAGGGTCATTCATTCTGCACGCACCGACAACAGAATGAGCGACGCGCGGAATCTCGTTAAGTTTTTACATGTAAATTATCAAACTTCAAATTCGATTTACTGAAAATTTTGATAATACTTTCGCATGTTTAAATTATATCAGTATACTATATAAACCTTCCTCTTTGCAATAGGAAATTTTCAATTTATTTGGAGTGGTCAACAATAGTTGACTCGACCCCATAATTTACCTTGCATTTTTCTTCTATGAAATCGAGGCGATCCTAAGAAACTATTCTTGATTGTGTTCAATCTAGATCGCCAATGATGACTAGCAGCCGTTGCAGAATGAGGTGATCCTGGAGGAGTCATTGGTGTTATAATTCCAGATCCTAAGATTTATAATTCGGGTTACTAAAACCTCCTTAACGCTTAATTGATATCAAAATTTTACCTGGTACTAAACTAGTGGTGTCTGTTTCAGGAGACATTAAGGTTGATAATAGGGACGGTCCTGTAGTTCCCCCACTGCTATTGGCACGATGATGTGTTGGTGTTGGAGGAGGTTGACTAGAAGAATTAGGAGAACTATGTTGTGACCTATACGAGTGATGCGTAGACGATGATCTTGGACTAGCAGGCGAAGAAATTCCTCCGTGAATATTTGTTGGTGTTGTGTTATTGAATAAAATCGGACTCGAGGCACCAGACGATCGAGTTGGAGAATGAATACTTAAGGAACTGTGACTACTACCAGTGGACGGGCTTCTTCTACTATGATGTCTCCTACTTCAGGAAAAAAATTTAAATCTAAAACATGAAACAATCAAAATTCTTACTTGAAATGTGATCTTCTAGGTGTGATTGGCGATCCTTCACTAATTTGACCAAATTGTAAAGAAGTTTGTCCGTTCACTCGACACGTATCGATTCGTTTTTTAGGTGGATCTGTGGTTTCTATTGTTCTCATTCTTAACATAGCTTCAGTCTCATCTTCAAATGCAGGTCGCCTTCTCTTGCGTTCCAGTAGTAAAAAATAAATAACTTTCTCCGTATTATGACTGCAAAAAGGGTTTATAATAATTAACGGTGAAAAAAGGGCAGTGTTAGGTAACTTACTCAGGACTAAGAAGATGTTGAATTAATTTTTCTTTTTCCTTAAAGCACCCTAAACTGCAAATCGCTTGCAAAACGTCTGGATCTACGGAATCTATCGAAGGCAAAACGTGAGTCTGCACAACTTCCATCATTGGTAGTTCTAGTTCCAATTCCCCTTTACCACCCGAAGTAACCCATTGATGCTTATTGATATCAGATAACTGTAATAAAAATTGTAATGAAAAAAACGTTGAGAGAAAAGTATTGAACATACCGTCATCCTTTTGTCAGGATGTACTTCAATCATTCCTCGCAATAAACTTTGACAATCCGGCGGAACAAAATGCGGAATATGAAATACGCCTCTTTTAACTTTTTCTAATAATTGTCGAAGATTATCGTCATCGAACGGTAAAGCACCAACTAATAAAGCATACAGAATAACTCCACAAGACCACACGTCGGCTTTCCTTCCGTCATACTTTTCACCCTAAACACAAACATATGAAATCGATTTATTGTTTCAATTAATAATTCCTTTACCCTTATAACTTCAGGACAGGCATAATGTGGTGAACCACAACTAGTTTCCAGCATTGATCCGATTGGTTGTAATGACGCCATACCAAAATCAGCAATTTTTATATTATTTTTTTCATCCAACAGAAGATTTTCCGGTTTCAAATCACGATGACTAAAAATTGCTAATAAAATAAACGTAAAAAATTTAAAAAAGTTAAATTACCAAATTGAATGACTATGACAAAAATCTAAAGCGGACATAATTTGACGAAAAAATCTTCTAGCTTCCTTAGGCGTTAACCGACCTTTTTTAACTAAATAATCAAATAATTCTCCACCGGAAACGTGCTCCAATACCAAATACCTGACGTAAAAAAATTTAATGAAAAATTTTCAGTAATTGAAATAAAATCACTTACAAATATTTTTTATTTTCATATACATCGGATAAACCTAACACATGAGGATGATCGATTAATTTCATAATTGCTATTTCCCGTTCCACCTGAAATTTAATAAACGCTAAAATTAAAAATGTAAGCTTCAGATTTCCGGACATTTAAAATATAAATGACCAAAACGTTCAGTAAACAAATTGAACGTATATTTTGTTGGAAGCCGAAAAAAATATATTTAATTGGTTTGAGTTATTTCGTTAGTGGTTTTTGAACCGTGCATCAAACATCAGAGGTAGAAACTTGAAACCAAAAGCACCTAAAAGTGTTCTCGTGATATTTTACTGTTTTTAAAGTTCGTAAGCTGAAAATAGAAAAAGAGTTTACGAAAACTGGGGTCACTACCGAGAAAGATTACGCTTATTTGATGGACATATTCACTTTGATAATGTGTATTGATATATTACAGAGAAAATAAATCTGCGAGAAGAATACAACAAATTGTTTCATTATTTTGTTATAAAAACGCACAATTTTGAAATTGAAAATATGATTTCTTTTATTACAATAATTATTGGAAGATCTAAAGGTCCCTACATACGCGAGTCCTGGGTATGACGGTAAAGTGCAACCTTACTTTTCGCGAAAGGAATGTACTCAGTAGTTTTTCTTGAAAGGGGAAAGCGAAGACTTATATCTTCTCAATATACAATATACAAGAAAAGTAGACTATGTGATCACATGTGGAAAGGTATAAGCACCCCCCCCCCTTCCAGTCGTGGATATGACTCATTTAAATTACCCTTGGCTTTAGTATTTCTTGTTTAATGATTAAAACGTGTCCGGAAAAGAACACGAACACTTTTGCAGAACGGTTTTTACAATCATCTGTGGAAAGAATCTCAAAATTACCTCTCATTCTTAGTACTTTTAGGTAGTACCACTAAAAAAATTTGCAATCTGTGCGGAGATAAAAAAAAAGAACAAGCACCAGACGGCGACGCTTCCAAATAGTAACAAAATATACGCCCGACGCCGACTCTTAATAAAACGTTTATTCTTCAGCCCTCCCAAGCAGATCTGACAGTATTTAAATTGAAAGCTTTCGAAAAACTTTTGAAACTAACTTACAAGTATTTATAACATATATGGCATTTAAAATACCATACTACAATGAATTGGGTAATTAGTAATTGGGTTTTAAAAAAAGTTGAAGTATTTTAAATACTTTTGCGACAATTAAATTACTTTTTCGTTGTTGAATTTATTTTTCGATGCTTGAAGTACGTTTTCTGTGATGAATTAACTATTTTGCGATAAAAACTTTAACATAATTAATTTTTTACGATTTTTCAATGGATTTTCAGATATTTCTTTTCATCAGAATGACTCTTTATAGATATGCTCTTATGTAGTTTTTTTCACCACTTGCTACCACCAGAATTTAAGCAGGCATGCAAAACATGAGCTAAAAGGATTATGAAGGTGAAGATGAGCTCAAGGAGCAGTGGCACCTCGTGACTTGTTTCAATGGGAGGACACAAAATTTAAAGAAGAAGTTACTGTTATTTTAAAAATACCCCCTCGATTTCAGCAGTCGCCCCCTACAAGGGGGACATAAAATTTAAAGAAAAAGGGAAAATATAATTTTTTTACGTAATTACGAGGAAATCCGATGTTGTTTTATTAGGTATTTGTCCTAGTGCTAGTGGTAAATTGTACCTGGGCTGATAATCCGGTTCCTCAGTGCGGACTTTAGGCCGCACAATCTCCGAAATCGCGAATCAGTGCGGCCTTAAAACACCGCTTTTGTTTATCTTATTCCTCGGTTTACAATAAAACGCAGTAACATATTTTAGAGTAATTAACGATTTACTTGTAATTGTATGAATTGAATTTAACAACGTAAAAACATTACAATTACAAGTCAATTACTTAATCGTTAATTACTTTAAAACATAAATATGGTACTTACTGAGTTTTACCTATAAACAGACAATTTGTTCATAAAGCATCTCTCATGGGTTTATTTTCAGTTACCAACCTGAAACAGTTTCAGGGAGCCCTGTACGTCGCACAACCATAATAGCCGCCTCATGAATAATAATAAGGCGGCGCGACGGTTAATTGGGCGATGACAAACTCGACATCGGTCAGATCGACACCGATTCTTTTGGCGACTGCCAACTAGGCGACGTAAAGTTGGCGACGATGTAAACTGGGCGACGCCGATGTGACGGTCATAATAATAAAATAAAATATTATTTACGACTATAATAAAATATTATAATATATTATAGTTATAATAAATAACATAATAAATATTATAGACTATAATAAAATATTATAGTCGTAGAGCAGCGACGTAGCGCAATGTAAATTTCTGTGGTTATTAGATTACAGAACATCAAGCAAGGTTGCTAGCGGTATGCATTTGGATGGGTCACCGCTGGTGACAAATTTAAAGAACGCCGCTTTTCGCTGCTCCCCTACCAATCCGCACTTGGCCAGCAAGATAGGGTATGGCCTTAACCCTCCCCTCAACGGAGAAGAAGCCCAAAGTCTAGGAGGGATGGGCAAGAGTTTTTTGTAAAAAGAGCATTCGGGCTGTAGAAGAAAAAGAAAAAAAGAAGAAGCTAATTGATTGTACGATATACTTCGAAGACTTTACTTAAAATCACTCAACACAGGATGAGGCATGCAAAATGTGAAATGTTTGTCGAAAACCCAAAATTAAGCTACCTGTGCCGCCTAAAGCCGCACTGGAGGGGGTATTAACGGATCAATTTAGCACATGAAAACTTAATTCAGAAGTCGTATTTAATAATAACAACGAAGTGTTCCGTAAGGTGAACTACCTTTGGGGATTGCTATAAAAAAGTATTCAGTGATGTTATTACAGTAATGATGAGGGCGGTTCATTCGCATTACAAAATATTATTCCAACTTGCTATTTTATTTTGGGAGGGCGGCGTCTCATCGCCCTCCACGTACCAGCCGCCACAATCAAGGAGTATATTAGAAAGCTCAACATCATTTTTTAACTATAGCTTCAAGAGAAAAGTTGAATTAGAAGTTTTCCAATTTTAAGCTACAACCCTCGTTTGCCGTTTGCAACACCCGCCGTAAGATTGGTTTTGTTTGCGGAAATCATCAATGCACCAAGTACACATGCCGTATCTGATTCAAATGACAATTTAGTTTTGATAAAGCAAACTTGAATAACGACATTTAATTTTTTTTAATAATTGAAATTATTCTTCAAGTACCGTGCCTGTTTCCACGCGTGGGCAACCTCTCTCCTAATTGAATTTTTTTTTGTTACTCCATTGTCTTACAACAAATTTTACATTACGTTACGGAGGTGAGATATAGTATTTTTGTTATTTACCGATGTTTCACACGTTTGTCTCTCTTCACAGTCTTGAAGATGAAGGCCTAATATACCTTCGAAACGTCGACAAAGTGACCTAGTTGTTTCATTTGGTGTCCGCATACCCGATAATCCTTCTTGCTACTAACATTACCATCGGACGAGAAATTTCATTTATAATTGAAATACTTTTGGTATTTAAAATACTGCGGACAATTCAAATACTTTAGGTAATTGAAAAATTTTTAATAAGCAATTGAAATATTGGTTAATTTGGGCATAATTGAATTACTTTTGGTTAAATCTTAAGTATTTGAATTACTTCTACTAAGTATTTGATAACTGGAATACTTTTAGGAAGTTTTGATGATTGAAATACTTTAATAACTTGTTGAAATACATTTAGCACAGATCGGATTTCTAGGCATTTGCATATTTTACATGCGTACAAGCGCGTATTTTAAAACGCGAACTTCTTTCACGCCTTTCTAAGTATTTTATATTGGTTTCATTTTGCGTTATAAATAAATACATATTGGACTATTTGTTACTTCTTAGCATATTTGAGTTGTGGTCAAAAGTTTTTTTAATAACGAATTTAATTTTGTCCGCAACTTACTGTAATTATTTATTACTTAGAATTATAACTGATAACCCCCACCCCCCTCTTTTTCGTTCAGCAAAAAGCCTGGAATGCCTGCAACACAAGGGATCCGAGTCCCAAATTTTCCAAAACAGTAGTTCAGAATAAATTTCAGTCCGACAAATGAGGTATAGGGTAAAGTGGAGAAGAGGAGAAATTAAGTCAGGTGGGCAGCCAAATTCACCGATAATAAATCCAAAGGACAAATGAGAAGCCACGATCCGAAAGGGAAGCCTCCATCTCGTCAACCACTTCCACAGAAAAACAAGTCAAAGAGAGAAGCGCGAAAGTGAGGGGAATCGCGGAAGGACAATGAGACGTCAATCTTAACGACCTGGCCAGCGATGGAAGAATTTGAGGATATAGAAACCAGGAGCATAAAGAAGAGCGGCGAACCAAACTACCAACCCACGGATCCGAACTTGATCACAACCCAAGACGAAAATCGCATCCATCATGCTAAAAGATGCCACCAAGTAGCCCTCCATCAGTAGTTAAATGGAAAATAGGAGGATCAAGTTCTTAAATACGCGAAAGACCACCGGAAGGCTGGCAATCTCACCGACTACAGAAATGGACTATAGGGTGCTTTTCAAGTTTCTGGAGGATACGCTAAACCCGGAGGAAGGCGGTTTTTATAACCACCAACTGCCAGACGATAAGTCACTAAATGTGGTAATTCGCGGACTGTCGAAGGAAATTGGAATCGAAGACCTTAAAGATGACCTGACAAACCAAGGAATCGTTGTCGAATCCGTAACCCGCATGCACCGCGTTAGGGACAAGAGGTCATTCTCCCTTATTATGGTTACCATCAAGAAAAATGAAGATTCAAGAAAAATCTTCGACGTGCAGAAAATGTCTAAGTCGAAGCTCCACATCGCAAGACGAGAATTGGACAATGCCATTGTTGCCAGGGCTTTGGACACGCCCAGAGATGTTGCTGTGCTGGGGCGAAGTGCGAATCTCACATCATTGTGCCAGAAACCAAGAGATGCGAAAGTAGTTACTATACCCCGCTAATAACCACCAGGGTTGCAGGAGCTATCCGAAAATTACAATGAGGACCTATTGGAGGCACGGTGAACAAATTCGCGGAGACGAACCGCGAACAAATGAATGCGAATAGGACTTCTAGAGACGGTAAACTAGGACAGGATCAAGGAAACAAGGATTAATATTGATCGACAATATTGTGAAAAACCTCAAGATGACGAACTCCTCCCGCTAAACCCTTAACAGGAGTCGTCAGCTTCCACAAGCAGAGAATATCGCACCGACACTTAAGTATGCGTTTTTCGGTAGGATAATTTATTAATCTCTTTATTTTCAGGTGAACAAAAGTCGTTGATTGTGTTTTCAAGTAATTTAATGTCAAGTCATGAAAATTGTCGTGCATACGCCGTTCTCCGCGGATCTTTTCGAAGGTCTCCCGGATTGCCTTGTTCCGATTGGCAGTTTTCACCTACGATGAGATAACCAATAATATCGGTTTACGTACTCGCTTTTAGCATCATACTGTTTTAAAAGATTCTTATTATAATCTGCCAAATTAGAGTTAATGCATATTGCTCAGAGTTTTCTCGAAAATCTCAAATATCCATAACTTTGTAAAAAATTAAATTAAAATCATGATTATAGAAGCGCATTGAAACTCAAACGGAACTCTAACGATTGACATCAATTGCATATATAAATTCAAAATAGGAAGGGAAATAGAAAAACATGTTCTCAGCCCCCCCCCCTTCCGAAGATTTTGCGAATAACTCGACGACTTCTCAAGCTCAAACGAAAATAATGGAAGTTCATCGTGACTCAAACGATGCTCTAACGTTGGCACCAATTTCAACCAAAGATTTGACTCGGCGGAGGCCATCATGTTTACAGCCCCTTCCAAAAATTTTCGCGAATAATTCCGCGACCTTTGAGGCTCAAAAGAAAATAATGGATGCTTATTGTTTGATACCATTTTTATGACAAAATTCGATTTTGGGGATGCCATTGGCATGCACCTTACAATAAATTGCATAGTGTCATACCCAGAGCCGTAGCAAGGGCGAGGCGACTGAAGCATTTGCCTCAGGCGCCATCGCAATGGGGGCGCTAAACCTTGACAAAACCCAGTAAATAATAGTTTAAAATTTTCAAAAAGATAAGAATCGTTGGGGGGGGGCATATATTCAAATTTGACTGAATTCCAAAATTTGACCACGATTTTATTTGCAACTTTGCCTAAAATTCCCTGCTAGCCTTTTCCCCAAATGGGGATTTTAATCCTCTACAGTAGTTTTTCGTCTATAACTCGCTTACTTTTCGTTCTTCTACATTTCCCTTTAACTGACTGAGTAACCGGCAAAAATATCACATTGTCATCGAGACAATTATTCAAATATATTTAAATAGAAAAGGAAAATTCCTACCGATAAAAATAATCTTCATATTTTGGGAGGGGGTATTGCGTTACGTTACCATGGAAACGGCGATTTTGATATACTATGCGTATTTTATATAAGATCTTCAGAAGTTCCCAACGATAAAAATCGATATCATAACACCGGGGGGTCTGGGGGGTATGGAATACCCCCCAGGTGCACTTGCCATTATTCAGAACCATCAAGATTTATTATTTTTCGATGAATCTTTTGCAATTTTCGTTTGTAATACGGGAGGGGGGGCAGCAGGGAATATTAATACCGAGGGACGTAAAAGTGAAAGTTTTTCTTTCGCAATAACTTAACCCCTTGGTCCTAAATGAGTTCCTCATAAGCATCCATTTGTTTTCATTACTCGAAGTCAGCGCCGCGAAATGATAAGAATCTTTTGGGAGGGGGGCGCATATATTCAAATTTTCCTCAGGCGCCAAAAGAGCTTGCTACAGCTCTGGTCATACCAGCATAATCTCAACCCCGG
Source organism: Podabrus alpinus (assembly GCA_932274525.1). Lineage (NCBI taxonomy): Eukaryota > Metazoa > Arthropoda > Insecta > Coleoptera > Cantharidae > Podabrus > Podabrus alpinus. The sequence goes on along the minus strand of OW026454.1, from coordinate 58,378,510 downwards.
TATGCTTTGCGCATGCGCAGTAATATTTCATTACAATATTGCAACTGTATCATGATTGCAACTATAAAGTCGTCTTATTAGCCACGATTCATGGCCACGATTATTAGCCAAACAGTGCACTTCGGCTTACTATAGAAGCCGGTTCATGAAGCAGAGGATAACAATCGACATTATTTACTCCCCATTTTGCCAAATTTCCAAATGCGCTCCTCTTAACCAGCTGCCAAATTTTAAAATTTGTTTTTTTTGTCCCTTAAATTGCTTCATGATATCTGCAGGCCCTGCAATAATCCACTGTCCGCTTATATTAGTAAATCCTGACAACCCGGAATAACCCCGTGTAGGGGCCTTAAGAATAATAAATGAATACACATTTCTACAGTGGAAAGCTTTTAAAAATTCAAATTGTAAGATGCTAAATACTGAAACAGTAGAATTTGTCACGATTTAAAAATTTGACCTATTTCGCTTATAAACCGTGATGAATGTTAAAGAAATTTATAAAATATGGCGAACGAGAGAAAAATTATTGCAGTTGAAAATTGACACATGCCACTTGAAAAATGAAAGTCTAATATACTTAACCCACTCGTACTTTTTCCATCAAGTGTTACAAAATAAAAAAAATTAATAGTCGTCCAAAAAGAGAAAAACCCTTTATAAACCGTTATTTAAATTCAGAATTTGCATTTTTAATGCGGAAAGTTTATATTGCAGCCATCTTAAAAATATTGACAAAATTATAATTTAAATAATGAAGAAAACTTTTACAAAACTTATACTAAGCACAAAGAATTTAATAATTGGAAAACGATTTGACGTTAAAGTTGCTCGTTACACAATTATTGAAAATTTGATTTACATTTCAAGTGCACAAGTTTTCTTTGGCTTCTTAGGATGATAAAAAAGCTTACCTTCATAAGTACACTTTCGCTAAGCTTCTCCCTATTGATAATTTTAATGGCCACTTTTCGCCCGGTAACGCAATGTACACCCAGCTTGACAAGTCCTGAAAATATTAAACAACCTTAAAATCATTTAAAAAAATTGTTAACTCAAGTTATTTTTTTTTTAGTGAGAATGAAAAGTATTCGTTCAGGATGCTACATTTGAAACAACCCCGCTATTAATAAACATAAAAACACCTTGCAGAATTTTTCTATTATGCGGTTTTCTTAAGCGTTCCTTTCACATTTGTATTCAAAATTTCTCTTTAACAGCTTTTCCTTTGCTATTGTACATTTATAATTTAACGGCAGAAATATAAAATTTATTCAATATCCCTTCTTCCGAAGCTTTAATGCTAGGAAAAAATTGTTGATCGTAGTAATTAGGAAAGCTCTCTGAGTTGGTTTCAATTGTAATAAATTATTATTTAGCAAGAAAACGGTAGTTTCCAAATTTACTTAATTAACAGGAAAATTTATTCATAGTAGTATTTAGTATGCAATACTTAATTAAAATTTGCGTCAAACCATTTTTCAAACTAGAAATTTTCATTTGATTTTAACTTGGAAAAGTTGAAGCTGCATCATATAACTAATTTCGTGGCAATCATAACGTACACGAATTCATACATAATATAAAATAATATTTCAAAATTAAATATTTTATTCGAACCACCAAAAAAATCTCGGTGCTTTTAATTTTTTTGCATACTATTGTTTCAAAAGTTGAGTTTTTAGCATTACTTACATTCAAGTTTTTGTTGTTAATATCAAACAGGGAAGAATTCCATTCCCTTAATTTATTATCCTTTTGGATTACAATATAAATTCTAAATAATCAGTATTTCAACAAGAATTCTGTGACGAAGGTTATTGTGGTTATCAAAGATTTGACTAGTATTTTCAAAAGCGACGAGTTACATTTCCTTGTCAAAATATTACAGTTTTGATGTGACATAAAGACACGTGAAATTCAAATGGAGTTAAATATTTAAAATAATATACATACATACTACGACGTCAAGGTAAACCAAGACACAAGTGATACGATCGATAGTTTGTAAGATAAAAAAATATTATATTTTCTTAATAAAATATTTCGATCCTGAACAAATCAGGACAAATACCGCTCTGTACATATACGGTATAATATAGTCGTATTCCCCCTGAGTGAGGCCGAACAGCTTACACGTATGCTCACAATCCTCCTGATTGAAACCGAACTCCGAACAACTATGGCTACAATCCTCCTGAGTAAAACCTAAGGCTGAATAAGTACGGCTTACAATCATTTATGGCGGAAAACTTTCCGAGTGGGGCTGAAGGATGAAAAACTAGAGGTTTGATCAGTGGTTTTACCGGCTGAAGGCCGAACTACTAAGGTCTACATGTTTAGTCACAATTTCCCTGATCAAGTCCAAATAGCAGCGACCTTCACATATGGTTGTAATCCCACTAAGTGATATCGAAAACCTAGAAGTAACGTTTTCAAATCGGTAGATTAGCTGTTTGACTATTTAGACTTTTGCTATTAGTTTTTGTAGCCCGAATTTTAATGGATGGGGAGTAGTAAAATCTCTAAAACTCCTTGTTACATTAATTATTATCTACCGACCCTTGTTGTGACATCTTTTTAAAAGATATAATTAATTTTATATTCTGTTTTTTTTTAATTCTAAACTAAAATACTCCATGTTTGCTATAAAAAAATGAATTTAATTTAAAAAAAACTGAGCTAAATTGTCGTAGCAGACCAGCTTGTTGTTGCAGCAAATTTAGCAGCCACAACTAAATCAGTAGTTATAATTAGTTTTTGTTGTAAGTTCCCTGTTGTAGCGTACAGCCATGACTACATTAGCTGCTATCAAATTTTGTTAAATTTCACGCAGCCAAAAATTCCGATATTTAATTGTTAAATTTAAAACATATTCCTAATTAATTTGCATCAAAAATAAGCTTACTCGTTAGATAATAAAAAAAAGTAACTAAATTAAATGATGGTTGAGAATTTAAAGTAGCTTTTAAACTAACATAACTAATCACTTTGCAATTAAGTTGCTGCCCAACTCTGCTTAATAGTGGAATTAAATTATTTATTTGTGAATTCATTATAATTTAAAATGTTTCTGTCTACCCAGAATGTTCCGTTATAGGATGGTGGAACTTGTAATCTGCAACTGGAGTTGGAATGAAAGTATTTAAATGGTTTTTTAAATATTTTTTGAAGACCGTTTCATAAAAACAAGTCCTCCAAAAAATTCAAATTGGCCTTGGACAGTTTTGATAAATTATTGTACCGTACCACTTAAAGACACGATTTTTGTTTTTGGACTGTAGGTCTTGAATAAGCCTTTTGGGTGAATATTCTTTTGTAAATATATGTAGGCCCTAACCAAATTTTTACTTTGAGTGCCCCCCTCAGAGGAAATGTGTACGCAATTGAAAATTCTCAAAAAATTTATTATTTTTACCATACTCAAAGAGGGGAAGTTTCTGGTTTAGGAGTGACATAAAAATGAATGATCGTGGTAATGCAAATCTAAACATTTTCATAAATCATAAATCGGTGTTCTAATACAATCACAACAAAGGCATTTTTAAAACGACCAATTAGAAAAAAATGTCTGTGTCACCAGAAGGTACAAAAGAATCATGTTATTCCGATAGGTGGAGTAAACTTTAACTAAGTATAAAATTCAAATAAAAGAAAAATATAAAATAGAACGTGGTCCGATTCTAGGACACATCATCCCGGAAGCAATGCCTGACGGCGCGGCGGACACCCGGGAGGACAGGTAAGGAAGAAGGTAAGTAACTAAGTATAAAATATTCGGAAGATTTTTGCAAGCTTTGTTCAAATCTTGACAAAATTATATATGTAGGGCATTGTTGTCTTCTTCACAAGTTGCACTCTGGTCATGAACCGGATTCTGTGATTTTTTAATAGGCCACCGCGCCGAAGGGATCATTTTACCCCATACTACATAATTTACCCCAAAAATTGTATTACCGCTTTAATCAAGAAAACCTTGACAAAAATTTGTTCTCTAATGTTTACTCTCATAGTTCTCTCTACAGAATCTATTTTTACTACAAATATTCACATTTTCAACCCAAATAAAGTAGAATTTACTTAAGACCAGACTGGATTTTTCTTTATTTTACTGCATAAAAACTAAAACGTATATTTAAATAAGAAAAGATTTACAGAGTTTAGAGAACTCACTAAAAACAATGAATTTTACTAACTTTCAGAAATTTGAAATTGCCAAAAACACGAGGGATTATTTGACCTCTAGGGATCGTTTTGTCGCAGTCTCCTCTAAAAGTATTTAAAAAGCATATTTACTTTTATATAACTCTGCATACAACTATCATATTTTATATAATAAATCTTCATATATACTTTTACACATTTGAATTCCCTATTCAATTTTCTTGAACCCTTTGCAGGTTGTGTATTTCTGTGAAATACACATTTTGTCATACATACTTATATGTTATTGTATAGGTATCAGATAGACTACGACCTCCAAAGGGTTAATAATAGCATAAAGTTCTTATAGTTTGGTTAAGTCGTTTCAACTATATTTGCAAGGCAGTGAACATTTGTACCTATTTACCATTTTCAAAAAATTAATTTACTTTCCCATTTACGTGGTCAAGTATTGTTATCGAGTTAAAAATTTTGAGTTAGCATTTTTCCCATGGTCTATGAGTTCATACGAACTGTTTAAGACCATTTTTGGCATGATGATCTGGATGTGGTAATGTAATGAGTGATGTTTTTTTCGTCAACGATTACAGACAAACGCATGCACCAATTAAGTTAAAATTTTATACACCAGTTTGAAGCAGCTGTTGGAAGGGGTAATTAGATTTTGGTTGAAACCATCAATTTTTAACCCATTTCATATAAGAATGAAAATTGCTAAAAAGCAGTGCCGCTTCTCGGCGGAACATACGAGAACGAAAATCATTACAATCTAAAGAGATTTTTTTTCGCGTCTAATGATACCCAACACTTGATATTTTCTCTTAAATTATTGCTAAAATACCAAAATAAAATAAGCGGTTTTTAGAAAAAAAGAGTTACCATGTCAACAAATTGCAAATTAAATTTGATAATTTTGATGTCAAAGGGAGTTGTGTATTTTATCAAGTTAAAAACATTTTTTTTACTATTAAATTTTACTATATTAATATTTAATATAAAATAAAGTACATTCTAGTCAATGGGAAAATAATGTGTTGTCATAGCAGAGTTTTTTTGCATGGTATCGCCCTAACATGTTGGTAATTCAAAATAACCATTTTTTAAATTTTAATACTTTTTTTTTCGTGTAGCACTATTTGCAATTTATAAAGTTTGCGGAAACTAATTAATTTTCAGCTCTTATTAGTCTTATTAACATGGAACCGAAAGGAATTTATTCAGAAAAAGGCAGGCTATAAGATTGCTCGTTAGACATTTTTACCGAAATGCAATTGTAGAAGGTGAAAATAAGCTTCCATTTTTAGTTGAATTTTTTTTTTCATGAAAACTCCTATCGTTACTGGGTAGCTTTTGCTAGAAGGGAAAGAGTGTATGGGAATTGGGGTTGCATCTATTTATTATTCATTTGATATTATGTTGACAGGTTGTCTTTATTGGTTACATAAAATTGCTTAGATAGTGAAATATTTCAATTGGTATGGGATATCGAATCAAGCTGAAAAATATGTTTCTCAATCTGGATTCGAACTCTGACCATGCCAGGCTCAAAGGGTTTGGCATAACGGGCACCAGCCCAGAGCGCTTTATTTCATGGGGAGCCAAAAACCATACGTTTACAATTTAAATGAGGAAGTTACTTCAAGGGGCCCAAAAACAGTAGAATTGAGTAAATCTTGTGTAAAACAGGATACTGAAATATTTCCGATAATGTTCCGAATAATAAAAATTCTCTTTATAATAACATAAACAGCCGGTCGAAGGACAATCGGCATCTGAGCGTGGCTGAGGCAGTGATACGATACAGAACATTTGAAATATTCTACCGTTCTTAGTTAAAATGTCCTAACTAACAAATAGATTTTCGAGAGAGAAAATAGTTATATAGATGATCTAACGCTGTCTTCATTATAAATAGTAGTTAATACCTTTTGTAAATATCAAATGAAAACGACGTTATAACATCTACATAATGTCATTTTTCTCGCGAAATCTAATTTGTTAGTTAGGACGTTTTAACTAAGGAAGGCAGTAGTATGCTCTAAACTTTGTTAATTTAAAAAAATTTTATACCGCGATTTCTGCATGATCTTTACGTTGTTTATATTCTTGGAATGGGGTAGGTGCACAAAAACATTTTTGTGCAAAATATACGGAATTTCGATTCTTAGAAAGTCCATTCCGATGTGAAATGCTCAGATTTTTTTAGTGCTATTTATTTACATCATGAATGAATAACATATGTAAAATCAAAGTGTTTCATTACATAATGCATGTGTGATTCGTTAATATTTTACTTATCAACCTAATAAAAGTTTAAGTGCGGCCTATAGGCCGTACAACCAAGTTAATTTCACATTATAAAATTCGCCATGATTTTCCAGTTTATATAATTAAATTAGAATTTTTAAAAGTCACCGAAAATAGCGTATGATATCACGAAAATTTATAAACTAGTACAGTGAAATCGAGTAAAATCATGATTTTAGTGCGGTCAAATTGGAAATGTACGTTTAGATAGAGACAGTCATCAGCTTAAGCTGTTAAGTGCGTTTCTGCTAATGCTAAATACCTTTATTTTATAAAGTAAAACTTTATTCTGACCGTCTCCCCTCGGAAGACAATGACAAACCACCGAAGTGTAATTTGCCTGGCACAGCCTCTCTGGAGATGAAGTGTACACACTATGTGTGTGATAATACTTCAAACGCACAACATATACTACATATCGGAAATAGGTCGTCAACATCCGGTGATGGATAGGCACATGAAGAAAAAAAAATTTAGATGCCCTGCTCTAATATAACGTGAGAAACAAAAATATTAGCTAATTGTTCTACTCAATAACGCAATTCACTGACTTGTTGTTTAAATGAAATCCAACTATTATTGACTGATGGGTTTTAAATTTTTGTGAATTTTAACACTGCAAAAGCTATAATAAATCCGAAAAAAGTCCGTGACATTAAAAGTCAACATAAAAATAATAGCCCTTAATTTGTGCGTGTATCGTATGTGTGCATGTATGTAGGTGTGTGTCCGTCACGCTCAGGAATGAATCTCGAATCGAATCGAACCATAAATTAATTTGTGGAGCACCTGGCCTTGCCAACACATCTTCACATAGCTGGTACGTCATAGCACCTGAGGTTTTAAGATGCAGGGTTGGGTTTTGAGCCCCCCCCTTTGATTAGCGACGGCCATTGCTTTGAATTTAATTTGACAGAGAACGCAGTTGCTGTCCCCTAGTGCTGGTAATGCATCTCGTTAGTTTAATACCATATAATATACTACATAATACGGTAAGAATCATAACAAGGGAACAACAAATATCACGCTATCTGTCGTGTAAATTTTAATAATAGGTGAGACATGAAAATATCAATATATTGATATCAAAGATAGATAGAAAGTCGTTACAATTCACTCAGTGCGGCCTTTAAGCCGCACAACCAAGGCCGACTATGTATCCGTCACGTTCAGAAACACATCTCAACGGTTGAATATCATAGAAACATAACAAGGGAGCAAAGAATGTCACGCCTCTGTCTTGAAAATTTTAATAATAGGTGAGACGTGAAACAATCAATATATTAATATATAAACTAAATAAATAGCTATTGCTATTTACTCAGTGCGGCCTTTAGGCCGCACAACCATGGCCGAATAGTATATTTAATAATTACGCCTAAAAGACATTCAAAATCACGGATAAAAACTAAAAAGGCTATATCTGTGACTTTAAATACCACCAGCGTCAAAACTTCGCAATTAAAAAAATTCCAATTGATAGTAAACGTTCTTAGTTAAAGCAACAATTTCGAAACTACGATATGATTGAAGAAATAATACCTTTTCCAGTCAATTATTTACAGAAACCATATTTCTTAGGTGTTGTTTGGAATATTCTTATTTTTTGGTTCATAAAAAATTTCGTTACAAAAATTCGCCTGGTAGTGGTGGGCGAAATTCTTAACATTAAAATTTCAGCTCGTAATATTATTATGCACCAACAATTTTGAGTTTGAGATTTCACTGCAAGTGGAAATTTGCAAGCATAAAATGGATAGCGCTTATCAAAAAGCAACCAAACGCCAATTTCTAGTATTGAGTAAAACATATTTTAAGAGGGTCCTACAAATTTTATTTTAACTTGGTTCTTTTTAGATAATAACAGAGGACACCGTTTTTAGTCGCTTGGCACTTTTACCTTAATATTTGCATTTTGGCGCTTGGTTCCTTTTTGATAAGCGCTATCCAAATATGTTTTACTCAATACTAGAAATTGGCGCTTGGTTCCTTTTTGATAAGCGCTATCCAAATAATATCAAAAAACCATACACTGATCCAAACGATTAGAGGATATCCTTCTTTAAAACAATTTTTTTACTTACGATTTAAAAGGCCTGTATTTATTTGGTCAGTATTTAAAATAATTTTTGGTCAGTATTTTAAATGGGTGGACAGTATTTTAAACAAATGGTCAGCATTTTAAATAATTGGTAAGTATTTTAAATAAATGGTCAGTATTTTAAATAATATGGTCAGTATTTTAAACATATCAGTATATACAGGGTGGCCCAAAACAATCGGAATGGTTTGAATGCTTAATAACTTTTTTATTTCAGGGTTAGTTTTTTAATTTTTAATTATAATCTATTTCATTTAAAAGTGAAACTCATAAAGATGTTGGAAATTCTAAATGAAAAAAGGTTTAAAACCTAAAAACAAAATGCAGCTAAGTAATTATTTAATCCAACTAAGAAAGAAACATTATGGACCAGCTGGAATAAGTTTAGATGAATTTGAACAGTGGTGTTTGGATCATAATAATTTGCCTGAGTCTGATGATTTGCCTTTGGTGATATCATATCAAGTTAAATACCGTGACGAATTAAATGACGAAGAGGAACAAGAAGATGACGCTGGAACTGGCTCAAGTTTCAGAATTTTAATTTCAACCAAACGTTTACTTAAAAACTGTACCAAATCTAACAAAATTCACACCGATGCCACTTACAAACTTATATGGGAAGGTATGCCTGTTATACTTGTTGGAACGACAGATTTTGATCGTCACTTCCATCCGATTGGCATGGCAGTTTGTTCAAATGAAAAACTGGAGATTTTAAATTTATTTTTCAGTCAATTATTGACTGGTGGCCTAAATAGAATAAATGAGCAAATTGATCCCGATTACTTAATATCCGATGCCTCAAATGCAATTAGAAATGCATTCCTTCAAACATTCAGCGACAATAAGCTATTAATCATGTGTTGGGCACATATGAGGCGCAACGTTTCGAAAAAAATTGAATCATTGGTGGAGAAAAGCTTGAGAAAAGAAGTAATAAATGACATAGATACATTACAATTATCTCCAAATAAAGAAGTATTTGATAAAGCTGTACCTTTATTTATCAAGAAATGGCTTCAAAACAAGCAAACAGAATTTGTTGAATACATGAAGCTGCAATGGTTCACATCCCATCAAAATTGGTATGAGGGTATTGCGCATCATACTCCTTCTATAAACAATGCATTGGAGTCTTTCAATTTAGTGATAAAAAAAGAAGATACATTTCGTGAAAGGTTACCTCTGTCAAGATTTCTTGAATTAACCATTAAAACAGTAGAAAAGTGGTCAAATGAATATTCCAGTGGAAGTCGAGTATTCAAAACTGCGACAAAAGTCGAATTACACCAATGGACGAATGGTTATCAATGGGCAAAAGCAAACGTCAAAATTTCATCAATGACATGCGAAAATTCAGTTAAATATTTTTGTCCATTCAATGAAGAGCCTACTGTTACAGAGGAGGAAATTCAAACCGTATCAGAAATGCGCTGGAATACTTTTGATCAATTCAAACGAAGAGCATTCAAAGTGTGGTTTGTGAATCTCCCAAAACAAACAGAAAACTGGATGCATGATGGCCGCTGCACTTGTCCAGGTTTTTTTAAGAAATATATATGCAAGCATATAATAGGCACGGCTATACGCTTAAAATATGTCAAACCTCCTCCAGCAGCTAAACAAATACCTATAGGTGAAAAGCGTCCAAGGGGAAGGCCAAAATTAGCTACTAAAGCTCTTCTAGTGGATTAATTATAATTATATTTTATTCGCATTTTTTTTTAATTGTGATAAATTAAATAAAATTTTTATAATAATTATTTGGATTTCTAATTTTATATTAAAAATGGTCACTGACAAAAACAGTTAACTAACCAATAAAGTATACTAACCAAAACTGCAACTTTATTATTTATAATGACCAAATTAACAAATTATACTGACCAAAATTCGATTTAATAACTGACACTTAAATATTTATACTGACCAAAATATTATTATATACGACCATTTATTCTAAAAAATACTGACCATTTAATGAAAAAAATACTGACCAAAAAATTAGTTGTCGATTTAAAATAGCCATGTATATAAAACTACCTCGTGAATACAGGATTTTTCTTAAAAGAAAAGCTAAGAATTACAATTAAAATTTAACCCCTTAGGATTGCATTTAAGTAAAAATGTTTAATGAGTAATCTTGTAGCCCGCCTTTTTCTAAATAAATTGTTTTTAGTCCCATGTGGATAGAGTAAATAATAGAAGCTCAAAAATATTAGTTTTCGCAAGCTCTTTAGATTGCAAAAATGCTGCACCCTGTGAAAATTATTTGAATAATGAAAAATTTTAACTACCCACATGATGGAATGATACCACACAAAAAATACATTTCTTTCAACAAATTATTAATTTCTTTTTGGGCCACCAATGACCCGGGAGATTGACTAGTCTGAAATTTTGATATAGTACAAGATGTTGTAAAAGTATGCAATAGTTAATTGACCGTAATTTTTTAAATTTCTAGACATTTAAGGTTCTTTTCAATTTTGGTGTACAAGGTATTTTTCAGTGGTAAACCCCCGGAGTGACCATTAGCAATCCTTTAATTATTTTGTAAACTTAAAAATACTTTGTAAGTTACATGGAACATTCTGTTCTTTATTTTAGGCATATTATTCATCCTAAAATTCTCTTTTCAACGACACCCCATTTGCTATACTTCCATTTGATAAAACTTGAAATATATGAAATGCAAAATTTGATAAATTCAGTTAAATATAGCGCGCTAGATAGCGCTGTTATACATTTGCCTACAAAGAGTATATTTTGAAAACAAATAAACAACAAACCTTAAAAACCAACTAAACTTAAGAGCGTTGCGTTGTTCAGAAATAATATTTATGCATAAGTTTCTAAAATTGAGCAAAATAATTTTTTAAATCTTGCAATTAAAATTTTTAAATCTTTTTGCAATTTTTCTTTTTACAGATTTAAAATTATTTGAATAATGAAAAATTTTAACTACCCACATGATGGGATGATACCACACAAAAAATACATTTCTTTCAACAAATTATTAATTTCTTTTTGGGCCACCAATGACCCGGGAGATTGACTAGTCTGAAATTTTGATATAGTACAAGATGTTGTAAAAGTATGCAATAGTTAATTGCCCGTAATTTTTTTAATTTCTAGACATTTAAGGTTCTTTTCAATTTTGGTGTACAAGGTTTTTTTCAGTGGTAAACCCCCGGAGTGACCATTAGCAATCCTTTAATTATTTTGTAAACTTAAAAATACTTTGTAAGTTACATGGAACATTCTGTTCTTTATTTTAGGCATATTATTCATCCTAAAATTCTCTTTTCAACGACACCCCATTTGCTATACTTCCATTTGATAAAACTTGAAATATATGAAATGCAAAATTTGATAAATTCAGTTAAATATAGCGCGCTAGATAGCGCTGTTAAACATTTGCCTACAAAGAGTATATTTTGAAAACAAATAAACAACAAACCTTAAAAACCAACTAAACTTAAGAGCGTTGCGTTGTTCAGAAATAATATTTATGCATAAGTTTCTAAAATTGAGCAAAATAATTTTTTAAATCTTGCAATTAAAATTTTTAAATCTTTTTGCAATTTTTCTTTTTACAGATTTACTGTTTAATTAAATTAAATTTATATTAAGTATTAAGGAAATGTCGATGAAATGTTATTTTCTAAACCCATTTACTGTCATTACAGCTACAATATTGTCTATACAATTCTTGGAATCACCGAATGCAACATAAAAAGAATGAATTCTTGATGCATTTTAATCCATACTCAATAATAAATTAATCGATAAGGTTTATTGAACTTTATTTATAAACAGCATGTCTGATTTTTTTCTAAAAATAGCAATTTATATTTTAAATTTGTTCTGAATTCTTTCAGAAAATCGAAAACCTATAAACGAAAATATTGTTTCTGTGTTTAAAGGTTTTCAAGATTACCGAAAAAAGTATAAACGGAAAAACTATTACGAACATCTTGCATACGTAATGTTCATTAAATATTTTTATTGTTTTTTTTTGTAGCATTTTGCTACGACTTTATACCATATTTCTTAATTTTTAGGGAAAATTCTCCTTTGCAGTTGGTCTTAATTTTCCAGAGAAATGAACCTTGGAAATTATTTTATTTTAATCGTTCTAGAGTTTCGAATCTCCACGACTCTATCATAGTTAATTAGTTTAATGCGTTTTATGCTAATGTGGTTAATCAGGTCATTGCATCGACTTCGTCTTTAGGTTACGTCTGGGTTAAACAGCTTACGCCTTCTGTGTCAAACGATCCCGCGAAGGGCAACTGTAGGGATGTTATTATTAGAATATAAATTGTCATTTCTTTCGTTAATGTAAACAATCACAAAACAATGCACTAAGTTGTGATATCTTTGCTTACGACGTAAGTTACAGATTAAAAAGTTACAATTACAGAAAAATTAAAAACGAATACTGCTACCAATTGCAAACAATTCCCCAAACCGATGTAGGCAACCGCGGAGTCTAAATGCCGAAACTTTTCTTTAACATTGTCGAGTTTTACTGTGGGTCTTCCATACTCAAACTTAGCGCTAAGGAAAGCATGTAGCAGAGAAAGAGGCGGTGTTCTGGCTGAAGAAAAAATGGCTTTATATTAATTTCATAGTATAGTCCAGGCCAGGAAGGTTTTTAGTTTGCAAAAAATCTGGGCAAGCTGAATTTTGGCAGAGACGTACATTGGAGTGTTCTAATGAACCCCCAAAAGTCCCATGAAATCCCAAGCCGGCGTCCCCCACAATCGGGGGTTTTAGCTCCCCCAACGCGATTTTTGCCGATAACGCGCTTATTTATGTTTGTATGAAAAATTATGATCAGACCATAATTAAAGAGAGTAAAATTCTCTATAAAATAGTTTTTCTTTCATATTTTTTCATGGCACACTAATACTTAAATTATTGACCGAAAACACGACCCACCCTTAAAATAACACAATATTGATTCGTTACAGGAAGAGAAATGTTTTCGGGCACGGGAAATGCTTTTAATAATAAATTAATTGAAATTGTGGCCAAGGTTGGAAAATGAAGAGAAAAATTAATTTTTTCAAAATTTGCCCAAGTTATAGTATCTTCCAAGTACTGAAGCCGAAATTTTGGTTTGAGCTTACAGAAGGTCCGGGAAAGCTGAAATTTGGCAAAGATGCATATTGAAGTGTTCTAATAAACCCCCAAAATGTCTCATAAAATTCCCAAGCCGGCGTTCCTTCAAATGAGGATTTTAGACCCCTAAGTGCGGTGTTTCGCCTATATAGCTCACGTATTTTTACTTTTACGAAAAATTACCATTCAGCAAAGTTGAACAACATAAAATAAAATTAAACTTTGTTTAATGGTAATATTTCGTAAAAGTAAAAATACGTGAGCTATAGGCGAAAACCGCACCTAAGGGGCTAAAATCCTCATTTGGGGGAACGCCGGCTTGGGATTTGTATGAGACATTTTGGGAGTTTATTAGAACACTTCAATAGACATCTTTGCCAAATTTCAGCTTGCTCGGACCTTCTGTAAGCTCAAACCAAAATTTCGGTTTCGTAACTTGGAAGATATTATAACTTGGGCAAATTTTGAAAAAATTAATTTTTCTCTTCATTTTCCAACCTTGGCCACAATTTCAATTAATTTATTATTAAAAGCATTTCCCGTGTCCGAAAATATTTCTCTCCCTGCAACGAATCAATATTGTGCCATTTTAAGGGTGGGTCGTGTTTTCGGTCAATAATTTAAGTATTAGTGTGCCATGTAAAAATATGAAAAAACTATTTTATAGAGAATTTTATGCTCTTCAATTATAGTCTGATCATAATTTTTCATACAAACATAAATAAGCGAGTTATCGGCAAAAATCGCGTTGGGGGAGCTAAAACCCCCGATTGTGGGGGACGCCGGCGTGGGATTTTATGGGACTTTTGGGGGGTTCATTAGAACACTCCAATGTACATCTCTGCCAAAATTCAGCTTGCCCGGATTTTTTGCAAGCTTGAGCCAATTTTTCAGCTTAATTGCCTGGACTAAGTATACACATAATAGCATCGAATGTGCATTTTTCATCGTGACTTTTCATTATTTATTCCAAGTCCAAACGATATTCCATTCTTTACAGCGACTGTCCTCTTTACTTATGAAGTCATTGTAACAAATCTAGATTGGGCCATCCGGGAAATTCTTCATGCTGGATGTTTATCTATTAATACCCTCAAACTAAATAATTCTGAAACTGCAGGGATTATTTTTTCTCTACATCCAACTTTTGAAACAGATAGTAATATTAATTTCTTGGCACTGGTAGATGGATTTCTGATCTTACAGGATTGATTCTAAACTGTATTGTAGTTCTAATATTGAAAAACGTATCAAGCATCAAACCGAAAAGCCACTCAATGGAAATTTTTCAGTATCGCCAGTAAGCTCCAAACATTTCTGTTTTTTCAGGAGAAGCTTTTCGAGTACTTTGTTCTACAAGAGACTGAATATCTAAAGCTCTTAATTACAAAGAATTATATCTAAAATGGCTGATCTAAGGAGTTGTTGGCAAGTTGCACAACGTATAAACTTTGGTCGATGATCTTCTCATTCTGATAAAAATGTTTATGGTGCCAGATTTTACAACTTTATGTAAATGAGAAAATATTCAAATTATTGCAGTATACAATTTTGATACGGCGTTTTGAATTGAAATAATTCCAAATTACGGTTCTGTCTTAATTTCCTTAGTTAATTATTATATACGAGTACGCTGCTTAATTGCATTAGTACAGATGCGACTCATTACTAAAATGTATGTGGATGTTCAGTAGACATGAAACTGTGCCTCAACGGGGGCAGTTCTGAACATTTCTTTCAATAAATAAATCTTAGGATTAATATTTTAGGAGTTATTTGAATTAATTTAATTTTTTTTTAATTTTGACCCTCCCCCTCGACAAAATCTTACGCACGCCTATGTGTGAAGAACATTATTTATTAACCGAGGTCTTGACCTTTTAATTAGCAGCATTCGTCATGACAAATTGAAAACAAAATTATTAATTTTCAATACACGAAAATCGCTAAACAATTAACTAGATGGAATTAGGAGTGGCATTATGTTATCTGTTGTTACTCGTACTTACTGTACTAAACCAAAAAATACATTTGAATATAACTGTCCAACATAAAACCAAGTAAACGACCATAAAAGTCTATGATAAATTAAACAAGAAATTATTTTTTTCATTTAAAAGGAAATATTTCCCAAGCTCGAGGCTGAATTTGTTTCAACTCTTGATTTTACTGTCTCTTGCTATTCGTGAAAATACGATGTATTTTTTGCATTTTTGAAATGGGTATTTGTTTTATATCTTTGACCATTTCTAGGACGATACATGAATCGTTACATCACCTCGTTCGCGATTTTGGGTTTTTATTTTTAGTTTTGTGCTATAACGAAAAATCACTTTTATTGATAAGAAATCTTAAGTTGAAATAGTAGATTTTGCGTTGTAATTTTGTCTGAAACTGTGCTTCTGTTTGAACAGTTTTTGTTCCAGCGTTTATTTGAACTATTTGAAGTTGTTCTTGTAAACTATAATTAGAGTGGTTCCAATTGGTTAAAGAATCTTTCTCATAGTTTGTGAATGGTCAAACTTGCCATTTTTAGTTCTTTTCAGTAGTGTAATAAAGAGTGATTTAATGAGAAGTGTCATTTTGATTTGTTAAAAAACGCATTAATAATTATGGAAAAAATTAGTAAATTTTTATTTTAACATGAAGAGCGCGATTATACGTGGAACACAACATCATTCCAATGTTTCTCACAGCCCTACTGGCATAACATCATTCTTTTGGCAAAACTTTTCATTACGTTTTCGCATAAATAAGACTCAATGTTTGAAATTTCAAGTGGAATAATGATTATGTGAAGAGGCGGTCATAGCTTTGACAGTTCAGTGCGTCTACTGCTAATGCGAAACGCTGGGTTCGAATCCGGACAGGGTATAAGGACTTTATTCTGACCGTCCGAAGTAATATCCCAAAAAAGTCCATGTCGAAATGAAATGTATTATACTTCCCGTGGTTTGGAACCCACGTTAAACAAGGAGGTCCTCTATGTATGTGAAAATAATTTGAACGCACATTACGTGCACAGAAAGAGATGGGTCGCTAAACCCTCATTAAGGTAAAAGAAGTGAGAAGGAAGAATTGTTCTTGAGGTCTGGAATCGTTTGAAGTTTGTCGACATAGAATTTTCCCTTCAAGTAGCCCTAAAGAAAAATCTAATGGCGTCAAATCGCAAGATCTAAGCGGCCAATTAATGTCAGCATGTAAAGAAATAACGGGATCTGCGAATTTTGAATGAAATAAAGTTATTGTTTCGTTTGCCCAATGCATATCATTTACATATATTGATCCCGAGATGCATATCAATTAATTTTGGCCACAAAAAATTTGCCACGATATCGAGAACCATTAACCGTAAGCGCTTGGCTGGCATCATTTTTGAAGAAGTATTGTCAAATTACCCCTCTAGCCCAGAAAGCGCACCAAACAGTGGTTCTGCACGAATGGATGGGTTGCTCCAAGATGGGCTGGCTTACGGGTTTTCAGCTGCCCATATTCGGCAATTTTGTTTATTGACGTATCCATTCAGCTGAAAATGAGCTTCATCACTTGAGATGATTTTATTGCAATAATCAACATCAACGAATTTGCCTTACAAAACACTCAATTGACAAACTCACGGAGCTGCGCATGGTCTTCAAGCTCAGTTCTTGCGTTAGTTAAATCTTGTGATTCAACTAATTCTCAAGTATACGAAGATTTTTCTTTAATTCGTTGCAGTGACGAATTGAGGTTCTCTTCTCTTCTCTGACATTTTCCTTCACTGTAGCGATATTTATAGCTTAACGACCACCACAACAACGGACAACTATTCTTACATTGCTTACTGAACTAGTTACAATTCTCTATAAGAAAGTGCACTTGTTCTACCCAAAATGTCATGAATTTTTTGATTTGTTACTGTAAAATTTTCACCATTTTGGTAATATGTTTTCTCAATAACTATACGTTCTTCGATGGTGTAACGTTCCACCATGATCAAATCGCATTATTTGTCAAATATGAGCGATGTCAAATCTATAGAGCGTGTAACGAATTTTTGCGTTACGTTGCGTAGAATTTTTGCTCCGCCCTATACATACGAATTCATTTATAAAATCGAAGGTTGATGATAGTGGATGAAAAATGTGGACACTTATCATAGAGTGGTTGTCGCATTGGTGTCAATTTTTAATTTTACTTTGGTTTTCGTTGTGAATGTTTTAAAATACCACGGTTTAATTATGGTTCCTGGTTTTTGATTGTGATGGAAACCTAATCAATAATTTGCCGTTTTTACCCTATATACATATAATGGAATGCGAATGTAAATAATTTATGGAGGGCAATCTCGTTGGTGGATGATTTTGGAAGGAAATACTGATCAGCTGTATTGTTCGATCCACTCTGGTGATTTCGATTTGATAGGCCTTTCTTGCCTCAAATTATCTGGATGGAGGATGTTGAATTGCGATCAGTCGGAGACGTCAGAGGCCAGATTTGGGATTTGTTTTCGAAGACGATGTTCGGAATTGGTTTTGGTTTTCCTGATGGAATCTTACATTCAAGCGGATTGTACTTCAATATATTTATGAACATGTGACGGCGTATTTAGATAACTTTTGGCTATCAGTTTTGTACATCTTCAAGGTTAAAGATAGAGTGTTACAGTTGATGGGCTTGGTTAGAGTGTAATCAATTTTGATTTTTGTAGCTTGCTTCACATGACGACGGATACGAACGACCACAAATAAAATTGAGGACTCGGTTGAGATGTGTAAATCGGAACCCGTTTGTTCATTGTGAGTAAGTTGCATTTACAATTTTGTTTGCATTCCTCACCATAGAAAAATGATCTGTAACTGGTTTTTTTATCAAATGTTTCAACGCTATTTGCTTCGTTGATAAGTTATTTAGATACGTCGGACCGTTTTATTGGGTGTGCTCCTTCAGAGCTCCCCAATTGTCAATTGCATTGTGTTGAGTTGCCTCTTCAAGGTAATTTCAGCTTAAACTTGTATTTTTTGTTATTTAACTTGTTATTTGTTAAATGTTTGTGTATCTGTTAGAAATTGTATTCAAGAACACACGTCAACCCATCATTTTTGACTTCATTTTGGCGTGACAATAAAACAAGACTCTTCACTCTTTTTAATTGTTTTATCATGCTCACCTGGCGCCCATAAAATACCAGCAGTGTTTTTCCTAGTTGTACGACCACCACTTGTGCAAAATATTCCACGAACATCCCTGCTCTCGACGCTGGTAAAAGCTAGTCGCCCTTTGCAAAAAGGGCCTATGAGGAAACTGTATAGTTTTGAGCAAATATTGCTATAAGCGGAAATGCCGCGCAATTTACAATGACACCTCTTTCTGAATCACCCTTTAACTTGTGTTCGTTTATCTTAAATTTTATCATGGAAAGTTAAACAATTCCTCAATGGACCAAAATGGTCATTATGGCCTTGTAAAACAATCGGTCAATAGTTCTAATGCATAGACGATTTTATAACCTT
Organism: Podabrus alpinus; assembly: GCA_932274525.1. Taxonomy (NCBI): domain Eukaryota; kingdom Metazoa; phylum Arthropoda; class Insecta; order Coleoptera; family Cantharidae; genus Podabrus; species Podabrus alpinus. The sequence goes on along the minus strand of OW026454.1, from coordinate 58,359,310 downwards.
CACGAGGAACCACAAATTATACTGTTAGACCTACTGAAAAGTTCGTAGTGGTGATTAAGAGAAACATTGAACCTGTATGGAAAAATGTTGCAGATCAACTCCCAACCTTGGGGATCTTTAATCACTCACTTCTGAAAGTTTCGAGTAAAGGCTTGAATCGCTCTCGTTACAAGATTCAGTTAGCCTAAACGCTTCATTCCGAAGCCTAGCAATTACTGTCATTCCTTCTTAAAAATGATGAGAATTTTATTTAAAATTTGATGATGAGCGATGAAATACATTTTCAGTTCAGTAGCTTTGTTAAACAAAAGTGTCCATGGAGTAGTGTGATCCCAAGAAGAACTCGACAGAGACTACTGCATCCACCTGATGTAACAATTTGGTATGCCATGACAGCTGAATGCATCATTGCATCTGATTTATTTGAGTATGATGATTGTGTATGATGATGGTCAATCTAATAGTACAATGATTAAAATTTTTGGTGGTGAACAAAATATGCGGTTCCAATAGATTGCCACATCGCTCGAGTCACAAACCTCATAACTCATAAGACAGCACTTCTGTATCATCTCAAAAAATGGACACGTGAGATTCGGGTTTGTCCGCCCCGGACTCTTTTCTTTGCAGATATATCAAGAATAAATATGTAATATCCCTCAAAGCATATAGGTCCTAAAAGAGAACATCTGGTATGAGCCTCAATATCTTCTGAAACTGTCATAGAAAGCGCCGTGCAAAGAGCACAGATATGATTTTTCGCATAAAATATGATGTCAAACTTTCCAAGAATAAAGCTTTCATTCACCGTTTAGATAGTTCATTTATTATATTTCGTTCAAAAATTACAGAGGAAACAAGCTGTTCAGCTTTTATTTTCCTGTGGTTGATTTATAATCTCGTTAAATAAATTTTCTTCTAAAAATGGAAATGAAATAAACAAATATTTTTTCAATAATTTAATGAAAAACCACCACGATTTATTAGCCGTTTTCCATCGCAAATATGATAAATTTTGAGGTCTTAATATTTTAATTAAAATTTTCAGTTTCCATTTTCGCTTTTTATAGAATGGAACTAATAAAGTAATTCATTCAATTTTAATCTTTATTTCGTTTTTCAAAAACTAAAATATTTTAAGATTGTACTAATTTGGGTGCATTTTCACTTTGTATTTCTGGAATTTTAAGATTAAACAATTAAAATACCGTTCATCATTTCCTTTTCAATTTCCTCAGCAATGTATTCACGTATTTAGTTTTATTCAAATAAGTGGTTAAAAAAATGTATTGTTTACAAAAGTCTTACCAGTTTGGCCTTTTCCAAGTGTTTTTTCGAGTCGGTAAGGCCCCACATATTGTTGGACTTCGGTAGACTGATTTGAATTTTCCTTCTGCATTTTATTTTATAATTTTGTTACATGTCACAATTTTCGTCCCTTTTTTAATTTTTCAAAACCCGAATGCATAATATCCAAATCTTTTTGTAGCATTTTCTACTTTTTTATTAAAACTTACATTTTCTTTAAATATTTTCCGACTTGAAATCTATCGGAAATGTACTTTGTTGTTTTGTAAATAACAAATCGATAGTTAATTTCTGGAAAAAATTGTATAATAAATATTACGGCAGAGTAATGTTGTAATTAATAAAAACTAAATTTAAATGTGTCACAAATGTGTACGAACAAATTCCATTCATACCTTAATTCTTCGTCGATAATGCTAGCGTTTACAATTTTCCACATATAAAGCTTTCCGCACATAAAAAACACATCGCGAAGTAATTAAATATATCAAAGTTGTACAATTTAACACATTTTATTAAATAATATTACATATCTGACTATTGAAGTTACAAGTTGCACTGATTTGTAGTTTAGTGCCTACTTGCAGAAGGGTGGGTAGAAATCAATATTTAAGCTATAAACCCCTTACAGCAAAATTTCCCCAAGTTTTGTGTGAACCAACAAAATTATTTAAATATTTTGTTTTTAACTTACTGTTTATTCACAATAAGAATGTTAATAACAATTTGATATGGGTAAATCACTAATATTTATTTCAACCCTTATTATATTATACCACCTTGTGATACAATCGGACAGTTCTATCGCCCATATGTTAGACTAATAAAGCGTTGAAAACATATTTGGTAGATTGCTCATAAAGTTTGAATTGCAGGATCTGCATTATTAAAGGGGGCAAATTAAAACTGAATTTCTTTATAGATGTAATTGTTTTTTTTGAATATCAATTACTTATACAATCAAGTGAATTATTAAACTTTTAGTTTCTTTTATTGAAAAACAAGAAATTTTCCTAACATGAAAATTGTGCTATTTTTACTCAAAGATTTGCCATTTATTTATCAAGATTTCCTGATGGTTCGTAGTAGTATATAATACCATTAAATTTTTATTTTTTAAATTGGAAAATAGTTTTTCCCCGAAAATGTTTTGATTCCATATTTTTGAATCCATATACTGAACTGGAAGGAAGAAGAGACCTTGCGCTGTTCCTGATTCCGCCGATTATGCTGATCAAATCTAAAGTTATCTTGATGTTGGTTTGTTTTGGACAGGTTGATATAGCCATTAACGTTAGGAAGAACTGGTATGGCTCTTTGAAAAGAGAGGAATAATACTAAACACTGAATTTCAGTTATGACATGCTTTTGGTGCCTACAGCCAGTTTGAAGAAGTGCGTGTGGTTGGTTGCAGCTTTGGTTTTTAATGTTATTATTATTATTTAGGTAATTAGGATTACCTTAGTGGTTTGCTATTGTCTTTCGAAGTGAGACGAACAGACTAAAGCTTATAATAAAAATTATGAGTTTTCCACATAGTAGTAACCTCCCTAAGAGAGGCTGAACGTCTAACACTTATATTCATATGTATGATAGCAACCCCCCCCCCCCTTCTCAAAGAGAATCCAATGGCCAAAGAACTATGACCTTTATATTTAATATTTACAGAATAATTATAGAACTTTCAGAAAGTGTTAAAATTATTGTTCAATTATGTAGTATATCTTTTATTTGGTATGTTAAGAGCTCGGACTTGCATAATAAGTATGGATTCCAAAAAAATTCCTGCGGACTGATTGAATTATGAAAATTATAACAGGATAGGAACAGCCCAAGTCGGTGGTAAAACACAAATTTGTATGTATTACGTATTTAGCTAACGATGCGATGTTTCCAAAAGCCAAATTTAGTCTAGAAAATGCTGACACGAAAACCACATTTGCTCTTGAAAACAGAACATGATATTACGCGAACTAATTACAGTATTGTGTGCTACTTGGAACAGTTTACTATTCTAACATCGACGTTTACTTTACTGCATTGGTAGGTATCGATTAAATAAAAAATTCAAAATAATTTTCCCATTGACTATTTTCTTGAAAAACTACTGCCGTCCAACACCAAAGACTGTTTTGATTTTTCAGTTAGCAAAAAATTAGCAAATTCATTGTTAACTATGTCGAGTCAATTACTTTTACATCCCGAGGCGGAATATTTTACTTAAAATTTTAAGGGACCTCATTATTTTTTAATTTTTAGTTCTTTACGGGATTGCGGAACCAATTTTATATTAAAATGATTTTTCGTAAGTCCTCGTATTGGTTAATAAACCAATCACATATTAGGACAAAAGCAGGCTAGTCATATAAAGAATGCACTAATTCGGATTTAGGGAAAAGTCAAAGAGATATTGCAAAAATTCTTTGCTTTTAACGATCAGGTTTTTCTTCATTCAGTGATGATTTGGACTCCATCTCCATTATTTCGTAAGTTGACCGAGTTAATCTCGTTAAGTTGAACGCTGTTATTACTCATGTTGTGGTTGATCTTCATACCTTGCTGATTTAATATTAGCTGTTACTGAATTAATCATAGTTGCTTTTGGTGTCTTGATATTTTTATTGCTGTAGTTATTGTTAGTTGCTACTAGGCATGCATGTAGTCGTACATCCGATCTATTGTTCTTTGTTGTGATAACACTAGCACAGATTTAGGAGAGAAGATCGCTAACGTCAGGGAGACCCAGTGACGTAATCAGAAACTTATTTTGAGGAGGGCTGAAATTTAAAGAACTAATTATTTGTTAGAAATCATTATCGATTTAATATATTATTCTTTTGCCTTTCCAAAATTTTGGAAAAGGGTTCGATGCCTCCTCTGGCTACGCTATTGGGGAGACCTGGTAAGGTACTTGAAGATATGTTAACATAATTGGTTGGTTTATCTTTACCTTTAACTCGATGCCTTAACACTTTTCCAACACCATATGAACTTGAATCGTGTTTTGTAGTCATAATGCACTAAAACTTGATCAATAACTAATAACTTTTTATTAACCTTAAAACTATTCTCATATTTATCAGATTGTATGAAAGACATAAATATATGTATAAAACTAGTAAAACGGTTTTAATTTCGTCTACAACATAAGAATAAACTACCAATAGCAATTCAATAGTCCTAAATAGGATTATAATTGTGCCACGTTAGTTATTTTTGGGGCGTTTTTAATCGCTTAAAACTTATCCTCGCACGGGCTTATCCATGATTGACTTATAATATGTCCTAGATATTTTACTTTTATTCTCTCAATTTCAATTTTTTTCGGTTAACCTTGATTCTATCTCCCTGATTAATTTTGATGGCATTCTTGCATTAAACTTCCGCAATAAAATGTTATTTAAGTAGAATTTAGTTTCTGGAAAACCTGCTAGCATTGACTGCTAAACTGCCAGGAAAATACTTGGTGCCGAGCTGACTTCGTACTTTAATCTAAAAAATCGAAACAAACGCAAATAAGTGTCTTTGGATTTGCCATCATAACAATAAAAGCAGAGTTGCTTCACATCCTTCCTTCTATCCAAGTTTTCTTTGGTCTACCCCTTTTTGTGTTCTCTCTAGTGGTCAGTTGTATTGTTGTTCTGTTAACAAGTTTTTATAGTGCTAAAAGCAAGGTTACATACATATTAAAGCCAGCCTAGCAAGCTACCTTTTTTTCGGAGGAAAAGGGGAAAATCTTCAACACACCCACCACTGGGTGGTAGTGTGGGATTTTTACCTAATTAAACCCCTTCCCACTCTCCAGTATGGGCGCTCCTAGCTTTTGACCCCTGTAACTTTGCGAGCCTGCCAAGATAGGAAGTGGTAACTGTACCCATCTTTGAAAAACCAAACCTATGTTAAAAGGAGAAGATGCATAATATTAGTGAAGAAAAATTATGCATAAAATTAGACGTTTGACGCTTTTCTATTTGAGAATTTGTTTATGGCCCTTTTTTATCCTCATTGTTTTGGTCGTCCTTTAGTTATCATCATTGTAAAGCTCCAAGATGTATATTTTCCCGACTTCAGAGATTCCTTTTATGTCAGTTATAGTTCTTCCATATTCGTCTGGTATAATTTAAGTTTTCGGCTTAAACTCGCGAGAGAGGTATCTAACCGTATCGTATAAATTCCGTTAATAAATTGATTCTTATTCCTACGGGTTAGTCTTTTGATTTTACAGCTGATGTGACGTATTTTCATGTCCTTGTCCATCTCTTCCAGATTGGATGTTCGGATTTCTCTTCAAGTGGCAATATCTCTTCTGTCATCCAATATTTTCTGTTTTGGATATTTGCGCTGCTTCCTTTATCCGCTTTTCAGTTCTTGTCCATAATTGATTACAGTCATTTATCTCCTCAGGTTGCTCATCCTATACAAGGCCTCCTGGAAATTCTGCTGATTTGGGGTATTCATTCATTTTGTTTTCTTAGTCATTATGTTTTTTCACAGTTTTTAGAAGAAATCTCCAATCAATAGGCGATGGTCAGATCCACATTGCGCGCTGAGTTTATGTTTTCAAAAGAGCTTCTCTATTTCTTATTTTTTAAGATGTAGTCAATTTAATTTTTTGTGTTCTCGTCCGGAGCCGTCCAGGTGGATAAACGTCGGAAAGCAGTGTTTCCTATCATATTATTTCTGGTCAAAAATTTTAGAACTAGCAATAAGATACAATAGTAGTCAAAACCATCAGGAAGAAGCAGATGCGCCTAAAAAAAGTTGCTGAACTACTTCCTGTACCATGTTACAGCTCACCTATGATAGTATCATAATACCAAAACATCGATTTCATGAGCTATCAGTTTTTGTTTTATTATTCAATGCAATTAGACCCTCCTTCTTTAAATTCTGAATTTAGGTACTAGGTACTACACAGATATTGTGGATGGGCATCCACAAAAATACAAAATTTAAAAAAAATTTTCTTCATGACTAAAGAAAATAATTCTTTCTAGTAGATTTATTGCACAGCCGGTCGCCTTTATTAAACACAAGATGTAACCTTATATAACGTAACATTCCTCCTTATATATAACATCCTTATATAACGAAAAAGTAACATTTTCTGTTAATGTTATATCAGGTTACATAGTTTTTGTAGATATTATATCAGGTTACACTTGTGTGTTTAAGTGTAGGTACTAACTTATACCTTTGCTTATACGATCACTTTGTAATTAATATCATATCGCCTTGCCTAATTTTGAATATAGTGACAAGTGTTGCCAGATAACTATTTTAAATTATAGCAACGAAATTAAATTATGGTCAAGTAATCCTTATTCAATAATATTTTTATTTATTGTAATAATAATTATTGTAATGGTGCAGTTTGTTGTTCTTTTTTATTTCGGATACGACTCCGTCATGGAGAAAACGCTGTGCACAAAAACAATTCTTTACGGAATGAGCAAGCAAATACCCGAAACGAGCTGAAAACTCGTGTTATATCAGTATCTGCGAGACCACGCAGTAAGCGGCAAAACCACATCATAGTCTATTTTCTACATTCAATTGTTAATAATTCTTTCTAAAGTAGTAATGGTAGGTCCTAACATACAGTTCTACTTACTTCTAATTACTGCGATAATGCATTGTCATATAATATATTATCTAAGCATCTCATCTCTCTTTAAAATTTAAATTATTTAAAAAGCAATTTAGTTGTTGTTCATACATTAATTATTATACCAATAATTTTTGTAGAAATTACTTTCATTCAAAATGCTGTTTTGTTTGGAGCAAAAAGGGCGCTTCTATTTAACCAGGAGCGAATTGCACCACCTACTTTTTACTTAATATTACTTTGCAATATTTTCTAATGCATTTCTTGTCAACCTTTGCTTTACTTGGCGACCAATTTTCGATATTTTGGTATTATTATGATCATCTTAAATTTTCATTATATTTATATGTATTTGTATAAAAAATCTTAGATAATTAATATAGTGACGATAATTTGAATATATTTTCTCATTTTTGAATGTCTAACTTTTCCATTGAATAAGAAAACCACCCTAAAATTTTTACAACAACCTACAATAATTATTTGTATACATAAATACAATGTGAAATTAGGGGAAATCAATGAGATAAAAAAAATAGATACATTTGGCCGCCCATGAGAAACGACAGCTCCCACCCCCAAACGCGAATTTTTTTGATAAAATTGATGTCAATCGTTTCAGCTTCACAGGTTTTTAATAAAAATTTAATTCTGTAGAACAATTTTGGAAGGGGCTGTAGAAACGCTGTAACCTTTGGAATTCAAACAATGAGACCTTGCTATCATCTACAACCCCTCCCAAAATTGTTCTACAAAATTGCAACTTTATTAAAAACTCATAGAAGTTCAAACGATTGGTACCAATTGTATAGAGAAAATTTGAGTTGGGTCTTCGCAATGCATGTAGTTCAAATGATTTGAAGGGAAGATCATTGAAGTTCAAACATTTAATAACGTACGAGGGGTCGTTTTTATATTCCCGGACTGGGCTCTTTTGAATTTTGATGCAATTTTTCATTATGCTGTTAGGCATATGCCTTGGTAACCTGTGTGGCAATTTACAAAACAATTGCATCATTATTAATTTTATTATCTGTCAGTTTGTGTCGTCGCGCGTTGTATATGTATCGAAATGAATAAAATCGAGACCTGTGAACAATTCTTGGCGCGCTGTGGAGATGAACCAGATTTAATTATCAATCGATTTGTCATTGGAGATGAAACCTGGGTTCATCATTATAATCCTGAATCGAAACGAGAGTCGATGCAGTGGCATGTTAAGGGTTCCAGCCATCCCAAGAAGTTTAAAGTCACCCCTTCTGCAGGAAAAATAATGGCAACAATTTTTTGGTACTCTCAGGGAATTTTGCTGATTGATTATATGAATAAGGGTAGTACGGTAACGGGAGAGTATTATGCAAACCTGATGCATCGCTTAGAGATGCTATTAAAGTGAAGAGACGCGGAAAACGGACGCAAGGTGTCTTGTTGCTCCACGACAATGCACAAGTCCAGACTTTCAAAAGCTCCTGTAGCTGATTGTGGCTTCGAAGAAATTGAACATGCGCCTTATAGTCCAGATCTAACACCCAGTGACTATTTTTTGTTCCCGAATCTCAAAAAAACACTAAGGGGGACAAAATTTAGGGACAATGACGAACTTATAGCAGCTGTTGAGGGCCATTTTGCGGAAAAACTAAATGAATATTTTTATACTAGATTAAAGATGTTATTGAAACGGTGTTATACCTGTATTCAAAAGCAGGGGAACTATATTGAAAAATAAAATTTTGTTGTTGCTCTAGTCTTTTGTTTTCATGCCTAGTCCGGGAATATAAAAACGACCCCTCGTATATCAGTTTTTATGATGTTCTACGCTGTCTTCCGATTTACCTGCCTGTGCTCGTTGCATGTTGAAACTGTGTGACCAGAACAGTGGACCTACAGCTTAATATGGATATCATAATAAATTTATTAATTAATTAGAAGTTTATGTTGGTAAAATTTTTATATTTTTGGATTACCAATTTAGCTATTTTAGCATTCGTCGCCAAGCTGCGAAAACCTCCAATGTAGCAAAACATAAATTTTACAGTCGAGGCAAAAAACTAGTTTTTTTAGAGTAATAGTAAGGATATATCAAAAATTTTTCTTTTAATATCTTTGCATGAACAAATCTTTATAGATTACTAAATTGCATGTAAATTATAGATTCTAATTAAAATAAATAATGAAAAATAGCACATTGGAGGAATTGTCCGTTCCCAAAATGTCATACATGGGAGGAATTTCTACTTAACGATGCACATGGTAGATATTACCATCTCGTTTGGTACAATACGCAATACACTTTGGAGGAATTCCTTATGGACAGATTTACTTTTTCTAAATTTTATTATATCAATCAGTGTTGAAAACTATCACACGTATACAAATTACCGATAATATCAATTCATAAAAATTTCTTTAAAAAATTTTCATATTTCTGTGGTTAAAAAAATACTTTATTGGTACAATATTATTGTAGTGCATACAAGGTGTATAACATAATACAAGACGTTAGCTAGAACTGTTAATTTTTTCATTCCTTTTTTTTTGCACCTTTAAGTGTGAAAATTTAACATCAGAAATTGGTGGCCATTGATTAAAAAGATTTACATTATCAACATTCATTCTTTGATTTTTTCGAAGACGGCGATGGGGCAATGTTTCCCAGTTTTCAGAATAATCCAACCTAAAAAATAGTGGCAACTAAATATTTGGTCAGTATTTTTATCATTACATGGTCAGTATTTTTTTAAATACATGGTCAGTATATAATAATATTTTGGTCAGTATTAATATGGTGAGAGGGTAAGATAACTAAATATTTGGTCAGTATTTTTTTTTAAATAAATGGTCAGTATAAATATTATAAGTATTTATTTTTTTAAATTATAAAAATTATAACATCGATTATTTTTTGTTTTTAGGCGATTTTTTGGAGGTGAAACGTAATAGTTTACTGCCCCATACCGCAAACTTTTTAATGCTATTTCGAGGGTCTCTCACATCCCGGTTTCATTTATCCCGGTTTTCTTGATGGGTGGCGCTTCTCGTATGTTGAGCCTAGTAACCAGAGTCAAAACCGCCCTGGAGGGGTGCAACGTGGAGCGGAGCGGAGCGGCGCCCCGTAAGGGTAGGTTTTGACGATGGATTACCCTCCTTATCGAATGCACACCCCAAAATTCGAAGGAAAAATTTTTTTAATTTTTTCACTTTTTAGGCAATACACGGGTTATTTTCCATTTTTTTGATTATATTTATTACTAATATCCACTAATCACACCCCCATCTATCCGAATTTCAAAGAAAAATTCAAATCGGAGCGAAAAAATTTTACGTATTTTCAAGGGACCACGGGCGACTGATGGCACATCGACCGGGGTCTACCGCATACTCGATGCTACTTTCCCGTACTTTTCAAATTGATTTTTCTCGAAATTTTTATTATATCTTCGCTTGTGAAAATTATGTCATTATACTATATAAACCTTCCTCTTTGCAATAGGAAATTTTCAATTTTTTTGGGGTGACCAATGTTAGGTAATCCTACCCGAAGTCTATAATATTTTACGGTTGGTAACTAATCATCATTCCGTATAACTATATATGCATATTATTTAAATCACGACAGTTTTTATACTGATCAATGCAATACTGACCATTTATTAATAAATACTAACCATTTCAATAAAAATACTGACCATTTAATGATAAAAATACTGACCAAATAAATACTAGCCAAAAATAGTTCACCGTTGGGTGTATATTTTAGTTGTCGAATATCAACAACTACTGAATGACCTGGTCTAATTGTTGAAACAAAATTTGATGAGCTTTCGTATTTTTAAAAAAATGTATGATTCAAAGCTTTTTTGTTTATGGAAGGTTCGGACGACCCATTCGTATTCGTGCCACATAGTTCATTGGTGAATTTATAGGTGGATAAAAATAATGCTTGAAAGTTGTTTATTGAAGCAAAGAAAATGAGACTCGAGGTGAATGAGAAAAAACGAAGTACAATATGATACGGGAAGACAAACCTTTCAGACCAAAACAAACCCTGAATGTCAAATTGAGTGAATTGCAAACGTTACAATTTGAAGAGGTCAAATCTTTAAATTATTTGGGGACGGTGATAACAACAAAACCGAACAATGAACTAGAACTAAAAGCGAGAATTGCGGCTGGGACACGGAGCTCCTACTAAATGAAAGCGATGCTGAATAGCAAAATCTTCTCGCAAACAGTGAAATTGTGAAAGCTATACAAGACAATTATAAGACCAACAGTAAAATACGGATGCGAAGTATGGAACTTAAGAAAGCAAGATAGAACTATTATACTGGAAGTTTGGGAAAGAAAGATTCTGAAGAAGATATTTGGAGGAAAAGAAGTGAATGGACGATGGATCAGAAGAACAAATGAAGAACTGGAGGAACTATATGGCGAACAGAGTATAATGGGTTATGTCAAGACGTCAAGATTAAGGTGGTTGGGTCACTTAAAAAGAATGAATGAGACAAGAGTCCCCAAGAAAGTATGGGAAATGGATTTTGGAGGTACGAGGAGAAGGGGGAGGCCAAAGAGTAGATGGTGGAGAGAAGTGCAAGAAGATCTCAATAGTATGGACGTGAGAGATTGGGAACAGAAGGCGAGAAATAGGAAGTAGTGGAACCGCGTGATCAAACAAGCCATGGGCCTACTAGGCCTTTAGTGCTATTAATTTATAAAAATAATGCTCGAGAGCTGAAGGTACAGAGTCTGCCTCCATCATGGTATGACCTTTTTCAAAGTACAGTTGTTAAATTATATTTTCATCCAATATTATAAAATCGCATCCGTCCAAGTCCAATAAAGTACTATTACTCATTTGTGGAACATCTCCATCAAATAAGATATCTTGATCTTCAATTGTTTCATTAATTTTGCCTTCCTCGCAGTCAATTTCAACGTTACTTGCAGCTACCATAATATCATCCTTCTAACCACTTTCTTTACCTAACAAATGTTGCATAATCTTCCTAGATCTTGTTGAAATCATTTTTCTGACGATCAAATTCATAGTTGTTATTTAAGATAAGTACGTACTTAAGGGTCAAATTTATATTGCGTAGATGCATTTTCGGGCAAAAACACTTGGAAATTCAAAAACTTGGTAAAAACCTAACATGAAATGCATTGATAAAAATCAGTTACTGAAGTAGAAAGAGGTTAATTTTTCAATTAAAGTTGTGTAAGTGTAAGTAAGACTTTGTCTATGCATACGGTCGTAAAATTGCTGTTAAAGTAGTGCTGATTTTCTTAAGAACAAAAAGTTATCGGCTCTAGCCAGTATGTATTTTGAATACAAGAAAATCGTACAACCCAATTTGAAATGCATACTCGAGTTTCGAACTTATTAGTTCTCATCAGTACAATATACAAATGGATTGTACGAGCGCATTACGGCTATCTGCCATCAACAAGCAAAGTAAGGTAATATACTTACAAAATTGCAAGTCTCAGCAACGCCATCGCACGGTTCTTGGGAAAGGCCCCAGTGGATAGTATGAGAACAAAAAGTTATCGACAATCCATTTGTATATTGTACTGATGAGAACTAATAAGTTCGAAACTCGAGTATGCATTTCAAATTGGGTTGTACGATTTTCCTGATTTTCTTAACTCTATTTTTTTACTTTCTAAACCTATTGATAAATAAGCAAAAATGAGGATATGGTCAACTATATTTGGTTTTTTCTTTTTAAAATTGATAAACGTTACTAACGATTGTTAGTTTAAAATTAAGATTAAATTTGAAAAGAATTTTCAAATTTTTCAAATTAATTTTAAAAAACTTACGCGATTGTTAAAACAACGTAATGAAAACTGTAAGTAATTGCACAATAATTAAAGAACCAATACTAAAGAAGGGGGGGGGGGGATAAAAATGAAAAAATTAAATTATGAAGTAGTAATACCTCCAATGTACATTGTCAGCTCATTATAAAATGTTATTACGTGAAAATACCAAATTTTTAAGAACTCCAATGTAACTCTTGGTCACATTGGACATATTTCCATCCCAGTTTTAGCAAGGTGTCACACTGGAGGAATATATTTTTGAAGATTTAGGCATGTTGCCTATGGTTTTGCACATTGAATGTATTACCAACCTATGCAGAATTGATCGTAGAATAATTATTATGATACAAAAACCTGATTTTCAAAATTTGTCACATTGGAGGTTTTCGCAGCTCGGCGACGCATTATCAGGTTTAAATTTTTTTTGCAAAACTGCAAAGTTATATGTGAAAAGTAGTTGGTGCAATTGGCCCCAGTAAAATGAAAATTTACAAAAATTCACTTTTAGCAAAAGTTTCTAAAAAAACAAAGTGAAACCTTTGTATTACCGGAAATAGTATAATTGGTTTTTATGTACTACAAAAACGGTAGGATATTTTATAAAAACAAAACAAAAAAAAGTTGTAAGCATATAAAGTTCTAGATTTTTGTAAGTGTTAAGTGATATTTAGCACTAATAAAAGGATGCGAGATTTATTTCAAATTTTTTGACTCCTTAGTTTTGATTTTATTCGCCTTAAAATCAGGGGTCAGAACTTTTTATTCTGATAATAGTGCTGAACAAGTTTATCCAGATAAGAGATTAAACAAGATGTGCTGATTGGTAGTTAGTAAATGACCAGATTAAGATAAAGCAGTTTTAAAAATACTCACAAATTGATATAATTTCAAATTCAGAGAAGTTTTCAAAAAGTTGGGAAAAAACCTATATTTTATATGTTCTTTTTTGATCAATTCTGTTTTTCAAATTTATTGCGAGTATCTTCCGTTATGCTATAAGGCACTTATACTTCATCTTTTAATTCAAAAGAATTAAATGCAAAAATTTGATTGCAACAATGACTGTAAGGATTTATCGAAATTATTCAGTTAAAATTTTGAGTTTAGAAGTCCATTTCAATTTACAGTTAAAATTATTTTGGTTATTTGATGAGTTACATTTATGACCATAGAAATGTGATTTTTGAGATATAAACTTTAGAGAAAAAATTAATTTAGATGTAAAATTGAGGCAAGTTACACCTGTTTGTGTATTTCATCAATTGGAAAATATTCTTGAAAATTCTAACTTCCTGCTCATTTTTGCAGGGCAATTAATTTTATCATTTAAGCACTTAAATAAGTTTTAGATCTGAAAACATTTGATCAAGTTTTTAAAATTTTTCTACTTAGTGTGAGGTATCCAAATCAGACTCTTTTTAACATTTGGGCTTTTAAAGAAAGGTAGAAATGAAGATAAACTTAAGATGAATTAATTTATTGAAATGTATAAAAATACCTTTTAAAATAAAAAAAAAATGATGGTTCATGTTACTGATGCAGTAATAAATGTACCATATCTTATCTAGCTGTAAACCTCTAGATATCAGAGTTATGATTTGAGATGATACAAAATCAATCCTTATTGTACCAGAGAAAACCAGCTTAAGGGCCACCTTCAACTCCTTGTGCTCTCAAACACAGCCTAGCTAATAAACCCGACATTTGTAACAAGGTAGTAAGACCATCGACAATTGCTTGATGAGTTAAACCAATTTCCTAAAACACCCAACTTCAAAATTGAGACGAACATTAAATTAAAAAATTACCTTAATGTAGGCTAATTTAAGGGGTTCCTCTACATCCAAATTCTTGCACACCTTAAACACATTTTTTACAATGTCTTCTGCAGCATACCCCAAGTTCCACAAGTGTTCCATGATCTAAAATAAGACACAAACTTCAAAAACTTTAAAAAATCATTTTAGTACGGAGCCATGTTGTATAAAAAAGGCTTCCTGTGGCAATCTTAATGATAGAAATATGTGCCATACATCGTTGGATTTGTCTTAAAAAGTAGATTACAAATTGCAATGGTACCAATCCCATCTCCTTTGTTTTTTTACTGATTTCAATGAAACACATACCATATAATAGCTAATTTAATTCTTGATAAATTCATTTCTATTACTTTTTACGTCAAGTGTTTACTTTTTGAGTAAAATTATAAATTATGAAAAAGGAGCGGATATTCTAAAATCACTGTGAATGTCTTAATTTTCCAACATGGTAAGGATACAATAGTAAGGATATATTTCGAAATAAAATTTTATTCTAAATAACCTAAACATCCCAATTAATTAACATTTAATAATAGTCCAGGCAACGAAGCCGAAAAATTGGCTCAAGCTTGCAAAAAAATCCGGGCAAGCTGAATTTTGGCAGAGATGTACATTGGAGTGTTCTAATGAACCCCCCAAAAGTCCCATGAAATCCCACGACGGCGTCCCCCACAATCGGGGGTTTTAGCTCCCCCAACGCGATTTTTTGCCGATAACTCGCTTAATTATGCTTGTATGAAAAATTATGATCAGACCATAATTAAAGAGCATAAAATTCTCTATAAAATAGTTTCTTTTCATATTTTTCCATGGCACACTAATACTTAAATTATTGAACGAAAACACGACCCAACCTTAAAATGGCACAAAATTGATTCGTTGCAGGGAGAGAAATGTTTTCGGGCATGAGAAATGCTTTTCATAATAAATTAATTGAAATTGTGACCAAGGTTGGAAAATGAAGAGAAAAATTAATTTTTTCAAAATTTGCCCAAGTTATAGTATCTTCCAAGTAACGAAACCGAAATTTGGTTAGAGCTTACAGAAGGTCCGGGCAAGCTGAAATTTGGCAAAGATGTATATTGAAGTGTTCTAATAAACCCCCAAAATGTCTCATGAAAATCCCAAGCCGGCGTTCCCCCAAATGAGGATTTTAGCCCCTTAGGTGCGGTTTTCGCCTATAGCTCACGTATTTTTACTTTTACGAAAAATTACCATTAAACAAAGTTTAATTTGCCTATTACAGTATGTATTGTAGTACTACCTACTACAGCGCCACAAGTTATAGAGAATTTTATGTTCTTCAACTTTTAGTCCAGTACGTGGGTATCAAAAAGGGGTGTTTGAATGCAAAAGGTGGGGTAGTCGCGATTTTTTAGTATGTTGTTAGGCTTGGGGCCCTAATAAAAAATCCAAGTTTTCGACCTTGAGGCGCATGCGCTCGAGCCGCCATCTTGGATTTTAGGTACAAAAATTTGGTTTTTTGATAATAACTCAAAAACGGTGGCTTTCACGACAAAAGATGTTCTATACAAAGTTAAAGAGGACAAAATTTGCTACATTTTTTGTAGAAAAAATTTTTTTGTAGCACACATATGTTAGGAGTTACAGCTCCGTGAAGTTGCACTATTTGAAAAAAAAGTATTATATTTTGTTATTTGGCTGTTAATAACTAAAATAAATAATTTAAACAAATGCAAATCATATTGAAATAATTTTTAAAGAGACTCTACTTTAATTTTATATTAATAGGTTGCCCTAAACCTTAACGGATAGGCAGGTAGCGAGAGCACAGCTGCTGTCTAGTAGCTAGTAGGTATTGAGAGAGGGTCATAAATGACCTTCAGTGCATCGAGTCTGTATGCGTCAGTGTGCTTATTGTCTAGCTTGCAGAAGGTTACGCTGTTATAATGGAAAATCCTCGCACGATACAACACAAGGGCTAGGACAATACTCAAAGATTCAGCGAGTACAGGTTTTAGCAAGGAGATTGCACGAGCTCCGCTGCGCTTCGCTCGTGCAATCTCCTTGCTAAAACCTGTACTCGCTGAATCTTTGAGTATTGTCCGAATCCGCGTTTCTGTTGCGGTGATAATTCCGTGAAGAAACGCCACAACTTAAAAGCACAACATCACATACGAAAATCGACATTTCAAACGCCATTTTTAATGTCGAAAATTGTGAAACAAATTGACCATATCGCATCACAATCATTGCAAAAAAAAAATCAAACAAAAAATTTCGTAAGTACCGAAAAAAATGGAAGCATAATCGCACTTTTTTTGTTTGATTTTTTTTGCAATGATTGTGATGCGATATGGTCAATTTGTTTCACAATTTTCGACATTAAAAATGGCGTTTGAAATGTCGATTTTCGTATGTGATGTTGTGCTTTTAAGTTGTGGCGTTTCTTCACGGAATTATCACCGCAACAGCAACGCGGGTTCGGACAATACTCAAAGATTCAGCGAGTACAGGTTTTAGCAAGGAGATTGACACTCGCTCCGCTGCGCTTCGCTCGTGCAATCTCCTTGCTAAAACCTGTACTCGCTGAATCTTTGAGTATTGTCCTAGCCCTTGTGTTGTATCGTGCGAGAATTCTGAAGAATGTCAATTTTCGCTTGATCATGGCTCAAGCTCATGGGCCAAATTGAAGGGGAATACCGTCCAGATCAGAGAACCGTAAAAGCTCGTCTTATGAATAAATATGAAGAAGATATACTTATCATTGAAAAACATAAGCAATCGCCTGTCGTCTGCTTCCGGGACACAGGTTACAAACTTCTAGCTGACCAATGGTATGCAGCAAAAAAGTTAAATCCCGATGAAGAACGGCTCTAAAATCATAATTTACTATTCTTAAATTTTAAAAAAAATGCGATATACTTTTCGCCTTTAACTTTGTTTACGAAAAGTATAATACTGTTAAATGATAATATTCAAGTGCCTTTTAGTTTTTTTTAAATTACGTAAAAATATAATGATATATAATAAGAATAATAAAATAAAACTCAACCAAAATGAAGTTTCCGCATTTTTTTTTCAAATAGTGCAACTTCACGGAGCTGTAACTCCTAACATATGTGTGCTACAAAAAAATGTTTTCTACAAAAAATGTAGCAAATTTTGTCCTCTTTAACTTTGTATAGAACATCTTTTGTCGTGAAAGCCACCGTTTTTGAGTTATTATCAAAAAACCAAATTTTTGTACCTAAAATCCAAGATGGCGGCTCGAGCGCATGCGCCTCGAGGTCGAAAACTTGGATTTTTCATTAGGGCCCCAAGCCTAACAACATACTAAAAAATCGCTACTACCCCACCTTTTGCATTCAAAAAACCCCCACGTACTGGACTATTTGCTTAATGGTAATTTTTCGTAAAAGTGAAAATACGTGAGCTATAGGCGAAACACCGCACTTAGGGGGCTAAAATCCTCATTTCAGGGAACGCTGGCTTGGAATTTTTATGAGACATTTTGGGGGTTTATTAGAACACTTCAATATACATCTTTGCCAAATTTCAGCTTGCCCGGACCTTCTGTAAGCTCTAACCAAAATTTCGGTTTTGTTACTTGGAAGATACACGCTAAAAATTATTTACTTCCATTAAGTAAATATTACTTGATTCAAATATAAGGTACTTTCGTATATAAGCAAATAGACCGTAAATTTATTTTAAAAAAATACACTTTCGTTAAAACAATAACTCAGTATATTTGGATCTAGTATATGGTAGTTTCAATTGAAAAATCTGCTTTATTTAGAATGATAATACCTTATACTTGAGTTTAGTGTATCGTATTTTTGATTAAAAAGCGTATTTTATTTAAAATAATGATAACATATACTTGACTGTAACACATTGTATTTTAACTTAAGCATAACAGTTCTTCAACTTAATATCACGGTACTGTCGTTCCAAGTATATATGAGTTGTTCAATTGGATAATAAGATATTTTTGTAACCTTATGGAAGCTATACCAAAAAGACTAAACAATTATTGGGAAGGTTGGCAGTAGACAAGAGAATAAATTAATACAACATAAACAATTTAATAAGAGCACATTGGCAATAAATAAACAAACAATTATAACATCACTAGCCTGGATGTGGACTCGTACTTGAGTGACTAAAACTTAGATTAGATTAGATAAAACTCTATTTAGTAACTAGCGCCTGCGGCGCTAGACATACGTATAGTAAACAGAACCAACACATTATGAACAATTTTTTTATTATTTCAACTTTAAAATGACTGTGGGCATGTAACCGACGTTGGAGAAAATGTTTGTTGCTCCGAATGAAGTCATTTGAAAGCATGAGTTGTACTTGCGAATGTTTAGCAGGAAGTGTTTTGAAATTGCAGTGGTGCCAGTAAGATAACTTAGAAGCGGCTCAGGTGGATCAATCAGCGGTGGCAAAACAACTTTGCCGTTCGAACAACACATTCCTGGTGATTCCTTAGCGAACTTCGAAACACGACAATGCAAGCAAAGTTTGTTCATAACACCTATTGCTACATCCTCGTGATTCATGTAATCGTAGTTTTTGTCGTAATTAAATGCTTCCAATGTTAAATTCAATTTTTGTCTTGATGGAACTAATCCCAAAAACGGTTTGCCCGTCCATTCCTGGCGTAAATAAGAGCGCTACATACGTCCAAAGTTTTTACACAATTTTCACTTTTCAATTAATCTTCAGGTAAAGTTAAATCTTCTGCAGAGGTGGATCTTCCACGAAGAGGTGGGTCTGCGTCTTCTTGCACAATTCCGGCGAGTTTTTCTTTAGAAAACCAATTAAAAACAAATTAATCTTTAGGTAAAGTTAAATCTTCCGCAAAGAGGTGGATCTTCCACGAAGAGGTGGATTTGCGTCTTCTTGCACAATTCCGGCGAGTTCTGCGACCTATATAAAGTCTTCCTCACAGGGGGAAGACCATAATAGATCGGTGAAGGCCATAGTTTTTCGGCCTTCGGCCTCACAGGGTGAAACCATAATAGATCCGTGAAGGCCATAGTTGTTCGGCCTTCGGCCTCACAGACCGGACCATAATAGATCCGTGAAGGCCACAGTTGTTCGGCCTTCGGCCTCACAGACCGGACCATAATAGATCCGTGAAGGCCATAGTTGTTCGGCCTTCGGCCTCACAGACCGGACCATAATAGATCCGTGAAGGCCAAAGTTGTTCGGCCTTCGGCCTCACAGGGCGGACAATAATAGATCCGTGAAGGCCAAAGTTGTTCGGCCTTCATCTGTCATCCGTCAGCTGTCATCCGTCATCTGTCATCCGTCATCTGTCATCTGTCATACATACATACATACATACATACATACATACTGTTGTGTCCACAACATCGCTTAAGATCCGCGATCAACAACGATCGACACGGACGGGATGTGTTTTCAACATGCCATATTTTAGTTGAGTTATAGTAGTATTGTTTAGATCGTTGCATAGAATTGTATTGTTAAATTTTAAGTTGTTGTTTATTGTTTGGTTGTTATGTTTTTAAGAGACTATGACATGCGCGTTTGGTAATGTTGATTTTAAAATAAAAACAAAAAAAAGGAGGAGGTAACGAAGGGGATAAAAAAATAAACAAGAATTCCGAAGTGTGTAGCGTCCAGATAGGACGTATTTTTGGAGTTACAATTATAGTATAGCGTTCAGAGAAGACGTGTCGCGTCGCGAATTGAACCAAAGTAACCATTAATATAGCAGCCAGAGAAGACGTGTCGCGTCGCGAATTGAACCTAATCAAGTAATTAAAATTATTTCATCGATAATCGACAATTAATTGAGAGAAGACGGGGTATCGTTTATTCAGAAGCGAGGTGAATCGATCACCCAAGTAAATAAATCAATTTACATTTAATTCGATACGGACGTGTAGCCAATGTGCTACAGCATTCCCCACAAAGGGATCATTACGTGTGTGTCCTCTAAGGAGAAAGAATAATAACGGCCAGCATTTGGACTGCAATCGTGACAGGTCTGGAACCAACGAGTATAGGCAACAAATTGGACCAGGCGATCACAAGAAGAAGGAAGAAAGTGAAATAGTGTTGTGCAACGCAAGCCACGCGTTACCACAAGAGGTCATCAAGGTTAGCATTAGTTTGATTAATAATTTTAAGTTTTTATTAGAGTTGATTGTCATTGAGTTGAGTGTTAAATTTCCAATTTTAGTTTTATGTATTTCATTTTGTTAGTTTTAAGTTTGTTTAATAAAAATGAATTTTGAAATTACATCTTTGTCTGTGTTGTTCTTTGTTCATCGTGACTCTTAAGCAAAATACGGACCCTGAGATTAAGTCAAACAAATAGGTAGGTCTGCTCATATAAAGCGCTTAACGCAACAATACATACACACATACATACATAATCTTCACGTAAAGTTACATCTTCATGTAAAGTTAAATCTGTATGTGCAAAATGATTTTTAGGTTATGTAGTTAATGCCGTCACTTTGACACTATCGGGGGGCCCATGGGGGCTATTCAACACTATCAGGGTCACTCTCTAGGTTATGAAAAGGGTCTTGCTAAAACGCGCACTATTTATGTTTTACCCTGTATATGCAAAATGATTTTTGATAATTTTAAAAATATTGTGCAACGCTACTGACTATAATATGTCAATGTCATTTTTAAGGTTAGTCAAAGTTGTGCCCCCTATTTTTCGAGCCGCTACTGACTATAATATGTCAAAGTCATTGAATTAATCTTTTAGCGTCAAAATCGCATCGTAACTATGACAACGACTGTGACCTGAAGTGTTTAACTGCTGATGACCGTCTTATGGTGACGAATTACTAAATTCAAAGACGACGAAAAGTTTACTCTTGAATGTCGCCAGATCTCGTGAAAGTTTCAACGCCCACAGTTACGGGGTTTAGGCGTCTATGCGGAACATACATACACACATATATACCCACATACAAGCATTTTTATATATAAGATAGGTAATATATACACTTTTTAACACTAGATAATACTTATTATCTAGTGCTAACCAGCAGTGTGGCGTTAAGCTTACACCGGCAGAATAGCGAGCGGGAAACCGTGGTTCTATACCTAGTCGCGCCGGATATACTGCTGTGATCTTCAAGCCCAATATAAATCTGTGGGCTATGGGGAAGGCAACGGGAAACCACCCCATTAAATTTCTTTCCCTAGTTAAGTCATCTTGACTTCGGTCAAGTTGATAACCAACGTTCGCTGAGCGGATACGGTACTTTAAGAAGAATACTTATTAAATACATAATAATAATAGTTCAACTATGTTAAAAATATAATTACATGATATTATCTTAGCATGTTCCTATCCATTGGATTTTATCAGGTTAGATGGGTTTTGTGCGGGGGGTGAATCACTGGGTTTGAAAATGTACACTATACTGCTATAAATACTGCCTAAGGCTGCATGCAGATTGATAAAGCAAAAGTTTTAAGACAATCCTTTTGTTGCATTAAAAAGCTTTTTGTTTTATCATGAAACGTATTGCTTGATCTGAAAACAACTTTTTTGCTTTGATCAGTTTGTTTTCAGATCAAGCAAAACGTTTTAAGACAAAATAAAACACTGTAAGACAAAACAAAACATTTGTTTTTAGATAAAACAAAATGTTTTGTCTTAAAACGTTTTGCTTTATCAGTCCGCATGCAGCTTTATCCTGGCGATACTGCCTGTACTGCTACTTAAGTGTACACTATACTGCCACAGTGATTCACCCCCCGGTTTTGTGCAAACAATTGATTTAATTTAGGTTGATTTTATTTGAGGGGAAAACGAGTGCAAAACCTCAGAGTCATGATACTATAACTTTAGAGATATGCTCACGCGCACATCGCGTGACGTCAGTCCGTGACCCTAACCACGTGCATGAACCACGTGACCTTTACGGTTTGTCATATAATAAATGAGGTTAGACACGATTTAAAATTTATCGTAAAAATGTAATAGGTAATGACTTATATAGGTATTTATACTTCAGTAAATAGAAATTCAGTTAGATATTTTATTTTCATTCAAAAAATCAGAGGATGTACAAATATTTATTATTAATAAGAGTAACAGAGTAAATAAAAAATTTATAAAATGTGGAAAGAATATACAATACAATAATGAAAATTTCAGGTTGCAATTTTCAGAAATTTTCTTTTCCCTACTAATGCTTCTTCTTTAAATTTATTGTTTAAAATTCGAATTCTAAAATACATTTTACATCTGAAAAATAGAGACTTAGCTTCGTTATTTACATTTATATGTTTACATTAATTTACATTTATAAACAATCAGTTTTATTTCTGCTTTTATTAAGAAGTCTCCCTCTTAATATAGGTCCAGGACCTGTTCTTCACTAATTTTTGCAATACTGTGAGCATTTTTGTTTGAAAGACATGTTTTGAAAACGCAGTAACCAAAACAAATATTTATGTTTGATAGAAAATTAATCAAATATGAGGAAAAGAAAGTTTGAAATTTCAGGTTGTAATTTTCAGAGATTTTCTTTTCCTTACATTAGATTCTTCTTTAAATTTATTGTTTAAAATTCGGATTCTAAAGTACATTTTGCATCTGAAAAATAGAGCCTTAGCTTCGTTACTTACATTTATATGTTCAGAACATTTTAATAAATTTTTTATGAAACCATTAGAAATTTTTAAACTATCTCCATTCATTTTTACAAAAATAGATTCCATTTCTTTACAATTTACGAGAAAATCTTCTGTAGGTTTCATTAAACCACCTTCAGAAAGATGGTTTACCCATGAATATGAACTGTCATTGGTGTCTGGAATGTATCCAAGTTTTTCTTTTATTCTTAATTTGAAAGCAACAAATCCTGCTAAGTTTTCCAAGCCATCATATTGCAATTCTGTCAACTCATTAACGATATCATCCACAATTTCAGGTATTTCCAACGTGTTAAGCATATTACCAGTGAGAAGTTGTCTTTTTCTACGTTATTATCCAAAATGTGCATGTTTGATATCGTTGCAATATTTGGAACTGGAATATCATCGGGCATCACATTTGAGGATTCTGATATAACCTCATCATTTCTACCCATAATGTAATTTCTGAGCCTATACTTGAATTGCAGAGCTGTTGGATGGTCGTACAGACCACCAATTGATCTGATAATTGAAAAAAATCCTTCAAGAGGATCCTGGTTCAGATGATATGTTAGAAGATATTTTATATTAAAATCATTTTTCATATCATTGAATAGTAATTTTAATGATGAAATGCTAATTAAAATTCCCTTTTGAAATGGCAATAATGCTTTAGAATTTGGTTTCCTCAAATTTGTCATGGTTTCTGTCATCTGATCTAAAATACAATTTTGATCATTCAAATTCAAACCATAAGCCTTGGTTCGGTTTCGCGAATCACTTACAGCAACCTTCGTGTTGAAAATGTCAAACCAATCATTTGTAATTTTAAGTAATTCTGAGCATCCTACCCAATTGTTCTCTGTTTTGTATAAACCTAAAGTACCCAGTCTTGAGACAGCTTTAGATATGGTGTGGGAGAATAATTTTGTTGCTAATTTAACTTTTTGACGTTGGGCACCTTTAACAGTCAAAAAGCTTTCATTGATTTTGTGGGAAATGTTTAAGTCTAAATTTTTTGTGTTTTGTAATAATTCTACTATTGGTTTCGAAGTGATTATTTTACCTTTATGTACGAAACCTGTATCAATGAAATGGTTACGTAGAAGTTTTATCATGTGAGGTGTATCCGCAAAGACATATATATTCTTGTTATTTACTGGATTTTGAAACCACGTATGTTTTTCTGAAATGTTTAAATCTGACCAAAGCCCTCTGTTACTGCCCCCTAAGTCACTGTTTATAGCATATACTGGGTAACCTACGTTTTCAACTTTTCTTATAATTTCAAATAATAACTGCTTAGTCATTTTACAGTCATAATTGTAAAATATTGGTTGCTTCCAATTACCACATACACCTCTCGCCATTACCACCTGAACGTAACTTGATGGGCCCAGAGTTGTATCACTTTTCTTGTCGTAATCAAACGATTTTTGGATTTTGATTTCGTCGAAGAGAAGAACACAAGCTCTCTCCATTTCAGAAAGTTCAAACTTCTCCATGAGCCGTAGTACTATATTTAGGACACCTACAAATTAAAATTGTTTGTAACATTAAAAGTGCCGTCATCAATTTTTATAGATAATGATTATTAAAATAATACCAAGCGATTTATAGAAATTATTCACACATACATCGTCTGGTATTTTCACAAAAACAATCAGCTGTTCTAATTTAAATTGATTAATTCATGTAACGATGTTAACTTACCTGGATTCACATTAATTTTCGAGGACCATCTTCGTAATGTTGAAACTCCTGGTAAAGGGTAACTTCTTTTTCTTAATAACCTGTAGGCACATGGACCTCCTGCATGTAATGATATTGCTGAAACAACATCTGCTACTGACCATTGAATTTGCTTTCCAGTCTTCAGTTTTCGAAGTTGATTTTCAGTGAAAACTTTTCGTAATGATTGCAATTCTTTGGTTTGCTGTTCAACAATACCTTGAAGACGCGCACATTCATTTTCAAGAATTTTAATTTTTGCAGAAGCATTTTCACCATCATCGTCTGACCTGAAAAATTAAAGATATAAGTAAATTCTGGGAAATAAGTGCTAAATTAAATAAACCTTTCGGTTTGAGTAGCAACACTTGAATGTAAGTCTTCTTTATTCGATTGTAACTCTGTGGGCCTAGAAAACAAAATAAGAATAAAAAATCTGTAATTATTCAAATTTGTTTTACTTACGCATGTACTAACTTTACTGAAGGTACGGCTTCAGACTTTAACTTCCATTTATTACGTGTCAAATTTAATAACCTCTCTTTCAGGCTGTAATCATCGTCTATGAAGTGTTCCGAACATATTCTTGCCGTTGTAATGTTAAATTTATGCTGTTGATAGCATTTATGCACCCACACATCACAAATGCACTTTTCCCTGGGAAACGTAAAATATCGCATACCCGGTTTATAGTTCTTGCTAGTAGATTTGTTGGTATTACCACAGATAACTACTACAGATAGCTCACGCTATAGAATTTCCTCAAATTGTGCAGGTTGCCTATGCAGCAGGGATTTTTAGTTATCTTTAAATAAAAAAGGTAACCCACAGTAACAGGACAGGTAAAAGGGGCGTAGGTAAATGTGCCACCAAATGTACCTGACCAGAAAAGGGTACGGGTAAATGTGCCACCGACCAAAAGGGTTCTTTAAATAAACACAGGTATTTGTGCCACTAACAGTGAAAAAATTAAATTTTTTTTGCCTTCGAATTTTGGGGTGTGCATTCGATAAGGAGGGTAATCCATCGTCAAAACCTACCCTTACGGGGCGCCGCTGCGCTCCGCTCCGCGTTGCACCCCTCCAGGGCGGTTTTGACTCTGGTTACTAGGCTAAACATACGAGGAGGCGCCACACATCAAGAAAACCGGGATAAATGAAACCGGGATGTGAGAGACCCTCGAAATAGCATTAAAAAGTATAGTTGCGGTATGGGGCAGTAAACTATTACGTTTCACCCCCAAAAAATCGTGTAAAATCAAAAAATAATCGATGTTACATGTAGGAGATGCATCAGGTAGATGCCGTTTTCTCCGGTGGCACAAATACCTGTGTACTTTTAATATCCTAAATTCGTAGCAGGTAGAATAACATTACTGGTGGCACATTTACCTCCGCCCGGTAAAAGGTACTTATCAAGATTAATATTTGTACCTGTCAAGGGTTAGTTTTGCATGTACAGTTATTCTGTGGTATTAATTATCAAACATTTATTTGTAGATTTAAGGTTTCCAAAAATAAATAAATTTTTTAACATTTTATCTGTATCAAAATAAATTTTATTGTACATTATAAGTTTATTATACAAGGTCATTATTACAAACCAAAAAAAACAAAAAATGAAGGAAAGATAAAATTTATACATTTTTTAAAATTTTTAATTTTTGATTATTTGAGCAATTTGATTTACTATTGGCTGTGCTTATTGCCCACTTACAATGCTTAAATAATTTAACATTTAATAATAAGTCTATAAAATAGTTTTCATGTTCGTCTATAGAACAAATTACATTTTTAATATTTTTTCTTTCAAAGAGTTCTTTCATGTTTAATTTAATTCTTATGCTGGACTTATCTACATCAAAAACTTTATGAAAACATTTTATAATGCTTCTTGAATATTCTATAATATTTTTGTTTGGATTTCTCAAACCTGTCGAAAACTCTTGCTTGTTTGTATATAATTTTTTCAAAATAAATAATTCATTAATATTCTCTAACGTAGACGATTTTTGTACCGTTAGAGATTCACAAGTTGTGCATTGAAATTTTCGTAATAATTTGTAACATATGTAGCCTATAAAATATGTTACAGCACAATCTTCCACCTCATCTGTGGCCTCATCCTCATCGTTAGTAGAAAAATTATCAGAAGAGCAGTCCAATTGTTCAGAATTGTCCAAGCAAAGTTCTTCTGATATGTTCGCAGATGCTCCTGAATCTTTTGAAAAGCTCTGCTCAGACAACTCCAAAATATTGACATCATCAAATTCGCAATTTGCGGTTTCTGGAGGCTTCATCAAATTATTGATAACATTAATTCGAAATGTTGTCCGAAATGTCCTCGCTGTAGGATTTCTATTAAAACCACCTCTAGATCTTACAATCGAAAAAAAATTTTCAAGCACATCCTGATTTAGCCTAGATGTTAATATAAATGATTTAAAATCACATACATCTTGTGATAGACATTCGAGAGCATTTATTGTTAATAAAACGCCATCAAAACAGGGCGGCCTACTAATTCTTCCTTTATGGCTATGGTCAATTTTCTGTAGGCTTTCAAACACATTTTTAGCCTGAGCAATCAATTCGACTATGTAGGTATTTGTTTTGCAATATCCCGACTTATATGGATTTCTATCTGTTTCATATCTGCTATTTAAAATATCAAAAAGTTTGTCCAACAATTCAATAAATTCAGCTGTATTTGTTGCAGTTCTGCTTTGTAATCTTCCCAAAGCAACATTAGTTTTAATAGCAGCTGCTACTGAATGACTTAGTAATTGAAGTGCAAGTTTACAATTCATTTTCTGAAAAGAGTTCGGATTGAGGTGAATATCGGAAATTCTTGGAAGCAATCTAGCAAGTTTCAATTGCTTATCAATTTTATAAGTTTCAAGAATATCATTAAAATGAATTTGTTTGTTGTCATCATATCTAAAGAATCCATTTAAAAGATTGTTGCGGATGCTTTTAAATAGATGAGGTGGATCGTAAAACACAAAAATTTTTTTGTTTCTTACCATAAAGAAAGGATTAGCGACCGTAACTCCTAAAGATTTTATTGTCGAAACATTCGTGGTTCCTTGATCACAAACCAAGGCTTTTACCACAATTCCACATTCGTCAAGTTTATTTATGAGTGTACAAATCACTGAACTGAGATTAGCTTTTGATAAACCCGTTTCCGCAAGAAAATATGAAAACTGTAGTTTCCATTTTGAAAAACTGTAGCTTTCTTTGCAGGTTTATCTTTTCTTCCCAAAAATCCAAGATCTTCAACTCCTTCAATTAAATCCATTGCTTTGGAGTAATCAAAGCTCTGTTTTATTGCCATTTCGTCAAAGCATAAAACTACAATTTTTTCACAATCTTCCATAGTTTTTGTTTTTAATTTAAGTTGTAGAAATAGTTCTTCATTTAATCCGGGCAAGAAACTTGAATTTCCAATCCATTTTTTAACAGTGCTAAAACCTGGTAATACAATATTTTGCCGCCTCATAAATTTATATGCGCTAGGTGACGTATAAAATAATGAAATGGCTAATTCTTTTTCTTGTTTAGACCATGGCGAGTTTGGTTTGTGTCGTTGCATTACAGCCATCGTTTTTGCCTGGACAGATGGATATTTAACTTCTTGATTTCTTTCAGCTTTAATTTTATTTCTCAATTTGCTAATTTTTTAATTTTATTATTTTTTTTGCCTTTCTATATGTTTACTCATTTTGAAAATCTTGGTGGGTTTTGGATTTTTGATATCAAGTTCAGGTTTTCGTTTACGTGAATTCGTAGGGGATGGAAAATCTGCAAGAGCATTTATTATATCTGGGTCCAGATTATCTAACGGAGGTGATGGTGGTTCTATTTCCTCGTGTATTTCATTCTTCTGTGGAGCAAGGTATGTTCGTGTAGGCAACACAACTCTTAATGGAGGTGATGCTTCAAGATCCACAAATTTTACAGGAACTGCAGCAGGCGTTAATCGTCCAGAAGTTCTTATATTCGCGGGTGGAAAATGAAAATGGCATATATATCTATTTCTTAAGGCATCAAGAGATAAAGTAGCAATGTTTACGTTACCACAATTTATAATCCACTTCTGACGAGTTTCTTTATCTTTTGGAAAACGGAATAATTTTAAGTCATTAACATTTCTACGTGATTTACCACAATTAACATATACGCATTTATTTCCACCTGCCAAAACCATTTTTGCAAATATACTAAAATTAAATTTTAAATAAAATCTCGAAAATCTGTTAAATTACCGATTATCTTACCTTGTAATAATTGTTGTTCTTTTTCTTTTAAATCACTCTTTTCACACATAAAAATTTTTTAAATCACTGTTACACTTCTAAAATAAAATAGGTACTACAGTAAATACATAACATAAATATATCGATTATGACTATGTAATATTGTGAGGTTGTTACTTCTGATATCATTAACAACCACAACAAAATTTCGCCAATGAAAAAAAACCTCTATTTTTACAGGGGCGGTATTTCATGCTACATTTTAACTTTTTCTAATAAGGAATCAAGGACGCATCACAGGGGGGGGGGCAATAATAATTCTATTTACGTTCCACGCAATTTTAAAGTTAAAATTATTACTAATTAAGGTACTGTGATATCATTAAGGGGCGGTATTTCAGTCTACATTTTAACTTTTTCTAATAAGGAAAGAAAAGTCGCTAAGTTTCCAAATGGAATCAAGGACGCATTACAGGGGGGGGGGCAATAATAATTCTATTTATGTTCCACGCAATTTTAAAGTTAAAATTTTTTATTGTATTGTAATATTGTGAGGTTGGTATTTCTGATATCATGAACAACAACAACAAAATTTTGCCAATGATAAAAAAACCTCTATTTTTACAGACATACACCGGAATCATACAACAGCAGTCGGCTGCTAATGCAATTTTTTTCAATGTTTAAAAAGGTAGGTTATTTGACTTGACTTGTATTCGAAACTCCCCCCCCCCTTGATATAGGTGGGTCTAATTAAGGTACTGTGATTTCTCAACTATAAAAGTGATAAAATTATTCTACTATTATTACTTTGTTGTTAAAAACATTTCGAACTTTTAGATATTCCAAATTTATTTCCCTTTTTCCATTTGACTTGAGGTATTTTTATATTCATACAAGACGTTTACAGAAAATTCTTATTTTTATTGACTAGTGTTTCATGTAACGCTGATACGGCCCTGAAGTTTATGTGAATTAAAAATTAATTTAAAAAACAATAATTAAAGAACAAAATATCCAGTGTTGGGTATCTTTAAAAGCCAAAAAAACAGTCTTTCAAATGATACCTTTTCATTTTTATCCGTTAGAAGAAAAAAATAAAAATAATTTTTTATATGTTCATTCCAAAATTCAAATCAATAAACAGAAACACAAAATGTTTGTAAAAACCCAACAGTTTTTACTACCTGAGTTAGGTAGGTAGTAAGGTAGTAAGTACCTGAGCCGCCTGGGGTTATTTTTGCCTGAGGGCTGGAAGCAAATACATGCAGCGCCGCTCTTACTTTTAACCATTGGCTTCCAAACTAATTTTCATTCGCTTCCAAATATAACTGAATTGGGACACCCATTTCTTCATAAGCGTGAGCTATCTGTAGTAAGTTATCTGTGGTATTACATCATGCCTCAGAGCGACGAAAACTATAAACCAGGTGGTTTGTAGTTTTAGTCAC
This sequence comes from Podabrus alpinus, assembly GCA_932274525.1. Lineage (NCBI taxonomy): Eukaryota > Metazoa > Arthropoda > Insecta > Coleoptera > Cantharidae > Podabrus > Podabrus alpinus. The sequence goes on along the minus strand of OW026454.1, from coordinate 58,328,680 downwards.
TAACTACAAACCAGGTGGTTTGTAGTTTTAGTCACTCTGAGGTTTTGCACACAAACCAGGTGTCCTTATATTGAGCATTGGTATAAAGATAACTAGCTACATAAATATGTCGCGCCATCTATCAGTCACATTGTAACTTACATACCAACAACAATTTTACTTACATTCTTTTAATCTGAGTAACTGTAGGAAATGTACTATGTTTTTTTTTTCTAATATGAAGTCCGAATTTAAGTTCTAATCGAATTATAACTGACATTGCTACTTTAATTACTGTTTGTTCTATAATTTATGAACAATAACGTAAAAATTATCTACCTTTTAGGCACAGATGCACTATTTCAATCACATGTATACAGAATAATGCGTACAGCCACTGCACAAACGTGTAAAAACCATAAATCTGATGTTCTTGCATATTATCTATGGCGCGCGTACGTGACTAAGGTTGTATATTTGAATCAAATGTATCAGATATTTGAATCAAATATTACTATTTCAGAAACGTTCAAATGAAACGGACACATATTCTTGCATTTTTAAATAGAATATATTCAATATTTGTTTGAATTAAGTAGATTTTCTTTTTAGATTTAATTTAAATTTCAAATAAATGATTAATTCATCTTAAGTTTACGCTTTTATTTAATTGAAATAATATATTGTTACAGCAAATAACGTTTATTTGAATCTAATATATATTTTTAAATATACGTGTATATTTGAAGCAAATAATAATTTTTAAGCGTGTACTATAAATTTTGAAAAAATTTATTTTTCTCTTCATTTTCCAACCTTGGCCACAATTTCAATTTATTTATTATGAAAAGCATTGCCCGTGCCCGAAAACATTCCTCTCCCTGCAACGAATCAATATTTTGCCATTTTAAGGGTGGGTCGTGTTTTCGGTCAATAATTTAAGTATTAGTGTGCCATGGAAAAATATGAAAAGAAACTATTTTATAGAGAATTTTATGCTCTTCAATTATGGTCTGATCATAATTTTTCATACAAGCATAAATAAGCGAGTTATTGGCAAAAAATCGCGTTGGGGAGCTAAAACCCCCGATTGTGGGGAACGCCGGCGTGGGATTTTATGGGACTTTTGGGGGGTTCATTAGAACACTCCAATGTACATCTCTGCTTAAATTCAGCTTGCCCGGATTTTTTGTAAACTAAAAACCTTCCTTGCCTGGACCAATGATTTTACTCAAAAAGTAAGCAGTTAAAGTAAAATAATATTAAAATGGATTTGTTAAGAATTAAATAAACTATTAAATGGCATGCGTTTAGTTGACATTAGTTAAACAACAAAGGAATTAACAATAATATTATTGTACGGCAGTCAAAAGTGCTTTACCGTGCTCTGCCACCACTGAGGAACTGATACCATCGCATATTAAGATTGCCACAGATTACATCATATTATTTATTCTAAACTAACCTTGTAAGCTTTTCGTATTTCTCCACTTGTACAATTCATCAGCATATCTTTGATAAGTAGTGGATGTGGTTCGTCACAAACTTTGAATACATTCTCAGAGTTAACTAATCCAAATCCGTTGTGGGTCGATTGTAAATTGTTAAGTGCTTGTCGCATATCACCTTGAGCAGTGAAAACTATCGCTTCAAGACCATCTTCAACATAATTTACATTTTCCTTTTGGCAAATTTGTATTGTTCGTGCCAACACTTGGGCGTCAGACAATTTTGTATACCGCAAAATAGCACATCGTGACTGTATGGCTTCTATAACCTTCTCACTATAATTACAAGCTAACGCAAATCTTGTGGTGTTACTATAAATTTCCATTGTACGTCTTAACGCTTGTTGAGCACCTTCAGTCATACTAATATAAAATAAAGGTAAAAACCAAGTTATAACTTAATTAAATAACTTACCTGTCCACTTCATCCAAAATAATAACTTTATGACGTCCAGGTGGCAAAGTCACCTTCTGTTGCGCAAACATTTTAACTTTATTTCGAACAATATCAATACCTCGGTCGTTCGATGCATTCAATTCCAACACCGCTTCTTTAAACGCAGGCCCTAACAGTATTTTAGCCAAACATAAAATTGTGGTGGTCTTACCGACACCGGGAGGGCCTGCGATAATAATGTGAGGTACATTTCCTTGTTGTGCAAAAATTGATAACCTTTTAACCGTATCCTCATTCCCAACAATGTCCTCGAAAGTTTGAGGTCGATACTTTTCGATCCTAAAGTAAACAAGCAGGTTGAAATAGAAAATGGAATCCCAAATAATTATGATGAATTGTCTTACCATGGTAGATTTGATTCTTTACTTTTGTTCAAAGTAATATCAGCACAACTAGTTGATGGTACAGCATCAATTTCCATTAATTCCATGACCATAACTATTAATTCAATTTGAGAAAGTGAATGCTCGACATGAAATTCAACTTAGGTTATGTTTTAATTGAAATGCGCGCCAATAAGCGATTGACGATGGATTGAAGCAGATTGAAGTTGGCTACTCATAAACATTCGAGATTCATATTTTTACAGTTACCCAAACAAATAATTAAAAACAAAATTAGAAGAACTCATAATAGTGGTGTTTTGTTTAGTTGTGTAGTGTGTGTTTTTATTTTCCCTTTGGTACTTTTAATTTGTTAAATACGTTTTAATAATAATAATCGGCCTCCCGATTGTTTATGAGCTTACCGACCGGTTTTTGGAACTTTTAAGGATTCCATGGTCGAGTGTTGGTTTGCATGTGAGATCCCGGGTTTCTTTGGTCCGGATTTGGCGTCTCAATGGTGAAGCGAACCCGAGTCGGCCTTCGGCCTCCCGATTGCTTTCAATAATAAGGGTCGGCATTCGGCCTCCGGTATACTATAGAATATTGCAGATCCGACATCCCATTGCATATCCGCGGTATAAATTCAAAATTCGATTTGGCCACAAATTTCGGCCTTAAAAATAAATTTCAAGGTCACGTGTCTTGGAACAATTTAAAGCCAACGACGGTGTCTATCGAGAACCTTAATTTGGGCAATTTTGTAAAATTTCAAAAATTCGCCTTAAGGGCCGTAACTGGGCCCTCGAAAGAGATTTCAAGGTCAAAATGAACGCGCATTTAATAACTGCGCAAGGGCAATAAGATGTCGCGCATTTCAAGTTGGTACAAATTCAAAATTCGATTTGGCGACAAATTTCGGCATTAAAAATAATTTTCAAGGTCACGTGTCTTGGAACAATTTAAAGCCAACGACGGTGTCTATCGAGAACCTTAATTTGGGCAATTTTGTAAAATTTTAAAAATTCGCCTTAACGGCCGTAACTGGGCCCTCGAAAGAGATTTCAAGGTCAAAATGAAGGTGCATTTAATAACTGCGCAAGGGCAATAAGATGTCGAGCATTTCAAGCTCTCCCGGTCTTCGGAAAACTTTCAGACTGACATCGAAGCGTCACTGCGCAGTCGTACGAATGGTATCTAATATCCTCATCGAGCTCATCTAACAAAGCTGCATTCGAATCCGCAATAAAATTATTTGACCTTGTGGACTTAAAAAAAAAAAAAAAAAAAAAAGTAATTAAAATCGTCGTCTCGCTTAGGGGTCTAATTCTATCTGTGACCTACGTATTTTTTTGCAGAAATGCAAATCTAAATTCGGGCGGATCCAAATGGGACCAAAAAATCGAAACTTTAATCTGAAAATAAGCGAGCCAGGCGCAAAAGAAGAAAAAAACGCGTCCCCCTCCCTAAACCGGAAACGGGACAAAATTTCGAAAATTTGGCCCTACCGATTTTTCGGTTTCGCGGTCCCCACCCTTATCGAAAATTTGAGGTCGATCGGACGAAAACCCCGGAAATAGATACAAAAATACGAAAAATCGCGCTGCGCCGTTTTGCCGAGCGCCCGAAAAAAAATTCGAAAAAAAAAAAATTGTTTCGCCCCCTCCGCCGCCGCCCGGGGCTGCCTGCAAAATTTCAACTCTCTAATGTGAATTTTAAAATTTTGCTACCACTTTGAACCGCCACTTGACCCCCTCCGCAACGTCCCATTTAAAAACGGACAATTTTCCCGTTCAATCCTCTTAAAACCATACGGGTATGCAAAATTTCAACTCTCCACGACGTCCGTAGATATGCCCTGTAAATGGTAAGTCAGTGAGTGAGTGTCACGCTCAGCTTTATATATGTTTAAAGAGCCTAATTCAAAATCGTGGCGATTTGAAATCGAACTTTTTCAAAATTTGCATTTCTGCAATTTGCCAGCTTATCGGACGTCCGACGAAAAAAAGTGTTACTTTCGAAAAGGCGGGGCTCGAAATTTTTCGCCCGAAACCGTTTTCTAAATTAAAAATTTTTTCGCGGTCGTCGCGCCAGGACGGCATTAAGGTGGAAATTTTGAGAATCCTTCAAACAGCCACGGGGTCCTTATTTAAGGGAGGATTTTTAATTTTTTGCCGGCAACCGAGGCAGATTCCGGGGATGCACGAAATTGCATTTATAGCATTTTTTCGTATCTCGCACCGTACGGCTATAAAATGAAAAAATAGTTTTCCAAAATTATTTCCAAGGGTTAGTTAGTGCCTTCAAAACCGAATAGCAAAATTTTTTTTTTATATAAAATTTTAACGTCGGAATCGGATTTGGCGAGCAATTTTAATAATTTTTGATGCAAAAATTGTTGGGAAATTATTCTTCCTCGATCAAAAAAAATCACTTCAAGGTACATGCAGGACTTTGGTTTGTTTGGTCCGGCTTTGGATTCTCGGCAACGATGAAACGAACACGAGTCGGCCTTCGGCCTCCCAAGGGGGGAGGCCTTCGGCCTCCCCCCCTGTTTTTAAAAACGCGGGTCGGCCTTCGGCCTCCCGCATGCCTTTATGGATACGGGTCGGCCTACGGCCTCCCAATTGCTTTTAGGAACACGGGTCGGCCTTCGGCCTCCACATTTTTGCTCCATCAAAATTTCATTAGTACGGACCAATCGATTTTACCGAAATTATGCGAGACGTCAAAATGTATATTTCAATGAATTTTTAAAATTTAACGTTTTTTAATTTGTATATCACGATTACTCGAAACCGGTCCATTTTTCGAGAAAAAGTATTTGCACAAATTTTGTCGGGCATACGGTCGGCTCGACGACGGCGTATTTTTTTTCGCGATACGTTCGACGCCGCCCGGCGTAGCGCAAAAAAAGGCAAAAAAATGCAATTAAAATCGTCGTCTCGCTTAGGGGTCTAATTCTATCTGTGACCTACGTATTTTTTTGCAGAAATGCAAATCTAAATTCGGGCGGATCCAAATGGGACCAAAAAATCGAAACTTTAATCTGAAAATAAGCGAGCCAGGCGCAAAAGAAGAAAAAAACGCGTCCCCCTCCCTAAACCGGAAACGGGACAAAATTTCGAAAATTTGGCCCTACCGATTTTTCGGTTTCGCGGTCCCCACCCTTATCGAAAATTTGAGGTCGATCGGACGAAAACCCCGGAAATAGATACAAAAATACGAAAAATCGCGCTGCGCCGTTTTGCCGAGCGCCCGAAAAAAAATTCGAAAAGAAAAAAATTGTTTCGCCCCCTCCGCCGCCGCCCGGGGCTGCCTGCAAAATTTCAACTCTCTAATGTGAATTTTAAAATTTTGCTACCACTTTGAACCGCCACTTGACCCCCTCCGCAACGTCCCATTTAAAAACGGACAATTTTCCCGTTCAATCCTCGTAAAACCATACGGGTATGCAAAATTTCAACTCTCCACGACGTCCGTAGATATGCCCTGTAAATGGTAAGTCAGTGAGTGAGTGTCACGCTCAGCTTTATATATGTTTAATAATCTTTATTACGAGGATAGTCCCAATAGTACCTGGCCTTACATATAGATGGCGTTAATTGGTTGAAAACAAATTTTTTTTTCGAAAGTACCAACCTTATAAAGCTTAAGTTTGAAGTTTGACAGCGATACGTTGTTTAGTCTTTGATTGACAGTCATCAGTAGTGAACGCTCTCAGAGTGAATTTATAAACATGGAAAAAATTGGTTGTCGTTATGTGATACAATACTTTCATTTAAAAGGTCTCAGTCCAACCGACATCAAAGACGAGCTAGATCCTGTTTTGGGGGAGTCTGCACCTTCATTTTCATCAATAAAATTTTGGGTGGCAGAGTTTAAACGAGGTCGTACGAGCTGCCAAGACGAACATCGCAGTGGTCGACCAAATGAGGTGACCACTCCAGAGAATGTGAAAAAAGTCCACAAAATTGTATTGGGTGATCGTCGATTGAAAGTGCGCGAGATAGCAGATATAACAGGGATTTCAAAAAGTGTTGTACATCGCATATTGAACGAAAATTTGGACATGACCAAGCTCTGTGCAAGATGGGTGCCGCGTTTGCTCACAATGGAACAAAAACTGCGTCGTGAGGATGTTTCAACCGATTGTTTGGCTATGTTTCAGAGCAATAAATCCGAGTTTTGCGTCGATTTATAACTATAGATGAAACTACTATACACCTGAGACCAAGGAGCAGTCAAAACAATTGACTCAAAAGGGAGAATCGCCTCCAAAGAAGGCAAAACCCGTTCCATCTGCTGCCAAGGTCATGGCGTCAGTTTTTTGGGATTCGCGTGGCATAATCTTCATTGATTATCTTAAAAAGGAAAAACCATCAACGGCGAGTATAGGGAAGATGCATAAATTTTTTTTATAGCGTAGTTGGATCAAAAATAACTAAATATACTAATTAATGCTATTTAATTTATTTATTTTCGTTTTGATAATAATTTAAAAAATATTTAAAAATCCGTCAATTTGAATTGAACGAAACGACCGCGCAATTTGCCAAGTGACTGATGACGTCACAAGTTAAATTTTACATTCATTTATGTTATTTTTCTGTGGTTTTGTGCTTTGAAAGTTGAAGTTTGTTAGTGTTAAAGCTGTTATTTATCATAATTAAATCAATTAAAAACAAGAAAGTTAAAAAAGTACTCTACATAAGTAGAATAAACATGAAAGTGAGGTTATTGTTATTGTGCCGGTGACTTCGTTGCGTTTAAGGTCACATGATTTATTTTAAATTATCATTGAATTTTAAAATGGATTATTTATAACAAAATACAATAAATAGAAGTTATTTTTGCTGATTTGATATTTAATATATAGGATTAATCGGAAAATACTGTTTTAACTAAATTTTTTTATTCATGCATGTTCCCCATTATGCGAACTTGTTGCAGCGTTTTAGTGATGAAATTAAGAAAAAGCGGCCACATTTGGCGAAAAAGAATGTGTTGCTTCATCACGACAATGCCCCTGTTCACACATCCCTTATCGCGATGGCCAAAATCAATGAATTGCAGTTCGAATTGCTTCCTCACCCACCCTATTCGCCAGATTTGGCCCCTTCGGATTATTTTCTCTTTCCAAACTTAAAAAAATGGCTTGGTGGTAAAAGATTTGCCAATAATGAAGAAGTCGAATATGCGGTTGATGCTTATTTTGAAGAGTTTGACAGTTCTTACTATAAAAAGGGTATCAAAGCTTTTGAACATCTCTGGCAAAAGTGTATAGAGCTAAATGGAAACTATGTTGAGAAATAACAATATTTTGTTCCAAAATTTTTGTGTCTTCTTTGTTAGGCCAGGTAATTATGGGACCGCCCTCGTAGGTTACTAAGTGCAAAATTAATTTACATCAGTCCTAAATGGTGGAGATCAGCAGTTGCTGGTTTTCATCTCAACTCAATTTGGAAGAATTCGTCCACATCATATAGCGCACTTTCATTTAGTGTTTTCTTCATTTCACTTTTAAATTTCCTAGTCGGAATATTTTTGATTCGTTCTGGCAATTTGTTATACAGTTTTATTTGCAGATTCATTCCATTAAAACATTTGAGCCTATTTCTCTCAGTTCTCACTTCATTTCTGCTTCTGGTCTGATGCTCGTGTGTTGCGATGTTGTCTGAGATTTTCCGATCTATCTTCACTCTCACTACACTAGCGTAAACATAGGCAGATGAGATCATTTGAATACACAGATTACGGAAAATTGGCTTACAGTGAGTCCTTGAGGGTACTCCTTCTAGTGCACGTATAGCCCTCTTCTGTAGTAGGAACACTTTCTTTATCTGCGCTTCATTACCCCAGATCAAGAGTCCATACACCATTTTGGCATGAAACATTGAATAATAGACTGCCTTAGCTGCCGCTTTTCCAACCGTTTCCCCAATCCTTCTTATCGCAAAAATACTCCTACTTAGGGAACTCACCAGAACAGCCACATGTTCATGCCAAGTCAGCAAAGTGTCCATTATTATGCCCAGGTATTTTACCGAAGACTTATCGTTTTGCTTAATCGCTCTACAGGCAGTGAACTTAACCATTTGAGTTTTGTCCATGTTTAGTAAGAGTTTGTTAGTTTCAAACCAATCAGTAACTTCCCTTTGCCGATCATTTGCTTGGTAATTTTCTTCCATGACTAGGGCAGTGTCATCTACATACAAGGTGGTGTTGCATTTTACATTATGTGGCAGATCATTAATGTACAGAACGAAGAAGAATGGGCCCAAGATGCTTCCCTGCGGTACACCACAGGTAGCCTCCCACTCCTGCCCGAGTTGCCCATTTCAAAATACCACTTGTTTTCTGTTCTGGAAGTATGATTCAATGATTTCAAATGTTTTCCCCCTAAATCCGTAGTGTTGAATTTTGCTCAAGAATATATTGAGATTCATCACATCAAATGCCTTTGCCAGATCATAGAAGATGCCTTGGCACTTTAGTCCACTCTCTAGCATTTTGTAGATGTTTGATGTGAGCCGTAGTACTGCATCGATGGTGTTTTTTCCTTTTTGATATCCAAATTGCTCCTTCGTAAAAGATGCATTTTTACGTAAAAAACTCTCAAGTTGGATATAGAGAATCTTTTCAAAGACTTCGGAAAAAATTGGCAATATAGATATGGGCCGATAGTTGTTTGTCTCATTTTCATCACCGGAATTCTTTTGATACTTTCAGGGTGTCCGGAAAGACATCGTAAAAACATTTTGAAATGGTCAAAAATAAAGATTTAAGCGTAGCTAAAGGAGCATAAATCATTCGTTTACATTCCAAACCCAAATTTGGAAACGGGCAGGTTGTTCGCGCTGTGCAGCGCCGTAGCAAGCTCTTCTGGCGTCTGAGGCAAATTTGAATATATGCGCCCGCCCCCAAAAGATTCTTATCATTTTTAAAATTTTACAGCCGTATTCATAAAAATATCGGGTTTTGTCGAGGTTTAGCGCCCCAATTGCGATCACCCTTGCTACGGCGTTGGCTTAGAGTAATGAAAACAAATGAATGCTTTTATCAGGAAATCATTTAGACTGCTGGGACCAGGGGGTCTGGGGGTATGGAATACCCCTCCCCCACATGCCCCTCACGTACACTTAATTTATTGCGAAAGGAAAACTTTCACTACAAACGAAAATTGCAAAAGATTAAACAAAAAATAATAAATTTTGATGGTTCTGAATAATGGCAAGTGTACCTGGGGGGTATTCCATACCCCCCGGTCATGCAATATCGATTTTTATCGTTGGGAACTTCTGAAGATCATATATAAAATACGCATCGTATGTCAGAATCACCGTTTCCATGGGAACGTAACGAAATACCCCCCCTCCCTAGTAAATCCTGAAACCACGTTTTGTTTTGTTCACCATCGATAGTGAAGTTTAAATGTACGAAATTTTTATTCAGAATAAGAATTATTCAAAACCTTTTTTAATTGTTTTCTCTGGATTTTCTCTTTATTTCATAATGATGTAAGCAAATTTTGTTAATCTGTTTTATAAAGAATTTTGTATTCTTCAATTGAAGGGCCTAGTGGAAAAAGTAGTTAAGTCACTTTTTTTTCAATTTGTTGATTTTTATACTAATTAGTAGAGAATAAATGCCGCAATGTGAAAATGTGCTCAACTACAAATTGAAAAAAAAAGTGACTTAACTACTTTTTTCATTAGGCCCTTCAATTTTGATTTGATGATAATTTTCACTAAAAATGAAAATAAGCGAGTTATAGACGAAAAACAACTGTAGAGGATTAAAATCCCCACTTGCGGAAAAGGCCGACAGGGAATTTCAGGTGATGTTGCAAATAAAATCGTGGTCAAATTTTCGATTTCAGTCAAATTTGAATATATCCCCCCAAAAGATTCTTATCTTTTTGAAAATTTTAAACTATTGTTTATTGGGTTTTGTCAAGTTTTAGCGCCTCACCCTTGCTACGGCTCTGGCGCTGTGTTGTGCAAAACGTTTTAAAACGTTTAGCATGGGCTCGGGAACGCAAAGATTGGGCGAAAATAATTTGGTCGGATAAATCCAATTTTGAGGTGAAAATGAAATGCGAAAGGGTCCCTCAAGTAACGACCGATACTTAAGTATCGACTATGAATCCGGGCGTTAATTAGTTTGTATTGGTACCTTCGGTAAGCGCTTTATTGTTTAATTATAAATTTATAAGCAAAAATAGCAATATTAATATTTTTACCTTGATTAACTCGTGCTAATCCAGAGGTGGACGATCGCGAAAATAGTTCCGTCAAATATAAAGACGAGTGGACTGGCACTTTGCCAGTGACCACAAGTTTTTCAAGATGACCCGGTCGCATCGCGCTCTGTGATTTAATATGATTTGCAGGGTCGCTTAGGGGCTCGGAGTCTCCAGTATGGATGACGGTCGGCTCGCCCTTAACTTTGTCGCCGGAATTTTCGCCTATTAAGTTAATGACGAGTGGACTTTCACCTATACTGACGATCACGGACCACTAGGTGACCCGGTGCGACGTGTTTGATCGCGGCGAGCGGTATGTCCGGTTCAATTGGAAAAGTAGAATCAAGTGATAGTGCCTGACTTCCCGGACACAAACTTTCGTGCTAAACCGGGAGCCTGCATCATCGATGCAGCATGGAAGATCGCAGACGACAGCGGAAGTAATGCCGAGAAGGTAAATCCCGCTGTCGTCGGGAAGGGGGTTTTGGTCAGTAAGAATCTGACACTACCATCCCTGATGGGGTGGTGCCTATATGAAGGTTTCCCCCTTCCCTGTGTAATAATAATGTGTACGAATATGAGTAAGAGTTTGAGTCAAACTTCAGCCAGGTGAAATCGGGAAGAATATCGTAAAGGTGCTGAGTGCGTTGTACCCACGGTCAAATTTTGGGTTGGCAGAGTACTGATCTGGGCTTGCATGGGAGCCTCTACTACCTACATCGCCATGCTAGAATCAACTCTGAAATTTTTTCCAAATTATGGACGTATAAGGTTACATCCAGTCTATGTATTCAGTTACTTTTGTAACAACATGGAAGAGATATAATTAGTTCGGAAGAATCGAGAAACAGCCACAACCATAGGAGATTGGCGTTTGGATAACGGGGCAGCGCTGAACTTCGGGCAAGCAACAAGTTACCGGATTGCCCCAGTTTCTCAGGTCTGCATTCCTGGCCATCAAATCAAAATTTCCGGAAATTCTGTAGTTGTAACAACTTCCTTCGATACTGCAGCAATTTCATTTAACAACCCGTAATGCAGAGTTCTCGTGTGGGGTTGCTAGTCCCCCATCGGGCGCCTCCCCAGGTGGCGGATAGGGGAAAGCTCGTCAGATATGACGGGTACCGGAGAAATAAAATATTCGGGGCGGACCAAAACTAGTACACCGAATATCGTCGGGATAAGCGATAGCCTGTAATATGACGCCAACACCTTATATAATTGAGGTGGAAGAGCAAAATACAGTTAGGGCACTCTCTTGCCCTTAATGAGTGAAAACAAATTTAAAGGCAGATGAACCGATCGGATCAATGGCATAGAATATTGAACGCAATGGGAAACGGCAACATTAAAGATCCTTATGGATATCCCCTTCCCAACCCGCATTTGGCCAGCGTGGGAAGATATGGCCTAACCTTCTAGTCATATATGAGCAGTACACACCAAGAATAGCCCTCAGTCCCCAGCGCCTCCATGAACTCTGACCAAGGCAGCGGCCTGCAAGTGAACGGAGGAGGGGGTGCTAGGAATATCTGGGTAAGATCAGGCTGCCACTCGACGAGTCTATGGATTGGAACCTACAATCAAAGCTACAATATAAGAACGTTGAATGGTGATGACAAGCTGCATGAAATGGAACACAAATTGAGTAAGATTAAATTCGACGTTGTTGGCCTGAGTGAAAAATTAGGCGCGAGGGAGAAGGGTGGATAGCGCTGAAAACGGGCAATCATTTCCTATACAGAGGAGGCGTTAATAGTGGAGTGGTTTTTATCGTTAATAAAAGAATAGCCCATCTTGTGGAAACATTCCAAGCAATATCGGACAGAGTGACTTATATCATAATGCGAATAACCAACCGACTGAACATAAAAGTAATTCAGGTGTATGCACCAACTTCATCTCACCCGGAGGAAGTCATTGAAAATTTCTATGATGAATTACAAACAGCCATAAATGAACAACCTACTAAAATATAAAATAGTTATGGGTGATTTCAATGCGAAAATAGGTGCAAAACAAGAGAGCAGCAAGATGCAGATTGGCGATTACGGGATTGGAGATCGAAACGACAGAGGAACAACCATGTTAAATTTTCTTAGTGAGTACAACTTATACATGATGAACTCGTTTTTCAGAAAAGGCCAACATCGAAAATGGACATGGATAAGCCCTAATAAGACGGTCAAAAATGAGATTGACTATATACTGACTGACCAAAAGCGCATTATACAAGATGATGTCTTCTTCTTAGTCGTATTGTTCGTTTCCGAACGTCGTGGCCCATCTCTTTCTATGTATGTGATGTGCGTTCCAAGTGTTTTCACATACATAGAGGACCTACTTGTTTAACGTGGGCTCCGAACCACGGGAAGTGTAATACACTTCATGTTGAGATGGGCGCTCTTGGCAAATTACCTCGGTGGTTTGCCATTGCCTTCCGAGGAGAGACGGCCAGAATAAAGTTCTTACCCTACCCGGATTCGATCCGAGCGTTTCGCATTAGCAGTAGACGCACTTAACTGCCAAAACTATGACCATCTCTTACATCTACACATCTATACATCTACAAGATGTATATGTATTGAAATCCTTTGATGTTGGAAGCGATCACCGAATGGTTAGAGCAAGATTGGTAAGACGTCAATATCTATGATCTCTCAATGTTTCTGCTTCCTCTAGGACCCGCCAGTCCAATATTCTGCAAAGAATGCCTGGGGTAGACATGGTTAGGTCAACGATGACTTTTGATTTCGCCCTGTCGGCCGTAGCCACCCCTGACGAAGGAAGGCGAGTCACCTCGATCACATAAATGTAACCCCGCCGCGGCTTTAAAGTCTTTAGCGTTAAAGTCACCCGCCATGACGACTTCTCCATTTTGTCCCCGCACATTGTCCATCAGTTGTTCTATTTTACTGTCGTATTCTTCGTAGCTTTGGTTTGGCGTCTATAATATGTCTAGTAATAACTATAATAATTAACCTGGCTGTCCCTCATCGAAAAAAATCCTTGCGCCTTGCTGGTGTCTGTCACCACCATATGTCAGAGGAGACCCATATCGCAGTTTCCCCATATCGCAGTTTCCCCTGTCTCGTCGTCGTACCAATCGCTCGTCTCCGATCGTTGTGGCTCACTGACAATTGCTAAGCTAATTTTCTGCTGGAGCCTCGTCTGTTCCAACAAGTCCTGAGCATTTGTTGCATTGTACAAATTGATCTGCAGTATCTTGAGCTTTGTATCTGCACAGTAAATATGTGGGCGCTAGAGTTTGCCACAAGTGCAGCACCTTTTCTTCTGTAATTGTCTCTGTTGCTTGTTCTTCCGCTTTCTCCTTTTTGCTCATGGTGGTTGATATCCAGATGGTTACGATGTTTCAGGACCGCTGGTCTTTTAGCACGACGGCGACCATGGTGTCGGGTGCGGATCACCTGCCCGATTGCTTCGCATGAAGTAACGCGTTTGCTTTCCCATTTCCGGCAATGGAATAGGATGTACTCGGCGATATATTCCTCTTCGTCGCAGTATTTCGGGGAGGCCAGCTATCCGAACCGGTGGGTAATGAATGATTGAACCAACCGTGACCGGTAAGATGGTACGTTATCTCGCTGAGCTCTTTTGAAGCCCAAAACTTGTTATTCGGGATGAGCCTCCGGGTCCACTCGCATATGGCAGCTGTCCTGCCGCTTCGTGAGTGCCTCCTCTCTGGTATCTGGCCGACCGTAGTATTGTTCTCTCGACCGGCGGCGTCGAGGCTATTGCTAGCGACGCCTCGAGGGAAGCCGTCTTATACACGTGCACGCTACCCTCAGAGCCATGCATCTTTGGACGCTGAGGAGCCTGGCTCTGTTCCTCGCGATATCACACTGGGGCTGCGTAAAGCACGATCGATTGCGCGACCATCCCTACCGTTCCCCTCTTGGTAGTCTTCGGCCCTTCGATGTTTGGCATGATATGGTCGCTACCATTGTCTAGTTCATCTTGTTCTTGTCTATCGATACGCCCAGGATATCATCTAAATCGATCCAAGCGTTCTCTTGTTATAACCAAATGTAATTTTTTTAACAAGAACTTTGAATAAGATACGGGCTTAACGAGTCACAAGTGGATATGAATTAAATCGTTTTGTTTTGGTCCCAGGAATCCGTGGTTAAGTGATGTTCTATTAGAAGTATTGTATAGAAGCTATAGATGACAGGTTGGATTTCCAATTACCACTAAATTATTTGAGAAGTGGTTCCGATTCCACCAGCAAATAGACTAGTTCTAGTAGATGTCTGGCGCAGTCGGCATCTAGTACATGATTGCCATTGTTTTTCGGCCTCATTCTACTCAGGGGGGATAATTTTTCCTAACAATTACATCAGTAAACAGAGGCGGTCATTGGCCTAGTAGTTAGAGCGATGAACTATTGATGCTAAAGGCACTGGTTCAAGTCCAGGAAGATCATAATCTTCTTTCTAACTCTCTTTCTTTCTATGACCGTCTGCCCAAGATTGGCCAGCGTTCGGAATCGACGTTAAACAATATATGGTAGAGAAGATCTGCTCAGTAGTGGGGACAAAGAGGACTGGTAGTGTTTTACAGCTAACGGTATGAATGCGTTCAAGTTTAATGCCGAGGTTTCTGATTCGATTCACTGTCATTTAGCGGAACTCTTTTGGCCGACAAATTTTAGAGTTATCCAATGATAACTTATTAGATAAGGTTAACCTTATAATTTTATTATATGTTTTTCTGGATGGTAAATTTGCATATAAAGAATATGATTTCATAATTTAGACAAAATAAAACGAAAACTAAACTTTCTCCTGTAATGAAATAATGCCTTTGCAATTTGTTAAGAACAGTCGTGGAGCTGATCAGCTTTTGATGAACAGGTTTTTATTCACTCGCGATAAACAACGAGAAGCAAAAGTTCACTGGAAAAGCGCAAAATGCAAAGCAAGAGTAATCATTGAAGGCGATGAAAGATTTAGTGGCACGCATACTGGTCATACGGTGGAGAGAACTGAAGTTGCAGCAAAAGTTGTACTTGTCAACATTAAAGACGTAGCGAAAACTTCCACCCGAAGCCCCCAACAGATTCTGACCAATGCCACTATTAACCTTGACGCAGCAGTCAAGGTTGATTGACCCCCCCCCCTTTCCTTTCTTCCATATTAATCAAACAGATCGTCCGAAGAACTCGCAACGCTACTGGACCTGCAGTTCCTACATCTCCCAACAGTCTCACGGATTTAGTGATCGAAGGAGATTACGCCAAAATAGAAAAAGGAGAGCCATTCCTCCTTTATGATAGTGGACCCAACGAGAACCGCATCCTTATTTTCAACACAGTGGAAAGTTTGCAATTATTAACTGATAGTGATGATTGGTTTTCCGATGGGACGTTTAAGTCCAAAGCCCCATCGCTGTTCTTCCAACTATATACGATCCATTGTATCAAGTACAAACTGGTCATTCCGACTGTTTTTGCTCATCTTCCGAATAAAAGGGAGAATACCTATACCAGAGTTTTAGAAGCTCTCCTGAACTTGAAACCACAGTTAAATTCCGGAAGTATTATGACTGACTTCGAAGTTGCTCAGAAGAACGTTTCAAGTTGTTTAAATCGTTCACCACGGATGCTTCTTTCACTTCGGCCAATGCATTTAGCGAGTGACACAAAGTCGCAATTTAATTAGATTTCAATGCGAGCATCTGGCTGAGCCATTGTTTGCGTTAAATATAAAAAATTGACGGCTCTGCCCTTTGCCCCCAAAGAGAATGTAGAAGAAGAAATGTTGAAGCCACTGATTGACTGCTTCGAGAATACTTGGATCGGCGCGATTCGAAGCAGAAACAATCCGGTACGAAATCCCGCGAATTTCGGGATTCCGATTTGGAACTGTCACGATGCCTGCCTCGGAGATCTTCCATAAACCAACAATTCAATTGAGTGGGGTGGAATAACAAATTTAGTCGCCTTCTCGGACCCAACCACCCCACCATCGGAAATTTTTAGATGGACTCAAACGGGAGCAAGGAAATGTTGAATTCAACCTTGCACAGTATAATGTAGGTAACGAACCCAATTAGTCCAGTCATTATAGATTTTGACCCGTGAATAATTAGTTCTTGGATTTTTTTTCGTAGGTCCCTCGGGGGGGGGGGGTCACTGGGAGTGTAAATTCAAAAAGTAGACTGAATCAGGCTCCTGCGTATATTCGAAAAAAAAATTTTTTTCCAAAAAAACGGTTTTTCTTGAATAACTCGGCCATTTTTGATTTTACAGTAAAACCTTGAGAACAAAAATTGTAGGAAATTTGATTCTCTACAAGTTTGGTCCTCACAATTTTTCTTCTAGGATCGATATTTTGGAAATTAAATTTGAAAAAAGCGACAAATTCAAAATCAAATTATTATCTCCTATGTTCCACGTTTTACGGCATAAATGAAGAGAAACAAAGTTGTAGAGAATGAAATTCTGAACAATTTTTGTTCGAACTTTTTTTGCACCAAAACGATATTTTTTGGATTGGACCTAAAAAAAAGCGACAAATTCGAAATATTATAATTATCTCGTTTATTTTCAACTTTACGGCATAAATGAAGAGAAACAAACTTGTACAGAATCAAGTTTTAAACAATTTTGATCCCCACCTTTTTTCCACCAAAATCGATATTTTTCGAATTAAACCTGAAAAACGCGACTACTTCAAAATATTATCATTATCTCGTTCATTTTCAACTTTACGGCGTACATTAAAAGGAACAAACTTGTAGCAAAGTTTGTGAACGCACTTCAGAAGGCTCCCATACTAGGTACCAGTTTGGAGCTCTTCAAGAAGCAGGACGTCGACGAGGAGGTCTTGGCTAAAGCTGGAGAACGTCTTCTGATTGCTGCGTACGGAGGTGACAAAGACGTCAAAACGCTGGACGAGCTTCGATTCAAGTGCTTCACGAAATCAGTAAGCAAAGCGAAGTTCAACCTCGCATCTCTTCCACCCACATCAGAAGCGGCAAAGCAGCACATATACAGGTCGTATCTGCAGGTGCAAATGTGGCTTGGAAATGAGCTGGACGCCACAAAGTGGGGATGGACGAGAGGTGCGAGGGGTTTGGAACCACTAACAACAACCGCTGCACCCGCCCCGGAAGCGCTGCTGAACCTAATTTCATGCAAATGTTGTTTCTCTTCATTTATGCCGTAAAGTTGAAAATAAACGAGATAATTATAATATTTCGAATTTGTCGCTTTTTTTTAGGTCCAATTCAAAAAATATCGTTTTGGTGCAAAAAAGTTCGAACAAAAATTGTTCAGAATTTCATTCTCTACAACTTTGTTTCTCTTCATTTATGCCGTAAAACGTGGAACATAGGAGATAATGATAATATTTTGAATTTGTCGCGTTTTTCAGGTTTAATTTCCAAAATATCGATTTTGGGAGAAAAAAGGTGGGAACCAAAATTGTTCAGAAATTTGATTCTCTACAAGTTTAGTTCTCTTCATTTATGCCGTAAAGTTGAAAATAAACGAGATAATGAAAATATTTTTAATTTGTCGCTTTTTTCAAATTTAATTTCCAAAATATCGATCCTAGAAGAAAAATTGTGAGGACCAAACTTGTAGAGAATCAAATTTCCTACAATTTTTGTTCTCACGGTTTTACTGTAAAATCAAAAATGGCCGAGTTATTCAAGAAAAACCGTTTTTTTGGAAAAAAAACCATTTTTCGAATATACGCAGGAGCCTGATTCAGTCTACTTTTTGAATTTACACTCCCAGTGACCCCCCCCCCCGAGGGACCTACGAAAAAAAAATCCAAGAACTAATTATTCACGGGTAGGGTCGGTTTTTTGGATATAATGACTGGACTAAATCCTCCCAATGCCAAGTAGTACGTTAAGTTGGTGACCCGACACGTAGAGGACCAACAAAACTCCAGAGGACTTCCTCACCGGCATTTCTCATAACCTTCAGTACAAACCCAATGGTTCTTAGAACAATTTATGTAGTTATTTAATTTTTAATAAGTAATACCAATAAATGAATATTGAATAATTATTATTAATTGTAATCTACAATCATTGTCGGCCAAATGATGTGTCGAACAAATGACTGGATACCTTCTGATTTGAATTCCGGGCGAATTAAGAATTTTCTTCCGACAGTCCCTCTTTGGAAGACAACGGGGTAAAACCACCGATATAATCGGCTATAAAAACCCTTCTCAAAATGAAATACGTTTTATTACTGGCATTTTATAGTTTTCTGTTCTGAACTTATTTTTAGTTATAATTGAAATTTCTTATTACTTGTTTGGACGACTGTAAATATCAAATCTGCAGCCATCTTCCACCATATCATAACCGTTGCTTTTCACAAAACGTATTATTTCCACCGGTAGATAGATGTCGCAAACTTATTGAGGTGTGTCAACAACTATGTCGTAATAAATTACGTCGGCGACGTCATCAGACGTTACGACCGCTATATTTAGAGGTGATTCACATCGATGATGTAGTCATGTTATCGAAAGAGTAATAAAACTATTGGGGAAAATATATCTATTTTAATATATTGATCTTTTTGTGTAAAATAAAGACATTTTTAAATTTTATATTACTAAACCGTTAAACGACTAAAATCTACTTAATAATTTCTGAAATAAATTCAAATACAAGATTTCATTTAACTTAATGAGGTAATTTACAAAATTGTTCTTGATACATCCTTTTTATTATTAACGTCCTTAGAAAAAATAAGAGATACTAGACAATGTAGAAATACAATATTCATAAGGCACAATTAAAAATAAAATTTTCAATCAACTAAGTTATTCTATCTCAACAATTTCGTTTTCCTTCTTTTAAGCAGCATTAAATTTGGTGGGAACGTCGCCGGTCGGTAACCGCAATGTTTATAACGGTCAAGTATGAGCCGATCGGCGTTGTTCGTACAATTTAAAAAAAGTCTAGCATTAATTTGTCAAGATCAACCGGCGAATTTAACAAACTAACCAACAATTTGTTAAATTCGTGGTATACTTTGAATAAAACAAAATTACACGCTCAAAATAATCAAAACATGAGTAATCTACCTATTTATTTATTTATAAACAAAAATTACACAAAAACAAGCTTAAATTTGTGGATTTTAGGAAGATATAAAAAAAATTCTAACGTATATGGCAGTTTAGCACTTACAACTAATTTAAATTTTTTGGAATCATATTGTTATATAAAAAAAACTGCAAACTAAGTTCACCAAACATTCAATAAATGGTTGCTTCTGTGGAACACATAAAAATGAAGCCCAAAATGTAATAAAAAGAAACGTAAAAAAATAACTGTGCTTTTACCTAAATTAGCCAAATATTTATTTTTAAACTTCAATAAAATTTTTCTCAATATACCTTCAACATTTCATGAAGTTGTATACCAAAGAATAAAGTTCACAACTTGACTCATCAATCACTTTTTTATAATATATTAAAAAATTGCAGAAAGTTTGGTTTTTAACGTCTTACATAATACTACATTTTTCGTCACCCTGAGGATCACCTTGTGAATGATGTAACTCTTCAGACCCACCCAACAGTCCGGAAAACTCGCGGTGTCGCGACTGTGAACTTGCCATTTGTCTTCGTACTCTGTAAAATTAAAATTAACATAAAATTTCATTCAGGAAAGTTTCGGCCTTGCCACCAACAAAAAGTACTTTTCAAACCTACACTAACTATAAAAAATATCAATCGCCTCCAAAATTAAACTTTTCGAATTTATTTTAGAAGGTGACATAATTATAAAAGAATTACGAATGTATCATTTTTTATTTGCTGTCTGAAACCCCACTCTAACAATTTAAGGAATTAATAAAATTTTTGTTAACTAGAAAGACAAATCGTTTGTAAAAACAATTAAATGATAGCCAGTATTTGCATAAAAAATCAATAAAAGGTATGTATAATGCTGATGTCATCATCGCCGGTAAGCACGGCACTGTGTGAAGGTCGGTCGCATATTCCAATATTTAGCTCAATAGGTCAACCTGAGAACTCAAATCCTGTCTTCGCGATTCTATAATTTTTATATAGTATTTTGACCCAAATTCTATTTTAATAGCTGCATTATTGTACTTAAAGCTTTCAGTTGGTTTAATTCGTACATGCAAATTATAATTAACCATGCCGGAGACCAATTTAGATGTTCCAGTAAAAAATCCCGTTGAAGAATTAACTTGGATTTTACATCACCCAAGCTGCCAAAAAAATCAGCAATTTTTATTTAATGAAATAACTTGCATCAGTTCAGATAAAATATTTTTAGTTTGGATTAGTTAACATCTGGCAGAACAGGGGAGAAATTTTTGTACAAAACCTTATATGGAATTGACACTGCATCCATCTGGAACGGAATATGAAGATTTGTACACTGAAAAGTATGTCGATTTAGTATGTACTATGTGTATTCGAAAACTACACAAACACGTTTTTGGATGAGCGTTGGTTGTTTCCGTATTTTTCAAGCTCAACTTGTGAAGGCAACATGAAGGGTGAGCTTACTCCCTCCACTACATGAAAGCACCAAATAAATTAACTATTTAATAATGATGATGTCAGATTAGATTTTCAGTTGCAATCGCGAATCGCTCGATTTAAAGCTTACATCATGGTAGAATATGTTTAGAATAGCAGAGTTGAGGCAACAATACTTTTTCTGATCTAAAACCGCGGTAATTAACCCCCCCTTTTTTTCTAACTACAGTGACATGACAAAGTTGAAGGCGATTCATAACGAGTGTATAAAATTTTAACTTGTTGAGGAGACGTTTTGTGTAAAAAATCTCATGTGAACAATGGTTACTTATTAGCCTTATTAGTTATATTTCATTCGGTTATGTAATAATTTATTACAAAATATTCAAGTTTTATAAGTTTTGTGTAGGCGTAAATGATTTACCGATTAGACGCGGTGTCAGTAATGTATTTGAGCTCAAGCAGAACACATTAAAAATTTGTTATAAAAAATAAATAATTTTCTTGTGGTTTCAACTACCTTATTTTATTTTTAATTTTAAAAATGAAATTTGGATCTCTTATAGTTTTATCATTGTAACCAAATTAATTTTTTAATGTTATTACAGAATACACCCCCCTTATCTCAATCGACTGATGAAGTGAATACCTAATTGAAAATAAACCCCCTTCGAGTTATCTTCTCATGTTTTAAGTTTGTCAACACATTTTTTTAAATTTGTTATTTTTAAAAACACTGTTTCAAGGGTTTTTTTGAAATTTTAGAATTTTTTTTTCAGGATAGTCAGCCAGAAGTTATTTCCAATTATTGTTAAAAAACTACGTTGTAAATTTACCAATTGCTAGTTTTAATCAAAGTAAACGACATGAATTTCCTGCCCAACGTCAAGATTTTAAAATGATATAGCCTTATTTTATATTTCCACTGGTCGCCTAACAGCAGTTTTTTAACAACCGGATACAACCCTATCAAATATTAATATAATAATTATGCTGAGAATAGAATTCAAGAACCGAAGATGAGAGGGCGAAATAGAGGCATATTTTCAAATTTATATCAGTTTATTTTAGTCTATCTATGCACACGTTTTTCCATCTCGGAAAATTCATGGTGGAAATTCAAACTACCCCTTTTGGTAAAATTTATACAATATTTACTCGAGTTAAAAGATAAAAGGTACAACGCCAGATATTCTACACATTTTTGCCATATCGTAATAAATTACATGCATTTCTATCTCGATTTACCAAAATAAATTTCCATCTAGTTTCAGATTTTTGGATTATAAAAAAAATGTCTTTGATAACGTGAATTTTTTGTGACACATCGCACTTGAGTTATCGGAGGTCCACTGTATTTTGTTGATGTAGAGAACGAATTTAATTAAGAAGTTAATTCATAATACTCCAAACATGTAGAGAATGCAAAACAAACAGTCGACATATTGTGTGATTTGAATAACATTCGTGAAACATTCTTTAAACAATTTGTTCCCACAAAAAACTACAGTTATTATGCATATTTATATAAAACGATGTTTTTTCCGGCACCATGACAATAATTCGTTATATAAAAGTTCCATTTATTACGATATTAAATAAACAAAGTGTAATTCCGAATTTTACTATTTTAATTTATAGAAATATTTATTTAATTACTATTTGAAAAATCAAAATAGAAATGTATTGAACTTAATTTTCTATGAAAAAAGTTACGGTGAAACGTTTTTGTCATTACATATTACAGTATTTCTCTCAAAACCACAAAGGTCTTCACAATTTTCAAAATTCGGAAAATTTTATTTTTTCTCATGAACCTCATTGATGGATAAATTTTTATTGTGCACAATATCATTTTATTAATATTACCCCGTATAAAAGAGAAATACAAGCGGCCCTTGACTTTCTCACAATTCGCTATTTTTCACATTTCTTCAAATTTAGATTTTTGCCGGTATATCGCAAGTACGTAGGGCAATTGGACGCAGTTATGCAGAAACGATCCATTCCACAAAAAGTAAAAAAATGAGTTGAACTCGCCTTTGGATACATTACAACAAAATTTGTATTATGGTAAAACGATCCTAATATTATTCCCGATATTATTTACACACACGCTTGTGTAAACTAAAATGTTTGAAGTTAAATTACTCGAAACTTTACTTATGTAGGTTGGATCATTTCTGCATGACTACGTTCAATTGATAAATAAAACTCTTTATCAAGAAAAAAAAGAGGAAACAATTGAACGCTAATAGTTACGTATCGTTAACTTTATTATACCCATTGATAAATAAATGTTTTATAATACCCTGTTTTATTACAATGGTCTACTTTCGAACATTCAACATTTGCACATATTTTCAGGAACCAATTACATGCGAAAGTCGAGGGCCACCTGTATTGATACTAAGATGACACATTAGATTGATTTGCTAAACGGAGACAATGTTGTCTTAGTGCCCTCCTAGTTGGGGGGGGGGGAACTTTGTCAACTGCGACTTTTTGAAGTAATTGTCAAGCTATTTAACATTTTAGCTAATTTTATTTTTACTTTCTGATGATGGCAAGTTAACGAAAAACTTTAGTATAGCAAAATAGTTAATGAAGATATCTAATATAAAGACTTTTATTTGGTAACTATTTAATATAATTGATTGGGAAATCTTTGTAGGAAATCAGAACAGTAGATTTCTCGATAACTTGAAAACCCTTGAGGTAGAGACGGAATGGAATGCTTCCGCAAATTCAGGGCATGATTATTTACAAGTGGTTTGTTTCCCTATCTCAGCAAATTAATGATGGGGTTACATCTGATTCAGTGAATACCTCTCAAGATAAGAGCTTTATCTTCACCTACATTTTCAAATGTAGCATTAATATTATGCTGAGTCGAGAGATACTCGAATAATGTAATCAGTTAAGAGATCATTTTTCTTGACAAGTGCTTCCAAATAAATTGATATATTTATAACAAATTTTATGGCACCAATGGATGTCATTTTAAAATCATAGCCACTTTTTATTACTTTGCCCCGTAATTTTCTAAAAAGTTTTTCATTAAAATAGAAGTTTTATTTATATCAACGAAATCCTATGTATGCGGTACTGATGATAGCAAATAACTTTGAAACATATTATGTCTGCCGCTCACGCGCTTGTGATTGCAAAGTTTATTATAATGCAGGATTATGAACTGCGCAAATTATTTGTATGTTACTGGGTTATATTTACTATACCGAAAGTAAAAATTAATTTCTGAAAAGAAAATTCTTTTGTTTTATTTTAAAATTTTAAATTGGAATCAAAATTTTTCAAGTCATATTTTGAATAAAATTTTCTTAAATTCCATCTTCAAGATCTGAAACGAACACTGAAAAATGTATTTTGTCGAGAATTTTATTCTTTTATAAAATGTTCCCTAAAATGAATGTGGGGGTAATAAGAAAAACCAGATTCGATTGGAACTAAAATCGGGGACTTTTGGGGTTCATTCGGACACTAAAATACAATGCCGAAAATTTTCTTTACCTGGACTACTACACTGAGGATACTTTTTAATTACAGGTACACTTAATATATTCCGAAAGAAACATTTTCACATTTACGTCCCTCGGTATTAAGAAGAACGGTACTGGGATAGTTATGAAAAATATCACCTGCTGCCCCCCTCTGCCGGATTACAAACGAAAACTGCAAAAAATTTTGATGGTTCTGATTAATGGCAAGTGTACCTGGGGGATATTCCATATCCCCCCCCCCCCAGACCCACCGATCATGTAATATCGATTATCATTGGGAACTTCTGAAGATCTCATGTGAGGAGTAGACTTTCAAAACGCGTTTTGTTCAAATCTTAAAATTTTTAGTTAGAAATGGCGTTGTGTAGCTTATTTAAAAGTCCATCTTTTCTTATTATAGTTTGACAATCTAAATGGTTTAAATCCCATTGTAAATGCCGTGCAAAGTTTCCTTGGACCTTCATAACGCATTTTGTCCACTGAACCAGGCCCGTAGCCAGGGGGGCACGTGCCCCCCCCCCGAAATGTTCAAAAGAAATAAAAATTTTGAAAGTAAAACATTTGAATTTCGAAAATAAAATAGGTATATTTTGAAAAAAGTTTTTTTCTACTGCCGAGAGAAGTTTTCTAGTTTAAAACGCATAAAAACTTATTTAAGAAATTCCGCTGGCGAAGAAAGAATAACGGTCTAAACGTTTGTTTTAAATAAAAATAAATTAAGAAAAATAAAATATTGAAAAAATTTGTTTGTAATAAAAATTCCCGGAAGGGCAACCCCCGAAAATTTTACTTTTAAAATATTTGCCCCCCAATGGAATCCTGGCTACGGGTCTGCACCGAACGTTAACAATCAAAAAGCATTTTGTCCATGACGTTCGTTTTGAATGGTCCATTACTTGTTTAACTTTACTTTACCCAAATAACTTCCAGACCGATTCCGAAAATGAAGAAGAAACTGGTGAAAATGATAATTATGAATGATTGGGAAGAATGCCTGTGTAACGAGGAAGATGGAGGTATAAAAGTTTAAAAAGAATATTTAAATTGGCGTAAGTTATTTTTTAATTTTAGATTATTGTTTATTTGGTATAAAGCTTTCAAAATATTATGTTTATTAAAGTTTGTGTTCTATAAAAAAATGTGTATCATTTTATATAAAATATTCCCAAATAAAACGAGTTTTGTCCGCCTTGAACAAACAAAATGTCTTATGTCGCGTCAAATTTTGGAATTTTCGGGTTAATTACAAAATGTTGATTTTTGACAATTAGGCTAATGTAAATGTCCAATTTTTTACCAATTTGTGACATATTAATTTTGGGATTGTCATGTGTCATAATTATATGGGAGTTTATCTTAATTTCTGAAAATTGTATAAATTGGACAAAACGCTTTTTGAAAGTCTCCTCTCCCCATATTATAAAATACGCATAGTATGTCAGAATCACCGTTTCCATGGTAACGTAACGCAATACGTTAAACCCCCCCCCCCCTTCAATATGGAGATTATTTTTATCGGTAGGACGTTTTCTTTTCAATTCAAATATATTTGAATAACTGTGGTGGTCATATCGTGATCTTTTTACCGGTTACCCAGTCAGTTAAAGGGAAATTAAGAACAACGCGGGGGATGGAATCAACTTTCCTAAAATCCACCGTCTTATGATTGGACCAAAATTGAAGAGGAGAAAATTCCCCACAAAACAAGGTTTCAGGATTTACTTTAGATCTGAAGTAAATCTTGAAACCTCGTTTTGTTTTGTTTACCATCGATAAAGTTTAAACGTACGAAATTTTTATTCAGATTAAGACTTATTCAAGACCCTTTTCAATTGTTTTCTCTGGATTTATAGTTTTATAATAGTAAAAGTTTATAGAGGGTTGTATAGATAATTTTGTACTCTTCAATTTTTATTTGATGATAATTTTCACTAAAAATTAAAGTAAGCAAGTTATAGACGAAAAACTACTGTAGAGGATTAAAATCCCCACTCATGGAAATTGTAGGCGATGTTGCAAAAAAAATCGTGGTCAAATTTGAATATACGCGCAGTCCCCAAATGATTCTTATCTTTTTGACAATTTTAAAGTGTTATTTATTGGGTTTTGTCAAGGTTTAGCGCCCCCATTACGATGGCGCTGAGGCAACCTTGCTACGGCTCTGATTCAGATTATTTTTTTAAAAGTTTGACATGGCAAATGCAAGATGGCGGCCAAATGTAACAGTCTCTTGTAGCTTATAGCCTTAACCATCCCGTTGGTCTATAATTTCATATAAAAAAACCGGGCCACAGTCCCACTTCCGAAACCACACTAAAGAGCACAGTTAATAGAGCAAATTGTAAAAATATTTTGGGGGGTAGGGGGCCAAACTTTTGAATAAATCGAATTTGAACTTCGCAAAATTTAATGAGATTCAGTGGTAAAATTAACGAGATTCCCGCGCGTCGCTCATTCTGTTGGCAGTTCGTGCAGTTTTAATGACCCTAACACTTACTTGGAGTATTTCGCACCGGCAGATGCAGCTCGTCTCTCGTACATGTAACATCGATTATTTTTTGTTTTTACGCAATTTTTTGGGGGTGAAACGTAATAGTTTACTGCCCCATACCGCAATTATACTTTTTAATGCTATTTCAAGGGTCTTTAAGCTCCCGGTTTTCTAGATGGGTGGCGCCTTCTCGTATGTTTAGCCTAGTAACCAGAGTCAAAACCGCCCTGGAGGAGTGCAGAGCGTAGCGGCGCCCCGGAAGGGTAGGTTTTGACGATGGATAACCCTCCTTATCAAAGCACACCCCAAAATTCGAAGAAAAAAAAATTTAATTTTTTCACTTTTTCGGCAATACACGGGTTATTTTTCATTTTTTTGATTATATTTATAACTAATATCCATTAATCACACCCCCATCTATCCGAATTTCAAAGAAAAATTCAAATCGGAGCGAAAAAATTTTACGCGATTTCAAGGGACCGTCTTTGAATTGTATTCGCGATTAAAATTAACAATAGGTGACTCTGTTAAATCTTCAAAATGGCCGTCATACACGAGTTGTCAATTTCTGAAATGTCAACAACGGTTGACATTTCAAAAATTTATTTAAACGCTTTAATTATTTAATAATTGCAACACGTTAACATGCAACTAAAGCAAAGAAACTTATAAATCGCTACCATAATAACATAAGGTCGTATGTAACAATTTTACGTAAAATGAGTTTTTATTATATGTAGATTAAGAATTGTCTTCTGTTCATTCTAATAAAACGTCGTAAGCGAACAAAATTATATTAACATTTCTATTTGATTCTTGCACTTTGTCGTAAGTTCTACAAATGCATTAATTTTATCACAAAACATCGGATGTGCATAAAACACATAAAATGCAAGTAAGTGATATACAAGGTAGTATGTGACATAATTATACAATCTTCTGTTCGGTGTGTTTATGTCGTATTATTGTTTTGAGTAAAAATTTAGATTTTAAGGGTGTTATTTTGATTTAAAGTAGGTAAGTCATGTTATTTTATATTTATTTATTCATCCCAGCTTTACATTTTTGAATCAGCGGCATTACTAACTTAGGTAATTTTTATAGACATGAACCGTCAACTTAGGAGAGGAAAATTGCTTATTGAATTGGCTAGAAAAAATGCAACTTCCGAAACTCTTGAACATGATAAAAATGATAACAATCAAAATATTTTTCCACTTCACAATAATATTTTGTCAGATAATAGTTCTGCTGTTAGTTTAAACGAGTGTGTTCTAGAACTTTAAGAATCTGATGAAGAGGACTCAGAATATGACCTATAAATGCAGTGTTTTTATTTTTTTTAATTTTTATGTATTTCTTAATTTGTATCATTTAAAAATCTCTTAAATTAAAATAATTATTTATTTTGTAATACACATACGACCTATTTTCATATGCATTCAAAACTGCGTAAGGTCGTATGTGCTGTATCATTAAGCATTATTACAAAATTTTGGTAATTATTAATGATTATGACTTTGAATTAATAGTTATTATTAAACTAATAGAATAAGTTTTGAGTTTTCCTTAAAATAAAACTATAATGTTAATTAAATGTATTTGTTATAAACATGTTAAAATTAAATTCCATTTTGCTCAGCTTATGTCTTTATTCACATACGACCTTATGTTATTATGGTAGCGAAATAATGAGCCTCGTTTACCGTTTAGTACCCGCGTCGAGTTGTTCTCAATTCTGCCAACAGGGTCGCATTCTTATTTGGAATCGCGAATAGCGTCTGCCAGGGGTCTGCCGCATATTCAATGCTAATTTCCCGTACTTTTCAAAAGTCGATATTGGGGTTATTTTTAACATTACCCCCCTAAATATTTTTTCTATAGACTAATATAAGCATGTTCTTTAGTGTGTAGCACACGAACATTATTTTCGGGTGGTTTCGTTTGTGGGATCGTCGCCAAAAACCGCATTGAAATTCGAAATCCGTTGATGCATTAAAGATTTATGGGGTAATGTACAAACAGGTGAAATGCATAACACCTCTTTTTTGCCGGGGGCAATAATGGTTATGAAGCTCTATCGATCACAAAAATTCAAATAGAAAATTTTTTTTTCCATGGCTCCCACTCTAATTCCTAAAATTTTAGTGTAAAAATTCCTTTACCAAACTTAAAAAAAAAATTTTAATGTTTTAAATTAATTTTCTTTCATTTAAATTTTGAAAAAACATTGAAATATTTAAATAATTTTAGGAATTTAGTACTTTTTGCAATAAAAAACATTGAAATATTTAAATAATTTTAGTACTTTTTGCAATAATTTTAGGAATTTAGGTAAGATTTTAAAATTTTAGGAAGAGTGGGAGCCCTGTTTTTCGCAACAAAACAATATAAAATATACAAAAAAAAAGTTTCATCATAACAAGCTTTTGAATAAAAACAATAAAATTAAGATTTGGGTGCTAGCAGCTGAAAATATCCAATTTAAAGATACCAAAAAGGACCATTTTCAATGGCCGTTATTTAGGTGTTTCATAAAGATTTTCAAGTGACTTAAGTAATTTAAATTTTATCAAACTGTATTGGTCGATTCTGTAGCGCCATCTATTATATGAACTTGAATGAAACCTCAAATTAAAAAATATCGTCCAAAACCACGAATGTGCACTTTCTACTTTTCCGTTAAGCCCGTCTTACATCAGGACATTTCTGGCGTCATTTCTTGCGCCATTTCTGCGCAGAGACGAGTTCATAGTATTTGCGCGTGCGTATACCGTTGTGCGCAGAAATGGCCCAAGAAATGACGCCAGAAATGTCCTGATGTAAGACGGGCTTTAAGTGTATTTGAACTAAATTATTAAGTAAATGAAATTAATCCATTTTAATTGTAATTCAGACAATTTTTTTATTGTTATTCGAATATATTGTAGCCGAAATCTAACGACAATTTAAAAAAAGAAATTTCTTTCTCAGAAAGAAAGTGCACTTAGGTCAAAATGGCAATTTTGCACATTCGTGGTTTTGGCATAAGAGGGACGATATTACAAGGTAGAATGAAGAAACTTTTCAACAAATCTTTCTGAATTTAATTTTTTTATAACATCGTGATGACGGACCATTTATTAACGAAAAAAGTGGAAACTCTAAAATACACACAAAATAATTTTCTGATCATAAAATATTTGAGTAATTCAAAATTGTTATATACATATTTCGCAAGCGCAAAAATAAATGATTTTCATAAAGGGCCGTCCATTAATTACGTAAGGATGATTTTTGTAATTTTGGACCCCTCCCCATGTAAGGTACGTAAGATTATGGCAAACTCCCCCCCCACATTTTACGTAAGGATTATTTAAAAGAAAATTAATTTTGACCCCCCCTCACCGCCTCTTATATTTATAAAATATGAATAATAATACAGTCGACTCTCGATAAATTGAAACCCAAGGGACCAGAGAAAAATTTCAAATTACCATTAATTATTACCAAATTATCGAGAGATTCAAATTAACGAGTGTTCAAATTATCGAGAGTCGACTGTATATTATATAGATAGTACAAAAATTTAAATTAAATTTTTATTTATATAGACATGGCTCCCACTCTAATTCCTAAAATATTAGTGTAAAAATTCCTTTACTAAACTTTAAAAAAAAATTTTAATGTTTTAAATTAATTTTCTTTCATTTAAATTTTGAAAAAACATTGAAATATTTAAATAATTTTAGGAATTTAGTACTTTTTGCAATAATTTTAGGAATTTAGGAAAGATTTTAAAATTTTAGGAAGAGTGGGAGCCCTGCATAGATAAAAATTAATATATAAAGGTCAGTCTATGTAAACTTACGTAAGGAATACGTCGGACCCCCCCTACGTAAGGGTCCGTAAGATATCCAATACCCCCCCCCCCAAAATACGTAATTAATGGATGACCCCTAATAGCATTCAAACGTTTTATTTTTACTACCATATAAATTAATTAAATGTGTGTTGTAGAAATCAATAACACAAAAATTTGATATAAATTTAAAAATAAAAGTTCTAGTATAATTTATTTGAAACCAGTGGCGCACCCATGAACTATTCATTGTTGATAAATTACTAAATTATGCAGTTGTAGTGGCAGGTGTTTTTTTATTTTCAAGGCCACAAATATAGCACCAGGGGTTGGGGGAATGAGATCACCAATTGCCCACCCCCAGGGTCTACCTCTGCATTTAACTTGAATATTTTTTGTTGAAATAATGAGGTTAAGGTGGAGCAAATTTTGAAATATTAAAATCATCATCAAAGCATGCTAAATGATTAAATCTAATAAGTTGAAATTCATGACAAAATTGTGTCCCAACTAATTCGATCAACTACATGTGTTAGTTTTGGAGGAAATAAAAATAACTCTCCAACTCTACCATGCATTTAATGATATTAAAAATACAGCTGTCTACATACATATAACACCTTAAATAATCTCATTTAAATATGTACTTACTCGTAAAGTATAGTTAATTAAATTAATTAATTAAAAATAATCAAAAAATAGAAAACCTGTTACTCAAATAACAAAAATCTAATAGAAAAAATTATTTAAAAGTGACGCGAGAACAGCGATCTTTGTTTATCTTGATATAAAACATACCTTTCCGAAGTTGCAATTTCTTCTCCATTGTTATCGATTATCGTTGTCGTCATGTTATCTGAAACAAACCATTTTTGCGATTTCATAACCAAAGTGTGTGGAGGTTCGTGATCCTTTCCCAACGTAGAAGACCAAATCGTGATGTACGTTTTGGGTTCAATCTTGACTGTGCGGTGGAATTTGAAGACCGTTTCCTTGTCTCCTGCTTTCCTCACTACTTGATAACCGCCCAAAGCAATCTCCTTGTTGCCCTTGTTGTAAATCTTCACGAATTGTCCATCGGCATCAACTTCGGAAACTTCAATGTCAGTTTTGGAAGTCGCCGAAATGCTGAAGTCTGACGAACTCAGCTCTTGACTTTCTTCAAGCAGAGTACGCTTACGTTTGCCTCCCAAACGTACAGGAGTGGCACGTCTTTGAGTCGAACTTGAACGTGTACTGCGACTTGTATCGGCGACCCCAGATGCGGTTATGTGTAAACGATCCTCTTCGGATTCCAATAGTTTCCGGTATGCTGCGATTTCCAGATCTAAGGTGACTTTGATGTCCATAAGGTCTTGATAATCTTGTAATTGCTGGTTCATTTCTTCACGTAGACGCAACAATTCGGCCTCGAGCAATGCTAAATCTTCGGTATGACGAACTCTCTCATTTTCCAACTGCCTTTCCAAGTCTCTCGATCGAGAAGCCAATAAGCTGTTCTGATTTTCTAGGTCTGTAATTTGACCCGTGAGGGTATCTATTCTAGTGCGTGTTTGACGCAATTCTTCCATCGCAGCGCTGGCGGTAGCACTTTGACGACTGGCAGTGCTCTGTAAATTCTTGATCTTATTATCATAGAGCACCTCGATTTCTTGACGGTTACTGGCCATTTGTCCTTCGTACTGTTCCCGCAAGTCATGCAATGCGGACTGTAACTTAGCCTCATATTGTTCGGCTAGCCGACCGTCAATTTCACTGATTTCGATTTGTCGTTTGCTACGTGTTTCGGTCAACTGCTGTTGGAAAATTTGATCTTTGAACGTCAACTCTTCGCGTAAACTCTGATTATTATTTTCCACATCCACACGAGCCAAAGATTCGTCCTCCAACTGCTTACGCAAGTCATCAACCTGCTTTTTGAATTTGTCACGTTCCTTCTCGACTTCACGTAACTCACTGTTCGACTTCTTGGCATCGGCTTGTGCTTGATTGCATTTGTGCGTAGCATCGTTACAACGTGTCTCGAGCAGTCGATTGGAATTTTCAGCCAACATCAAATCCTTGGATTTTCTTGCCAGGGCCGGCTTCAACTCTTCATTTTCGTCCCACAAACGTTTACTGTCGATTTCCAATTTCGCTTTTTCACGATGGGTTTCGTCGAGAAGCTTTCTGGCGTCCGATAATTCGTGATCGTACATGGATTTAATATTGGAAACTTCACGGGTGACCGTCTCCTGGCTGGTTTGAACTTCCCGGGTGAGCCGGCTATTTTCATTTTCCAAAAAGCGTACCCTGTCGATATATGCTGCAAGACGATCGTTCAGATTTTGTAATTCGGCCTTCTCCTGCAATCGCGAATGAAAAACAGGACTCAAAGGGCTCGATGGGCGCCCGGCAGACTGCGATGCCGGCGTCGCGCTTTTTCTCGTTTTCGAAGCCATCGTTAAATACAGAAATACACTGTCGAACAATCAATTTACCAGTAAAACTTGAGCACAGTACTTTCCAAAAGGTAGATAATCACAAACTGGTTAAGACGTGACAAGTTTTTTAAATGCGGTCGAGGTCTTTACAGTATAACCAAACTATTTTCGGAGATGATGCAGGATCACAACACCTACCACTGCGAAAACTAACGGTTTTGTAATTTATAATTATAAGCCAATAGGTGCGGTTTTTTCAGCAGGAACATATGTTGCCAACTAATAAGTCGTGGTAACGCTACGCGTTCATAGGTGGCGGTTCTCCTTATAAAAATTCAAATTTTTAAATTTTCTTTTTCTTGTCACAATATAAATTCTAATATTAAACTATCAAAAACTTCACAATTTATCACACAAACTATAAATAATTATAAAAAAAGCGTGTTGCTAGGCAAATAAGACACATAAAATTAAATAAATTATGCAAAGCAAATTGAAATAGAACTAAATCAGGAGTTGATCAAGCCAACGCTAAAATTAACCAAAAGTTACTTAAAATTCTAGCCCAGGAAATAAGCAGAGTCCAAGTAACTGAAAAAAAATTCACCACATCATGATTTTGCATTGAAAACGCTGCGACAACAGTAAGAAGTACGAAAATTTGTATAGGATCAATTTTGTGGACTATTGCACACATGTGTCACATGACTAACATCAACCAATGATATTTAGGGATCCTATCAATTCTAACCAATGGAGTTAGAATTACGCGATAATTGTTCAAGTTGCTTTGATAATTGCACATATGCTTCTTTTTGATAATTGTGTACGTTTACTTTATATCATGTGATACATTTTTTATATGAAATAAAAATTCGCCGTCGCCAAGATTCGAACCTCGGATATTCTCATTGCTAATCATGTACTATCACCATTTCGCCACAGCGGTGACATACAAAGTAATGCTTTAAATTGTCAAATCTGCTACACAATAACCATAGAAACACTACTTCAATTATATTTAACCTCCAAATTCTAATGTGTGCAATAGTCTTACCGAATTTATTACGTGCATTATTGATTATCGTCCAATTTGACTACATTGCTATATTCAAACTTTGTTGTCCATAGTAAATATCCTCATGCTTCGCATTCGGACATTTACTTGACAACAAAGTTTTCATAGCAACGTAGTCAAATTGTTACCGATAATCAAAAATGCACTTAATATATTATATATGATAATTAAATTGCATACAAAAAAGTTGAATACAGTATCTATTTAATTTTGATATTTTAGGCGGCGTGGGAGGCCTCCAAAGTAGCAGATTGTGAAAAACACTTTTAACTACTTTGCCTATCAGCGTTCTTGTAGGCGAAGGTAGGGCAGAACAGGGGTCGATGTGGTTGATGGGACAGTATTTGAAGGTGTAAATAAAGAGGTAAAAATCTATTATAGTGTGAATAAATTTATTTAACACTAGCTGACCCGGCAAACGTTGTTTTGCCCGAAATTAATTTTTATGCCACTCAAGGCATAACATTCATCAATTCGCCAGCAATTTCACTTTGAATGTTGAAATTTAATTCGTTGACATCAATGTTTTTCGCAGCCAATATAGCACATTCGCTCAACCAAATATGGTTTTTGTAATTTTGAGCAATGTTTGGGAACACCTTTCGGATGAGTTCGGATGAGTTGACACGCCTCACGGTAAGTCGCACACAGGTGACCATTAACGGTTCTTAGTTGTTGAAACGACGTCGGACCACGAACATTCACCAACAACAATCGAAGATAGTAACATTCGTCGTTATTTGGATGCACAGTGTAGATGCGACCCAGAGCGTCTGAAGCAAATACATTTGGATGTCCTCCAACTGGTGTACCTTGTTTTCGACGCTGAAAAGATTTCGATGATGCGTTCCATGTGTAGTAGCGTGGCATTTCAGCATACAGCAAAGTGAGAGCAAAAGCATTTGCTTGACAAACCGAGAAGAAGCTTGTCAATGTTGTCGACGGTGGCCGTGCCGCTCTATCCGCTGCGTTATCAGGATTGAAATACACTCGTTGTCCGTTTTCCAGATGTACTGCCAAATGTACAACAGTGGGATATCTTTCATGAATGGCGAATGAAAAAATGCGCCAAATTGCTTCGTTACTACTAACATAGCGGCCCAATTGGTATTGAGTGACTTCATCGTTGGAATTCTCCGCATCAACTGCAATCACAGCCATGTCACTTCCTTTGGTCACATACTTGCAAATATATTTGATAGATTTAACGGAATGGCAAGATTCGACGTTGATGTGCCCTTTGAATGTCTTCGATAGTAATGGCGAATACGGAACAACCCAACGATTATCTACTTCAATTTCCTGTTGATTAACTTTCACAATTGTTGATCTTCCATTGTCCGCAGTCGATCGGCGACGATACATTGGATAACCATCATTTCCGGTAATTGTTTCTGCAACTAATGCCCTTGGATACCGCTTCGAACATTTTCCGTCGACCATACACGGAGAATTGTTATTTAATGTTCCACAGGGGCCATGAATCATGTTCTTAGTAATAACCTCATGCAAGACTGCATCTTCTTTTTCATTGGGAATTTCTGCTGATATTACATCATCGATTTCATTCGGTCTTATCTTCTCAATCAACCAAATGAGAATATGTGCGTGTGGCAATCCGCGTTTCTACCACTCCACTGAATACATCCAACAGCGCGTTTCGCCGAACACGCGATGCTTCACAATTAAATTCATCAATGATTTCAATTTTTGTTTGAAGACTCTCGCTGTGATGTCATGGCGATCGATGGGTGATTGGCCAGGGAATAACTCGTGTCGAATTTCTATCAACTGCGGATTGCAAGTGAACGTGATGAACAAATCTGGTGTGCCGTAATGGCGAACATAGGGCATGGCATCTTGAGCGTATTCATGCATATGTCGTGGACTTCCGACGTACGTTGCTGGGAGAATCGTCATGCGGCCAATATTCTGTGCGTTTCCGTCAGTATTGATGGCATCTCGAAGGTGAATATACTCTTCAGAACGGAGGTTTGTCTGGTTCAATTTGATAAATAGCAACCGTTCAGTTTCAATTTTGACGGCGACATTTCAATATGTGATTGTCCTCATTTTCACGAACCATCAATCGATATGAATAGTAGTTCATTGAACTGACTTTTTTGTTCGTTTCAGCGCCTGTAAGCGGATTTACCATCTTGTGCGAGAAATCATAACCGTCTTCACCTTGCCAAAATATGATGGGATATTGTAACGCATCATATGATCGGTGCGTTTCGTACACACGCTGCAGCTGATCGTTTCGCCGTTGCAGAACGATATCACGTGATTCCAAATTTTCTCCAATGGCGACATCATCAATTGTTGGCGCATTGAAACGTCTTGCGTGTTCTCCCGCAGGCGTCCTATCGGCTCTGATTACAATTTTGTGATTATCAAATGGCATGCGGTCCAGTGCGGTTTTAAACAATGCAATCAATTCATTGTGTTGATGAAAAAAAGTTTGAAGTTGTTCCACGATTGGTCTTTTCACCGAACTGTTGTGTGCACAACGTTGATCTACTTCTTGTGGTGAATTTCCCATGAAAAAAATCTGCCGAAAGTTAAAGCCTGCATCCGGAGGCGGCATTAGCGAACCTACTCGATGATATATTTGTCCTTGAATCTGTAAATGTTAATGTATGTTAATAGTGTTGTTGTCAAATAATGTTTAAATAAGATTGTGTAATAATTACCTTGAAAGTGGGCATGAAATTGTCCCGCACCACATTGCGGAATTGTGTGGAATTTGTGCTTGCTCCAGAAACCAATGAGCGCAATGGTTCTGGTGGGGGGACCAATGGCGCCAATTTGACTTTTCCACTTGCGCAACACAATCCAGGGGCTTCAGTTTTGTATTTCAATGCCTTACAATGTGGGCACACAACGCTCATGGATCCAATAGCAACGGATTGGTCTGCACCGTAATCAATTGTCACGTTGTAACGGAAAGCAGCTCGATGAGTATTCAACGCAACATTTCTTCGCCTTCTTGCACTATTCCGTTCAATTTCATTTTCCTCGCGTTGCACTGCAGTTCGATTATTTCGAATATATCTTTGGGTTGCAGCATTGCGAGTTCTGCGACCTAAATTACTCCGTCTTATTTGCGGCATTCTGTTCGTTTTAATTATCAGTATTATTTTGAGCGTTTTAAATCTTTTGGTTTTATTTTACTCCATGCAATGAAGTATATCTTATATAGCTACATGCCAGTTAGAAATATTACCAACCAAAATTTGATTCTTTAAGTTGTTGAGTGACTGTTACTGTCGAATCAAAAAAGCACTTTCAGTTTTTCATAAGGTGACCCGACAGACGAATTGAATTAAAGCAATTGCCTCACTAAAATGAACTTTCAGTTTTACCCGAATTTTCCAATTTCCGAACAACTTTTCCAGCATTTCATTACCTAACAACCTTATTCGGAGTATATATTACGAACATTAAAAAAAAAAAAACAAAATCGGTCCAAGAGTATTATTCATCGGCGCAATAACGATGAATCATTTTTGAACCAACGGATAATTGATTCACTTTGTGGTACAAAGTGAACGAAAGCTACGATTCACAATCTATTCTGTGCAGCTTATATAGACCTTTTGCAATGTCTTTAAAAGTTACTTGCAGCCTTCTCGATTCAGTCCAACTTTCCGGGGCAACTTTTTCAATTTTTTATTACGTAAAAACCGTCTTCAGACTATTACAATTTAAAAATAAATTAACAAAATCGGTCCAGCCGTTATCAAGTGATGCCTTGACAATGGTTTTCACTATAGAAATAAAGTAGGTACTTTAATTACCTACCTACTTCTGTAGGTACTTAAGGTCGCGCCACCTATTGACGGTATAAAAAGCACTTTCAATTTTTCCGGAATTTTCCAACTTCCCGGGCAACTTTTCCAATTTTTTTTTAGGTAAGAACCATCTACGGACTATTACAAACAGTTTTTAAAAAAATTTAACAAAATCGGTCCAGCCGTTATCATGTGATGCCGTGACAAAGGTTTTCACATTCATTTTTATTTATATAGATTTCGTTTAACATCTCCGATGTTCAAAATTAAAATAATGAAAATACTTGTATTTATTTTAAACGTTTGAAAAAAAAAGGTTATATCCCGTTCTGCTCCATGCATGGGCAGAACGGGGTATTCATTAAAAGGTGAAACAAAATCATGTTTTATGGCTGGCAAAGTTCACAGATGAGTTGTGATTCATCATCGTCACTATCAATGCCGGCACAGGAATTATGAGCCCATTTTTGACACTGTATGCATGATATCCAGCCTTTACTCGATTTTGAATATAAGTCGTTGCAATATAAACAGGTCGCATCGTCTTCTTCATCTGATTCCACGCTTTGTTTCCGTGGTTTTTTGTTAACAATTTTCTGTGTTTTTTTCTTTTCTATTTTGTTAACAGTTTTCTGGGTATTCTCCTTCCTTTTTTCGTTACCGGTGAACAGTTTTTTCTTAAGTCTATTTTCTTTGGCTTCCTTGATCTTCTTAGCATTATTAGCCGCTTCTTCGAGTTCAGTCTTATAAGGGGAAGCTGTCAGTATTGCCGTTTTGCCTCGTTTCCTCGTCACTCGCTTTTGTCCCGGCTTTATTACTCTGGGTATGGGAAGTATATGTTCAGGCGAAAACCTCGGAAAGCTGGTAAAAATAGGGCTAGCTATTGTTAACTGCAAATTAGCAGATCGGTGAAAAATAAAAGTATGGTCGGGGCGGAATGGGGTAGGACCCCGTTTTGCCCCAAGTGTTGGTAAACCAAACATCGCAAGGTTAGCGACAGCCATGTTACTTCTCCAAGACATGTTAACATGTGAAAAGACACTTTAAACAACGCTTAATTCGGTAGACTAAATTGGAATAACGAAAAGTAATGTGAAATATATCTTATCTTGTTTTCAAATATTCATAAAGTTGTAGTTTTATACAGATTTCAGGGAGGTGTTTAATTAACAAAGGAGAAACACTTGGTAATTCACAACGACCGTTCTTATCACTGCACAGATGCATAATGAAGGCGGTACGCGACAACTGGGCGAGTCAAACTGGGCGACGGGTAAACTGGGCGACGTATAACTGGGCGACGGTCAACTGGGCGACGATAGAACTTGGCGACGGTCAACTCGGCGACGTTTAGCTGGGCGACGGGAAAACTCGGCAACGGGTCAACTAGGGACATAAATATGATATATTTATGTATCTTCTCAATGTTCCGAATTTTGGGGTGTGCATTCGATAAGGAGGGTAATCCATCGTCAAAACCTACCCTTCCGGGGCGCCGCTTCGCTCTGCACCCCTCCAGGGCGGTTTTGACTCTGGTTACTATTAGGCTAAACATACGAGAAGGCGCCACCCATCAAGGAAACCGGGATAAATGAAACCGGGATGTGAGAGAACCTCAAAATAGCATCATTAAAAAGTATAGTTGCGGTATGGGGCAGTAAACTATTACGTTTCACCCCCAAAAAATCGCGTAAAAACAAAAAATAATCGATGTTACATGTACGAGAGACGAGCTGCATCTGCCGGTGCGAACTTCACGCCCGTATAATAATCTCAAAAACGAAAATACAAAAGTTTGAATTTAACTCGGCGGAAAAAATTATCAGATTATTGTCGTTATCAAAAGTTATCGGAATATCGCCGAGTTCATCATCGTCCAGTTTTCCCGTCGCCCAGTTAACCGTCGCCGAGTTGACCGTCGCCAAGTTTTATCGTCGCCCAGTTGACCGTCGCCCAGTTTACCCATCGCCCAGTTTGCCCATCGCCCACTTGTCCGTCGCCCAGTTATACGTCGCCGAGTTTACCCGTCGCCCAGTTATACGTCGCCCAGTTTGACTCGCCCAGTTGTCCGGGTCCGTAATGAAGGTGTATAGAGAGTTGCAGCGAACTGCAGTGCTACTATCAGCAAATAAACCTGATCCCCCGTTCCGCTCCGACCCCCATTCCGCCCCACCTTCGCCTAGTTGTAAAATTCAATATTGGCACTTTTGCGTTGCACAAAATTTTCTAAAAAATTCACAATGGAACTAGAAAGTACGGAAAAACTTGTATGTTGCGAACAACATTTTTTCGCCTAAAATTGATAATTTGGCAGTAATGTCAAAAAGAACAACAAATCAAATAGTCATTTTGTAGCATATTTCATTTAGAAATTTTAAACATTATTTTCATTGATATGCTTTTCGATTTCTAAATTGCTATAAATAATCTGATAAAAATTAATTTTTCATTAATTAAAAGATTTGATACGGCGAATTTACGGTACTCTCTGTATCTGTAATTACCAGCGGCGCACAGTGGGGCAGCAGAGCCAAAACCAAAACCATAATGTACGAATACACCACTAACCCACGCATACTAGAACACTACTAAATTTTCGGTGGGCCCTCAGTGACCTGGATTAGCGCGATTTTTCACTACCGGAAGCATTTTTAAGAATTGAAATATTTAGTTTGAAACTTTGAAATTTAAGTATACTCGTATTATGACATTTTAGTAATTCTAAACTTGTATTAAAGAGAGTGTAATTTATAAAAGTACGCTACGGAACGGTGTTGTTGAAATCTGAGGTTTAATTAGTTTTTGGGCTTTTTGGTTATGTTTTAAAGCATATTGAGCTTTGATTTTTTTGTCCCTAATGGGTATTGAGTATAAGAAAACAGTCTCGTTTAAACATTTTGCAGAATTTTGCAGAGCTCTTCGCTAGATACAATTTTGTTCATTTTCGGAAGCAATTCTTACAGGGTGGTCCAAAAAAGTTTATAAGGATAATCCAGGTGTTTAAGAAGACAATCCCTTTGAATAGCACTATATAGGGTAAATGTGTATAAGAGTAAGCGTATGTATAAGATAACGTATGATAAGATCGGTACGCGACAACTCGGCCATTCCAACTCGGCGACGGACAACTCGGCGATTCTAACTCGGCGACCGGACAACTCGGCGACGGACAACTCGGCGACCGGAAAACTCGGCGACGGCCAACTCGGCGACCGGACAACTCGGCGATGGACAACTCGGCGACAAACAACTCGGCGACGGACAACTCGGCGACACCGAGTGTATTTTAGTTATGTTTTTTTTAGAAAATTATAAAATTAATAGCATATTTTTATTTAAGGCTATTATAAATTTATTTTTATTATTAATCTAAATTATTAACAAATATTTTAATATCGTTATATTTTGTGATAACAAAGGAGCAATTGATCTAAGCAAAAACGCAGGATATCGATGTAGAACAAAACATATTGATAAAATGCATCATTTTGTTCGCGAAAGACAAGATTTAAAAGAAATTCAGGTCAAG
This sequence comes from Podabrus alpinus, assembly GCA_932274525.1. Classification (NCBI taxonomy): domain Eukaryota; kingdom Metazoa; phylum Arthropoda; class Insecta; order Coleoptera; family Cantharidae; genus Podabrus; species Podabrus alpinus. The sequence continues at coordinate 58,286,965 of OW026454.1, read as the reverse complement.
CATATTGGAACACAGGAAATAGTGGCAAATTCGTTAACCAAGGAATTAGCAAAAGAAAAACACCAATATTGTTCAAGCAAGATGGGATTAGCAATAGTTATACTATAACTAGTGGAGGTGTTGGAATATTATTGATGTTGCAACTATTGCCATACAATTAATACAATTAATGCCATATGTTTCTCTGTATTATATTTACCAGCTTAAATATTATAGTAGTATATAAAGGTTATTGTATTATGTAAATAATGAACATTGTTATATTATAAACTAGCTGACACGGAAAAAATGGAAAACTCAAATATTACAACTCAAAGAGCCAACGAAAAATTTCATTTGGACGGATATCTTTATACGAAGGATAAAGTTAGTAAAGACGGCTCGATTCAATTCTGGCGTTGTGAGAATAAACACCGTAACGGTCGGATATGGACGAATATAGCGGACGGTTCTTTTAATTCTATACGAAATGACACTGGAAATGCAGCAAATGTTTTACTCCAAACTGTATCATCAAAAGTGAAGCACCTCGCAAGTACAACCATGGAAAGCCCAGCACAAATAAGAGCACAAGCCGTTGAAGATGTTCCTGCTACGGTGCAAGGCATTCTTCCAAGTAGTGATGTGATGCGTAAAAACGTACAAAGGATAAGAAAAAGAAATTTGGATGCACCGCCAAATCCAGCTATTCGTGAAGAAATAATTATTCCCGAAGATTATGCCCGTTATGAGTACAGTGCAGGGAATTTTGAGCGGTTTCTTCTGGCAGATTTGGGAAGCAACGAACACGATCCACAGCGAATTTTAATATTTGGTCGTGAATACCATTCGACATGGACTGGACAGATGAAAGAACTCTATATGGATGGTACATTTTTACTGTCTCCTCTCTTCTCTCAAATTTTCGTCATATTGTCCAGAAAAGATGGACGCGCAGTGTTTCCCATATTGTTTTGTTTGCTGCCGGATAAAAGCAGTGAAACGTTTTCTAAATTATTTGTTATGATACGAAACCTTTGGCCTCAACTTATTCCAGAAAGTATAAGTGTGGATTACGAATTAGCGATCCATCAAGCTATTCGCACAGTGTTTCCAGAAGTGAATATTCATGGTTGCTTATTTCACTTGGTTAAAAATCTTCGCGGAAACACTTGAGTTTAAACCATCTTCTGCAAAGTTATAATAGCGATGCCGAGTTTGCAGTAAGAGCTAAAATTATTAATTCTGCTTTATTTGTTCAAAACAATTATATAGGACGCCTCAGAAATAATGGAACAAGAGCCGCAGCTTGGTCAGCTCTCAATAAGATCAGAGTCAACAGCATAGAAAGGAGACCAAATCGGAGAAGAGTACTCCAAAAGGGATCTAACCAGGGTCATGTACAAGATCTTAAGGGTATTAATACTTTTAAAATTTATAGTATTTCTATTTATGAAACCCAGCATTCTCATTGCTTTGGAAGATATATGTTCCATATGACACCTAAAGGTCAACCTAGCATCAAAAATTATCCCCAAATCACACACTGTGTCAACCGATCGAAGAGCCTCCCCCTCCAACGCGTACCTATAAAAGAAAGGCGACTTGTTCCGACAAAACCTCATGACGCAGCACTTACTAACATTCAGAAAAAGTTGATTATAATTGCACCATACCAAGAGCGCACATAAATCATTCTGAATCTCAACTGAATCATCGCTTGATCCTACCGCATAAAATATCTTTAGATCGTCCGCAAAAATTAAATAACGAACACCCAATCCCAGAGCATTTCCAATGTCGTTAATAAAGAGAGTAAAAAGTAAGGGACCCAAATGGGACCCCTGAGGCACACCAGAAGACACCTCTATTGGCTGGGACAAATGCATCTTGATCTTAACATACTGGATTCTACAAGATACGTAACTGATAAGCCAACACAACAAAGAACCATGTATACCCAGGGCCTCAAGTTTAGAAGACAGGCTAGAAAGATTAATCCTGTCAAATACTTTACTGAAATCCGTATAAATGGAATCAACCTGATAACCGTCCCCAAAGCACTTAAAGATGTAATCTTCATATATCATTAGATTTGTTAACGGGGATCTTCCCCGTAGAAATCCATGCTGCTCAGGAACAACCAGATCCGAAAGATCAGAAGAGATCGCATCAAGCACCAGGCCCTCAAATATTTTCGGTATAACCGACTGAATTGAAATAGGGCGATAATTCGAAACATCGGACCTATCACCTCTCTTAAAAATTGGTACCACAAACGATTGCTTCCACACCCTCGGCATAACACCAACTGACAGTGACCTGTTAAACAAAATAAACAATGGGAGACTAAGGGAATGCATACATGATCTTATCACAATTGGATGGACATCATCCGGACCAGGGCCCTTGTTAGTTTTAATATTTTTCACTTTTCTCTTGACATCCTCAACAGAAATATGGCAATGGCTCAAATTTGTTGTTTTTTCATATTTAAAATCTCTTGAAAAAACTGTCCCATCCCCGTAAACACCAGAGAAATAACTCGCAAAGAGCTTCAATACTTGATCAGGCGAGTCAGCACTCGAGTCACCCAGAAACATAGAACACGGAATACCTCCAGAAGAACTGTTTGCTCTGATGTAACCCCAAAACCCCCCCACATCAACGGGTATAGAAGCTTCCACCGACGCAATATACGACTCATAGCATCTACGAGCTAGTGACTTGCATTTAGTCCTCAAATCAGAAAACTTCAAATAATCACTGTACAAATTGAATTCTTTAAATAACCTATGAGCCCTTCTTTTTTTCCGAACAAGATTTTTTAATTCAGTGCTATGATATTTTGGAAAACAATTACCTTCAGAAATCACTATTACAGGAATAAACAATTGCATAGCATAATATAAATTATCATAAAAATACCGGACGCCATCTTCTATGTCCAAATCCTGCAACACACACCAATCAAGACCATCCAAATATTCCGCCATTGCAACAAAATCTCCTCTCTTAAAGTTGAACAATCTTGTCCCTGCCGCACCGATGCCTTCCCCATTCCATAAAGTCAATGAAACCATCAAGACAGGATGATGAACATCAACAGGAAAAACGCTCTCATCACACAGCATTACAGCTGCACCAACAACATTAGTAAGAACAAGATCAAGCACTCTTCCACTGCCATTCCTAACTTCATTTATTTGTTCAAGATTCAAAAACTCCAACAAGTCCACAACACATCTCGACGAAACATCCAGAACGCCCTCACCGCAATACCCAGAATTCCAATGTAAGTTCGGCAGATTATAATCTCCACATATCAGAAACTTTGCTGTAGGAAAGAGCAAACGAATGCGCTCCACCTCGCGACAATGCAATACATAAATGTCAGAACTCGATGCTGGAGGAATATACACGCAAGCAAGCACCAACTCAACCCCATCAATCTTCAACAATACAAATTGCTGCTCGACACGATTACAAGTCTCGATAGCACGAGATGAATACCTAGAGTTCACACCAATTAACACACCACCACCAGAAAGTTTATTGCTACTTAAAACAGACCGATCAGCACGGTAAACATTATAACGATCCATGCCCAGTTCAGCATCACAAAAATCAGAAGTCAAAGACGTTTCACTAAAGCACACCACATTTCAAGACTTGAAGCAAAAATTGGCACAATTTAAATGGCAATATAAATCTCGTTGGTCAAAGGCGTACCGTACAGATAAATCTTTTAAAAAAGATAATGTGAAGTGGCTGGATACCTCGATTTCATTGGATCATCAAGAAACAGAGCAGAAACGCGGTCGCCTGAAAACTTCATTTGAATCGAGTTCTGAGCAAACAAAACGAAAGAAAACAAAAGATTTAAGAGATTCTACTGCTCTGCCTGAATTAGCTTACGCGACCCAAATGGCATTCAGAAACATTGGACAATCAGAATCCTCGAATCTGTTGAAGGAGATAACGAAAAGTACAGAACGTGCAAGCAGGTATAAAGAGGCGTACAATAAATCACTGGAACCACAACAGCTAATGTCAGGTGAAGATGCTCTAGCTGTTTTGGTAGATGCTAAATTATCTCGGCATCAATATGAAATTATAAGGAGGGCTGCCCCACAAATATTTCCCTCGTACAAAACGGTTCAAGCTGCAAAAAAAACTGTTATCCCAAAGACATAAAAGTAACAGACACTTGCACCGTAGTTTCCTTACAAAATCTGCTTGACCACACCGTGGAGCGCTTGCTTCAAACGGTGGAACCTGTCATTGAAATCCTTAAGAATGAAGAACTGGAACTTTTATGTGTGGTCGTCACCATACCGGTAACATCGGCTTCGGTTGAAAGAAGTTTTTCCACACTAAAACGTATTAAAACTTACACTCGTAATACGATGAATCAAAATCGGTTAAGTAACGTCGCGGTAATGTCTATTGAAAAGGAATTCGTTACCTTATTGTCTTGAAATAATGAATTCTACGAGAATATCATCGATCACTTCGCGAATACTAAAAATCGCCGTATACCTCTTACGTTTAAAGCTTCATAAATTTCGAATGACTTAAAATAATATTAATTTTTATATTAAATGTAGAAGGTAAATCCCGCTGTCGTCGGGGAGGGGGTTTTAGTCAGTAAGAATCTGACACTACCATCCCTGATGGGGTGGTGCCTATGAAGGTTTCCCCCTTCCCTGCAGGAAAAAAAAATCTTTATATTGTACAGAATTTTTCCAAAAAACACTCTGCACTCATCGAACAATTTTTCCATTGTACACAGTACTGAAGATAGCCAACGAGCTCGAAACACGTGTCTACCGCAGATTAAATAATATTTAATTAAATTTATTTTTTTTGAAGTTTATTTTATAAGGTAGTAAAGCTGTAAAATTAGCCTCCTCAAATGGAAAAGTCACGAGCCGCCGCTGGTAATTACGTAATTAGGGTTATTGGTCTTAGCTGTGTTGGCAGTGGCGGCGGCTCGTGAGTTCTTTCAATGGGAGGCGCGAAATTTAAATGAAAACGAAAAATATATTTTTGTGTTACTTTGAAAATATGAATACTCTTCATTTGGGGGGATTTATGGAATACCCCTGCATATCAATCACCATGTGATTGGGGGCAGCGCCGTAGCAAACTCTACTGGTGCGTGAGGCAAATTTGAATATATGCGCCCCCCTCCCAAAAGATTCTCATCATTTTGATAATTTTAAACTATTATTTATTGGGTTATGTCGAGGTTTAGCGCCCCCATTGCGATCACTCTTGCTACAGCGCGGCGCTGACTTAGAGTAATGAAAACAAATGGATGCTTATCAGGAACTCATTTAGAACCGGGGGGTCTGGGGGGGTATGGAACACCCCCCAGGTACACTTAGTTTATTACGAAAGAAACACTTTCACTTTTACGTCCCTCGGTATTAAGAAAAACGGTACTGGGATAGTTATGAAAAATAACTATCGAAAAGTAAAGAAAAATAACTATACTATAATAACCCCCCCCCCTCCCGGGGGAGTTACAAACGAAAATTGCAAAAGATTCAACGAAAAATAATAAATTTTGATGGTTCTGAATAATGGCAAGTGTACCTGGGGGGTATTCCAGAACCCCCAGACCCCCGGTCGTGTAATATCGTTTTTATCGTTGGAAACTTCTGAAGATCTTATATAAAATACGCACAGTATGTCAGAATCGCCGTTTCCATGGTAACGTAACGCAATACCCCCTCCCCGAATGTGAAGATTATTTTTATCAATAGGAATTTTTCTTTTCAATTTAAATACCTTATAATTGAATAATTGTCTCGATGATAATGTGATATTTTTGCCAATTACCCAGTCAGTTAAAGGGAAATGAAGAAGAACGCGGGAGTTGGAATCAACTTTCCTAAAATCCCCTATCTTCTCCTAGTCATTGCACCAAAATTGAACAGGAGAAAATTCCCTACAAAACGAGTTTCAGAATTTACTTCAGATCTGAAGTAAATCCTGAAACCTTGTTTTGTTTTGTTCACCATCGATGGTGAAGTTTAAATGAACGAAATTTTTATTCAGAATAAGAATTATTCAAAACTTTTTTCAATTGTTTTCTCTGGATTTTCTATTTATTTCATAAATACTTATGATGTAGGCAAATTTTGTTAATTTGTTTTATAGAGAATTTTGTACTCTTCAATTTTGATTTAATGATAATTTTCACTAAAAATGAAAGTAAGCGAGTTATAGACAAAAACTACTGTTAGAGGATTAAAATCCCCATTGGGGAAAAGGCTGGTAGGGAATTTTAGGCGATGTTGCAAATAAAATAGTGGTCAAATTTTGGAATTCAGTTAAATTTGAATATATGCGCCCCCCCCCCCCCAAATGATTCTTATCTTTTTGAAAATTTTAAACTATTATTTATTGGGTTTTGTCAAGGATTAGCGCCCCCATTGCTCACCCTTGCTACGGCTCTGGTTCTGATATACCTATAATAATAATTTAGGCATTCCTTCCCATGGAATATGCCGACTTCATTTTTCGAAGACTTAAAAATCTTCTTCTTGGGGTGGATCAATCTGATTTGTAGAAACCCCTCGAGTGAGCTCTGCACATTTTCCTCATTCACCATGGTTGGTTACGCGATCCTTGAGAGTCCTCCACAAGTTAACAGATACCACCAGCGGGGAGGATTTTGGCCCCAGATACCGCCCCTGAAGGGCAGCTCTGCTCTAAATAGGTGAACTTCGCCTCCGTAGGAATTACAATAGGTGGCGTGCTTATGTCGTTTTGAAAATATTTTAAATTTGAGTTAATCTTCAGAATTAGAAACAAGGCCACCAACTTAAATAATTTTTGTTTGTTCTATTACTATATGGACATGGCAGATATTAAATATTAATTGAAAGATAAAGTAACAAATTATTTAATATGATGAATACAGATAAAATAAATAGCGATGATGAAATTATGAAAGAATTACATCGTGGTATATACAAATTATACGTAGATGGTAACTGGCATTGGAAATATTATATGCAGACGTTTCATAACATGAAGCAATTTACTACAACAATGGAAGCTACCGATGATATCGATGAAACCGGGATAAAGGGTGAAAAACTCTACGAACAAATACGCAAAGTTCTTCAAGAATATTTATGGAAACTCAAACTAGCAGCCGTTAAAGATAGTGACGAAGTAGATATGTTAAAGTTTGTTATTACCGCATGGAAGTCATATAATAAGGCAAGTAATATTTTAAATAAAGTATGTTTACACCTGAATAAAAATTGGATCAGAAGGTATCGCAATATTGGTAGATTGGATATATATGAAATTGATCGTTTAGCCTTCGTCTTGTGGAAAAATAATTTTTTTGATGATTTTCATATCCCGGTTGTAATTGGAGCTCTAAATTTAATAAATCGCGAAAGGAACGGCTTTTCAGTTGATTCCCAGCTGGTGTCACATCTAATCAATTGTATGGTGGTTGTATTAGAATTAACGCAAGATGGAAATAGCGATCTTACTTTTTATAAAAACAAATTTGAGTGTTTATTTTTAAAGGAAACCGAACAATTTTATAATAAAGAAGGGACATACTTTTTAAAAAATAATTCGGTTAGCGAATATCTGAAGAATATAGAACGTAGATTAGATGAAGAACAGAAGAGATTAACAAAAAATTTACACCCAAGTACCAATGAAATTTTAATCAAGACTTGTGAACGATCGCTGATTCAAAGGCATTTGATAACATTTTATAAGGAATTTAAACAATTGTTGGTATTAGATAAATACGATGACATGGAACGAATGTTTGCGCTTGTTGCAAGAAATCCAGAAGATTTGAAAGGATTTATCGATCCTTTATATCAACATATTTTATCGGTAGGCTTAACTGTTGTCGAAACAAATTGTAAATCTGCCCCAACTGATGCCAAAAAATATGTGACTACAATTTTAACAGTATATGAAAAGTATCATGCCTTGGTATCGAAGGTTTTCAAAGGATATAATGATTTTATGGAAGTTTTCTATAAAGCAATCGTGCGACTCTTAAATAAAAACGTAATTGCTGGGAGCGCCAAATCTTCCAAATTGCTCGCAGAATATTGCGATATGCTATTACGAAAATCAAATCAAAATTTGGAAATACCTGAATTAGAAGATAATCTTAAACTTGTTATGAAATTGTATACTATGCTTGAAAATAAGGATTTGTTTGAGACTTATTATCATAAGTTGTATAGTAAACGCTTAATACAAAATATATCTATTAGTTCCTATACCGAAAATTTAATGATATCCATGATGATGGTATCGAACTTTTGTGGTACAAAATACACGAATGATTTGAAACGTATGCAAGATGAAATTAAGAAATCAACAGATTTGACTCAAGAATTCCAAACATATCTTACAGATTCCGGAAAATCTGTGGATATTGAATTGAATTTTAAGGTTCTCGAGGAATTTTTATGGAAACTTAAACAATATCCAATCGTATGTTTGCCTGATCAATTAGAAGCATACGCGACTAAATTCAATAGTTTCTATGTTGAAAAAAATCCTAATAGACGACTAAATGTGTGTCCAAAGTTGTGTGTCGGTACGCTTGCTACAAATTGCTTTGAAAATAAGTACACAATCCAAGCTAACACTGTACAAGTTTCTGTTCTATTGCAGTATAATAAGTCTTCAAGTTGGACTTTATCCGAGTTGGTCGATCAAACTAAGATCAAAATGGAATACCTTTTGCCCTCGTTGCAAGTATTAATGAAAAGCAAATTTTTAAGATGTACTGATTCGGGAACGAATTTAAAACCAAATTCGCTAATATCTGTAAATGAACTTTATAACAACGAAAAATTGCATGTTAATGTAAATATTCCAATTAAAGAAGAAAAAGAAAGAAACAATAAGGATAATGAAGAAAAACATAGAAATATAGTTATTCAATCTAAAATTATGTTTGTATTGAAAAAGCATCAAGTTATGAAGCATCAAGAACTAATTGATCAGGTTTCTAACCAAATTTCACTCTTTCCGGTAAATATTCAAAAGTTTAAGGAATGTATTGATTTTCTCATAGAAAGAGGATATTTACAACTCTCAAGTAATGAAAGTTCTTACAAATATTTGCCATAATGTCATAAAGAGCTGAAGTGTTTTAGATGACCATAAGTCTTTTATTATTTTTTTATTTTTATTATTGTAGTGCCTATTTTAATTATAATTTAATAAATACATTTTATGAAATTAATATGTGTTATATACTCTGTATTTCCTTTGCAGATTTATTAAAAATATGCGACACGATGTCGTTACAGTAGTACAATCAAAGGGGGGGGGGGCGTAGAACTCTCTCTTCGAAGTTTTTGGAAAGCCCCAAAAATATTAAGTTGGTAATGAATTTTTTTTCATTTCAGCCCACTTTAAAATGAGGGTTTGGTTACGCCACTGTGTCGTTAATGCATTTTTCAAATAGTAAAGCCAATACTTGCCGAATTTAAGTGGAAGAATCTTTTTGGAGAAAATCAATTGGGTATTACTTAGAAATCCTAACAAAGCCCTAGGGAGAGACTGAAACTCTTAGAGAGCGCGTCCAGGTGGAGGATAGGGAACTCGTAACACTTTGAATTTTCCGCTACAATTTTTGTTTATTTTAAATTTGTAAGTGGGGAGATTTCGGTGGCGCCGCGAGGAATTAGGCTCCGAATGCGGCGAGAGTCCTGAAGGAGTCCGTTTTGTAGTGTCAAGGCGAGCATATGTAGTTTTTGGCGCTCACTTTACCACCTACTTCGCTTTGCTCTGCAGAGCATCTCTTTAGCGCTCCCCTGTATTACCCCGAAAATATCTAGCCAGAAGTGGTGGTACAGTTATTTTGTCTTTTGCCCTCTAAGCTAGCCAAGGGGGCAATCCATTGTTTAAGACGATCATCCTGAATTTTGACGTCAGGCATCGTCTGATTGGTCCAATTTCGTCTCCCTAGATTGTATGGGGCGTTACACAGGCGATTTTAGGACAGTTTCAGATGCTTGATCGCAAGGCAGGGTAGGTGAGAAATAAAATTCCATACGTGGACTAAATAATTACTATCAGTTCAATAAGGGTACTAATGAAATGTATTTCCAGATATGAAAATAGGAACCGTTCCAACCCGTAATTAAGCTAGCGTGGAATGACATAAATTTGTATCTCCAATCAATAGTACAACAATCAACATTTTTGGCTCTTGGTTCCTACTGAAAGTTTCTTTATTTATAACCAAAAAAGAGAATACGAAACAAAGATAACACAGAAGAGGATGAACAAGAGCTGTTTACTAGAAGTAAAAAACCGATAAAATCCCCAGAAAGCAAAATGCGAAGTGGTAAAGAGCGAAAAACTAACCAATAATGGGATTAGCTTGATAGCGGAAAAAACCAAACGTACCGACGTTTGTGTAAACGGTAGTTTAGTTAAATGTTGCACTAAAGTAAGGAATTTAGGAGTAACTAGACCCAGAATAGATCCGAGAAGGCCATAGTTGTTCGGCATTCGGCCTCACAGGGGGAGGACCATAATAGATCCGCGAAGGCCATAGTTGTTCGGCCCTGGGCCTCACAGGGCGGACCATAATAGATCCATGAAGGCCATAGTTGTTCGGCCTCACAGGGCGGACCATAATAGATCCGTGAAGGCCATAGTTGTTCGGCCTCACAGGGCGGACCATAATAGATCCGTGAAGGCCATAGTTGTTCGGCATTCGGCCTCACAGGACGGACCATAATAGATCCGTGAAGGCCATAGTTGTTTGGCCTTCGGCCTCACAGGGCGGACCATAATAGATCCGTGAAGGCCATAGTTGTTCGGCCATCGGCCTCACAGGGCGGACCATAATAGATCCGTGAAGGCCATAGTTGTTCGGCCTCACAGGGCGGACCATAATAGATCCATGAAAGCCATAGTTGTTCGGCCTTCGGCCTCACAGGGCGGACCATAATAGATCCGTGAAGGCCATAGTTGTTCGGCTTCACAGGGCGGACCATACATAATAGATCCGTGTAGGCCATAGTTGTTCGGCCTCACAGGGCGGACCATAATAGATCCGTGAAGGTCGTAGTTGTTCGGCCTCACAGGGCGGACCATAATAGATCCATGAAGGCCATAGTTGTTCGGCCTCACAGGGCGGACCATAATAGATCCGTGAAGGCCAAGGTTGTTCGGCCTTCGGCCTCACAGGGCGGACCATAATAGATCCGTGAAGGCCATAGTTGTTCGGCATTCGGCCTCACAGGGGGAGGACCATAATAGATCCGTGAAGGCCATAGTTGTTCGGCCTTCGGCATCACAGGGCGGACCATAATAGATTCGTAAATGACATCCGTAGAAGGACATTTATGCACGAATAGTTGCGCCTGGACCTACAGAATAACTGTGCAAAATTTGGTTGAGATCGGTCAAAGGGTGTAGGAACGTATAGCGAACAAACAAACAAACAGACAAGCTCTTTTATATATATAGATATGGGATAGCCATCTGTCTTTTGCTGATCATGTTAACAAGATTACCAGCACATGTTATTTCAAGCTCAAGACACTCTATAGATACAAGAACCTTCTACCATCTCAGGTAAAGTGGCGATTAATCGAAAGCCTGGTGTTGTGTCATATTGACTACTGCATCACGGTGTATTATGCATGCTTAACTGATGAGCTGAAAACAAGCTGCAGGTATTGCAGAATGTTTGTCTTCGCTTTGCCTATGACATCTATTACAGGGATCATGTTACTCCGCACTATTCTACGCTAAGAATATTGAAACTAGACGCATGCTTCGAAATGTTCTTTGCAGTACTTCTTTTTAGTATAATATATAAGTCTGGCCATCCGGGCTACCTTAAAGATTTCTTAATCAGAAGGTCAGACTGCCATAACCTAAATCTACGATCGAATAACCACCTATCTGTTCCGCAATACCGTAGTGTTAAATTCAAGGTATCGTTCCAATATATTGCGCCCTGCAGTTTTAATAAATCTGAGGATCTATACTTGACGTATAAGGACAGGAAATCTTTCAAAAAGAAGATGATGGAGAAACTCGGGGTCTAGGTGAAAAACAGCTTTGCTGACCCTTCACCCTTTTGAGCAATTTTATTTAGTTATTATTTTTAATATTTTTTTGCTCAATAAAATTAACTTATTATTATTATTATATTATTATTAGGATAGGGAAAAACTTGGAACAAGAATGGAAGCACTGGAGGAGAGGTTCGAGAGAGGCGAGAAGGAAAACGCAAAAATAATATTATTATTAAAGAGGTTGACACCGTAGATAACACCGCAACAAAAGTGCTCGAGGAGATGATTGAAAGGAAACTGTACGCGAAGGTCAGATTAGTAAAAACATTAAAGCTAAGGTTCGATGTAATGGAAACAAGCCTGGGCAGAAGTGGAGTCATGGAACAAGAAGATGAAGATAATGATGAACAAGGCACGACTGGGAAGAAACAAGATCTGTATTGCCATGTTATTTTTCAAAAAATTTAAGTTGTTCAATTTTAATTAAAACTATTACAAATAATTTTAATGAAGAAGGTTGTAGTTAATAATAGACGTCACTAAAATTTGTAAATTTACGTTTAAAAAAGGTACGCCTGAAGGTATGGAGAGTGGGAATTCGTCCCTTCAAGCCGCGTCTCTCCACCTGGGAGGACGCGAATTATCGAAACGCTAAATAATTTTAAGAAAATAGTGTAAAAAGTAATCAAAAGGGAATGAAAATAAAAATTAATAATAATCAATTAGAGGTAGAAGCCATAATAAGTTTATTCCGCTACATTTCGCTTTCAAAAATTGAAAGACGCTGCAAAGCGATATTATCACACATCTGGACTGTAGAATAGATTTAAATTATCAGAAAGCCTGCAGGTATTAGATTATTAAATTTAACATATTATTTGTATTTTGTGTCGACTTTATAAGAATGCATTTGATTTTTTTTTTAATTATAATTAGGTTAAGTAAATTGTTGTCACAAACCTTTATAATTTCCATTTTGTATAAGAATTTTATGTACAAGGTATTACAATATAACCATGCAACTTAAAAATTCATTTCAAATAAATAACTTTCATTTTTAAATGTAATTTCAACTTATTATAATTTTAAATTTAAAAAATATTTGTTCGTATCAGAGCAATAGATAAAGATCTGGCAGTGGAACAATCACGATCCAAAGATAGATCAGACCACTGGGAAAGAAAGATGGGAGAATGGGAAGAGTGTTACCAAGGGTTATTAAAAAGCGACAATAGAGGGAGTGTTGTATAGATGAAACAAGAAGGAGAGGAGAAGAGAATCAAAGTGGAAAGAGAAGGAAGTAAGACAAAAAACTACTAACAGGAGAAAAAATAAATCGAATGGATCTACGGGAACGAAATTGGCAATGGAAAATGTAATGGTCGGTTTATACTAAAAAAGTAACGTAACGTAATTTAACATTTAAGAAATAAAAGAAATGGACTTATGCACTTCCATATTTGTGCCTTTGTCGTTGTCAGACAACGACAAAGACAAAAGTCCGCAGTGCATAAGTGCATCTCTTACATTATATTCTTACGTTGTATTCCGTTACGTTACTTTTTTAGTATAAACCGACCATAATACGATTTGAGAAATAATGGACAAAAAAGACAGAGAAAGTGGTAAGAGGAGAAACAAAGAAATTTTATGAATTGGTTCTTGGAATGAGAGAACAACGCTGAAGATGGGAAAATTGTATGAAAAAGAGATACAATAGAGAATGCAGCGAAGGAAGTACCAAAATAGGGCACACTAATAACGAACTGATGGAAGTGTTGGAGAAGGACGATATTGTGAAATGTACCAAATCCGAGTGCAACAGGACCTCAGAAAGATAAAGATCACAAACTGGAGAGACAAATGCATGAACAGACAATTTTGGCGGAAAATAGTAGCAGAAACCAAAAAGCATGCAACGATATGAGAACGATAGAAAAATAGTAAAATGAGGATTGATCCACCCCTAGAAGATTTTTAAGACTTCGAAAAAAGAAGTTGGCATATTCCATGGGAATGAATGCCTAAATTATTATTATTATAGGTACTATATCAGAACCAGAGCCGTAGCAAGGGTGAGACGACTGAGGCTTTTGCATCAGGCGCCATCGCAATGGGGGTTCTAAACCTTGACAAAACCCAATAATAATAAGTTTAAAATTTTCAAAACGATAAGAATCTTTTGTGGGGGGGTATTTATTCAAATTTGATTGCATTCCAAAATTTGACCACGATTTTATTTGCAACATCGCCTAAAAATCTCTGCTAGTCTTTTCCCCAAATGGGAATTTTAATCCTCTACAGTAGTTTTTCCTCTATAGCTCGCTTACTTTCATTTTTAGTGAAAATTATTATCAAATCAAAATTGAAGAGTACAACATTTCCTATAAAACAGATTAACAAAATTTGCCTACATCATACTAAGTATTTATGAAATAAAAAGAAAACAATTCAAAAAAGTTTTGAATAATTCTTATTCTGAATAAAAATTTCGTACATTTAAACATCACCATCAACAAAACAAGGTTTCAGGATTTACTTCAGATCTGAAGTAAATTCTGAAACCTCGGTTTGTAGGGAATTTTCTCCTCTTCAATTTTGGTGCAATGACTAGGGTAAGACAGGGAATTTTAGGAAAGTTGATTCCAACCCCGGCGTTTTTCTTCATTTCCCTTTAACTGACTGGGTAATCGGCAAAAATATCACATTATCATCGAGACAATTATTAAAATATATTTAAATTGAAAAGAAAAATTCCTACCTATAAAAATAATCTTCATATTCGAGGAGGGGGGTATTGGGTTACGTTACTATGGAAACGGCTATTCTGGCATACTATGCGTATTTTATATAAGATTTTCAAAAATTTCCAACGATAAAAATCGATATCACATGACCGGGGGGTCTGGAATACCCCCCAGGTACATTTGCTATTATTCAGAACCATCAAAATTTATTATTTTTTGTTGAATCTTTTGCAATTTTCGTTTGTAATCCGGGAGGGGGGGGTCAGCAAGTGATATTTTTCATAACTATCCCAGTACCGTTTTTCTTAATACCGAGTGACGTAAAAGTGAAAGTTTTTCTTTCGCAATAAATTAAGTAAGAGGTATTCCATACCCCCCAGTCCTAAATGAGTTCCTGATAAGCATCCATTTGTTTTCATTACTCTAAAGTCAGCGCCGCGCTGTAGCAAGGGTGATTGCAATGGGGGCGCTAAACCTCGACAAAACCCAATAAATAATAGTTTAAAATTATCAAAATGATAAGAATCTATTGGGAGGGGGGCGCATATATTCAAATTTGCCGCAGGCGCCAGAAGAGCTTGCTACGGCGCTGATCAGAATTAAGAAGAAAACATTATCCTAAAATCGGGCAATAACTTTATGTATAAAGGAGACACTACATTACATTGGAGAAGCCTTGATAGTACATAAAAACGTACGGCTGGATATATTGAATCCTTCAAAAATTGCAAAAAGTTGGAAAGAAACAGGAGGATCATGAAACACAAAAAGGAAACTATATATGGATACGGCGATCGAAATAGGCGCGCAGAAAATGGACGTGGATGAGCTCACATAGAGCTACAGGGCAAGGTGGTTCAGGAAGCTGTAGCAGCACAGATTTTTATTATTTTTATATGAAAAATTCAAAATTGTATATTCAATATGAATGTAATAAATATCCCACCATAACAGAATTTTTTTTATGTCGTTTCATTTTTCTAAAAAAAAATTCTGGAAATTGCCTAGATTTATGTGCAAATTAGTGGAATACCCCCTTAATGTATTTTGCAAACAGTACAGGGCTATATTCGCCGAATTGATGTGGTAGAATCTTTTCGAGAAAAAAAAAACAATTGGTTATTACTTCGCAATGCTAACAAAAAAAATGTAGAACTTTATTCGTTAATTACTCAATGCAGAAAAATTTATTGCTCCAAAAAGGAGAATGTAGGTAGCGCCTTAGAATAAATCTTTCTTGAGTAGTTTAATTAGGGGTAAGGGGTCGTCCATAAATTACGTCACGCTCTTCGGGGGGGGGGGGGGTTCCGACCCTTGTGTCGGATATATAGATTAAATATTTTATTATAAGTATTTAAAAAAACTATTTTTTGAGTGGCTACGCCACTGAAGTAGCTAGGGGGGGGCGGACCGCCCTTCATAGATGTTTTCTCTGGGATGCTACCCCTAAAAAAAAGGTCATCGGCCGAGGTGGGGGATGACACCCATGAAATCCCCAGGGTTTCTTTTTATTATGTGACGTAATACTTGGAGGGGGTCTAGGAGACGAAGTGTGACGATCGGGGGGGAGGGGGTTAAAAATTGCTTAAAATTGCGTGACGTAATTTATGGATGACCCACAAGTTATGAGGATTCCAGATTTTCAAAATTCCAGTAATCAATGTTATATAGTTTCCTCTTAATCTAATATTTAAAAAGAAGATAAATGGAATGATTAATATAAGTTTACATTATTTAAATATAATAAAAACTAGATCAATCAACTCTGAACCAATTTCTATGAAACAATTTATTGTTAGAAATAGCAATTCATTAATTAAAAAAAGGCTATTATAGTTACAATCAGTAACACTATACTTTCAAAGATAAACAAAGCGAACGTTAATTAAAACGTTAATTGCTATTTACACAACTAAACAACTTAATGCCAAGCAGGTAAATGATAATTAAGACATAAAAAAGATAAACAGGTAATACTGTATATTTAATTTTTATATAATTTTTACAAAGTGTATTGAAAATATCAAGTCCTAATACAATTTATCTTATTAGCCTTTTTAGAGTATTTTGTGCCAACACAAAACAAAGAACTTTATAATTTGTTACACATCACAATTTGTTTGTAAAATACATAAACAATATGCACGTCTCAGCTTACATTATTTATAAATTTGTTTAAATTGAAATACACAATAATTTTATCAATAGCTGGAATTAAATTAATATTTGGTATTATCAAGTTAAGTAATTTGTATGGGTAGGTTTATTAAAAAAAGCATCTGGATAAAATGTCCTTAACTAGCAATTAAATTTACAACATAAATGCTAATGACTTAAAAGATCACAATTGCACCACAAAGTTATAGTAAATAAAACTATAGGAAGCAATTATGTGGACAGTCCTCGAGCTTTTCGCTTTATTCTAGCATAAGGTCCTATATCAGGATCCATTATAAAGTCATATAAAACTGCTGACCACGAATCGTGATGAGGTAAATGGTCGTAAAACTCCGGGGCAATTTTTTTAACCTGTAAATTTCAGTTTAATAACAGCATTTGGTAACTTACTTAAGCATCATACCATGGGTAATCTTGAACCGGGTACTGCTGGAAAATCATGGTGTTCATTGTGATAGCCAACATTAAATGTAATCCAATTCAGAGGCCCATAGTAACTGTAGGTTTCATATCCCTTTTTAAACATGTAATGTTCCGATATAAAATGGCCAGCAACTGGATGCAAACCCATGGCTAAAAGAGATCCCAGTATCATGTAACCAAATAAGACACGACTACCAGCATAGTATATAACAAATCCATCAAAAATAAGTTGTATAACGACGTTGATGAACTCCAGTAGGTTTGGTTTTTTCGGATATACGACCAGTGGTCTTAAGGCATAGAAAAAGGGTTGCAGCATTACCCATATGAATTTACCAAATGTGGTACAAAACAATTTTGCTTCAATGTAAGTGGGTATATCGGTGTCTTTAAGTTCATCGCCTTGGTACTAAAACAAAAAACGTTAAAAAGCAAAACACAACATTAAAAGGAAATTTACCCTATGATGCTCTAAGTGGTATTTTTTAAAACTTATCGAAAATGGAAAACCAATTGGTAAATTGGCAACCATTCCAAACAGACGATTTTTCATTGGGTTGCTATAACCAAAAGCTAAATTGTGCGAAATTTCGTGTATGGCTAAAAATATACGTACTGAATTGTGTCTTATTTTTAAAAATCTTTATTAAATACCCAACATAAGAGAATGATTTATAATTCCTCCAAAGCAGTAGGCTATTAATAAAGTTATGCTCCAAGAACGATTTTGCATAACAAAAAAGATCATTAGGAATTGTACCAATACCATCAGTATCACCACCCATTTAAAATTTGGATCAAAACCAAATAATTTCTTAATTTGAGGATATTTTTCTACAAACAAAATATTGCAATTAATAAGTAATATTAATAATACGAGTACCTATATTAGAAGTTTGCTGAATGCACTTCAATTTAAGTTAACATTTATTTACTATATCATAATTTTCTAATTTAATAATTGCGTCCGATGAAGATCGTTTGTGATTGAAACGTGTCACAAATAATAATTTTAAAATACGCGAAGAGTGCAATTTCATTAATTTAAAATAACCTCGTAAAAAACTTCAAAAAATGTAATTACTAAAATAAAATAGCTTGGAGGGGCCGTAGCTCCGCTGGCTCCCCCCCCACCCCATATAAAAAGATCATTATTTAATTAATTTTATAATTGAAGAGGAGTCTTTCATTTTGCCCATTTTTCTAAATTTAAATAAAGCGAATTTATTTTACACAATAATTATCGGCATTGAGAACGCGTTTTATAAGAAAATATTGCATTCAATGCAATTTTCGTTGAAAATTAAAAAAAAATGGACAATTACTAATCCGGTTTTAGTTCATATTAATTAAAAAAACACTTTTAAAAGGGAATTTGTTCTGAATTCTAAACAAAATTTAAAGATTTAAGAGTGCAAAACTAGAAACTGCTAGAAAAAACGTTGAAAACTTATTATAAAAATTGAGCAGTCGCAAAATTATTTTTATCTGTAGGTATACAAAAACATCAAAAATTTTGGATAATCTTCCATCGCCTGTATGGCCGAAAAAAAATGGTCATTAAAATGCGAATCAGGTTATTGGCTACAATCTCTGACCCATAAAAATTATCGACCACTTCTACACCACCTGGAAAGCTGAAATTTGCATGGACGTAGGTTCGGTATTAAATTTAACTCCCAGGAAGAAGTTATCGATGTATTTCCTAATTTTCAGACACCCGCGAAATGTACAGGAAAAAAATTTAAAAGAGAAACCGTTAAGAATGAATTAATATAATGTACCCATCTATCTTTTATCTTATCTAATAAATATTTATAAAAGACATACATACATAGTTTGTATGTATATGTACAAAATTTGTTTACCCACTTTTAAAGATCAGCAAGAAACTTGAAATTTTGCAGAGGTAATCAGCATGCTCTCCAATATAGTATAAGAAAAATTTAAAACCAACAAAATTCAGTTTTTAAAAATCGCGTTTGGATTTAATATAATGAACCAATTAATTTAAAAATTAAGAAATTACCAACATAAGAATTCTCATAAGCAATTTTCATCAAAAATTGAATAGAACCAAAGAGTTTTGCATCTATCCATCAATCAGCATATTTATAAAGCTACAATCCCTGATTAATTCACTCATCAAAATTCACTTCTTTATACCACGTGGATAGGTGAAATTTTGCACGGACGTAGGATCGGTACTCCAAGTGCCGAAAAAAATTGCAAAATTCCAAATATTGATACCGATGAAATGATATAAAAGTGTTAATACTATAACGCAATATTTACCGAATATGAGTAAGAAGGGCGTGACGCTGAACGTAGAGTACACGAGATATGGCAGTCATCCCCCAGCGGTGCGTGGACAAGAAGACTCATACCCAACATCCAAAAATGGATCTCAAGAACACAAGGTGAGATCGATTTCCATTTTATACAGGCACTCACCGACCACGGCTGCTTCAGCGTCTATCTGTGCAAAAAAGCCAGAAGACATTCCCACAAGCCCATACTGCAAAGCGGAAGACGACGCGGAGCACACCATCTTCTACTGCCGGAGATGGGAGAGAGAACGCGTGACCCCCCCTCGCAATCGGGGAAATCCCCACACCCGATAACATGACTGCCATCATGCTCGAAGACGAGTATGGCTGAAAAACTATACAAACACTGGTCAAAACGATCCTGACCAATAAGAAAAAAACCGAAAGGCTCTAACAAGCCAATTCGAAACAAATTTGCGAATGTTTACAATATACAAAGATTGGTATTTTGAGTCTAGAAATTTAATTCAATTATAGGTAAGTGTTTAATAACTTGGTAATATTTTTAAAAGAATAATTTTATTATTGTTAAACAATACAGAATGCTGAAAGACGTAGTTGAGCAAAATCAAGAAAAATATTATTTATACTTTAAAAGAGGACCCGATGAAAGGGTATGTAATAAATCAGTGACGTCTGAGTGCGCATCAATAAAATTATTACTAAGGACGGCAAGATTTCAGATAAGGATTTATGCGTTTATCTTGTAGGAAGTGATCAAGGCACATAGTTACCGAAACTGTCTACTCATAATAGATCACATGATTTCCCCATTATTATTTTCAAGTGGCGATTTAGATTGGATGACGTCCATAATGAGAGGGTAAAATAAGGCAAATATCAGGATATGCCTACCGTGTGATGTATAGAAACATTGATCAATTTAGCCCTATACATTCGAATAGAAAATCGTTGTCAAAAGAATTAAGCATTGAGTGTTATCAAAGTTTAGTAGATCATGATCGAGAGGTGCGTTGAATAATACGCAGAATTTTCAGAATCAAGCAAAATTAGGCAATAGTTATATTGGTGGCCGCGGTAGGCCTTTAGGCCGCACAACAACGCCAATCATGTACTAATTTATGAAATAGTAGCAGTGGGGTGTCGAGCCTTTTGGAGCAGATAATTCTTTCAAGGCGTAAATGCGTATCGTATTCAAAAAATAAAACTTGATGTTTTGTTTACTTGGGGTGCTAGGACAGCAAAAATGGACAGCATTGATGGCTCCGTTTAGTTTCACCACTTTGTTTGGCAACATCCTGACGCTGTTTCGTGTAGTGGAACGAAACGAAAAAAAATGATCATTATGAATTTTGGGTTGCTGGATGACTTATACGTATTGGGTGTTCGTCTTTTTGTGTCCATTCGTATTTGGATTTTCCCAAATATTTGTTACTTGGTTTTACCCTATATAAATTATCATGTTTTCTGAAAATTTACGAATATTTATTTTACTGACTTTAAATTATAAATTTTAACAAGCAAGAAAATATTAAGTTTAAAAAGGTTAACGATAATTAAAAAGGTTGACGATTAGCACACGAAACAAACATAAATTTGTAATTAAACGTTAAAATAAGCTTAGCTGTTCCATTGAAAATGTATTACGAACGAATCATGTTACGAATTCTTACGTTAGTATTTAAATCGTTACCTATTTTATATTAGTAATTTTATTTTGTATTTCAAATTTTAGCTAGTGACTTATTACCGTGCTTCGGAAGGCACGTAGAGCCGTCAGTTTCCCTGTGTTAATGATTATTATTATTAAAATTAATGCCAGCATAACAATAAAAAACAGGGCGCAGGCACATTGCAAGAAAACTTATTACTGCAATACAATAATATAATCTAGGGTACCACCGGTAGTACCGCATTCTTTAAATTGACCAATGAATGTAAACTACCGGCTTTTAATATCGTAACCGGTACCGGATACCTCGACATTTCCCGGTAATATTAAAAGCGAGTTACAAAAGCAGCTTCCTGACTCCGCTTAAATATTGATTTGTGGCAAACTGTAATGGCACCAGCTTTAATATTGGAGAGCTAGCCGGTATTAGCTCTAACGAAACGGGGCCTAGGATTTTGAAAAACAAAATCAACTTGGGGGTAAGCGGTACTTCACCCCCCCCCAACCCCGCAGAAATATTGATTTTCAGACGAAGTATAAGGGTGACTAGCCGGTGCTAGCTCTGTAGAAACTAGCGCTAGGCTTTTGAGTAAAAATATTAACGGGGGGGGGGGGGGATGATAACAAATCCATCCAATAAGCAATTGCCATAGTTTGGTTGTCAAACCTTTAAGCATCGTTTGACCCTCAACGAACTTTTATTCACTTCCTATTTTATTTTATAGCTTTCATTTTATTTCAAGATTAGGCCAAATTCAAATTTGACAGATATGTATGTGAATTTGAGAATTTTATGTCATCAATTTTAGTTTAAGATAATGTTAATTTTCCCTAAAGATGAAAATATTAAAATTAAAATTTCCAATTGGGTAAGAAGCTGACATGGGATTTCAGAGTAGTTTTGTAGGTTAATTTAGACACTAAATTATCTGCCAAATTTCAGCTTTCCCAGATTATTCGCAAGCTGAAAATATTCTTTGCCCGGACTACTTACTTTCAATTTTATAACTGCACTTTAATCTTACAAAACTAGTCGACCTTGGTTATGCGGCCTAAAGGCTGCACCGAGTCAATTATGACAGTTAACTATCTATCTTCTATATTAATATTGATTTTTTCACGTCTCACCTATCATTAAAATTTACACGACAGAGAGCGTGACATTCGTTGCTCGGTTGCTCCCTTATTATGTTTCTATGATATTAAACCAGCGAGATGCGTTCCTGAGCGTGACGGACACATACATACAAAAATTAAGGTTATTATTTATATAGACGTCGATTGAAATTAAATGTGCAAATTGCAAATATGCATAACTTTGCAAAAATGCAATTAAAATATTTTGAAGCTCAAAGGAATCCCTAACGATTGGCAACAATTTTACAAAAACATTCAAAGTGGAAAGAAAAATAAAAAATTATTGGGTAAAATTTCCATAATGCCCTTGTATAACAATCAAATAATAGTTGTAATGGGATATATAACAGGCAAAATAAAACAATTGTTTAACCTATTGTCGACGTTTCGCCGCTACTCACAGTTTCATCAGGACTAAAAATTTCTTTATTTAGCAAAAATCATTAATATACGTAACTCGCTCACCTCTAGAATAACAATTTGCCAACATTGAGTTTTAAAACTTGAGTTTTAAAATTCCCTCACTTTTCCAGGTTTTACAGGATCGTACAAGAAAAATTCCAGTCATTATAAAAAGTGACCCCCCCCCCCCCTGCTCATCATTTATTCCTACAGCTTTTTCATATCAATAATATTCTATTATAAAACATACATAAATACATATTTTTACATAACATTTTTTACACAATTTTTTTTAAAAATTAAAAAATTTTTTTTTTAAATTAAAAGATTTTTTTTCTTGTAATAAAGAAATTAAGTTTTGAAGTCTGTTGCATATTTTTCCACAAAAATATTCAAAATTCCCCGACAATTCGAGATTTTTCTCGTTTTCCCCGACTCAAAAAAAAATCCCCGACTTTTCCAGGACGCTTGGTACCCTGAATCTCTATCTCCAATAACTTATCTAAAATAATCATGCAACAAAACAAAATGAAATAAAGTAAAATCTGCATGTCCTCGAGTAAATTACCTATCTATCTATCTATCTTCTATATATATAAAAGAGCTTGTCTGTTTGTTTGTTTGTTCGCTATACGTTCCTACACCCATTGTCCGATCTCAACCAAATTTTGCACAGTTATTCTGTGGGTCCAGGCGCAACTATTCGTGCATAAATGGAGAAGAAATTCCCGCGGGGAGCAAAGTTATTCGCGTTTTTCGATTTTTTTTATTGATACACTGTATACTTTACCCTTAGGTTAAGCGGTGCACCCGAATTGCACCACGAAAAGATTAGTTCACAAATCTCCTACCCGAATTGCACCACCGTAATTTCAGGTAAACACCTCACCAAGGGTCGGTCGTCCGAATTGCACCACCTCTATTGTAATATTTTAGGTAAGGTGGTTTTATTGTTAAAAGTTAAAGCACAATGCTGGAGTTTAACCTGATGCCTCCTACATGTAACATCGATTATTTTTTGTTTTTACGCGATTTTTTGGGGGTTAAACGTAATAGATAACTGCCGCATACCGCGACTATACTTTTTAATGCTATTTCGAGGGTCTCTCACATCCCGGTTGCATTTATCCCGGTTTTCTTGATCGGTGGCGCTTCTCGTATGTTTAGCCTAGTAACCAGAGTCAAAACCGCTCTGGAGGGGTGCAACCCGGAGCGGAGCGGAGGGGCGCCCCGGAAGAGTAGGTTTTGACGATGGATTACCCTCCTTATCGAATGCACACCCCAAAATTCGAAGGCAAAAAAAATTTAATTTTTTCACTGTTTTGGGTTATTATTTTATTAATACCTGCTCCGACCCTGTATAATATAATATGAGTTAATATATTAAACTCGAAATTTAAATTGCAAAGAATTTAGATATTTGTGTATTTATTTCTTTATATTATCTGTTTGCTTGTGATACCTGCTCGGTTTGCTCGTGGTGCAATTCGGTAAAGCGATTACGGAACGACATTTGACCGTGGTGCAGTTCGGTCAAAGGATTACATTTACCTGGGTACAAGAAATGACCCCTGATAAGCCGTGGTGCAGTTCGGGTAGCACCAGGTTAAGTACCCAGATACCTGGGTACTTAACCCAGTTAACAAACCTTTACTTACTAAGGCCCAGTTTTTCAGTCGTGGTTTAAACCAAATAAAAATAGTCAACTACAAAATTTCATGGTTACGGGTTTTACACTCTTGGGTTAGAAGTGTTGTCTAACCAATTACTTAAACCAGCACCAGTGGTGGTTTAACTAAAATATTTTAGTTAACCTATATATTCTGTGATTTTAGTTTACCTGTTTACTTTGACCATCTTTGACGTGCAAATATAAAGTGTAATTCAAGTGATTTTTCTAAAATGTTATTTAAAAGAGGTAAAAAGGTTATTTTTCTAAAATAACCTCACAATTTCAATACGTTGATTGTCAAATTGTGAAATTTCACGGCGTTCCGGTACCAACTTAGCAAATATTTTGGTTAGCTAACTAGAATATTAGGAGGCGGAGTCTAGTCACTGAAAAACTCATATTCGGCCTAAACTAGTTTAAGATATTGGTTAACTTTTAAACCAAGTTACCTAACCCAAAAGTTAACTCATGACTGAAATAAAACTGGCCCTTACAGGGCCGGGCTGGCCTGAACGTTCCTACACCCTTGGACCGATCTCAACCAAATTTTGCACAGTTATTCTGTAGGTCCAGTCGCAACTATTCGTGCATAAATGGAAAAAAAATTTGCGCGGGGAAAAAAGTTATTCGCGTTTTTCGATTTTTTATTGATTTACCCTAAACTACGGTGAATCACCCTATACTACGCTTTCGCTAGATGGTGAACAAAACACGTGTTTGCAGGGCCGGGATTTTAATTAAGTTGACGGCGAAATATTTGAGATGGGGGTTCGGGGGCGACGGAGAGAGAGCAAAAACCATCTCTTCCGACTTCCCAAAAACGAAGAATTTTAAATTTGCGTTCTTTCGAAACTTGAAAATAATAGTGAACAACTATGGCCTTCACGGATCTATTATGGTCCGCCCTGTGAGGCCGAAGGCCGAACAACTATGGCCTTCACGGATCTATTATGGTCCGCCCTGTGAGGCCGAAGGCCGAACAACTATGGCCTTCGCGGATCTATTATGGTCCTCCCCCTGTGAGGCCAAAGGCCGAACAACTATGGCCTTCTTGGATGTATTCTGGGTATAGATAGCTAAGGGCGGCGAATGCCGCCCGTGCCAGCTAGTTTTTACTAAAATACAACTACACACAAATACATTGTCCAAATAAAATCATCAGCAAAAACTTAACTAATAAATCACGTCAATAGGTCGCTATAAATCAAACTCAGTTTCTGGGTGTCCTCTCTGAAATTTACACATTTATTCTTAATTATGTGGTTCATCTCACGTATGTTTCTCTTTAGTCTACCGGTTTCATTATCTAATATCTTTATATTTTCACAATCAAAATCATGTCTGTAGATGATGTACCACAAACATCGACAATAAGTTAAACAATTGTTTTATTTTGCCTGTCCTATATTCCATTACAACTATTATTTGATAAAAAATTATGCGTTCATAACCCCCCCCACCCCAAAATTTCGCAAAGAACCCCACGACGGTTGAGGCTCAAAAGAAGATCATTCAGACTCACACGATGCTCTACAAGTTTGACACCAACTTTACTCAAAAATTCGACTTGGGGGCCCATGATGTCTACAGCCACCTCCCCCCGCAAATATTTTCGCCAATAACACTGCCACCTTTGAGGCCCAAACGAAAAAATGGAAGCTCATTGAGGTTCAAAACGATTGACACCAATTTTATTAATAAAATCGAATTGGGGGGGGGGGCACCGGCATGCAACTTTACATGTATACTAAATTGTATTCAAACAGCAAATTTAATTAAATCAGATTATCTGACATTTCATTATAATGTGGCAATCAAAAATAACCAGCCGACACAACTTTTCAAATCACAAGGGTAGCTGTATAGAAGCCTAGGAACTGGCTTCTATTATACTGGCGTCATCCGAGTTCCACCTAGTTTTTTTTTCGTTATTTGAAAGTCAAGGTCAAAGTGAGGCTTCAGTTTTTTTCAAAATATTTTGAGTGCGTTTAATAGAAAACAAAATTAGGAGTGTGATGTCACACCTCACGTTAGTGTTGGGATTCAAAAACCAATTAGTTTTTAGTGAACAGTGCTACCCTAAAATTGAAAAGCCTTATAACTTGAGTTACTTGGTTCTAATGATTGATTTTTACTAGGAGTCAGTAAGATATCTGTTTGAAATTAGTTGAGTTAAGGTAAAAAATGTGGGTTTTCAAATCAAGTTTCGAGTTACTTGGTTTTTCGATTGTACGTGACACTGTTGCCATAGCAACCACTGTCAACCTTGTTAAAAACACTTATCAATTGACAAGAATGCTCAAACATGGTTAATTATCACTTGTAATGGCGCATAGATTCAATATATTTTTTATCATTTAAAGAATGTTAAAAAAAACAAAAAATCCTACACTGGCTTTTGAGACCAATACTCCCACCAATATACTGACGTATCTTTGGCAAAAGTAATTATTTTGTTGCGAATGTACCTTATGAAATTTAGGGATTGATTCAAGTATAAATAATTATTGGTTTAAACCAAAGTTTATTAGACGGCGTTGATTGTTTTCTTAACTTGCAGTCATCTAGGTTATTTGATTCTAAAATTGGATGTCAAGGTGAAACTTGACCACTTAAATTTTAAAATAATCGAAGAGCGATACACACCCAAAATTATTTTCGAAAATTTTATTAAATAAAAATCAAAAACCCTACTTGTTGCACTTTTTACCTTGACTTTGATAGCAAATTTAAAAATTTCCTCTTGTTGACATTACATAATCTCAAAAATAAAAAATACCGCGCATAGGTACTATCGCACAAAAGTGAATCATCAACTAATTAAACTGTACTTTACAAAAACGTAGATAAAATAACGTAATTTAATGGAATTGAAAGGGCTCATCAAATTACTAACCTAAAATGACTTTTCTCCGGCTTGCGTGTGGTTCTTCAGTGTAAGTCCACTCAAAATCCGTTCTTGAAACATGTTGGCCCATTGTTGTGTTATTGTATCAACCTTTAAACATGATATTAATAAGTAATTAATTCATTTTTACAACTTAACACACCACACCACTATTCGCCACTATGTAAAAAGCAGCAGACTGACACAAGACTGACAGTTCGCCAACTAAGGTTATGTTAAAGGGAGTGACTGGTGCACAGTCCGACCGTTGGATAATATTTTAGTCGGAAACGGTCTGACACTCGCATGCTCAGTGTGTCTTTGGTTGTGTCTATTTTATTATACCGGCAACGAAATTGTGAAAGATTGTAATTTAACTTCTGAATTAAAATTTAAAAGCACTGTCTGAATTTACATTGATAACAATTTCTGGAACAATGTTTTGAATATTATTTAAATAAGTATTTTCTACTGTAATACAGCTCCACCAACCTTAGAACCGACCTGAGGGGGAGTGTCAGGCGCTGCTAAAATTAAAAATGTACACTCAGATGAAAAGTTTCTCGGCGCGAATATTTAAAATCCATAAATTATTTTGTCAAATTGCAGTCACGAAATACGTAAAAAATGTTATCGCAAATATTAAATAAAGCACTTTTGGAATAACTTTACTAAATATTAAGTTCAAAAGAATTTTGTAAAAATCATTGACAGAATGTACTTGAGAAATAACTCAACGTTCATTGGTTCATTCAAATTTTTATCAAATTAGTTGGCATATTTGCCGCGTCCTTTCTAAGCTTGGTGGAGCTGTAGCATGGTCTACATAGTTTTGCCAATTTTTCGAGGAAACGTTAAGTTATCTATGCTATTTCTTATTAGTTGCAGAACACTACTACTAATTTTTGGTGAAACATTCACTGCTTTGACTCCAGATTTTACCTGATGCCAAACTTGTTCAATAGGAATAAAATACAATAATATGGTGGAAGCCGCAAAACAGTGTTCCATAGTGTTAGACATATTAACATGGAATATGTTTTTATGGTCGTTACCTCGAAAAAACCGACACCAAAATCCAACACCAAAAATCTATATTATATAAAAATGGATGTATATGTATTTATGTATGTATTGCTGTGATGCAAGCTACCGAGCCAACACAAAACATAAAATTTCTAGCTCAATTTAATGTAATAAATAAAATTTGACCCACTTAAAATTACACAGATTGAAAAGATAAACCATTTGCACTATTTTTCAATATTATGAGGAAATAAAGATCTCTAAAGATTGAAACACTTGATAAAAAGCTGTTAGATAAATTCATTAAAGAAATTGCCATATCAAAATTTCATAAAAATAGTAATTTTACTGAATGTGTTATCAGTGAAAACATAACCAATAATTTGGTAACAGAAAAATTGAATTTGCTTTATGAATAACTTATCATGTGTAAAACTGATTATATCCAGTTGTGTTAAATAATTTGCTCTATGTAAAGATCATAATTTGGTTCTGTGAATCCATAAAAAGGTCAATAATGCTCATTTTCGCTTGAAAAGTGATAACAAATTTTCTTGATAAGAAACGTTCAAATATCCATCTAAATTATGCCTACTAAAAGTGCTCCTGTATTTGAAAATGTCTGGAAACCATTGGACAATTCATCACATCAGATGTGGAAGCGATCCTGAAAATTTGAAGTTATTTAGATTTAATAAAATTTTCCGAAGATGGTAAATTGACTTATACCTTTTATCAAAATCGACGAATTTTGGAAAAGTGCGCAACCAAAAAGTCAGTGATACTCGAACGCTCGAAAACGACGGATGTGTGTGGTCCAAAGTGGACAAACCAGGTTAAAAATCCAGATGTTCAACGCGCCAAATATTTGTTAAAAGTTGGATAATGTGGTTTATCTAAAATGGCTACCGATTAGTTGAAATATCACCACCAATGATGTGTTAAATTGCGACTCACCTTTCAAATATACTGGAAGTAAATATTTCCACACAATTCACCAGTACTCCAGAAATTTAAAACAACTGATCAACAAGTATCAATCAATAAATCAACGCCGTACAATCACTTTATAAACAGGAGCGACTTTATTATCAACATCCACAAATACGACGTAGTTGAGTGCAACGCAACGGAGTGAACGCGAATCGTAATAGTGTTCAGTGCGCATGCTTTTTATAAAAAGCAGGATATTTGAAAAAGGTATTTGCAAACATTTTACTAATCTTTATAATTTATTATTATTGTAACATTGTCTACGAAGCGACAAGAATAGATATTTTTGGATCAACATTTCGACTTTATTTTAATATTTGATAATTGTAATTTGCCCATACATAAAAATTTATCTGTATTTCTTTATAATAATTTTGCGCTTGCGAATTGATATTTTGGTCAATATAAAAAATTATTTTTGATTTAAATGCAACTTTTATTAATTCAACCACGACAGCTAAGTATTCAAATTTTTGAGATCATCAAAAGCAAAGGTGAATTTCGTTTATCTCTCCAAACAAATATTTTTGTCGACAATTTCCAATTTAATAAGGATTCTATCTGGATTTCAATAAGCATCCCTTAATTGAGTTTTGAATCTACCATACCTTGAGGAGACTCGTGACTGAGCTAGTACGAATGGGACGAGGTGGTGAGTTTTTTTTTGTAGAGTTCGACCCTCGGAAAATCATTTATTTATTAATTTATAAAAATTTTGTTTCATTTGAAACTGGCGCTCAAGGCAAACCCGAGGTGTACAATTTTACGCTAAAAACATCACAGCAGTATGTATGTTTCCAATAGACTCCTAAACCGTTTGACCGATCGGAACCAAATTTGGCACAGTTATTATGTAGGTCCCTGCGCATGTTTTTGTATTGAAATAGTGCAAAAATTCGCAAAGGAAAGTTGATTTTGAGTAGCCTGCCTTCCTTTAAGGAATCTCGATAATCCATTCATGCGCGTCCCTATGGGACGCGCATTGAGAGCATGGACTCAGCTGCATTCGACCGACTTTCAATTGATAAAAAGATAGATAAGATCGGCGAATGGATTAACGCTGCCAATGCGAAAGTCCTCGAACCTAGAAAGGAGCCCATGCGTCCTCGTATCTCCTGGTGGAGCCACGATCTTAGGAAGATGAGAGTTAAAGTTAAGACGGCTAGGAAGCGTCTGCAGCGAGAGCGACGCGCAAATCGATTAAACTTGGACGAACTCGAGGAAGACTGTGTGACAACTTCGAGGGATTACAAGAAGGCAATCTTGGACGCTAAAGCACGCGACTGGCAACAGTTTGTGGGCGAGACCGGGAACGCTGATCCATGGGGCGCCGTTTATAAGATGTGCAGAGGTAAACGGAAGACTTCCGTCGTCGCCTCACTCAAACACACTGTAAACGGCGTGCAAACACAGACGTCGACTTGGCGCGAGACAGCGGAACTGCTGCTAAGCAACTTTTTCGCTGCCGGTACCCTAGGACCCAAGCCTGAAAACTTGGTAGTAGAGGAGCCGGCCCCCAAGTTTACCTGTGAGGAGGTGGAGGCGGCCTTTAGAAAAGCAAAAGCGGGCAAGGCGCCAGGGATAGATGGGATACTACCCGAAGTAGCAAAGAGGGTGTGGGTTGCGATTCCGGAACAGGTTTTGTCGTTGTTCAACGACTGCCTGGAAAGGGGTTGCTTCCCGACACAGTGGAAGGTTGCCAAACTTGTCGTCGTTCTGAAGTCCCCCAATAAGGTGAGAGACGACGTAGCATCCTACCGCCCTATATGCCTTCTGCCGGTGATGGCAAAGGTATTGGAGCGTGTAATGGTGTCTCGTCTCAATACACTTCTCATGGGACGACTTAATGACGCACAGTACGGCTTTGTTGAAGGCAGAAGCACGGAGGATGCTTGGCAAAGGGCCATAGAAATAACACGGACCACTAATGCCAAATACGTACTTGGCATATTTGTTGACTTTAAAGGCGCATTTGATGGCCTATTATGGTCGGAGATTATGAGCGAATTAGTAAGATTAAAACTGCCGGAATTAAAGCTTTGGGCAAGTTATTTCTGTGACCGTAAGGTCTTGTATAAGGAAAGGGAGACGGTGGAGAGAGAGGCGCAGAGGGGTTGCCCGCAGGGTTCCATTATTGGTCCCTTTGTCTGGAATTTAATGATGGATGGATTATTAAATTCCTTAGAATCGATTGGTGCGAAAGCGGTTGCTTATGCAGACGACATCCTAATCCTGGTGGAGGGAAATAGTCGTCTTGACTTAGAGTCACGCGCAAACGCTTACTTGGTGGAGGTCGCTGGATGGGGCGACCGGATGGGGGTCAAAATATCGGAAAAGAAAACTATGACCCTCATGATGAAGGGTACTTTTTCGAGCGCCCGATCCCCATCGGTGCGCGTGAATGCGAAGGCCATAGACCATGTGACTGAAGTCATGTATCTAGGTATCAAGGTTGGCGCTTGTCTTAACTTTAGACCCCACCTGAAGTACTTACGTGAAAAACTGACCGCTCTGGTAGGGTGCCTTCGCAGGGTGCTAAGAAAAGAATGGGGGCTCAAGAGGTCCGCCTTCAGAACGCTATACCAGGGCCTATTATTGGCATATGTCTCCTATGGTGCAAGTGTATGGGGACACACTTTGCATCGAAAGACGTATAGGGACCAGCTAAATAGATGCCAGAGGGTCGCGTTATACGCTTCGCTTAATGTGTGCAGGACGGTCTCGACCGAAGCAATGCAGGTTCTCGCGGGAGCTCTCCCGTGGGACCTAGTTGTTAGAATGAGATCAGAATGCTACCACAGGAAGAAGGGACTGCTCCCCCGTGAGGGGGACTTCACCAATGAAGCGGAACGTGGAGGATCCAAAGCATCTTTCAATAGGATCCTGACAGAAAAGCTGATCCAAGAATGGTCTAACAGATGGAGAACATCTGAGAAGGGATCCACGAACAGACGATTTGTACCTGATGTGGAACACGCCATTGTCAACGAGTGGTTTGACCCAAGTCTATACTTGGGCTATCTGCTAACGGGACATGGTAGTATGAATCATCAACTGTGCAAATTCGGCTTGGCAGAGACACCCAAATGCCAGTGCGGCTTGGATGAGACATGGCAACATGTTCTCATGCACTGTCGTTTATACGAAGATATCCGGAAGTTGCAGCTCCCAAGCCTGCCGCCGGAAGACTCGATAGATCTGACAGATCTAGTTAAAGACCTGGACAGCTATACAAGGCTGTAAGCCTTCGGCAATGGCGCGTTCGCTAGACGGCGTCTCATAAACGCCGACGAAGGGACTACCCATTCCCATGATGACACTGAAGATAAATAGAGATAGTAGATTTTGCTCTAGAGGGGATAGACTTAATGTAGATTTTGCTCATACAAAAGGTATCAGATATCATTTAATTTAGCGGGGAATCTCTGTCGAAGAGACTCAAGGGGGTGGCAACTCCTTCTAGCCCGTAGCCGACGGAACCGAGGGCTTAGGCCTGAGACTTAACGCGTGGCCCGAGAGATACCTTGGGTATCATACCAACTCGGGCAAACGCGAGTATACATGTATCATAGCAGTCGCAGACGGCACACTGTGCATCCGACCTCGTCGCTTCCTTTCGCACAACTTGTTACAACTTATTTAAACAAGTCGCGACAAGGGGCGACGTCGCGTTACGTAAACAGTCAAGGGCCTAGCGTAAGCTTTACATGCCGACACCTACTTAAATAGGCGTCGGAGGGGCGACTGGGCTTGTCAAAGAACAAGTACCGGTGATGAAGGCTTCAGCGCCTATTTTTGAGGTTTAGTGGGAGGAAGTATACATCACTTGGATGAGAACTTTCTAAGGGGGTGGTATCTCCTTTTCACCCGAGCTCCTTTAGGGCCTAGCTCCGAGCAACAGGCGCACTGGTATATGTTAAACTCAACTTAATACTATGATCGAACGCCAGAATGCTAAGAATTGGACCGCCCGGAAAGATGAAGGTGTCATCGACATCTGATCCGGAAGACGAAACAAAGTGCCCTAAAGGAAGGCGCGACTTTACTAAGTAACGCTAACGAGACAACGTGGCTCGAATAATGGATAACGAACTTGATCTTGTCCAAAAGAAGTATCTCCTTCACAACTGCACAAACTACTTGTCCAGTAGAAAGGGAACATCTGAGTTCTTGAGCAGTTGTCTACCGGGAGACAAGCCAGTAAAGTCGTTTTAAACCGAAGGCGCGACTTTACTAAGTGACACTAACGAGATAATGTGGCTCGAATTAGGGACAGGATCTTGGTCCTGTCCAAAAGAAGTATCTCCTTCACAACTGCACAAACTATTTGTCCAGTAGAAGGGGAACATCTGAGTTCTTGAGCAGTTGTCTACCGGGAGACAAGCCAGTAAAGTCGTTTTAAACCGAAGGCGCGACTTTACTAAGTGACACTAACGAGATAATGTGGCTCGAACAAGGATAACAAGCTCGGTCTTGTCCAAAAGATGTATCTCCTTCACAACTACACAAACTATATGTCCAGTAGAGGGAGAAGATCTGAGTTCTTGAGCAGTTATTAACCGGGAGACAAGTCAGTAAAGTCGTTTAGATACCCTAGCGGACAGCAGTCCGATATGAGGGGGCAGAGCCCGGAATCCGCCATGTGGAAACCGTCTCTACCTGGGACATGACATATCCCCTAGCCTCTGTCCAAGTACCGGTGTTGCAGCCCTAGAGCCTTTTAGGTCGGACACCGGGGGGCGCAGCGGTGAAGCTCCTAAGTACGCAGCTCTCGAGAAATCCGGACTGTAGTACAAAACCGTTACCACGGGAGATGGGGGCCCAATGAGTATTCAATGCTCTTCCCGTCAGATGAGGAAGGACTCGTGGTGGCTGTGGTTAGGGCGAGTTTCAGCCAACAGCGGGAACTACCTGCTGATAGCAAGTAGAATCTGCGACAGCTTACATGGCGATCAAAGTAAGCGGCGCCTGCCTGTTAGCAGGAAGCTCGAGACCGAACTAGAAGGTGTCTTGAGGCCCGTCCTTGGGTGATGTTCAACTGGCTCGTTGACGTCCGATAGGAACCCCTTTAAACAGGGCGCTTGTCCCGGCGAAACCTTGTTAGGAAACTCCTTGGAGCGGAATAATGAGTGAGGTGACCCACCGGTTCATGGGAACCCATGCTGGGCATGGCTCAGGTCGAATCCTAACATGTTAAATTAAATCAGACAGGTTCTGTACCACAATACAACTTATACCTTTCAGCTGTACTTTGAAAAATAAAACAATATCAAACAAATTCTCTTCAATAGCAAACCTGTTCATTTATTGTTATAAGACAAAAATTATTTGTGAAACAAATCATGAAATTTTAAATAAACAAATTAAGTTTACTTGCAAATTTAAACCAAATATAACGTCCCTCCCCCGAGTTAATCGCACTAATTCAATCCGAGTTTTTAAACGTGTAACGATCGTTTTAAAATAAAAACAAAACAACGTACGCACAGTCTATCTCTTACCGGCTGCCTTCTATCGACGGACGAACGAAACTTGTTGTATCTGACTCGAGTCGATTGCGTAGACGTGGACTCCTTGACTTTTCTCCCTTGAATGAACCATAAAATAGCTGCCAATCATCAATTACTTTTAACAAGATAATCTTCATTCCATCAATGTGAGTATTTTCAATTTTCCAATTATTTTACTTCCCCATACCATACAACCATAACCAAAAAAATCTCCAGCGGTAACCAAACTTTTCATAAACCAATTCTTGCGGATATCAAATTAACAAAATATTTCAAACTTAAGAAGTTATTTAAAATACATCTTTACGCTTCCACTGATATTTTTACCAATCTTTATCAATAATACAAAAAATTAAAATCAAGAATCTCCAAAAACATGTCCTCTCGTTTCGACGGACAAACTCTCTCTCCTCCTACCAAAATCCTTATCTTCCTCCCCGCAATTTACCGGCGAGTGCGTAGTCGTACATTTTCTGTTCTTTCCAAAATCAAACTGTCCTTTTTCACAACATCACGTAATTTTTATTGCACAAAAATTTATCGTTCATTTATTTTACAATACAAAATTAACTACTTAATTTGTTTCTTTGAAAGTTAATCAAATTCTTTCAACGGACCGACTTTTAACCGACCGACTATTTTTTCGACCGACTATCGATACTACCCGAAGCATTCACTACAAGAATGATTTCCAATTCGACTATTTGTCACATCATATAGTTTCATTTTACAGTGATGACAACTGTGAGGTGGCTAGGAATCCTTCGGGAAACATGGAATCAATCGTTTATCTTTCACATTAAGCAATGTCGTGAGTTTTTGGTTAAAGCGTCGTTGGGGGGGGGGGGAGTTCTAACCTTGGCAGATCCATAACTCTGTTGGTTTGGTTTTCGTGGAAATAATAGGGAGGGAAATAAAATAATTTCAAATAATTGAAATACAAGTTTTATTAACAAAAGTTATTTAATATATTGTAGCGTCTGGTGCCTTGAAGATGCACGAGTACACACACAATCGGTTTATGGTCACCTACCTTTAATTCAACTCTTACTTCTCAGGCTAATATGCGTCGGGATCTGATTCAACCAACACTTTTTTATATGAGCTTATGTCGAACGAATTCTTGATTCCAACAAAGATAAAACTACAGTTGGATTTCGTTAACAAGTTTTTTAATCAAATAAACAAATTCCAACATATAACAGATAACCCTAACAATCTTTATATAAACTACTATTCTACGCACTGATAAATAAATGGTAGCTAACCTGCTAATCTTTCGTGCGCACAATTTTCTTTCTTCTCTCTTCTACTTTCCAATCTCGTCACGATCCAACTCTCGTGCGGATTTGATCGTTCCACTATTTCTATGACTGCTTCTCATAGATCGGATAATTTGGTATCCGGATCTCCCCTACGTATCTGTATGACACGATCTCGACCACAACCTTTGTTGCCAACACCTTCCGTATTCCGCTATCTCAAGGAATCTTAATTTCTCCAAGGAATTATTTTTCTCTGATAGCACCACCGTATTTAGTTCACGAATATAATTTATTTCAGTATATTTAGGTGAATCTCAATTGATTTCGCGACTGTATCTCACAGTACTAAATTTGCGACCGTCACGTTTCGTGATCTCGATGATACTCCCTATTTACTTTTATGTAACTTGCGTTACTATATAATTTTTGTTTTAAAACCGGAGCTTCTTATATTCTCGGTTTGTTTGTACATGGCCGACGGTTCTCTGCACGTTTGATTAATTTCCCCATGTTGTATATAACGTTTACATACAACATGTAACACGAACAACTTAAAATTAAATTCAAACGACAAAAAAAAACAATCACATGCAAACAAATGTGTTTGAACCTCCGGTCTCCAACTGTAATTCTTTCCTTGTTGGTACGAACCTATCCTCAACATGGATAGCGCGTATCACAACAATATATATTGTCATGTTCTGTCTATCAGAGATGAGGGGTCTGATGTAATTGGGTTGATTTTATGATAAAATACTCATTATTAAATATTCAAATAAAGGACCACCATGACAATTAAATAGTTACACCTGAATCTTCTTGGTACTTCCGAATGATGAAATGCTTGCATCAACGCAATCTGAAATATAACAAACGTAATTTTGTATACATAAATATTTCGAGAAAGAATGTAAAAGAAAAAGCAAAAGAAGGTTGATTTGTTTTATTTAAAGAAAATTTGGGAAGAAATTAAATAAAATTAATTTATTTTAAAGGGTAGGTAAACAATAATGAAAAGTGTTGTGCGTTAAAAGGAATTAGTGCGCGGGCTTACAGACAATTTTGGTGGGATAAAAATGGATAAGGAAGCGTGGAGAGAATAGAACGATCCGCGGTACAGTACGGACGTGATTGTGAAGAAAGTTGAAATTTTGGAAAGAGTTGTAATAATTTTCTTGTTAAGTTTTGAATGATCAGATGTCTATTGATGATTCATGAAGTATGTGAAGAGAAGAATTTATGAAAGTTTTCGATGAGTATTTTGAACGATATTTAGAAAATTTTGGAGACCGCTGATAAAGATTTTTATGGTTACGTTTTTTTTTGATGGTTATGTTTTTTCTTTCTGATTGGAAAATTATTGAAGATTATTTTATGGACTTACCTGAGCATTTATTCAATAAGACGAAGAAAATAAGTCTATCATCAATCCTGTCTGGAGTTTTCATGGTATGAAAATTGGATCCAATCGTGTATCACATCCACGCTGACTTGTTCCACTACACATCGATGGGACACGACTGTATCGACTTCGGTAAGCAAAATTTGTGTCGACAAATTTTAATAACATCTAACAGTAGAAAATTAAAGTTCGCGCGTGAATTTAAATACGGGGGGATTTATAAACTTTTCTTTTATCATTTTTCTGTAAATTTAATTTGTTCCTATTTAATAAAAATCAGTTTTTTGTTTTTTTAATGATTATATTTGTTTAATAAATTACAATATTTTGTTTACAAATAATTACGTTTAATTTAATTTAATTTTATACAGCAGTGAAGATCAGAGTATGCAGGTGTAAGATACAATAAGTTTATTATTTTAATTTCTTCGAAGGTTATTAATTAAAGGTAACTTATATGAGCATTTTTTTTTGACCAACTAGATGAACCCAATTTACGACCCCCAATAATGATTAATCAAAGAAGGATTCTTGGGTTAAGCGGACACCAAATAAAACAAATATATTATCTCATCGACGTTTCGGAGACTTTATTACGTCTCCATCTTCAGGACTAGATGGAGAGAAACGTATTATGGTAACGTCGCAAATTACGAATATCAACAATAATCTCTTACCTTGATAATGAGTTGGAACAATGTTTTACATAAATGGTAAAAAGATCAACAATGGTTCAATATATGGTAATATATTTGTTTTATTTGGTGTCCGCTTAACCCAAGAATCCTTCTTTGATTAATTATTACCATCGGACAAGAAACATCACTTTGCCCTAATAATGAGTTCTCATGCAAGCTAGGAGCATAGTTAAATTAAGGGCCATTTTATTTCCCGCTATATAAGTTAATTTTTGAGTTTTGCAGTAGCTAAACATGGCAATATATTTACCTGTATATAAATCAAATACCAGAGGAAAGATTGTATTGAACAGCATCGAGAAACTCAAGAGGAGGTTTCCCTGCGATGTAAAGTTCTGTTTGAGTAACAATACGACTGTCAATATCTTGGTACTTCTGCTTGCGTTTGTCAAGTTTCTTCCCATTATCTAACAGCATTACATAATTTTTGAACCTAGTCTGCTCTTTTTGAATTCCTTTGATAAATTCGAAATCAGTGGGGTGGGCTTTGATCTGTTGAGAGCAGAGTGCCATCCCTCCAAATCATTAGTGGTCCTGCGGCCGTAGTTTGCGAACTGATTCAAAAGTTCGCGAGGAAAACGATTGAAATCAGGTCTCCGTACGGATTCCTTGTCACCTCTCGTCAGGGCTGCCCACGGTTGAGGTCACCTAGACTTCCCAGACACCTGTCGCTATGGCATCTCCACGAAAACCAAACCAACAGAGTTGTGGATCTGCCAAGGTTAGAACTCCCCCCCCCCCAACGACGCTTTAACCAAAAACTCACGATATTGCTTAATGAGAAAGATAAACGATTGAGGCCAGGTTTCCCGAAGGATTCCTAGATACCTGTCGCTATGGCATCTCCACGAAAACCAAACCAACAGAGTTATGGATCTGCCAAGGTTAGAACTCCCCCCCCCCCAACGACGCTTTAACCAAAAACTCACGATATTGCTTAATGAGAAAGATAAACGATTGAGGCCAGGTTTCCCGAAGGATTCCTAGATACCTGTCGCTATGGCATCTCCACGAAAACCAAACCAACAGAGTTATGAATCTGCCAAGGTTAGAACTCCCCCCCCCCAACGACGCTTTAACCAAAAACTCACGATATTGCTTAATAAGAAAGATAAACGATTGAGGCCAGGTTTCCCGAAGGATTCCTAGACACCTCACAGTTGTCATGGCTGTAAAATGAAACTATATGAATAGTTTCATTTTCAAATAGTCGAATTGGAAATCATTCTTGTAGTGAATGCTTCGGGTAGTATCGATAGTCGGTCGAAAAAATAGTTGGTCCGTTAAAAGTCGCTCGGTTGAAAGTCGGTCCGTTGAAAGTCGGTCGAAAAAATAGACGGTCCGTTAAAAGTCGGTCCGTTAAAAGTCGGTCGGTTGACAGTCGGTCCGTTGAAAGTCGGTCGGTTGAAAGTCGGTCCAGTGGACGGTCACGATTTCATCTGGCTCTTTAGGTGTCTGAACAAAACAGCTCACACAATATAGGCACCAGCCATATCCTGGTACAAATTGATTAAACAAACTAAATGGTGGTGTCCTACCAGCTTTAATCCCTTAAACAATGAAAGTGTCTTTCCAATAAATCAACCCCTTTCGAAACATCGCAATATATAATTTGTTTATAATTTGAATATAGAGTAGATTATCGAATAACATCTTCGCATTCACAATAACGAATTTTCAATAACAAAATTTTTATTACCAAAAATTTAAATCCGAAACCGATCTCAAAAAGAAAATTTGCTTATACTTACATATAGTAAATTTTTATTTTATTTTTGTTTCCTTTTAACTCTTCTGTTTTTAAACCATATTTGTATTTGACTAACAGGCAAGTTAAGAGCTTTTTCAAGTTTTACTGCAGCTGCATTATCGAGATATTCGTTGTTTGTGAAGGCATCCTCCAATATTGCTTTGTCATTCTCCGTATAATGGTATCTTCGGCATGATCTATCATTTACTTTACTCGTATTTGACAAAGTTTTATCATACGGCTTATATCTGGAATTCGATTTAGTTCCACCCGAGTTAACTTGTTGGTTTTCAGGTGCACTCGAAGAATTTACAATGCGTAGCACCTCTGGTATTTTTGCGTCTTCGAGTGTATAGCAGAAATATTGTCGTTGACCCCCATTTGGGTCTGGGGCAACCCGAAGTATATAGGTCCCGTATTCTAAATCCATTGCTGAAGTTGGCACAGTGTTGACGCCTGAAAAGTTCGTGGCATCGTTTCCGATAGTATCGAGTGGTTGTGCACTAACTGCAGAAGAAAACGACTTTGAATGATTGGCCAATTTGTCTACTTTATTTTGTTGTTCCACTTCAGAATTTGGACCACGGAAGTCGTTCAACGTCTCTGTTTCTGAGCTGGTAGCCGGGGCTGCATTATTGGTATTGGTCCTTAAATGTACAGAAGATAATTGATCCGGAGTCGGCGCTTGTATACTACTGCTTTTAAATATAAAGTTGTCATTCGCCTCCTCGAATGTAGCCAATGAAGGCATTTCGACAACGTCTTGCATTTTATTACATGTTAGCTGTTTAGTATTGCTTTCATCAGAATCGGAATCGGAAAAGTCGCTGCTGTAATAATTGCTTGAGTTGTTCATGTTTATAAATTAGTGGTACTTGCTATATCGATTCCTTTTTAAAAGTATTACATAAAATTTAAATACAAAGTGTAACCTATATAAACTGTTGATCCTTTGATACGTTGATCCTTTGATACGTTGATACATTGATACGTTGATATGTTGATACGTTGATACGTTGATACATTGATCCGCTGATCTGTTGATCCGTTATTTGTATTTTTATCTTTTGAACAATATTTCCACACCGTTAAGAGATTGTATGTAAAATTACAATCATTAGCAACTTTGTGACCTACTCATATGATAAATCTATGTGCGTATAGGACACGATAATGTATTTTTACATACTCATGTAAAATGGGTCCATATTGAAACTGTAAATATACCTGTAGGATTTAAATCAGAATATAAGGACATTTTTGTCCTTATTTTGTCCAAATTTAAGATATTCCCTCAATTCTTTTGCATACTCGCCTAACGGCTCGCGTGCAAAACTTGCAAATGCGTGAGTGACTAGTGTAGGGTCCGACCGCATAGTTATTTTTCGGCACGGTCCGACTGTTCAATAATATTATATTTGAGAACGGTCTGACTTCCGAACACTGGCAGCTGGTATGGAGAGGGCGTCAGGGTACCGGTCTACCAAAACAGAATAGTAATTTAGAATAATGAATAACATTTTGTTAATCCGATGCAGCTCGGATCACGGTGGTTACGCCGCTTGGCCTATAAATGGTGGCACATATTTAAGACACTTTACTAAAAAGTGATAAATGTAATTTTAGTCAACCCTCCCCCCCATTATTACAAACCACGATAACGTCAGTTAAACAACTCTTCTGTGACTTTATTTTACTGCGTAGATATACGGTGTTCCAAAGAAGTACTTAAAGTTAGTTTTTTATTAATTTATCTACGTGTGTCTAGAGCGCTAAGTTGATCCGTCAATCTCCCTACCAGTTAAACCTGTAAGCCTCACAATCAAAGCAATCACGTTTAGCATGGTCAACCAGTTAGTTATAGCTACACTGTTAATATCGTGTTAATTATTTTCTATGAATTTTAAATGAACCAGTGCATCACTGCCAATTTTGTGCGGCCTAAAGACTCCATCACCTAAACCTTTGTTAGGTTGGTAACTAACAAATAAAGCAATGAGAGATACGTTATGAACAAACAGATAGGCAGAAGTGTTGTTTTAATGCCGCACTGATTGGTGTGTGGCCTAAAGGCTACACTGAGGAAACGGATCGTCACACAGTGGGGTAAGGCAGCTTCAGAGCTGCTATTAAATTAAATACCGATTAACTTAATTTTTAAATTGGATATCTCTTTTCAGGGTTGTTAGTAGTATTGAAAAGATTCATAGATATATTCTTGAATAGGTTTTTATTAACAAAATAGGATCTTTGTTATCAGATATACTTAGGCGCATGAAAGGAGTAACGAGATTTGAATACAGTTCATTAATAAAATTTAGAATAGACCTTTAGTAATAATAAACCAGGGTTGTTAGTAGTATTTAAAAAAATTGGTAGATGTAGATTTAGAGATGAATCTCTAAATAGCAAGTAGTTTTTTCGTTTAATTGCAGGTTTAGCTGTCTTGCCCCACTGTGCGTCACCTCAATTTTGCGTTACATATAAATGTAGGCAATTATAGATGTCCATAATAATGAGGGAAGTCAAAGTCTTTTACGATACCTTTGAGACAAAACCATATTTATCAATACAATGGTTTCAACATCAAAAATCAACTAACAGGACGCCGACTTCTCAATTTTGAAGACCGAATAAGGTTACTTGAGGACAACTACCAAGAACGAATGGAGGATAGAGAATGCGAAACGCAGCGAATAATGGAGATCTACAACAAGGAGAAGAAAGAATTGTACGAGTTGATTCGTTTCCTCCACCAAGCGCGAAAAGCAGCGGAACTGATGGACAAATCTGACGACGAGGCCGACACCCCAAACGCCATCGAGGACGACGGTGAAGGCGAATTCCAACTGGTGGTCAACATGAAGTCCAAGAAGAAGACGCTCAAACCCGCTACCCCTCAGATCAAACCCGCTACCGTAAAGAATACCGAAAAGAAAACCGATAGCATAAATCTGAAGGCACCAATCACCGGCGCCACCTCCGCTCAAGCCCAACCACAGGAC
This sequence comes from Podabrus alpinus, assembly GCA_932274525.1. Taxonomy (NCBI): domain Eukaryota; kingdom Metazoa; phylum Arthropoda; class Insecta; order Coleoptera; family Cantharidae; genus Podabrus; species Podabrus alpinus. The sequence goes on along the minus strand of OW026454.1, from coordinate 58,243,866 downwards.
ATAGGGCGAAAACGGACGAACTCCACCTCCTCGGAAGGGTCCGAAACCGATACACCGAGACCGCCAAAGACAAGGCAAAAGACCACCACGCTCCATGATGAACCAATCATCACTAAGATGTTTTTCAGGGGGCGCCATTTAAATAATTTAAATCATAAAGTTAAAATATTATCGTTCATAGTACAAACTGCAAGAGGCACAACATAGCAGAGTTGGTGAATCTTGTGAGAGAGGATACTGAAGATAATAAAATACATTACGTCTGCGGCACAATATATTGTAGGGCTGACTTTTGACTCGCATTGTATATTGTTTTTATTTTTATTTCCAGTATTTCTAACAAGCGATCAAAAGTGCTTCATTACGAATGCTCCCCCACCCATATCTGCGCTTTTACAATTTATTGTATCATGGTAGCGAACCAGAAATTTGAGTGTGTGCACGCAGCAGGCTTCAGTTTCTGCCACAGTTTGTTCGAGTCAACACATATATTTCCATTTTTGAAAACATTATAAGTGGACTCCATTTTAAGTTTTCATAAGAACCGACCAACAGGTAACTAATGATTATTCTTATACTATCAAGATGTTATTATTTATTAACTACAGGTTCTTAATAATAGTGCCCATTCTGGTCCGAATTTTAAATTACATCGTATCTTGCACAAATATAATTATCTTATAATTATGGTTTAATCCTGATACGCAGCATTCCATCTTCAATGCGCAGGATCAGATTTTCGTTGTAATTTACGGACATAAACATTTTGGATTGTTCCAAGCTCCAAATTCGAGAGTTTATTCACCTTCCATCCAAAGTTGAATGTGTAGATTCCTTTGTTTTATTATTATAATGGTGATGCGAGTTACTGAGGCGTCTTATACCAGGTCGTATAATTACATATTTATTTTTGAAGATTTGGTTCTAATCGACAGATAATTAATTCAAGATAGACGTATTTTTATTGAAGCAAATGTGCCTTATTTGGATCGACTTAATTGGAAAAATGTTTTCTGTAAATTTCTCAGGTTTTGAGAAGGATATACATGAAGCCACTCTTCTAACAGTTTCTTCTTTAGCGAAGCCTGTAACTATTATAGTCTCCAAAATGTATTTATGTAATGCACGCAGTTATTTGCAGTCTCGTACCGTTACAGAGTTTTGGTGCATTAAGGTTTCGTATATAAGCATTTTTGGCGCCCCCACTTTCAATTGAAGTCTGTGTGGTGACAGGCCATCTTATAAGCAGGCCCATAGAGTCGTAAGTCCGTTCCATATCTAAAAATTTGCCAAGAATATTGTCGTTGATAACTGCAGCAGTTTCATTTTTAGGGGGTCGAAATGGCCCGTTCACACAACCATTGTCGATTTTGTTGACTCAAATTGGCTACATGGGAATACACTTCGGAAATAAGTAATAAAATTGAAGTTGAAAAAGGTTGTGATTACAGTGCAATTAGGCATTTAAAAATAATATTGTTCCCAGGTTTGTCCCTAATGAGATCATTAGAAAAGATCTTGCTTCGAGTATCAATCGATAGAATCAATGGGGTACGAGTACCCCAAAATACCCCTCTTATTGTCGAAATCGTACGGTGTGAATTATGTTTGAATGACACGGTCGCACCCTTAACGTTAAAAATCTGAAAATATTTAACTTTAAGGCGCATGTACGTCATCAGTAATGTAGTCCATTCTCAACAAACATTTTAGCTGTAAATTGGCTGTTAACTATCTAATAGCTACTGTTAGCTACTAAATAGCCATTTAACAGCCTATTAACAGCTAAAACGTTTGTTGGAATTCTTACCATTAGCCAATAGTAAAAATATTCGTGAGCCGGGCATGGTTACTAGGTACTATTTATCGCCATTTGTCCTGGTTATAAACATTAACACGATGAAACCACAACGAGAATACAGTATTGATTATCTTTTAATCTTCGTTATACAGGGAGAAAATAAAAAGTAAATTGACACAAACAACGAAATTGTAAAAAGAATTATATTTTTAATATTAGAAAAAAAAATCAACATAGTTGTTAAATATATCACTATTTTATTATGAAGGACTGTGTACATTTCTAAAAACTACGAAATTATTTTAACAAATAATTACCAAAATTTTTTCATCATTGCCAACGTCTTTTTCATCAAAGGACCTTTCTTAGGTTTCAGGCCAGGCTTATGCCCTGAAGCAACTGGTTTATTTATTTTAGAATCAGCTACTTGAACGGTTTTTGCTAACGATTTTGTAGTATTTCCAGAATTTGATAATTTTCGAGAACGCAAGTTAACAAGCGTATCGGTACTAATAAATTCGATTTGTCGTTGTTTTATAGGTTTAGAGGATTTCATACTAGATTCTACAGATTTAAATCTGGCTTCTTGTTCATCTACGGAACGTAAATATAAATCTCTCCAAGATTCCATTTCGTCACGTTTTCTACTGGAGAACTGCCATTTACAATGAGTTTTCCATAATTCGTTGGTATTTTCAATTAAGTAGGGATTGTAATCTTCCAACTTAAGCAATTGTTTTGGAGTTGCACTTTCCAGAATCGGCTTCAAAGCATCAAAAGTAGCACCATTTGTATAAATCAAAGTTTTAAGATTTTTCTTAACACGCTCCACACACATTTGGTATAAACTGAATGATTTTGGAACTGTAGATTTGCAGCCTGAAAATATTTTAGTTGACTGCCTTTGCTTATTGAAAATTTGTTCTAAAACAGGTTCTTCTTTTGGGACAATAATTTTCGGTTGTGGTTTCGTTAAAATGCTATCAGGCAACCGAGGTATCGTTAATGGTTTAGATTCAACTATGCTACTGTTTGGACACTTTTCTTCAATTATTTCGGACGTTTTATTTCGTTTCGAATCTCGGCTATCCGATATTGTTCTTACTGAATCGGTTATCATGGAAGTACATATCTTTTTAGTGGACCTTTGGTTTTCTTCGTTATCTGAATTTTTTCTTTTTAATGTCGGGTTTTCTTTACTGGAAGAACTTCTTACACGACTTTCATGTTTCGCGTCAGATTTTTGTTTTAATCGTTCTTCGTTATCAATATTTTCGCAAACAATTAATTTCCATTTATTAACCAACGATTTTGACGCCTTTCCAATTTCGCCATCCATTTTAGACAATGAATTTACAGTAAATCCTACTTTAGTTTCCTTCAAATGTTGTGTTTCAATTGGTAGTGTATCTAATTTCCGAAGATAATGTAACAATTTTACTTCATCATTGCGTTTTCTGTACTTTCTTAGATCTTCTTGATAGTGGTATATAGATTTTATTATTTCGTCTTTCTTCATTATCAAAAATCTTTACAAATTGCACAGCAGTGAAACAACATCGGAATGTTATATATAATAAACAAATATGTTTAAGTTACCAACCTATTATTAATCAGTTAATTAAGTACAGAGTATATTTAATGATCATTAACCTCAAAGATTATTTAGTTTTGGTAATTCCACTTATAAAAATTTCACTGTAATCAGAAATTCGATAGCGTCTAATTGTTGAAATTTACCAACATTTTATAATTATAGAACAAGTATGTACAAGGCATACCATACTGCTCCCATACAACCCAAATGTAGACTGCAAATGAGTCTACATTTGAAATTTTTTTTATATATTCTTTACGTAATGCTTACAGATACAGTAAGCCTTAATTAAGGTTTTGTTAAGGTTTGTATTTAAAAAATCTCAAGATATAGATGCCGCACTCTTGCTTGTGGTGGCTGTATAGCACACTTTACATTGACTTATAGCTTCTAAAGCTTAGAGAATGTCGTACAAAGCACCGGGGCATCAGACCCCACATCTCCTTCATCTGGAGTTTCGTCGGGCTGCGGGTAGTTTAGCGTCTAAAGCGCTGGCAATGGTGGCACTGGCCAACCCGGGTCTTGGTGTGCTGTGATTCCACGGTGACGCTGATGTTGAGCACCGCGGGTAAGGTCGAAGATCGTTTTACCTGCCAGGGATCTGTCGAGGATAACCAAGTAAAGCGGTATGGGACTGCGGAGGCGCCCAAACTTTATTTGATACACAGCTTACTGACATCTTTTGCCGTTTTAGTTCATCGGTAATTTCTTGAATAGCTGGGAGGTCCCTGAGCACCGTTGTACTAAAGCTGATTGCTTTAGTTTGATTGAACTTATAATTTGACCAATAAATTGGTTATTTGTTATAATAGCTGCCACCAGGAACCGTAGTTAGATGAAATTGGCGAGTCCGGTTCCTAACTCGTGAATATTGCTTAAAATACTTACTTTAACTTCTCATTAATTTGTTTAATTGATAGCGTGATGAGCCTTAGAGCAGAAACGTGGGAAAAATATTTAAGACAAACGATAGATTACTTATAGGAGATTTCAATAATTGAGACACCTTTAGCTTAATTAAAACAATTTATTTAAATAACAAAAAAAAACAGACAGAATTTAACAGCTATGCAAACTTAAAAGTTTTATGATATTACAATACTAGGGTTGTGACCCAAAATTATTTAGTTATGCTAATCCGACCAGAGTAATGTTTGTAAAAGATTTTTAATAGTAATATTATTAGATACCTGAAGTTATAATCCTTGTTACTGCACATGAACGTAATCCTTCCTTTTTGCTATTTCACTTTGAATTATGCGTAAACCGAAAATATAGATTTAATTTGGACTTATATTGAGTTAATTTATGATGCCGCCAACTTTTGGACAAAATGCTGTTTTATCGATCGGTACTAACAATTTATATGAATCTTTAAATTAGTGAATTCGCTTTACTCGCGTATTTTATATTTAACTTAGGTTGGACTTAGTTGATTGAATTGACTAGAAAACTTCCGCGTGGAAAATAGCGTCTGATTGATTTACGCGTATGCGCTTGAAAAACCGGCAACTAACATAATTGAATCGCGAGATGTTTACGACTGCATGTGGCAGGACGCGACTGCCTAATTTTGGCTTAAGACCATTCTTTTATTGAATCACCTCCTTCCGTGGAAGTGGTAGAAAAGACGTATAAGATTTCTTAATTTGAGCTCCCGCGTAGAGACTAAGTGAAATCGCGCTAGGGGTGTTTAATACCCGATTTCTTTTCTTAAGATTTAATGGTTTTCAAGTGATTTGTAAAAACTAGGATTTGTTAACTTCCTTTCATAAAAATAGAAAGCTGGATTTTTCAAAGGGACGGTACACGTGCGGGTCATAAACTGTATGGATCTTCGCTCGATATTCTATGACTTTATGACTTCTTTACAATTACTAGCTTTGAAATTCTCGTTACCAAAAATATTAACGTTTCCGATTTCATTGTTACAAACATTCCAGGAAACGTGTTGTGAAAGTTTACAACTTCACTCGAGAATTTCCAGCGTTTCTCAAACAAATTTTACCCTGGTTTAGCAATTATTATAAACAAAATAATTATTATAAACTAAATAAGTTTCAATAATTATAACCTAAATGGTTTACACATAATATGGTTTAATACTTATAATCTATTTTATAACATGGTTTAATGTTTATTTTCATTTATTTATCATTGATAAATTCATCTTTACGTGTTAAAATTACGTGGTCGATATATATAAATAATAATGAATAAAACGCGGGTTGTTACATCGTCTTCAGAACGGAGGTTGTTTTTTTTGTGTTCGTAGACTTTCTTGTTAGTGGTTGGCCAGTTGTCCTTAATGCGGATGATCATCGGTGGAATTTTTTGACTACCAGTCTGAGTTGCTGGGGGAGGAGTGACGGTTTGAAGAGATCGGGGGTGGTGGGGATTGTAAGATTTGGGAGGGATTTTGTGATGGGAGTCTAAGCCCTCACCAGGTATCCTTCCGCGCCATCCTCGTCCGTTCACTCGTTGCTGATATCGACTTGGCCGTGATAGCTGGTGGGTCTGGCACCATCATTCAGGAGCCTCAACATGTTGGGAGAAATGATGCAGTCCGATGAAAAGGCCACTAGTGGTTTTTTTGGGCCGGCTATATTTTCCCTTGTGATGACTGGAGCTCTTTCTTCTGTTTATAGGGACTTTGAAAGCAAGTTCGGCGGTTGTGATTGAGCAGCCGGTAATTGCATAAGCTCCACGCAAGCCTCCAGTTGGGCTGCTGTTTCTTCAAAAATTCTGTGTTATTCCCGCATCTTTGGCAATAGATCCATGCTGTAAGCGAGCTCAACCGAAAGATTTGTCTTTTGTTTTGCGCACGGGTCGATTGGTTGAGTTTTGTGGATTTTCTTACCCATGATGTGCATTTAGAAATTCAGTGTTTGGTATAGTAAGAGGTCAATTCGGATTAATTGATGAATTAATAAATTTATTTTGATGAACTCATAAAAAATTTCAGAAACTATTGAAAAACTGTAGTGACAACTAAGCACGACTTGCCACAATGGTACTGGATTCGCGAATGTTTACACTTAACTAGGTAAACAATCCTCTTAATATACAGTTAAAAAAACAGTTAACTAAATTTATTATTTACAAAAATATTCAATGCCTTTACAATTAAAATATATGTCACACTAAATTCGCACCTAATCTCTGAAGGTGGTCACAGGTATATTACTTTATTTAGGATCCCTTAGGTTGGTAGTTGGCCAGCCTAAGGTACTGAACCCACTGATTATTTAATGGTTAATTCCCGCCATGCAGGGACAGCTACATTTACTCCAGGTTAAATATTAAACAATTCAGGAGGATTTGTTATGTAAGTGAACTTTATAATCGGATCTGATACTTTACCCCCCCCCCCAGTTAATATTTTCCCCGAAAAGCTAGCTCCCGATTCCTTAGAGCTAGCACCGGCTAGCACCCTAATATCACAAATCAAAATTGAAAAAAAAATGAAAATCAACATTGATTTCTGGACACACCTAGGAGGTGCTAGCTTTAATATTTGGGTGTAAGCCGGTGCTAGCTCTAAGAGCACGTATCGTTCTGAAGTTTTAAAAACATGTGAAGAAGGCCTATCCTATGATACAGTTAAATTTTGACGTACGTGGGAAATATATGTATACTTTGAACAATGAAGGAAACCTTTGCATAAAATCTGATTTTATATTATGTACATACTGTATATAAAATACGTTCAGTTATTAAATCCCAAATATTAAAGCTAGCACCCTCTAGGTTTGTCCAAAAATCAATCTATTTTTTTTCTATTTTGATTTGTGGACAAACCTAGAAAGTGCTAACTTTAATATTTGGGTCCTAGCTTAAAGGAATCGAGAGCTAGCTTTTCGAGAAAAATATCAACTGGGAGGGTTAGTGTTACTTTGCCCCCCCCCCGTTAGAAACATTGATTTGTGGACAAACTTGCTAGTGGGTAATAGCCGGTGTTAGCTCTAAGGAATCGGGAGCTACCTTTTTGAGAAAACATATTAACTGGGAGGGGGGGGGTATAGTAATGGACTTCTTCTAATCGGACTTTCTACAGGTGCCCCTTGACTTGGCGCAATGCATACACGCTGCGATCGTATTAATGACATTTCTTGACTAGAATTACTATCCCCTACTACTTTGGTTTCTCCTTGCCTTGGACCATGGTCGCCCCACTCCTGAAAACTTCTTTCTGTACTACTTCCTCATTCGGTTGATTTGTGATGCTAACTTCGCTCTTTGGGCAAGTCTAGGCAAATCCCATCGTGGTGGTACCGAAAAAGGACAAAGAAGTAAGGTTGTATGTGAACTTACCAACATTATCAGATATTTGGAACTCTAAGTGGAAGTAAGTAGGTACTTCACAGAGTTAGACTTGAAGGAGGCGTATCAGCAGTTAGAAGTAAATGAGACATCAAGGGAGCTACTGACAATTAATACAAATATAATATGTAGGCATGTTTCGATTCCTAAGGTTAACTTACGGAGTCACCTGGTATGTTTCAATCGTTCATGGATTCAGTGATAGCAGGGTTGCTAAGAATCAAGGTGTTATTTGTAAATAAATTATTATGGACAATTCATTCCTATACTGTTGGCCAATTTAAAACCGTTATACGGATACTTTCGTAATGAAGTCCTTTATGTATCTGATTTAAAATTATGACTTTTAATTAAAAACAGGTTGTAGTTTCACTTTATAGATATCGCGCGATATATTGGTTATGGATTATCTTTAATAAAACAAATTACTGTCACAACCAAAGTTTTTCCTCCTATACGTCCACTGCTAAGATTTCATAAGATGGAAACATGTACATAATATAATATGTCATTGTTGAAATAAATTCTCTGGTGGTGATTTCTTTAAATGGATTTACGATCTATTTTTTAATGTTAATCGAAATACGAAAGGAACAAATTCTAAATAACAGATTTGCGAGGGTCTGTATAATTATTTTATTTGATAGATTTTTTCGTTAGGGGCCAAAATCGTTTTGCATGAGACAATAAATTCTCGAATTTAAGGTTTTTGACGCACCTCATCCAAAGGGTTTAATTTTTTCATATTGTTTGATTTTCCCCCACAACTACAGGCCAGCCCCAAATTTTGAAGACCTCAACCATCCACATAGCTACCCGACAAGCCCTAAACTAAGTCTCACAAGAAATCCCTTATACTATTTACCTAATGATAAGCTCTTTACGTGATTGTATTTTCGACATACTATGTAGTAACCTACCATTAATGAGATTATCTATATTCTATATGCTTAGAACGTGTCTTGAGACACATAATTATAGATAGTCTTAAGTGCTTTGAACGTCATATTTAATTATGTTGCCAGTAAATATTGAAATAGACAGATTATTATTGCAATTAATACTCTACTCCATGGTATTGGATGGCCAATAAGCTTACAACCATCCCCCTATGAGCTAATATGTATTATCTAAGAAAAACAAATTAAATTCATTCAAAGAAACAAACTATGCTTTAGCATCTATGGCTTTAGCATATAGTTCAGTTTTAATTTCATCAAGTTTTAAAAAATATATTATTTTCTATGTAGTATTTTACATAATTAGGTAATTATTACTTATCTAAACTATAACAAAAACATATTTTCTAATAATACATAGTACTAATGCGCTCATTAAAAAAATTTACAAAAAATATATCTATACTAAAATAAATTATAAATAAATTCACTAATTTCAGTTTTCGTCATGACACCGGACGCTGCTCTTGTACTTTCCCATTATTTGCGATATTTTGCACGATTAGATTTAAACAATCTAAGCTGGATGTTGTTGAAACCACATCGAAATCTGTAAGAAAATAAAAAATATAATTAATATATTATATGAAAATAATCACACGTCTGCATTTTTATTATTTAAATATAAAAATTGTTAAAAAGTGTGTAAATTAATTTATAAATTATTCATAAAAGGGACCGAATACTGAAAGGAATGAAGAACAAAAATGATACAAAAAGTGAAATAAGATTTAACGAATGGAAAAGAAAAGAAAAAAGTACGCATATTTGAATAGTTTGTCAACATCAGTTCTCGAATTCGTTTTTCTTTATTATTTCCTTTCAACGTTTAATCATTTTCCGCGTTCCATTTTCTTTTATTATTTAGTTAGGAAATTTTAAAAAATTAATTTTATTTTTAGTCCTTATTTGTTGAGTTTGGAATTTGTTTGTTAAGCAAATCTACGTAATAACCATTGAGAAGTTTCGTGACGGTTAACTTGGATCAATATTATTATAAGTTTTAGTGAAATGGAACGTTGACTATTATAGGATAAACACTTATCCGATGCAACTATCCATCCAAAATCTGAGGAATTAACTACTAATTTCAAGTTACTTGCTACAAATACACCAACAAATAGTATTGTATTAAAATATTGTTGGGTATGCGATTGGTAATATCTAAGTAAATACGGAATTCTATAATATTCTATTGAAATATTCTATATTATATTTTGATTAATATTTGGTTGACTAATTCTTTAAATTAAAAGTTTCAACTATTTGCTATAATAAAATCTTAATTTTCCTTCCTTTTTTCGATCAAATAATTATAAATTTTTAATTGCACTAAAAGTCAATAAACAATGATTACAGTGAGCTCGTAAAGTTTTGGACAAATTCGATAAAATATTTTAGGGGAATTTTCTCAGAAAATCCTCAGACACGTTAATCTTATATTTTTAAGTGTTACTTTTTCTGCCATTGACATTTTTTATCGTGTTTTCTTTTTGAGCTATGATGTCATCGTAAATTGTTTTTCGTAATCGTAAATTTCGCCTTTTTCTAAAGTTCATACAATTCAGATCTTCTTGTACTTCTCTCCACGACCTCTTCTTTGGTTTTCCTCTTTTCCTCAACTTCGTTTCCCATACAATCTTAGGCACTCTTTATTGTCTCATTCATTTTGACTAGGTGCTCCAAGCACTTTAATCTCTGAGTTTTTACAAAACTTACTATACTTTGTTCGTTCTTCTCATCCACTGTCCGTGCACATCTTTGCCTCCAAAAATCCTTTTCAGATCTTTCTTTCACACATACTTTCAGCATTGTACGATCCTGTTTTGTCTCATATAACTTTAACTTGAGTGATTGTGAGACGATTTCACTGTTCAACATTGTTTTGATTGAGTAGAAACTCCAAGTCGCAGCCGCAATTCTTAATTTCAGCTCATGATTATTACCTATCAGTTTATCCAAATAGGTAAAAAATTCTACTTCCTCAAAATTCAACGTTTTCAATTCGTTTAATTTGAGATTCAATGTTTATTTTGGTTTGAAAGGCTTGTCTTCCGATATCATATTATTTTTATTTTCATTCATTTCCAGTCCCATCTCCATAGCTTCAATCAATAAATTTTTCACAGCCTCGCACTTCTCCATTTATTCTGACTCTGTTCTACGTTTCACTAATGTCATTTTTATCAGTCGACTTAACTTTGCTGGTATCGCCAATTCGTACATAGCCTCATGTAGTTCTTCTCTTATGATGCTATCATAAGCTTGTAGCCTGTATTTCCTTCAATGAAAATATTTGGTCCGTCACCGATCTGCCTATCCTAAACCCACTGTAATGTTCGCCTATTGTTTCTTCAGCGTGGGTTCTTAATAGTTTTTTCTTTACACAGTTGGACATGATTTTATACATAACTTTCAGGAGTATCATGCTACGATAGTTTTGCACATTCCGTTTTGTCATCTTTTTTATGTATCAGACGTATCAACGTTACCTTCCATGACCTATGTATATTTTCATTGTTCTAAATCTCTTATATCAGTTTCACAATCATTTCGTGTAGTTTCTTACCTCCATACTTGATCATTTCTATCTGCTTTCCATCTTCTCATGCACTTCAGTTATTTTCGAGGCTTCGAATTATTTTCAACAACTCTTCCTCATTTGGTATCTCATTACTAAGATTTTCTTTACTCGAAATTTCGGTCTTCACCGCCGTTTATTTAGAAGTTCTTGAAAGAATTCTGCCTATCTTTCAGTTATCTCTTCTTTTGTCTCCATTAAATTAGCCTGCCATTCTCTGCAGAAGGTGAAGGTAGATGGTTGAGAAATGGTTGATAGTCTTTCTTTACTCTTTCTCTGTTGCTATATTTTTCTTCTATTTAAAGTAGTTTTCAAATATTTCCTTTTCGCTTAATTTCTCTTATTATTTTCTTACACCGTTTACGTTGTTCTTCCTAGCATTTTTCTCTTCTTCAGTTCATATTTTTAGCATTATCTTTTTTAATGCTCCACATCTCTTTATTTCATCTTCACATTGTTCATCGTACTATTCTTTATATTATGATTCTTTATCTTAAACTGATTCCTTGTTTATGCTCTTTTGAATTACAGTCAATATTAAAGTCGCTTCTAGTGCTTTCTCCATCTCTTCATTATGAAATTATGCTAGTCCACGTCGTCCCTGGTATGATCTTATGTCTTATATGTAACGTTCGTTTCTTCTCCCTACCAGTAGAGGCTTGTCCATATCCCCTTGTGTACTTTCCTCATGTAAACTAAATTTCCCTATCGTAGGCTGGTAAACTTCCTTTTAATTCACTTTGGCATTCCAATCTTCCATTATTAGTTTACAGTCGTCCGTAGAGATTTATTTGAATATTTTGTCTAATACCGCATAATAGACCTCTTTGACCTCTCCATTCTTTTATTCTATGTGGGTACAAATTTTTAATTTTTGCACAAATTTGAATGATATTTGAATTTAAAATTTTATTATTGAATTTCATTATATCTGTTGGCACTATATTTTCACGGCAGAAGAGTTGAGTGGATAGAGAAGTCAGTACGTAATTGACCCTGGACGAGGCAATCACGCTAGAAATGTACGCTATGTACGCAAAATTTTGTAAAGAAATAATTTTTTGACTTTGTTATAAGCATTACATGTTTGACAATTTATCAATAGAGTGTAAAATAGAAGTTTAGTTTCCGAGAAGTGTTTAATTAAGAAAGAAATTAAAAATTCACAACATTTTAAAATTTCACAACATTTATCAAACAACCTGAGGCGTGTTATTAAAAATCAAAAAATGAAAATTTACAATCAAACAATAAAATTCATATCAATTTGGCGCTTCAACATAAGGCTCGACTGGTTTGCAGAAGCATTTGGCAAACCATCAAAGGCGTGGGGCTTGATAAAAATAATCAAAATAAAGAAAAGAAAATTGGACCTGCTATAACCGTGAGACAAGAGTATCGTAAAAATGGATTGGAATCTCATCATGGAGATTATGGAAAATTTAAACAAAAGCACAAAGGAATTTAAGCAAGAATGAATCAAAGATTTAACGAAAATCATAAAAGTTTGGACGAAAATAAACAAGAGATGAATAAAAAATTTGATGAAAATAATTAAAGCTTTTACAAAAATAATAAAAAATTGGACGAAAATAAACAAGAGATTGATCAAAATTTAAATAAAGAATTTGACAATTATAATCAAAATTTGGATGAAGAATTTGACGATTATAATCAAATAATGGATAAAAATACACAAGAAATAATAAACAGATATAAAAAAGAGGCGAATCAAACAGTTGATGGAAATAATCAGGAAATAATAGACAAGAATAAACAAGGGATAAATAAAATATTGGACCAAAATGAACAAAAGGTGAAACAAAAATTTGAGGAGAATAATCAAAAATTAGGAAAAAATTAATAAACGGCTTAATAAAACCTCAAACGTGAAGAAGAAGAAGAATAAACAAGAAATCATTGAGCAAAAATGTAATGAATCACAAAATCACAAAAAAAATTTTTATAAAATATTTTTGAAGCAATTTGATTTAATTTACATAGGTAAATTTGTAAATATGATGGAAATTTTTAAACGATTTGAATGAATAAACTAAAAGTTGGATATAATTTTGCAAATGATAAAAATTCAAAATTATATCATATTATGTCATTATTACTCTGTTTTGTTTCCTGTATCGCCAAAATATTAATTATGTACATTTTCAAAACCTGTATTAATTTCATTAAAGCTCCTTCTAAATATTGTCATTTTATTTTAGATAACATTTACTAAAATTTAAATTTTATTTGTAATTCAAAATTATTGTTGTGGATTTTATATTTCTGTTGACACTATCTTGTTTGTTTTCTAGTAGGAAGCGACAGCCGAGTCGGAGAGATTTAGTTGTTTTTTGAGCCTTGCTTGAAGAGGCACGTTAAAAATTTGCATGGGAGTTTTTTTAAATAATGGATTAATTTAGAAAAGTGTTTTAGGTTTGGATGATAAGTGAAATAATAAGAAAAAGATAGAAATTTTGTGTTTGATAAAAAAATATCAATTTGAAGCCACAACGTTTTAAGACTATAAAATTAAAAATATATTAAACAATAAAATACATTTCAATATGTACCCACATCCTTCCTTATTCCGTCGGTCTTAAATTTTTTTCTGACCGTTCCGCTCTGTCAGTTTTTTGGCACTTCTCGCAGGCATCCATCACCTCCTTTCCACCTTAGCAGTTTATTTTTACATATTAATTTCTGTTATCCTATTTTCACTGACTTTCCACATTTTCTCAACTCTTTCGCCTGTTCTTTTGTGGCTGATACAGTGTTGTCCGTTTCCGGCAGGTCTGCAGTATATAAGAGATACAGAGTTGGTCCAAGCACGCTACCCTGTGGCACACCAGGCAGGATGGGTTCCAATGTCGACTGAGCGTCCCCTAGCTTGACCATAAAGTACCTGTCCGATAGGTACGATTACAGGAGTCGACTGTAATGTTGAGGTAGATATTTTTTAATTTTATATATCAGGCCGTCGTGCCACACTCTGTCAAACGCCTGTGAGATATCCAAAAAAGCGGCCCAGCAGTACCTCTTGCTTTCCAGGTCAGTTCTAATCTTTTTTGTAACTCGATGGGCCTGCTCCACCGTTCCATGTCCTTGTCGGAAGCCAAATTGGTGGTCTGGGATTAGGTTGTTTTCTTCAAGGACAGGTTTCAATCGTTCCAGGAATAATCTTTCAAATGTTTTGGAAATGACTGGTAGCAGACTTATAGGTCTGTAGGAAGACGTTTCGGTTGCATCCTTTCCCGGTTTTTGAATTAAGATTACCTGTGCCATCTTCCACTGGGATGGGAAATGGCCATGTCTAAGGATTGCATTAAATATGTTTCTGAGTAGTTTGAAGCCATTTTCTGGTAGGTTTTGGAGAATCCTACCCGTTATCAGATCATATCCGGGAGCCTTTTTTGGTTTTGTTTGGTTTATGATGGCGTTTTTGATTTGATGCAGTTTGAGTTTCTTTATAGGTAGGTCCATTTGATGTGGAGCTGCAAGAAGCTGTTGTATTTGGTGTTCTTCTTCAAAGGTAATCTCTCTTGGTGGAGGTTGGAAGACTCTTACTAGGTGTTCAGCAAAAGTTTTGGCCTTCTCCTCATTATTTCGAGCCCACTCTCCATTGGTTTTTCTAATTGGTTGTTCGGTTTTTTGTGTTTTTTTTGTGGCACGGGTGACTTTCCACAAAGAATAGTCGGTTGCTTCAGTAGTTGAGAGGTTTTCAAGAAAATTTTTGATTCCCTCATTTTTGTAGTCGTTTAGCAGCTTTTTGAGTTGTTTCATAGCTTCGTTTAAGTTTGTTTTGTCGTTTGGGAGTGGGTTAATTGCCAGGGTTTTCTTAGCCTTCTCTTTTCTTTTTTAAGTGTGCGGGCACATCATATCCTGGTTTATCGATGGATGGCGCAGGTGGGGTAGCGTTCCATGAGGCTTGTTGGATTGATGTCGTTAGGTTTTCTACAGCTTCATCTATTTCTTGCGCCGTTTTTAATGAGATGTTGAGGTTTATATTGCAAGAGAGGCTATTTTTTAATTTTTCCCAGTTTGTGTATCTGTTGAATAATGTAGGTGGTTTATTAACTTTAAGGACACAAGAATCGAGGGTGACTAGGATGGGAGTATGGTCAGATGATAGGTCCAGGCATGTTTCAGTTTTTAGGTAATTGTGAGATATTCCTCTGGTGACGCAAAAATCGAGTACATCCGGGATTTTATTTGGATCAGAGGGACAGTAAGTGGGTTCGCCTGATGTTAATTTTAATTATTAAATTAAAATTTACATTCTGACAAAAATGCATAGTCCTTTAGAAATGTTTCCTAAGTTGATGAATAATGCAGCAATGGAAAGCTTTGTTATTACTAAAGTCATTTATAACCCTTTTAAAGTATTGGAAAATCATTATCGATGCTATAATTATTTAAAAAAATTCACTTAAATTTTACTTAAAATAATTTAATCAACCTAAAGAATTCTAGTGAATGAATGTTATAATAATATTTCCTACAATAAATGATTAATAAAATTTATAAAATGATAAAACAAATAATGTGACCACAATAGCATAACTTCGGGATCATATTTTAAATTAAAACCATCAGCAGGGTTTTCCTAACAATGTAGAACTCTCCTTCTGTTGGGTTTTAAATTAGTAACACCTTGATGTAGAATAATATTTATTAGAAATAAACACATTCAGCCGTATGCATAGTCGTACTTTAGTGGCTACTAGTTAGTAGCCACTAATAAAATGTAGGTTTCCATGGTTTTTTAAATTAAAAAGTTAGTACTGTCATTTTAGTAAATTACTAATTCTGACGTTTACTATTATTTATTTGGTAAAACCATGGAAACCTACATTTTATTAGTGGCTACTAACTAGTAGCCACTAAAGTACGACTATGCATACGGCTGTAAATCTTAACACTCCCTCGTAAATGAAATTTACTTTGTTAAACAATCAAACAACAAAATTTACGAACTAAAACATAATTTTGCAATTTTAACATTTTTCCATAAAAAAATCTCGGAACCGATTGAATTTTACATTATCTAATGGCTTAGTTAGTATGTCGGCAATTTGATCTGCTGTATTACAATATTCAATTTTAATCGTCCCGTCTTTAATTTTTTAAATTTATCGTCTTTGGTTTCATCACTTCTTTTTACGTCGGAGTTGCTCAATGGAATTTTACTAGGATTACTTTCGCTCATGTTGAATTTTTCAATAATTTGTTTTACTTTTTCGTTTTGACTTAACTTTATTCCAGTTTCGTCTTGTTTTATTTCGATACCTAGAAAAGTCTTCGGGTTTCTAGTTATCGTAATTTTAAATTCATTTTTTAGTTTTTCCAAAAATTCATCCATTTCTTCTTTGTTATTTCCAATGAGTAGGCCGTCATCAACATATATTGCTAGTATTAGCTTTTCTGATTTAAACACGCATTGTTCAGATTTCAATGGTTTTAATCCAGTTTTTTTTAATTCTGTGAACCGTTTGTTCTAGTTTAATGGAGCCTGTTTCAATCCATAAAGGGCTTTATTTAATCTGCACGTTTTATTTTCAATTTTGTAACCTTGAGGAATTTCCATAAATACCTCATCTGTTAATGTACCATATAAAAAGGCGGTTTTTATATCGAATTTTACTATTTCTGCATTTCTTTCAGCTGCTATCGCGAATATTATTCTGATTGCACAACTGCTTATTACCGGACTAAATGTCTCACTATAGTCTATTCCATCTCTTTGTTCACACCCGCGTACCACGAGTCGCGCTTTGTACGAACCATCGTCTTTTACTTTGAATACCCATTTGTTGGTCAACACCTTTTTTTTGTTTGTTTCACTTTTGTTCACCAGTGTCCAAGTATTATTTTCTCTGAGAGAATTTTTCTCTTCTTCAATTGCTTGTAGCCACTTAGTTTTATCTTCACTTTTTAATGCTTCTTCATATGTTAGCATAGCGTAGTCTTTAAATTTTCTGGGTAAATTTTTACTTCGTTTTCCTCTTCCAACTTCTTCAGTTATTTCTGGCTCTTCGTTTTCAGTATCATTTTGTTCTTCATCCTCTATTTCTCATCAAAGTTTTGAATTTCTTCAAATTCATCTTCATTTTCAGTTTTAATTTCAGATTCTTCATCTTTTTCGCTGGAATATAATTTTACGTTTGTTGGTTTGTTTTCAAATATTACATCTCTCGCAATTATTACTTTTTTTTCTTCTTCATTAAACAATCTATACGCATTCGGTGCGTATCCTATCATTTTGTATTTTTTACTTCTTGCTTCTAATTTTTTTTGTTATCCCAATCTTTTCGCGTAAGCATTGGATCCAAATATTTGCAATATTTTTTACGTTTGGTTTTTTTTCGTACCACATCTCGTATGGTGTTGTTGTTAATGTTTCAGTCGGAATTCGATTTATCAGGTAGGCTGCTACCCTAACTGCTTCTCCCCACATTGTTTTATCAAAGTTTGATTCGAAAATCAAAGCTCTGGCTTTTTCCATTATTGTTCTGTTTAATCTTTCAGATTTACCATTCAATTGAGGAGAATACGGTACTGTATAATCTAATGTTATTCCGCGTTGTTTACACCAATTTTTTAAATTATTATTAGTATACTCTGTACCGTTGTCGCATCGTAATTTGCTTGTTTTAATGTTCCATTTTGCTTCGACTTCATTTATGTAGTCTTTTATTACAGTAAATACGTCATATTTCCCATTTAATAAGTACACCATGCAAAAATGTGTGTAGTCATCTAGAAAAGTTATGAAATATTTCTTACCGTCCCAAGTTGTTGGTTCTATCGGTCCACAAACGTCGGTATGGATCAATTCCAATGGTCTTGTTGCTCGTTGTCGAACTTCTTTGAACGGTTTTCTTATTTGTTTTGCTTTTATGCACGTTTCGCACGTTGACTTTCCCAAATTTTTAATTTCCGAGTCGGTTATATTTAACCCTTCACTCATTGTTTTTAATTTCATCATGTTTTTTACACTGGGGTGTCCAAGTTTTTTATGCCAATTATTTGCGTTTTCATTTTCGGTTAAAAATGCACTTTCTTTTATTTTATTCATTTTAATTACGTATAGGCCATTTTCCCCGATTGTACCTTCCAGTATTTTAATATTGTCTTTTTTCACTTGAACTGTTTTGTTTTTAAATATCACTTCCGCGCCACTTTTCGTGGTTAAACTTATGCTCTGTTGTTTTTTACATTCTTAATTCCATTTACTTAAACATTTTATCTTAACACCTTCAAATTAAATGAAAACTTATAATTAATTTTAACGTGGTGTAATTATAATCCTGAACATTTTAACGCCTTTAAAATTAGCAAAACAAATCAGAGGAAACAATATCTGAGCGAAATGAAAATTGCATTCTTTTACGATTGTATCGACTGATTTATTAATATTCAGCTTTAGTGCCATTCCTTTGTTGGGTTTTGTTATTGTTCTGTTTCAATTTACGTTGAATTTTTATGTGATTTAAAAAAACATATTTTTATAGTATATTTATTTTAGTCCACACGAGAGCTCGAGTATGATTTATTAAGCACTAAAAAATATGTGTAGGTTCACTAGAAATTATGTTTTTTTTTAGTAATGAGCCAAATCACATGAAATCATAATTTGCAGATATTTTTAATAAAAATTTTCCCTTCTAAATTATTAGGTATGGATTTAACTAACCTAAGAAATCTCTTGCTTTCCGCTATTCCTCCAAAAAATGCCGCGCCTCACCTTGCCAACACTCTCAGCGAATCTCCGCTTTCTGCTGTCTTCAGGTAACACTTCTTACTCTCTCTTTCAACACCAGATTCTTCAATATTGGAATATACAAAACCCTCTCATACACAGGACCGAACTTTGATATAAACTTTTAAAACAACATCATCAGTGATTCACAGAAAAGTAATGATTACTAATGCATTTATACGATTTTATATCAGTTTTGTCTATCAACTGCAAGGAAGTAGATATAAAAACAGGTGATAAATAGCTGAATATTTTTGGATAATACTTTTTTTTAAATTATTTTCGTGGTGTTACGAAACAGTGGTAAGTGTTTATGAAATTTTAAAACCTATCTGCGCAAAATTTTCGAAATTTAGTATCAAAATATTTTTCCAATAGGAGGGCACAAAATTTAAATAAAAAGGTAACGTATAAATTTTTTTATTTCTTACAAAATAATAATTTCAGAAAAGAAAAAGGGGGGTATTATAATATAATATGTTATTACTAGGAATACCACAAGCAGAAAAGTAACGCATAAAACATTATCATAAAACTTTTTTTAATATTTCACCGCCGGATCACCAACTGCTGGAAACCATTTCATGATCTGCAGCTTTCTAACTTTTACAACTTCATGTGCAGTGGTCGATCGTGACTTGTTTCCTTTTTTCAATGGAAATACACAAAATTTAAAATGAAAAGAAAAATTAATATAGTATTGTCGTGTACTTTTTAATAAAATAATGTTGTTTGTAATTCAAATTTATTATTGGGGATTTTATATTTCTATTGGCACTATGTTTGTTTTATGGAGAGAACCGACACGGGGATTGACAGCAGAGTCTGAGAAAGGCGGTTGTTGGTTCTTGAGTCTTACTTGAGCAGGCATGTAAAAATTTGTATGGGAGTTTTTAAAATAAAGTATTAATTTAGAAAAGATTAAGTTGTAAAAGTGTTTAAATATTAAGTTGGAAAGTGTTTAAATATTAAGCTGAAAAGTGTTTTAGCATTGGACGATAAGTGAAATATTAAATAGACGATCAAAGTTTTGTATTTGAAAAGTAATTGTGCACATTTGTGAGATGCACAGAAAAATAGCAGATGGTTTCGTTAAAACCATGTCGATTGGACGCAACACAACATTTTAAAACTTAAATAATCAAATTAAAATTTATGAAATTAATAAAAATCATATCAATTTGGCTAACCCAAAGTGGGGTGGGCTTCTTATAAAAGCAATAAAATCATATCAATATATTTACTGTATCTTAATTTAAATACTTATCTAAATAGAATTTGATTTTTAACTATTGCGAATTATAAAATATTAAACTTAAAAAATAAAATAATTAATTAGAAATGAAATGTTTTTAAATTTTAACATTAGCTTTCAGTAGTGTATACAACTATCATCAGATGTTTAGTAAATAAGTACAACTATTTTATTTTTAAAGCTTAATTTATTATAATTTACTTATCTACTTAAAAGAAAAGTGTTTTAATTTTTTTGTGTAGTTGTTTCCAATTTAGGATAGGAGAGCGCGTCCCAGTGTAAACCATAAACCACCACGGCTCTATACGACATTTTTGCCGACTCTATTAGGTATTTGTTTGGACTACTGGGGTGGTAAAGCCATCATCATTATTATCGACATATTTTATATAATAGCTTAAATGTATCTGTATTTGTGTTTCTGTCTGTCTGTAGAACACCATCTCCTGCCTACCCATTTGTTCAGAACGGATCTTCATTGGTTTATTTTTGGTTACCAACTTAAAAAAGTTTCAGAGCGGCCTTTAGGCCGCACAACAATGCCAATCGTGCACGAGTAAAAAAGTAATGAATGAGAAAATAATTCATATCAGAATAATTAAAACGATATTAATATACGCATGAATGTTACATTCATTTGATATGCATTGTGAAAAAATAATTCTTTTAATGTAGGCTCCCAAGAATCTTTAGGTTTTTTACTTTAGGTAGGTAGTTCTTTTTTTACTAACATTTTTATATAGAAGTTCTTGAAGTTCAAATTTCATGATAAATGTCATGTTTTAATAATTAACTTGTGAAATGAATATTGAAGTTTTAATTGTAATTTGGAGGTGGGAGGTAAAAAAAATTTAATTTTGCGAATCTGTTACCTTGGAATTTATGTTGCGAGCGGCGTATTCGCATAGAAAACTTGTGTGGCATTCTGGTAAGGAAGGTTTACGAAAATGAAAGAAAATATTTATCGGTTAATGAATTAAAATTAGCTGTATCTGGAGATTGAAACGATATTTTCAGTGAAACATACAGAAAATTGATTGATTTAATGTCCAACCGAATTTTTAAACTTATATCTAAAAATGGAGGCAATACAAAGTATTAAAATAGTTATTTCACAATATCTATGGAGTAAACAATTAATAAATTGGCTGTGTTTTTATAGCTATTTCCAACCGGAAAAATTACTTTTTTTTCATTTTTCTATAATTATTAAGTGTATATTTAAACATTACATGAAACATAGTAGGAAATATAAAATGAATAATAACTAATAATCCCGATTCAATAAATATACTTGAATAACAAAAATCGTTTGTTTTTATAGCTATTTCCACCTCTGTATATACCAATATCACGATTGTAAAATCGGTGATTAAGCTTAAATGTCGGCTGTAATTTAGGATTTTAAATTTTATTCATTTATTGCTAATTTTCCAGTTAGAATTATTTCTAAATGTCGCTGTCGTGTCGTCCCGAATAACTTCTTTTTAGATAACTAATAGTTTGTTAAAAAAATTTCGTTTTTTTTTAAATTCGAAATTTAAATTAGTTAATAAAGTATTTAAATTACTAATTAGTTTATAAATTAAATATACGATTAATTTTCCGAATGTTTTTGCCAATCTGCTATTCTGGTGAGTTTCTGATCCTGTTTTTCAATTTAAAAAATTAATTAAATAAGTAGTAACGGTATAATGCTTAAATTCAGCCTTTAAAAATCGTACTTTACTTTCACGAGTTTTCAGCAATAGGTTATTGCTATCATCAGATGTTTTATTAACTAATAAATTTAAAAAAAAATAAAAAGTTTTATTAATTAATAAAACATGTGTAGTTCGTAATAACCCATTGCTGAAAGCTCATGAAAATAAATTTATTTTTATTGTTAAATTAATTCTTCATTTTTGAAAATAAAGTTTTTTTTATAGTAGTATTTGAAATAATGAAAAAGGCGTTTTGTTCAACTGAAATAATTAATATGAATTTATGACAAAAATGTAAATAATTGCCCACAATGTGAAGAAAATATTATTTCGAAAATTACAAAACAAAGACATTTAAACTCGGAATAATTTATAATTACGGTGACTTGAAGTGATAGTTATATGGCGAAGTTCACAAAACGAAAAACTAAAATGTTAACATGTGTTGTGGTTGAGCGAATATTGCCCTAAATGCTTTTCTAAACACTTTGAAATTATGCCAATAATTGTGGTAAATAGTATGTGTTGTTGATATTTTGATGAGTTTCTTTCAGAGCTCCTAATTATCTTGTGTGTTGTTCACTATTAAGAAATACCTTTATAGAAAACCAAAAAATCCTTTATAGGTCAAGGTTATCCAAAAAATCGCCTCTAAATTGAAAAAAAGATGCGAAATACAGATTTGTTAAAATTGCAGAAATTGTCTACATTGAACATCAAACAAGTTTCATGTTATGAGGTTAATAGAGAAGTAATTAATTATCTTTGAAACTAATATCTTCAGCTTATTATTGAAGTTCAACAGTTTCAAACATCTACAAAAAGTACTTGATAAGATCAATATGGAATAGATATACTTAGATAGTAGATATACATATTCAAACAAACCTGTTATGGTTATATTATGTAAATTGTGAATACCAAACACTGAAATCAACTGAAAATGCTAAGTATCGTATGTGATTTTGCAAGCACAATAACTAATAAAGTGAACTTATCGAAACTTATCTCTGAATTGTTTTAATCTTCTCATTTAAAAAATTAAATCTGTTTATTTTTAAGATGATCAGCATCACAGCTAAATATATAAGTTCAACAAATATTTTAAGCAACAGCTACCCCGTGTTTTTTGCAGATCAATTTTATTCATACTGGACCTTCCATGTTTACCTATGGATTAAAATTGTAAACTCAATTATAAATCTTTTGGACCTTAATTCTTTTTATGACCAAGTAAATTTTGGAATATTAAAAAAACGAGATTTAATTTTTGATTAATAGTTTCAAATTTTATAAAAATGAAAATAATGTTCTTCGTAAGTGTGACATCTTGTTATTTTAATAGACTAATCCTTGTGACCTCTAAAGTATAAGTTAAAGTGTTATTAGATTCATTGTTTTTTTAAATTTTGACAGCTAATTCGTCGAGTATTTCAGGGCTGGCTGAAATCCAACGTTTCGAAGAGTTCAGACCGACATCGGATTAATGAGTCCTACTAACAAACAAGATTCGAATTAAATTCCAGTTCTTTCATAATAATATTAATGCGATGAAAATTTACTGTACATACTATTTTTCTAACTTGCGGTTAATAATATATTTGTAAATTTTATTTGCATAAATTTTGATGTTATATATATTTTTTTTATTTTATGTTTCTTAATTTATTAAATTGTTGGTTGATTTGTGTGTTGATATTCACATGGAGACCACATGTTTATAATAGTATCTGATATCGTAAAGACTTCACATGAAGCTTATTATCTTGTTGAATTTTATCATCTATTTTTGTAGTGGTATTAAGCGACTATATGTTAGAAAAACTTATATTTAATGATGTTTTTTCTACACAAAAATTCTTAATTTATTAATAGTTCGGTGCTTTAACAGTTCAATCTTTTAAAAGTTCATATGTTTATCATCGCCATTATATCAACAATTTTGCATACGATTATTATATTAAAATATCAATAAATATATAGTAATAAAAGCCCCCGTTTTAGCTCGAATCACTACGCCTATGATATTCACCCTTTTAATTTTCAGAAGAAAACTTACCACGTATTGTTGACTACTGGAAGTTATATTGGTCAAATCGTTTGACGATTTGGAACCCTGAAGAACGTCTTCCAAATATTCTATATATTCAATGGCACTCCGAAGAATTTCCACTTTGGGTAACCTCTGCCCAGGATTGTTACATCTTCTACGTTTTAGTTGTTCAAATGCTTCATTAACCTAAAAACATAAAAAATCATTTTTAGTACTACTCAAATGGAAAAACAAGCAAATTTCATTAACCTATATCGCAAGTTTAATAATAAATATTAAATTGGTGGAAATACTTTCAGAAAATTGAACAATTATTACCCACTTCAAGTAATTTTAAGCTAATATTCCTTTTTCGGTTAAGAAAACAAACTGACGTTTTATTACAACTAAATGAACAACTTCTATCGTTCAAAATAACATTTTTGCGAAATCCACACTGAGAAAATGAATTTGTTAACTTAACAAACACAGTGTTTGTTGAGAAATTGTTACGAAGATGTTATTTGTTGTGAAGAATAGCAAAGTTAGTTATTTCATGCTGTAGAATTAATTAATTTCTTTTCTCACCATAAGAATTTTTAAAATTTTTATTAGTTTTAGGGGACAGTTACCTATTACCAACCACCCGAAATCGATTAAAAATTTTTCTATAGCAAAGAGGAAGGTTAATAGAGTATACTGTAAAAATTTTATGTGAGAATGTATAGTCAAAATTTTGAGAAAAATCAATTTGAAAGTACGTAAATTTAGCGAAGAAAACGTTCGAATAGGCCACGCCCCCAGGCAGACTCGCATAAATGCATCGCTGCCCCTGTCGGATCGAGTAAAATTTTTTCGCTCGGATTTGATTTTTTCTTTGAAATTCGGATAGGTGGGGGTGTGATTAGTAGATATTAGTAATAAACATTAGCAAAAAATTGTAAATTACCCGTGTATTGACGAAAAAGTGAAAAAATTAAATTTTTTTATTTTCGATTTTTGGGGTGCGCATTCGATAAGGAGGTTTATCCATCGTCAAAACCTACCCTTACGGGGCGACGCTCCGCGTTGCACCCCTCCAGGGCGGTTTTGACTCTGGTTTACTGGGCTAAACATACGAGAATCGCCTTCCATCAAGAAAACCGGGAGTTTAGAGACCCTTGAAATAGCATTAAAAAGTATAGTCGCGGTATGTGGTAGTTCACATTTACGTTTAACCCCCAAGAAATCGCGTAGAAACAAAAAATAATCGATGTTACAAGTACGAGAGACGTGCTGCTTCTTCCGGAGCGAAATTTTCTAAGTGTTAGGGTGTATCATTCCAAACGTACCGTCAACAAAATGACGACGCGCGGAATCTCGTTCGGTTTTGACATGTAAATTTGCAAACTTTTATTAATAATTATTTGGACGTGAATTGCTTCTATCCTTTTTATTATTAACGTCCTTAGAAAAAAATAAGAGATGCTAGACAATGTAGAAATACAATATTCATAAGGCACAATTAAAAATAAAATTTTCAATCAAAAAGTTATGCTACCTCAACAATTTCGTTTTCCTTCTTTTAAGCAGCATTGAAAGCGTACCCTCTGTTAATGAAGAACGATTTAAATTTGGTGGGAACGTCGTCGGTCGGTAACCGCAATGTTTATAACGGTTAAGTATGAGCCGATCGGCGCTGTTCGTACAATTTAAAAAAAGTCTAGCATTAATTTGTTAAGATCAACCGGCGAATTTAACAAATTAACCAACAATTTGTTAAATTCGTGGTATACTTTGAATAAAACAAAATTACACGCTCAAAATAATCAAAACATCAGTAATCTACCTATTCATTTATTTATAAACAAAAATTACACAAAAACAAGCTTAAATTTGTGGATTTTAGGAAGATATAAAAAAAATTCTAACGTATATGGCAGTTTAGCACTTACAACTAATTTAAATTTTTTGGAATCATATTGTTATATAAAAAAAACTGCAAACTAAGTTCACCAAACATTCAATAAATGGTGTGCTTCTGTGGAACACATAAAAATGAAGCCCAAAATGTAATAAAAAGAAATGTAAAAAAATTACAGCACTGTGCTTTTACCTAAATTAGCCAAATATTTATTTTTAAACTTCAATAAAATTTTTCTCAATATACCTTCAACATTTCATGAAGTATACCAAAGAATAAAGTTCACAACTTGACTCATCAATCACTTTTTTAAATTGCAGAAAGTTTGGTTTTTAACGTCTTTACTACTACATACATACTACATACAGTTTTCGTCACCCTGAGGATCACCTTGTGCATGATGTAACTCTTCAGATAAACCCAACAGTCCGGAAAACTCGCGGTGTTGCGACGTTGAACATGCCAGTTGTCTTCGTACTCTGTAAAATTAAAATTAACATAAAATTCCATTCAGGAAAGTTTCGGCCTTGCCACCAACAAAAAGTACTTTTCAAACCTACACTAACTATAAAAAATATCAATCACCTCCAAAATTAAACTTTTCGAATTTATTTTAGAAGGTGACATAATTATAAAAGAATTACGAATGTATCATTTTTTATTTGCTGTCTGAAACCCCACTCCAACAATTTAAGGAATTAATAAAATCAAACAAAATCATTTTTGTATCATTTTAGCCTTGAAAATGGGCCAATAAACGGCCCGAAACGTCGGGAAAATTTAATTTAATTTTTTCAATAAAGACCTAGGACCTCAACGAGATTCGTTTATTTATTAATTTACAAGGTCAACTATATTTTCGTATATGTAAGAAATGAAAGCAAAATTAACACTAGCCGGTGGAGCTGCAAAATCCATTATTTAAGTAGCATCTCCCCCTACTAGTGATAATTTTGTTTTCATTGTTTTCTTCTTTAAATATTCGTTGTTTTTTAAGATTTATTTTATACTTTTTATAGCCTTTTGGAGTTACGTCTAAACAGTTTAATTTGTTATATTAATTTCTATTATTTCTAATTTCTTTTTTATCATTTTTTTAATTGTCGGTTTCTTCAATTTCTAAATTCTTATTAGGTTGTAAAATATTTGGTTGTAAAAACTTTATGTACATTTTAAATTGCACTTAATTCGGATCAGCGCCGTAGCAATCTCTTCTGGCGCTGAGGCAAATTTGAATATATGCGCCCCCCTCCCGAAAGATTCATATCATTTTGAAATTTTTAAACTATTATTTATTGGGTTTTGTCGAGGTTTAGCGGCCCCATTGCGATCACCCTTGCTACGGTGCCGGCTTAGAGTAATGAAAACAAATGGATGCTTATCAGGAACCCATTTAAGCTGCTGGGACCGGGGGTCTGGAATACCCCCCGGGTACACTTAATATATTCCGAAAGAAACATTTTCACATTTACGTCCCTCGGTATTAAGAAGAACGGTACTGGGATAGTTATGAAAAATATCACCTGCTGCCCCCCTCTGCCGGATTACAAACGAAAACTGCAAAAAATTTTGATGGTTCTGATTAATGGCAAGTGTACCTGGGGGATATTCCATATCCCCCCCCCAGACCCGACGGTCATGTAATATCGATTATCATTGGGAACTTCTAAAGATCTCATATGAGGAGTAGACTTTCAAAACGCGTTTTGTTCAAATCTTAACATTTTTAGTTAGAGATGGCGTTGTGTAGCTTATTTAAAAGTCCATCTTTTCTTATTATAGTTTGACAATCTAAATGGGTTAAATACCATTGTAAATGCCGTGCAAAGTTTCCTTGAACCTCCATAACGCATTTTGTCCACTGAACCAGGCCCGTAGCCAGGGGGGCACCTGGGGGCACGTGCCCCCCCCCCCCCGAAATGTTCAAAAGAAATAAAAATTTTGAAAGTAAAACATTTGAATTTCGAAAATAAAATAGGTATACTATTGTGAAAAAAGTTTTTTTGCCATTCCGGGGGTAAAGTACTCACTTTTTACCCCGGTTTGCGGGCGTAAAGGGGCACTTTTTTACCCTGCGGGAGTAAAGTTCAAAAATAGGGGGGTGAGCGGGAGTAAAGTTAAAAAATAGGGGGGTGAGCGGTAAATAAAGTCACCAGATGACTGGTGACTTTTAAGTAGTAAAAATCTGTAAAAGTTAAATTTTTTAATTTATTATAAAATCATCATTTTTGTACATTTACATGAATGTGTATCTGGCCGTAATTAGCGATACCGAACATCTTACCAAAATCCGAGAAGTTTTCGGCAATTTCTACGTTCTCGCTCATGGTACGTGTTGCTCTTTCAAAGGCACAAATTTAAATGAAATGAAGCATTGGAATCAATGGCATTGGTAGAATCAGGGGTGCCAACTGCTATTTCTTAGTAATTTTTAGTAGTATAGTTGGTAATATTACTAGTGCTATTTTGCGATTTATCGACCACGTGTAGGTATTATAAAAAAAAAGCGTTAAATTTTTGCTTTAAGTTTCTAAACTGGCGAAGTTCCTACTTTACCTCTCGGAATGGCAAAAAACAGTATATGCACGACGGTAGTAAAGTGACTTTTGGCCCACGGGTAATTGTTTCACTCGGCTGGCGCCTCGTGTAAACAATCCTTTACCCTCGGGCCAAAAAAGTGTCACTTTGCTACCTTGGTGCATAATGTACTATTTTCTACTGCCGAGAGGAGTTTACTAGTTTAAAACGCATAAAAACTTATTTAAGAAATTCCGCTGGCGAAGAAAGACTAAACGGTCTAAACGTTTGTTTTAAATAAAAATAAATTAAGAAAAATAAAATATTGAAAAAATTTGTTTGTAATAAAAATTCCCGGAAGGGGAACCCCCGAAAATTTTACTTTTAAAATATTTGTAATAAAGTAGTTTAATACATATTGCCGTGATAAGCTACTGAATTGAATTTTTATAGCGGGGAAAAACAACGGCTCTTTTTTCACTGCTCCGGACTAGCTCTATGGGCGTGTAAATGGTCCGATTATGGAGAAAAAAACACTTTGCATAAATGCGACTTTGCATTTAAATCTGAAAGACTCAAAACTTAATACTACGATATACCAGGATTCGTCCTCTACCTAAGCTGTACTTGTGAAAGAAAATGTACTCAAATAAATTCATTCAATTGATACTTGTTCATTTATTACACTCTTTATATGGCGACAAATCATAAATGAAAATAGAAAAACAAATCAAGTTTACAAAATAACTCTTAAAAACTAAAATTAACCCCCTCCGAACTTTTCGCACTATTATTCAAGTTTATTCGTATTTTATGTCGTGGTAAATGAAACAAAAAGAATGCGTAAAATGTCTTACCGCAAATTACCGACGTCGGTGAAAACCGCTGCTCGCACTCCTGCTTATCCGTTTCGAAGTGAATCCTTCTTTATCTCGGTTGGCGGTAGTGACCAATAACGATAATTATACACCATTAATTCTGGCTGATGGAATAACTTTTTCTTTCCCATATACCATAATCAAACAATTTATCAGAAGAAACAGTGGCACCAAATTTTCAATATTTGAATTTAAACGACTTTCCATACTTCTTCAAAATATTTATAACTGCGAATCTCAATCAATTAAAACCAATAAACTTCGTTTTTCCAAAAAAAATCAAATTTTCCGTCCTCGCTTAACGACAGACCATATCCTCCTCTCCAAATACATCTTTACTTGTTCATGGACGTGGGGGGTCCATGTCTTTTCAGAAAACTTATCTTTTTCAAATTTCCACGGGCAGGCGCGTTTCACTACATTCAAACTTGTCGGAAATAAACCCGTCTCTTTTCCACTTCGTTAATCACTTTAATTATTGTTTAATTGCGTTATCCTACCTTAACAGATATTAAAATTTACCCAATTTGTTTCTTTTTCTTAAAGTGCAAATATTCACGATGATTTTATGATTTGTCTAATTACATTGTATTTTTAAATACAGCATCTATTGAAAAGACTTTACTTGAGTTTAGTATTTATCTGGACCAACAGCATTTTACAACATCTTTATAGGTATTTTTAAACCCTGGTACAGCCAAATAAACAAATCACAGCCTCAAAATTAAATAAGATACGATTGTGTCTTTTTCCCTAATCGATCTCATTTTGGATCACCACATCACCCTCCAAACGATTTTGCAAAAAGATACGAGAGTAAAACGAGCTAGATTTTTGCGGAATCGTTTTAACGATTTAAAAAAAAAATGATAAAGCAAATTATTTAAACAAACGGTATTTAAAACTAAATTATCCCCTTATTGCTATTCCTTTAGATCAATGGTTCCCAAACTTTTTTTGTCGTGGATCCCCACTTACAACTTGTGAACCCCTGTTTTCTTTTCACGTCTACGTGGACCCCCGTGTGGTCTCCTATGGACCCCTGGGGGCCCACCTTGACCACTTTGTGAACCCCTGTTTTCTTTTCACGTCTACGTGGACCCCCGTGTGGTCTCCTATGGACCCCTGGGGGTCCACCTGGACCACTTTGGGAACCACTGCTTTAGATAAACCAAAATAAAAATCTTCTATATTTCTAACTAAGATAATACTGTTAAAAAAGATTAAGCAAACATAATTTCTCAAGTTAAAATTTATAATAGTAATTTTTTTTTCTTAATTTAGTCAGCGAACCTTTTTTTAACTTATTAGCATTTAAACCTGAACGTAGATAATTGTTCTTTTTACCAATGATTTTTAATGAATTAATGTAACTTGTTAGTAAAATTTCTTTTAATATTATCTTTAAATATTCGTTTATGCTAGGTCAGGCTATTCCAAATTGTCTTTTGTAATTACATGAAACTGTGTACTTTTCTAATATGCGAATTTTATCTTTAAAAATATTAATTTTAGGAATGTAATTTTCTTTAAAATGTTGTTTATTATAAATCGATGATGAATCTTTTGTAGCAAACTTTTCAACAATCTTTTATACCATCAATTGAACAATTAATTTTGATTCCCCCCCCCCCATTATCTTCATTATTAATTTTACTCATAAAAACCCCATTTAAATTTTCTCTTTATTATAATATCATTAACTTTTTCTTCATAACCACTAACATTATTAATCAATCTCTTATCTAAATTATCTTCCCAATTAACATTACTAATATTACTAAATACCCTCCACATCATAACATTATTATCTATTAAATCCCCATTAATTAATTTTTTTTACACTATTCAATTGATTGTTCGTAGATTTTGATTACTTTACTTTTTGTAATTCTCACCATATCAAATTTTCTAATATTCTTCATCTTTAAAAATACATCCTAATTTCATATAACAAATAATAAAATATTATCTACTACCCTCCCATCCACCTAGATATTTAAATTTTTAATTATTTTATTCTAATCATTGATATTAATTTTCACTTAGCCCGCCCATTCACCTAGATATTTAAATTTTTACTAATTACGTTCTGTTTACATTCAAAAATCTTTTGTTGTTTGCTGACATAAATTTGCTGGTTTATTACTTATTCCTCATAACAAAATAAAATCAAACTTCTTTATTCAAAATTAATTAATAATGCAAATAAAACTAAATCAAATCTAAACTATAATGCTTCTAATATCCAATCTCTAATGTCTTTGTTCATTGCTATTGATCAGATGTACAAAAATTGTCGGCATATTATCATTAATCTTTTAAATTTATCCGATTTTTAATTACTATGTGTTTTTAAACGTACTCTTTTAAATAAGGCCATTGACTTGAGGTAGTTTGTAATTTTTAGGTGAATAATTCTATCGAAACCTACAGTGCAGTTATTGTTAATTTTCATACCGCTCCGATTTATTATCTTATCATTATTTTTAATTTTCAATTCTCTACACATCACCTTTTTGCGTTTAAAATACTGTTGTGACCATTTTAACATTGTCTTTTTATTTTTAACATTTGTTGATATTTTCTTAAATTTGGAACTCCAAATAAAAATTGTATTTAAAAATTTTTCTCTAGATTTTATTAATTTATCATTAGATTTTCGTTCATTATGTTTGGCTCTTATTTGTTTACATTGAAATTTTTTGTTATTACTTTCCGAACCCCTAGGTAAGGAAAGTATTGTTATCAGGCAAAATTTGACCCCCCAATTTTTTGACAGATGTTCACGTTTTGAGGTCCCCTGAATCCATTTTTATCATTTTTGGAAGGATGTCTGTATGTATGTGTGTATGTATGTACGTCTGTGAACACGATATCGTCTAAACGAAGCAAGCAAATCGTTCCAAATTTTGCATATAAGCTTTTTCCTGTCGTAGGACGAAGCCAGATAAAAATAAATTAAATCGTGTAACGGGAAAGGGGGGTTTACCTGGAGCTATTATGACATTATACGTCATAACTTCGAAACGAAATTAAATATGTAAAAATATTAATAACAAGAAATTAGCGCTATGGAATTTGCTACATTTTTTGTCCTACAAGTTTTTCTCTAAAATATACAGGGCGTTTCAAAAAATTTTGTATTTGTAAAAATTTTTTGTATTTGTAAATAAAATAGTAAACCGCATTCTACTAACGAAAATAAGATGAAAAGTTCCTAATAACATGGGTCCAAAAATGCTTCGTTTGCAAGATATAGGCATTCAAAAGTTTTTTTCTTCCTATTTTGGCAAAATATGAAATTTTTCATCGATTTACTGTTGAAATTATGTAACCATTTTATTTAAAAATATAATATAAAAATTTGCGTCTGTTCGGAAAGTTATGCGATGGCCACATCAGATTTTTTTTAATTGTCTTTCGTTTAACACGCTTTTTAACCCTGTGATTGTCTTTAATATTTTTGTGCTTCTTGTTGTTATTATTTTTAACTTTATTAGTTTTAGAAACTCTTGGTGGTTTGATGTTTTTTCTCTTTTTACAACCTCTACTTTTATGTTTGCCTTTTGTGTAAGAAATTTTTATTTTGACGTAAATTCTGTTGAAAGTTGTTTTTACTTCCTGATTTTGTTTAATTAAACTACTATCTAAATTTTCGACGACATTTTCTACATCTTGTTTTAGTTCTTTGACCCCTAACAACATTGTTTCTCATTTTTTAGTTATTTCTGTTTCCTGTTTGAAGCCCCCCCCCATGTAAGGGTACGTAAGATTGTGGCAAACTCCCCCCCCCACATCTTACGTAAGGATTATTTAAAAGAAAATTAATTTTGACCCCCCCTCACCGCCCCTTATATTTATAAAATATGAATAATAATATATTATTCGAGATGAGATTTTTAGGTGTTTACCTTTTTTTTATTTGAGCTCCTATTTTTATGATATTACAGTGAAATCTGTATATGCCGGAATCTGCAAAAGCCGGAATCGTGTGCATCACGGAAATTGTCTGTGGTCCCGAATTATTGGTTTACAATACTAAGTAAAATGAATTTCATAAGCCGGAATCTGTCTAACGCGAACACGGAAAGCTTATTTTAAGCATAAGCCGGAAGCGAAATTCAGAAATTAATTTTACTACTTATAAAAATTTCGATGTAAGACGCACATTTTTATCCAATGTTTAGACTACTCTTAGTATGTAATAATTTCTTTTGCGGTAGGTATATTATTTTACATTGCATACATTGCGACACTTGATATGAATAACATTGTAACTCTATTTTGCTTATTTTACAGGAGAGCATTTTAAAGATTTTTTGCTACATATAATTTGCAGTAACAATGATGTTATTTTGTTTAATTAACAGTATTTTTAATTGAGATAGGACGACGATTCATAAACCAAACTTATAGTTTCTTCTTTGGGGAAGCCGTTTACAGCATAGTTGGATAACATTGTAACTTGAGTTACAATGTTATTCATATCAGGTGTCTATTGCATACCTACCAAATAATATTGCGTTACAAGCAGCATGCAAATGAATCATTTTTTCATTTGCTGCCTGCTTTCTGCATATCTTGTATTTTTTGTGTAGTGTATAAGGCATTATTATGTATTAATACAATTTATTATTATTAAATTGTTTAATATAAATCTATAAAAAAAATCCGTCTTATGCAGATTTTTTTCCGTTTTAGGCAGAGAGGATCTGCTAAAAACGGAACTTGCTTAACACGGAACGATTTTTCGGTCCCGAGCGGTTCCGGCTTATACAGATTTCACTGTAGTACCAAAATTTGTTTCATGGAAAACTACGTTATATAAGCCCTATTTGTTTTGACCTTTTTTTGCCTTTTTTCATTTTTACGACCTATTTTAACATTTTGGAAACTTTACAGTGGAAATTGAGAAAAAAATTTAATATAGTAATTCGAATTAATTTAAATTTAAATTTTTTTAATTTAAATTTGGTGCCCGGTGGTGCAAACCCATCATGTAGCAACCTAAAAAAAAGTATGAAGTCCATGGTATGGACAAGCTTAGCTATGAAATTGTAAAATTGTGAAAAAAAGTGATCTTAATCTTAAATCAGCATAATATTTATTCAAAATGTCTAATAAGCGTAAACGTAGCTTATCTTCGAAAATATAAGGATGGATTATTGGAAAAACAAATATATATACAGTGAACGATGACGGTTTGTTTTGTAAAGTTTGTGGTAAAATTTTAAATTGTGAAAAACAATCTCATGTTGTTCAAAACGAAGCATCTGAAAAGCACAGGAAAAATGCAGAAAAATCGGTGAAGCAAACGCAAATACAGTGTAGTCCGGATATAGTGAACTCCCGGCTATAGTGAACGCTACTTTAGGTACCGTAAAGTTTTCCCATAAGACTAATACATTTTTTATCCGGATACAATGAACCCGCTTTTAGTGAACTTCCGGATAAAGTGAACCGAATTTTATTCACGTAAGGTATAAAACTTCCGTTTATAGTAAACTTTCCGGGGGTTCCCCTGGCAATTCTCCGATTTTAACGTACGTGTTTACCTATAGTAAACTTTTCGGTGGTTTCCCAGTAGTTCCCCGATTTTAACTTCAGATGTTGAGTAAATTAATTTTATTTTCAGTAGCGTTGCAGATTCTACTGTAAATGACACAGAAAATTACCGATACTCGAATTTTTTTGCAATCACGCGAAGTTCCAGAAAAAGTTTGGAATGGTTTTTGTGACCTTGAAAATTATATTAATAATATTAGTTTTAATAACATTCATGTACAAACTAAAATATCTGATTATCTTAAGTAGTTTATTATGTCTTTTTATTTTTTTAAAAATATGTTTTTTTTTCTAATAATAAACTTATTTCATCTAAATCTGACCGTATAAAATACATACATATTGCTGTGATATTTTGTTAAGATTATGATGTGATTGTGCAATTTAGTCAAAACACTTATGATTTACATAATTTAATAGACCAAAATAGATGAGCAACTGAATTGTGTCTGAATCTTCTTTAATTGAAGTATTGTTGAACTGCCCCTGACTCACATCCGGAACAAGCAAACGTTGTTAGATCTGAAAATATTGATGACATTGTAAATGACAAAATATTGGTGGTATTTGTTTCAATTGAAATTTAAGTATCAGAAACAAATTAAACTTATTTTGGTTTATTTGTTAAATTAGGATTTGCGCTAAATTGAATGTGATATTTGGGAACTTTGCGAGTGCGCGCGAGTGGATAATTAATTGGTGGGAGATTTTGGAAAATGAGAACGGAATGAAAGGAGAGGATTCGGAGGTCAGCCGCTGAAAAGTAAAGGTGGGCTGATGGTATTATAATTTCTTATTGAGTTTTTGGTATTGGATTCCGAAGCGAACGATCGAAAAGTGAAGACGTGCGGATCGTATTACAATCCGAATTTAGTTTTTGGTATTGAGGATTTTCAAGAGAACCGTGAGAGTCGAAACGGTCAATCGTCAGCAAAAGAGGACGTATTTATTTTATTGATGATAAAAGATAGACACAAGTTATTCATTTTGAATTCGGATATAATTTTTGAGATAGGAAGAAAAGTTATATAAATGGAAATTGATTGGAGAAAATTTGTTAAGTTGCTTATCTGTCATTGATCGTGCGATTTGAGGAAGATAGTTATCCACTGGTCGTGACTACCTGTTGTGTTTGGTCCAAGAAAGGAAGCAGATTTCAACAATATTCTTCACGTGTGGATGCTCCACGTCAAGTTGGCCTTCAGTAAACTCCGGAAGAACATTACATTATCGGTAAGAGTTATGTGACGCACTAATAATTTTGCTAAATAGACACATCGTTTAAAAATTCGGGCGTGTATAGTACTTTGGGGATTTTATTGCGAATGTTTAATATTGTAAAGTTTAATTTGTTTTTAGGTGTGAGAAAATCAATAATTTGTCTAAATTATTTTATTTGTGTTGAATAAATTGCATTGTTTCTGATTTGATAACGTTTTGCGTTTAATTTAATTATTTTCATAGCAGTAGTAAATTAAAGAACAAACAGACACAAGCTACGATTCATTCTTACTATTTTACATCAAAAATCACTGATTTAGGTGAAGTATTTTAAATGTTTCTTGGATCCCGCCTTTAGCCCGGAGAAAAGGGAAAACTCTGCGCTGAATAGCCGATGCAAGAAAAGTTGCGCGATATAAGGGGGTAGCTAAATATCATAGCAATATGTTACACTATAATAAACATGGGAGATTTTATTTTTCCTTTTATAGTGAACCTTGGATATAGTGAACCAGTTTTTAAGCATTTTTCAAGTTCACTATATCCGGAGTCGACTGTATTAGGATTTTCTGGCAATGATTCGTTTTTTATGGACTTATGCAATGCCTTAATAGCGGAAAATATTCCCTGGGCGAAATTAGATTGTCCAGAATTTAAAAGTTTTTTTGAAAAATATTGCAAAACGGTCGTTCCTCATCGTACCACTTTGAGTAAAAATTATTTACCAAAATGTTAATAATTTTTTTTTTTTTATTATTTTAAATTTTTTAATAAATGTTTTAATAATTAATGCCGTTATTATTTTAATACCTACTTGGTGGGTTTAGTTACATAAAACTACTAAAACTTTACAATACCAACCTAAAATAGCATTTTTTTAGTACCTTTTTTTGAATTAATACGACCTAAAATGACTTTTTTCAGAACCTTTTTAGGTGCCTTTTTTTGAATTTTTACGACCTAAAAATCTCATCTCTATATATTATATAGATAATACAAAAATTTAAGTTACATTTTTATTTACAGATGAAAATTAATATAAAAATTTTTAATTAAATTAAAGGTTAGTCTATGTAAACTTACGTAAGGAATACGTCGGACCCCCCCTACGTAAGGGTCCGTAAGATATCCGATACCCCCCGCCCCAAACCATTACGTAATTAATGGATGACCCCTAATAGCATTCAAACGTTTTATTTTTTCTACCATATAAATTAATTAATGTGTGTTGTAGAAATTAATAACACAAAAATTTGATATAAATTAAGAAAAAAAAGTTCTAGTATAATTTATTTGAAACCAGTGGCGCACCCATGAACTATTCATTGTTGATAAATTACTAAGACCGCGTTCGGTTTGGAGCTATTGGCGCTATATGGCGCCAACAAACACTTTTTGCCCGTTCGGTTTGGGACTTTTACTCGCCATGAAACGCTATAGCTCCGCCCATTTTAGAAGCTATCAACGCTTTCTTGAAATAGGTCGGGCAGCAATAGCGCGGCGCTGCGGTGGTAAAATTTAAAATTAATTTTTGAATTTGAATTTTTGAATTTAAATTTTTGTAATAATAAATTATTTGTTTTTACGCACCAGTCGTTTTTCGATCACAACTTTTGTATTAAACACTAATAAAGTTCAAAATACAAATCAAAGTTCGCACAATCTCGAATCAAACACGCTCAACACGCTATAACAAATAAGTTAGGTTAAAATACAACCTCAAGTTTAAATTTTAAACACCATAGCGCTAACCCCCGTTCGGTTTGGAACGCCTTCAAAGCTCGGATTTTCCAAACCGAACGCAAATTTTGCACGCTTTTAGCGTCAAGGCGAAAATAGTTCCAAACCGAACGCGGTCTTAATTATGCAGTTGTAGTGGCAGGTGTTTTTTTATTTTCAAGGCCACAAATATAGCACCAGGGGTTGGGGGAATGAGATCACCAATTGCCCACCCCCAGGGTCTACCTCTGCATTTAACTTGAATATTTTTTGTTGAAATAATGAGGTTAAGGTGGAGCAAATTTTGAAATATTAAAATCATCATCAAAGCATGCTGAATGATTAAATCTAATAAGTTGAAATTCATGACAAAATTGTGTCCCAACTAATTCGATCAACTACATGTGTTAGTTTTGGAGGAAATAAAAATAACTCTCCAACTCTACCATGCATAATGATATTAAAAATACAGCTGTCTACATACATATTATAACACCTTAAATAATCTCATTTAAATATGTACTTACTCGTAAAGTATAGTTAATTAAATTAATTAATTAAAAATAATCAAAAAATAGAAAACCTGTTACTCAAATAACAAAAATCTAATAGAAAAAATTGTTTAAAAGTGACGCGAGAAGAACGATCTTTGTTTATCTTGATATAAAACATACCTTTCCGAAGTTGCAATTTCTTCTCCATTGTTATCGATTATCGTTGTCGTCATGTTATCTGAAACAAACCATTTTTGCGATTTCATAACCAAAGTGTGTGGAGGTTCGTGATCCTTTCCCAACGTAGAAGACCAAATCGTGATGTACGTTTTGGGTTTAATCTTGACTGTGCGGTGGAATTTGAAGACCGTTTGCTCGTCTCCTGCCTTCCTCACTACTTGATAACCGCCTAAAGCAATCTCCTTGTTGCCCTTGTTGTAAATCTTCACGAATTGTCCATCGGCATCAACTTCGGAAACTTCAATGTCAGTTTTGGAAGTCGCCGAAATGCTGAAGTCTGACGAACTCAGCTCTTGACTTTCTTCAAGCATAGTACGCTTACGTTTGCCTCCCAAACGTACAGGAGTGACACGTTTTTGAGTCGAACTTGAACGTGTACTGTGACTTGTATCGGCGACCCCAGATGCGATTATGCGTAAACGATCCTCTTTGGATTCCAATAGTTTCCGGCATGCTGCAATTTCCAGATCTAAGATGACTTTGATGTCCATAAGGTTTTGATAGTCTTGTAATTGCCGGTTCATTACTTCACGTAGACGCAACAATTCGGCCTCGAGCAATGCTACATCTTCGGTATGACGAACTCTTTCATTTTCCAATTGCCTTTCCAAGTCTATCGAATCCACACGAGCCAAAGATTCGACCTCCAATTGCTTACCCAAGTCGTCCACCTGCGTTTTGAATTTGTCACGTTCCTTCTCGACTTCACGTAACTCACTTGTAACATCGTTACAACGTGTCTTGAGCACACGATTAGAATTTTCAGCCAACATCAAATCCTTGGATTTTCTTGCCAGGGCCGGCTTCAACTCTTCATTTTCGTCCCACAAACGTTTACTGTCGATTTCCAGTTTCGCTTTTTCATGATGGGTTGCGTCGAGAAGCTTTCTGGCGTCCGATAATTTGTGATCGTACATGGATTTAATATTGGAAACTTCACGGGTGACCGTCTCCTGGCTGGTTTGAACTTCCCGGGTGAGCCGGCTATTTTCATTTTCCAAAAAGCGTACCCTGTCGATAAATGCTGCAAAACGATTGTTCAGATGTTGTAATTGTTCGACCTTCTCCTGCAATCGCGAATTAAAAACAGGACTGAAAGGGCTCGATGGGCGCCCGGCAGACTGCGATGCCGGCGTCGCGCTTTTTCTCGTTTTCGAAGCCATCGTTAAATACACTGTCGAACAATCAATTTACCAGTAAAACTTGAGCACAGTACTTTCCAAAAGGTAGATTATCACAAACTGGTTAAGACGTGACAAGTTTTTTAAATGCGGTCGAGGTCTTTACAGTATAACCAAACTATTTTCGGAGATGATGCAGAATCACAACACCTACCACTGCGAAAACTAACGGTTTTGTAATTTATAAGCCAATAGGTGCGGTTTTTTCAGCAGGAACATATGTTGCCAACTAATAAGTCGTGGTAACGCTACGCGTCTATAGGTGGCGGTTCTCCTTATAAAAATTCAAATTTTTAAATTTACATCCGTTGAGCAAATTTTTTGTCACAATATAAATTCTAATATTAAACTATCAAAAACTTCACAATTTATCACACAAACTATAAATAATTATAAAAAAAGCGTGTTGCTAGGCAAATAAGACACATAAAGTTAAATAAATTATGCAAAGCTAATTATTGAAATGGAACTAAATCAGGAGTTGATCAAGCCAACGCTAAAATTAACCAAAAGTTACTTAAAATTTTAGCCCAGGAAATAAGCAGAGTCCAAGTAACTGAAAAAAAATTCACCACATCATGATTTTGCATTGAAAACGCTGCGACATCAGTAAGAAGTACGAAAATTTGTATAGGATCAATTTTGTGGATAATTAAATTTCCTACAAAAAAGTGTGATACAGTATCTATTTATTTTTGATATTTTAGGCGTGGGAGGCCTCCAAAGTAGCAGATTGTGAAAAACACTTTTAACTACTTTGCCCAGCGTTCTTGGAGTTTTAAAATTCAATATTGGCACTTTTGCCTTGCACAAAATTTTCTAAAAATTTCACAATGGAACTAGAAAGTACGGAAAAACTTTTATGTTGCGAAGAACATTTTTTCGCCTAAAATTGATAATTTGGCAGTAATGTCAAAAAGAACAACAAATCAAATAGTCATTTTGTAGCATATTATTTCATTTAGAAATTTTAAACAATATTTTCATTGATATGCTTTTCGGTTTCTAAATTGCTATAAATAATCTGATAAAAATTAATTTTTCATTAATTAAAAGATTTGATACGGCGAATTTACGGTACTCTCTGTATCTGTAATTACCAGCGGCGGTTTGTCAATGGAGGCAAGGGAGGCTTATAGTCCAGTCATTATAGATTTTGACCCGTGAATAATTAGTTCTTGGATTTTTTTTCGTAGGTCCCTCGGGGGGGTCACTGGGAGTGTAAATTCAAAAAGTAGACTGAATCAGGCTCCTGCGTATATTCGAAACATGGTTTTTTTTCCAAAAAAACGGTTTTTCTTGAATAACTCGGCCATTTTTGATTTTACAGTAAAACCGTGAGGACAAAAATTGTAGGAAATTTGATTCTCTACAAGTTTGGTCCTCACGATTTTTCTTCTAGGATCGATATTTTGGAAATTAAATTTGAAAAAAGCGACAAATTAAAAATATTTTTATTATCTCGTTTATTTTCAACTTTACGGCATAAATGAAGAGGACAAATAAAATTGCCCTCCACTAGGTGCCGGGTCATGAGGGAATTGAGGGTAATGAGATAAACTGGCTAGATCAGGCTCAAGGGCTACCCCGACTGGGCCCGAACCATTCTGTGGATTGTCCAAGACACACAGGGGGTTGGAGGTCCGGAAGTGGGAGGCAGAGAGCAAAAAAACCCTATGGCATAATACACCAGGTCAAAAACAGGCGAAGAAATTCATAGAGTATTCGACTGCAGAGGCTAAAAAGCTTCTTCTATTATCAAAGAACGAAATCAGGCTCATCATGGGGTTGCTCACCGGACATTGTCAGGTGAGATATCACCTCAAGAAAATGGGAATGGAGGACAATGACATATGCAGACTCTGTGAATCGGAAAATGAATCGGCCAAACACATTCTCTGTAGCTGTGATGCCTTAGCCCGATCCAGGCTAAAACATCTGGGACAGACGCAATTAACACCCAAAGAGGTGCAACAAAAACCTCTCAGGAGTATTCTATGTTTTGCTAGCAAAATAGAATTCCTGAATATCTAATTAGCAGGGTAATGAACAAAAGATCAATACTGGTCGCAGTTCTGAAAGGCTCTTGCAGCCAATCGACCCCTAAGTACAATACAATACAATAGCACAGAGTTAGGCAACCCAGAATACGGTAGTAAATCTTAATCTGACAACGTCCGAAATACGTCATAGAGGCTACTGGTTAGTAAAATACATAATCAACATGAGCGATTAACAGATGAATTGTAAGTAATAAGCTTGTAAGATAAACGCATACTATTCTGTGTTATTTTACTAAATGTACGAAGGTAGTCATTTTACATGCATATATGAGGCTGGCCTCATATGCGTGGGCTTCTTATCAAATGTGACACCTGCAAAACTTTGCATTATTCATGCATATGTTCTAAATATAAATCACTTGTATTGTGAACTTATAAAAGTGTAGTACATTTTTCAACTTTGTGAGCAAAATACAGGTTTTTTTTAAATTTTATCATTGTGACTATTTTTAAATTGGTTATTATTTTTAATTAGTTATTATGGATAGATTATGCGAAATCAAACATTGCGACGATATTGTTCATTGGCTAGTACATAATAATTTTAGTTCTTTAAGCTATGATAACAAAGTTTAATTGCAAATATTGTAATGAAACCTCGTCCAAATTATATCACAATTAAATACACGGATAAAAAGCAAAATCGGGGTTTTAACACTGAATGGTATAATAAATGTGCTTGGTTAACAGGTTCTGTTAAGAAAGATTGTATTGTTGGCCGTGTTACTTTTTTCAGCGGATAATTCAGTTTGGTCAAAAATCGGGTTTTCCGATATGAAAAATTTATCTCGGTGTATTGAACGTCATACAAAATCAAAAGAACATATTTCTTCGTCGTGTAAAATTAAATTATTTG
The DNA here is from genome assembly GCA_932274525.1 of Podabrus alpinus. Classification (NCBI taxonomy): domain Eukaryota; kingdom Metazoa; phylum Arthropoda; class Insecta; order Coleoptera; family Cantharidae; genus Podabrus; species Podabrus alpinus. Next base: position 58,201,213 of record OW026454.1, on the reverse strand, counting down.
GAAAAGAAAATATAGCAACTGCATTAAACAGCGAACGTCTAAATTCGATTTCATTACATAATGAGCAGGTTAGGGAAAATCGAAATAATTTAAAAAGATTAATTGACTTGACAATATTTTTGGCATCCCAAGATTTAGCTTTTCGCGGTCATAATGAAACAGCAACATCGGTTAATCGGGGAAATTATAAAGAATTAATTGCGCTATTTAGTAAATATGATCAAAATTTTAATAAATTTGTAAGTGGTAATATTTTTTCTGGGACGTCAAAAACAATTCAAAATGACTTGATAGATTGCGTGTCATTTATTTTAAATGAACACATAGATGCAGAAATAAAAAATTCTCAATTTTTCTCGTGGCAAGTAGATGAAACGACGGACATTTCTTGTATTTCGCAACTTTCAATTGTAGCTCGGTACGTTACAAACGGTCAAGTCGTAGAAAGATTTTTAGCTATGATGTTTCTTCAGGTCGGACTGCCGAAGATTTGTTTAATTTTTTAATCTCTCGTTGCGACAAATATGATTTTAAAAATAAATTAATAGCTCGAACATATGATGGCGCATCAGTTATGGCAAGTAATTTAAACGGTTTACAAAGCAAAATTAAATCGATTGCACCTCAAGCACTTTTTACGCACTGCTATGTTCACGCGTTAAATTTAGTTTTGAGTAAGGCATGTAATTCAAATAAAGATTCCCGAATTTTTGTTTCAAATTTGAACGGATTTTTCACATTTTTTTCAAAATCAACCAAAAGGACCAATGTTTTAAATGAAATTTGTGGCAGTAAATTACCGACAAACGTTGCTACACGTTGGAATTTTACCTCGCGAGCAGTATTTACAGTGCAATTAAGAAAACAACAATTATTTGACGTATTTAATTTTATAATCGACAGCGATGATTTTAAAAACGACTCTCAAACTATTAGAGAAGCGGTAGGTTTAAGACAATATTTAAATGAATCAAAATTTTGCTTTTTATTAGAAACTTATAAATTAATTTTTGAACAGACAGACGTCGTAGTATTTTCAATTTTACAAAGTAAACTTACCGATATTAATTTCGCCAAATGTCGTTTAACAAAATTAATCAAAACTCTGCACAGATACCGTAGTGAGGATTTGTATTTTGACAACATATTTAACAGTTTAGAATTAAATTGCGAGCCGGCTCAGAAAAAACGAAAAACGACATTTGATTTACCAGATATGCGTCAAAGTTATAAACAAATTTTTGCGGAAATTTTGGATACGGTTATCGTGCAAATTGAAGTTAGATTTGCAGACTTACATAAATTAAAATTTTTTGATCTATTAACATTTGCTAAATTTTCAGATTATAGGAAAACCTTTCCTCAAAATTTATTAGATAGTCTATTAGAGCAGTATCCATTTTTTGATCACATCCAACTCAAAAATGAATTGTTTGTATTTATATATTATTTGTATTTATTTCATGTAAGATGTATAGTCTGTATGACTAAATAAACGCCTATAATAATAATAATAATAATATAATGACCCCGAAATGTTTGGACAATGTAGGACTCCATCAGAGATATTAGATTCTACTTTCAAAAATGATTTACACAGTTGTATGCCTGAATTTTACAAATTTTTATGTGTGGTCGTCACCATACCGGTAACATCGGCTTCGGTTGAAAGAAGTTTTTCCACACTAAAACGTATTAAAACTTACACTCGCGTAATACGATGAACCAAAATCGGTTAAGTAACGTCGCGGTAATGTCTATTGAAAAGGAATTCGTTACCTTATTGTCTCGAAATAATGAATTCTACGAGAATATCATCGATCACTTCGCGAATACTAAAAATCGCCGTATACCTCTTACGTTTAAAGCTTCATAAATTTCGAATGACTTAAAATAATATTAATTTTTATATTAAATGTAGAAGGTAAATCCCGCTGTCGTCGGGGAGGGGGTTTTAGTCAGTAAGAATCTGACACTACCATCCCTGATGGGGTGGTGCCTATGAAGGTTTCCCCCTTCCCTGCAGGAAAAAAAAATCTTTATATTGTACAGCATTTTTTCCAAAAAACACTCTGCACTCATCGAACAATTTTTCCATTGTACACAGTACTGAAGATAGCCAACGATCTCGAAACACGTGTCTACCGCAGATTAAATAATATTTTATTAAATTTATTTTTTTAAAGTTTATTTTATAAGGTAGTAAAGATGTAAAATGAGCCTCCTCAAATGGAAAAGTTACGAGCCGCCGCTGGTAATTACGTAATTAGGGTTATTGGTCTTAGCTAGAGTGTGTCTTAGCTGTGTTGGTAGTGGCGGCGGCTCGTGAGTTCTTTCAATGGGAGGCGCGAAATTTAAATGAAAACGAAAAATATATTTTTGTGTTACTTTGAAAATATGAATACTCTTCATTTCGGGGGGATATATGGAATACCCCTGCATATCAATCACCATGTGATTGGGGGCAGCGCCGTAGCAAACTCTACTGGCGCGTGAGGCAAATTTGAATATATGCGCCCCCCTCCCAAAAGATTCTTATCATTTTGATAATTTTAAACTATTATTTATTGGGTTATGTCGAGGTTTAGCGCCCCCAATGCGATCACCCTTGCTACAGCGCGGCGCTGACTTAGAGTAATGAAAACAAATGGATGCTTATCAGGAACTCATTTAGAACTGGGGGGTCTGGGGGGTATGGAACACCCCCCAGGTACACTTAATTTATTACGAAAGAAACACTTTCACTTTTACGTCCCTCGGTATTAAGAAAAACGGTACTGGGATAGTTATGAAAAATAACTATCGAAAAGTAAAGAAAAATAACTATACTATAATAACCCCCCCCTCCCGGATTACAAACGAAAATTGCAAAAGATTCAACGAAATATAATAAATTTTGATGGTTCTGAATAATAGGTACCTGGGTGGTATTCCATACTCCCCAGACCCCCCGGTCGTGTAATATCGTTTTTATCGTTGGGAACTTCTGAAGATCTTATATAAAATACGCATAGTATGTCAAAATCGCCGTTTCCATGGTAACGTAACGCAATACCCCCTCCCCGAATATGAAGATTATTTTTATCGATAGGAATTTTTTTTTTCAATTTAAATATAATTGAATAATTGTCTCGATGATAATGTGATATTTTTGCCAATTACCCAGTCAGTTAAAAGGAAATGAAGAAGAACGCGGGAGTTGGAATCAACTTTCCTAAAATCCCCTGTCTTCTCCTAGTCATTGCACCAAAATTGAAGAGGAGAAAATTCCCTACCAAACGAGATTCAGAATTTACTTCAGATCTGAAGTAAATCCTGAAACCTTGTTTTGTTTTGTTCACCATCGATGGTGAAGTTTAAATGAACGAAATTTTTATTCAGAATAAGAGTGACCCTTATGCCCAGTTTCAGCAACTTTAATTTAGGAATTTAATCATAGATTAAATATTTAATCATAGATTAAGTCCGATTTGGGTTTTAGCAATATAATTTTTAACACAGGTTAAATTTAATCAATGATTAGCGTAATCATAGATTAAATCTGTAGTTTGGGTTGTAGCAACGTTAATTTATGCTTAACACAGGTTAAATACCAGAAGTATTTAATTACTAGTTGACCAGTGATTAAAGTTAAATTACCAAAAACCTAACCTCCTTTTAATATTTTTTATGAGCACCCAAGTCCTTTTTGAGAAAAAAAATTCAGTTATTAACAAATTAACAATTTATTTATCGATATTACGTAATTTTACATTTAGTACCCGCAATTGTTTTTGTCGACACATTATTGCTAATTGGCTTTCTCTCAATTTATTTATTAAAATTTATCGCTTTATTTGTTTGTTCGAAAGCTTGGACCTTTTTGGTTGCTGTGTGGCAACGTATCTTCTTTTTCGACTGCGTCGAGCGGTCTGAACCGGCACAGGAATTACAGCCTCCATTTCCAGAATTCCTGAACCGCTGGCTCCTAAATAAATAAAGTGTCATGAATCACGAATTACAAAATGATTTTCATAACAAACCTGGATCAAAGTAATTGTCAAAAAGATTGAACATAGGCGGTCGCACAGTTGGCACGGACGCCAGAATCCGTGCTCCACGCTCTGTCAATTGGGGGGTGTAACTCCCTCCGCCTGTCTTTTTTTGCTCTCTCTGTTAAAAAGAATAAAATTTTATTTTGATAAGTCAAATGCATATCTGTAATATACTTACTTTATCCTCTGCCAGCAGTTGTTTTGCTTCCAAATATGCCGCTTTCTAAAATATATCATTTAATTAATTACAAAGTTACGTATAATTACACTTCTCATTCTTTATATCTTTACTTTTGTCTCTAAATTTTGTTTAAAAAGCCATCCATCTTTTCCTTCATTGTGGCATTACCCGTTACATTGAATTTCAGTCCTATCACCACAAATTTGTTCCTTCTCTTTTCTTTCTCCTCAACTTTATTCTCAAGTTCTTCGATTTTCTGCGCCTTTGATATCTTTTCTTGGCCCCAGATGATTTTTGTTTGGTTGAAGTCTTCTCTCACTATTTTCAGTTCTTCCGCCTGAGTTTTCATTTTTTGTTATCGATATTTTTGATATTTTCCTTTATCTCCTTTTTTATTTCTGAATTTTCCACTCTCATCTGTTTTATGACGACATGTTTCCAAATTATTTGTAATCTTTGTAGTGAAATGAGTAAACTATTCGCATCGTAATGCGTAAGCGTAACCATTAAAATCTGCAGGCAGGGAGAATTAAAGAAAGAATTCAGTCTGTGAATAATTTGCAATCAAACTGGGAATAGCAGATTTCATTAATATTCCCACCGTTTTCTATTATCTTTACTTTTAAAACAGAACGAAAATAAAACAACATAAAAATTCCTCCGTATTGACATTTGAACCAACCCGCATAGCGCTGCATAACTAATCGGATTAATTAATTTCATTAGCACCTACAGTATATGGATGACTGAACTTTTAGCCTGTAATTAGGTACTCTATTTTACAAAACAAATTATAATTTTTTTTTTATTTGACTCCACGCTATATTACAATCTGTCCGAAGACAATAAGCAACATTGTTTGACATAACTAATTAAGTTGACATATTGGAGAGCTTGCCCATTGGCAGGCCTCCCTTATATATAAACATTGCATTTTACAATAATTCAGTTGTAACTCCATTTCAGCACTCATCTGCGTTGGGGCAGGTCCATCGGATCATACCGCTTGAGTCTTCTCTCTTGCAGGCCGGCGACTAGGTCAGTCACTAGTGCATTGGGATGGTCTTCGAGTCTCGCTTGAAATTTTTTGCTTGCGTTGGTGATATCTTCCTTAACACTATTGATTTTTAAGTCCGAGCTAATGACATGGTTTGGAATGTACCAGGGCGCATTACAAATACAACGAAGTACCTTTGATTGGAAACGCTGGATTTTTGCAATGTTGGAATCGCTTGCTGAGCCCCACAGCTGAATGCCGTACGTCCATATGGGCTTCAGGATTGCTTTGTATAATAATAGTTTGTTATCAATAGATAAAGGTGAGTTTCGACCCATAAGCCAGTACATTTTACGATGGGCAAGTCCCAACTGGAGGCGTTTCGACCACATATGTTTGGCCCAAGTTAGTCGGCGATCGAGGTGGAAACCTAGATATTTGGTTGTTTCTTGTTCTGGTAAGACATTATCATACAATACTATGCTTGGACAGGTACTCCCCCTGAGGGCAAATGTGGTGTGTACCGACTTTGTAGTGTTGGCCTTAATACGCCATTTCTTCAGCCAATCTTCTATCTTCTTCAGGTGAAATTGCAGGTTTTGGGAAGCAGTGTTTGGATCGTGGTCTGATGCCATTATGGCCGTATCGTCCGCGAACGTGGCTGATACAGTGTTGTCCGTTTCCGGCAGGTCTGCAGTATATAAGAGATACAGAGTTAGTCCAAGCACGCTACCCTGTGGCACACCAGGCAGGATGGGTTCCAATGCCGACTGAGCGTCCCCTAGCTTGACCATAAAGTACCTGTCCGATAGGTACGATTCCAGGAGTCGACTGTAATGTTGAGGTAGATATTTTTTAATTTTATATATCAGGCCGTCGTGCCACACTCTGTCAAACGCCTGTGAGATATCCAAAAAAGCGGCCCAGCAGTACCTCTTGCTTTCCAGGTCAGTTCTAATCTTTTTTGTAACTCGATGGGCCTGCTCCACCGTTCCATGTCCTTGTCGGAAGCCAAATTGGTGGTCTGGGATTAGGTTGTTTTCTTCAAGGACAGGTTTCAATCGTTCCAGGAATAATCTTTCAAATGTTTTGGAAATGACTGGTAGCAGACTTATAGGTCTGTAGGAAGACGTTTCGGTTGCATCCTTTCCCGGTTTTTGAATTAAGATTACCTGTGCCATCTTCCACTGGGATGGGAAATGGCCATGTCTAAGGATTGCATTAAATATGTTTCTGAGTAGTTTGAAGCCATTTTCTTTTTCAGTTTGAGTTTCTTTATAGGTAGGTCCATTTGATGTGGAGCTGCAAGAAGCTGTTGTATTTGGTGTTCTTCTTCAAAGGTAATCTCTCTTGGTGGAGGTTGGAAGACTCTTACTAGGTGTTCAGCAAAAGTTTTGGCCTTCTCCACATTATTTCGAGCCCACTCTCCATTGGTTTTTCTAATTGGTTGTTCGGTTTTTTATGTTTTTTTTGTGGCACGGGTGACTTTCCACAAAGAATAGTCGGTTGCTTCAGTAGTTGAGAGGTTTTCAAGAAAATTTTTGATTCCCTCATTTTTGTAGTCGTTTAGCAGCTTTTTGAGTTGTTTCGTAGCTTTGTTTAAGTTTGTTTTGTCGTTTGGGAGTGGGTTAATTGCCAGGGTTTTCTTAGCCTTCTCTTTTCTTTTTTAAGTGTGCGGGCACATATCCTGGTTTATCGATGGATGGCGCAGGTGGGGTAGCGTTCCATGAGGCTTGTTGGATTGATGTCGTTAGGTTTTCTTCAGCTTCATCTATTTCTTGCGCCGTTTTTAATGAGATGTTGAGGTTTATATTGCAAGAGAGGCTATTTTTTAATTTTTCCCAGTTTGTGTATCTGTTGAATAATGTAGGTGGTTTATTAACTTTAAGGACACAAGAATCGAGGGTGACTAGGATGAGAGTATGGTCAAATGATAGGTGCAGGCATGTTTCAGTTTTTAGGTAATTGTGAGATATTCCTCTGGTGACGCAAAAATCGAGTACATCCGGGATTTTATTTGGATCAGAGGGCCAGTAAGTGGGTTCGCCTGATGTTAATTTTAATTATTAAATTAAAATTTACATTCTGACAAAAATGCATAGTCCTTTAGAAATGTTTCCTAAGTTGATGAATAATGCAGCAATGGAAAGCTTTGTTATCACTAAAGTCATTTATAACCCTTTTAAAGTATTGGAAAATGATTATCGATGCTATAATTATTAAAAAAAATTCACTTAAATTTTACTTAAAATAATTTAATCAACCTAAAGAAATCTAGTGAATGAATGTTATAATAATATTTCCTACAATATAGTATATAACATTACTAGCAAGGTAAGAGGGTTTTTACTGGCGAATGGAGGATATAACTGACGAGCCGCAGGCGAGTCAGTTACCTCCTTGAGCCAGTAAAACCCGTTACCTTGCGTGCATTGTTTTATATTTTATTTGTTTCTCATTTGTAAAAAGGTTAGATAAATTCCAAAAAAATCTCAATAATTTGTCGCAAATGTCGTAAGCTATGGAAGCGTTGCCATGAACATGTCTGTTTATTTTTCTTTACATTTGTTTTGGCGAAAGCGAAAATGAATGTACCAAAAGAAATTATTGAGGCAGCCAGCAGTGTAGCTTCAAGTTTATTACCTGCAAAATCAGCTTCAAGGTACGAGCGAGAATACGACGACTTCAAAAAGTGGCAAAACAAAAATAGTGTGATTGGGGTAACTGAAGATGTTTTGTTGGTATACTTGAATCAACTATCAGCTAGATTCAGCCCTAATACTTTATGGGCAAAATGGTCTATGCTGAAAAGCTGCTTGGAAATGAAAGAAAATGCCCCTGTTCGCAGGTTTGTTTTCCTTAAAAAATTTATTGAAAAATATGACGTTTAGTTGTCATTTGCAGATTTCAAAAGGTAATAGCGTTTCTGAAACGAAAAAATGAGCGTTATGCGCCAAAAAAGGCCAAGGTATTAAGTAAAGAAGAGGTTGAACAATTTCTTTTACATGCTCCTGATGACCAGTGGTTGCTGGCGAAAATTGTAACAATATTTGGGATTTTTGGATGTTGTCGATGTGACGAAATTCTCTCCTTAAACATGAATGATGTAGAAGATATGGGAAAATACGTTATTGTGACATTGCGGCAAACAAAAAATTTAACAACAAGAAGATTCACCATAACCGATGATGGCTGCAGCTTCAAGCCCTGCATGTTATACAGAAAATATGTAAATCTTCGGCCTCCTGGAACAGAAAGCCTAAGATTTTTTTTGACATACCGACATGGAAAGTGCATTTCCCTTAATGCTGGCCAGCACACTATTGGTGGTGTCCCAAAGCAAATAGCGAAATATTTAGGTTTAAAAAACCCAGAGTTATACACCGGCCACTCTTTTCGCAGAACTGGAGCCACTATGGTTGCGGATTCGGGTGGAGATATTTTAGCACTAAAGCGTGCAGGAGGGTGGAAGAGCACCGAAATTGCGATGAGTTATGTCGATGATTCGGTCAACAAAAAAATCGAAATGTCTAGCAAATTATTTGGTAGTAAGGAGAGTACAAATGTTCTGCAGTCCTCGAGTTCAGCAGTTTCTGAGTCAACAGATGGTTCATCATCATCAGTATCAACTCTTTCATCATCAAAAATCTGTGTTACTGGAAATAACAATTGTACCATGATTTTCAACATATATGACGATAAAACAAAATTTCCTAATGTAAATAATACTACTAACTTGTAAAAATTTTGCAAGTTAACTGTCAGTTTTACAAGTTAGTGACTTGATAAAATAAACTTTCTTGATTAATATTGTGTTTTTGGAAACTGACGTTTACAAATGAGAAACAAATAAAATGATTAATAGAATTTATAAAATGATAAAACAAATAATGTGACCACAATAGCATAACTTCGGGATCATATTTTAAATTAAAACCATCAGCAGGGTTTTCCTAACAATGTAGAACTCTCCTTCAAATTAAATGAAAACTTATAATTAATTTTAACGTGGTGTAATTATAATCCTGAACATTTTAACGCCTTTAAAATTAGCAAAACAAATCAGAGGAAACAATATCTGAGCGAAATGAAAATTGCATTCTTTTACGATTGTATCGACTGATTTATTAATATTCAGCTTTAGTGCCATTCCTTTGTTGGGTTTTGTTATTGTTCTGTTTCAATTTACGTTGAATTTTTATGTGATTTAAAAAAACATATTTTTATAGTATATTTATTTTAGTCCACACGAGAGCTCGAGTATGATTTATTAAGCACTAAAAAATATGTGTAGGTTCACTAGAAATTATGTTTTCTTTTAGTAATGAGCCAAATCACATGAAATCATAATTTGCAGATATTTTTAATAAAAATTTTCCCTTCTAAATTATTAGGTATGGATTTAACTTTATAATATAAAACGGTTTATTTGTTAAATACCTTAGAATAGTACTTTAACGTTTTTTTATAAAGCGAGTCAATATTTAATATTTATATTTAAAAGCAAAATTAATTTAAATTATAATACGTACATTTTTATATACCCGAATTTAATAAAATTTATGCTTAAGGGCATGCGGAGCAAAATGAACCACTTATAACAAACCTGATGTAAAGGCAATATGTTTAATTTAACAAATTGTTTCAATGTTTTTTATGGCTTTCGTTTTACGTATAACCCTTTCAAGAAATAAAATTTTTAATTTAACATTTACGAAATTCAAAAAGAAATTAAATTTAAATAAACTGCTGATGAAGTTCTGTCGGGGACAGGCGGGCAGTATGGAAAATGAAGGCAAAATAAAGTTTATGTTTATTATAATTTAAATTATAAAATTATGACCCATTTGATACCATCATACCAAGCCATAAGCGCTCTAGCAGCGTAGTGATTGAATTTAAAACTAAATCGGTGCAATGAATGGAAAAATTTGATCAAGAAAAAGCTTTTCTATGCAATTTATGATGATGTTAATTAAACTGTATTCTTTATGATTATATATTTACTAAATCTATCTAAAATAATTTTCCATTATCTGCTTAATGTTATGAAAATTTGATCAGAAGAATAATTTAGACCTTTTAGAATATTTAATTTTTATTAATCATAATTAACCCTAGTAGGGAAAAGTGTAAAATAGCTAATTTACAATAACAATTTTCTGTTTCAGCTACTATTTTTTTGTTTAGAAATATCGTTAATTGATACGAACATAATTATGATTTAAATTATAACAAGCTTTTCTTCTATTGAACATCAAAGATATCATTTCCGCGTTCCACTCGTTGCCCCGCGTTGACCCGAAGACGGTCAACAAATAATTGTGATGTAAGATTAATTCATCATCATCTTCCAATCATCTTTTTCTACTACTGAGCAGACCTCCTTTTCTACCACACACTTTCAAGTATAGGGAACTTACTGTTTAACGTCGATTGCAAATGACCAATACCAGAGAATTCTAGAAAGATCTAGAAAAAGATTAGACTCTTCCTGGAATCGAATCAGTTCTTTTAGCATCAGCTTTATCTTTAAATTTTAGTTTTATCCTCTTTGCTAAAAAAGATTAGACTCTTCCTGGAATCGAATCAGTGCTTTTAGCATCAGCTTTATCTTTAAAATTTTGTTTTATCCTCTTTGTTCAACAATAATAAATTTATTACAATTTAGGCGTGTAAACCAAGAGTCTCCAAACTTCTTAAGTGGAGGGTTGTATTAGAAAATTGAAAGTGCTATGAAGATCGGATCGAAGCTTTTGTAAGGAAATTATAAAACAAATTAATGAATGATGGTTAATAGTTAAAAGTGGTGGTGCGTTGTCTGCTAATGCTGTGAGTACTCGGTTCAATTATGGACAAAGTCGAACCTGGTCGAACCCTCATTTTTTCGTTTTCCTTCGGAAGGAAGTGAAAAACCTGCCGGGGTAATCTGTTGAGTACGGCTTTCTTAAATTGCAGTACATGCACTTCTTCATCAATTTTATTTTATTCGTAGCTAAAACTTCATCATTTAATTATCGCCACAGCTGTTATTTCCATCAATATGCGCGCTTGCTTTTAATTGCAATTATTAAATTTTTAAAAACTTTATATTTACTCACAAATTACTGTATTATTGTCTACCTTTTCTTCTTTACAAATTAATCAAAGCAAATGAACCCAAATTATCGCAAGTTAATGTTAAACTTCATTTTCGTTTTTATTTCAAAAATTTTCGACCTATCCAATCAACTTTTCTAGAATAAATACCAAATATGTTTATTACATGATACTTCTCTCTTGAAAATCTTCAAATATGACAGGAAGACCCTCAGTTCCTGCTTTATTTGAAAATTTTCACAATACATTTTCATCAAAATTTTCCTATTGTACTATTTTTAATTATGAGTAATTTCAATTACAACTCCAGTATATAATTTAAATTACAAATCACACTCAATTTTTCTTTATAAACCATCCGAAACATCGATAATCCCTAAATTGACAACAATATTCAAATTAAATCGATAACCATTTCTAAATAACATCATCAAATTCAATCGTTGTATTTATAAAATCGGTTTTACTTTTGTAAACATATCAATCCAACCTTCACAAAATTTTATTCTATAGAAAATCTTGAAATTCCGATTTTTGCTATCAAATCAATTATCACACTCCAGAGTTAATATAGCTTTTATCAAATTGATTAACTAAATTTATTCGAATCATATTGTTTTAAAACCATTAAAGGAATTAAATTTTCATTTATCGAACAAATTTCCAATTAGGCTCCTATTAGTTTCCAATCATTAATATCATTTAATCAATAAGAATCAAAGTGTAAATAAATTATCTATAACTTCTTTTTTCTTTCAAATTGTAAGCAATTTAATTTACTAATCAAATCATTTCACAAATATAATTCTTTTTTTGATCTAGTTTTTATGTATTTTGATATAAAATCACAAACTTGTTACTAAAACTCAAATTATTTTTTTATACCGTTCAAATTTCATATCATTTACAAAAATTGTTTAATTAAATCAAATTATTACAAACCACTATCACATCTATTTTTAGAAATATAATTTATTAATTTACATCAATTATTTTAAATTATCGTTTTATACAATTTAACTCATTATTTAATTATTTAGATTTAAATTATTTCAAAATGTATCAAATATTTAAATCGTATAGTTAAACAATTTCTCAATTATTGACGTGCAAATTTTTCATTTTGAATTTCAATTTTATTAAGACTTAATTTTAATTTCAAACCATATTTGAAACCTGTCTTTGATATCGCTCTTCTTCTTAGAAAAAGGAAATTATTCTTTTTAATTTACACGTTGTTCCATTCTTTTTCTATTTAGGGCGTCCACTTTAAAATATTAGTGTTTTAAACTTTTTTCTGTTCGTTGGCCCATCGTTGTTCTTATTTTATCCAATTATCTCTTTCAGTTTGTAAAATGTTTTTAAATTCCGACCATTTCTTCTCATTTTCATTTCATCCTGTGCCAATTCTTCAAGATTATTTTGTTTTGCATCAATTACTTTTTTTCTAGCATCGTTACAAACATTTGTTCTTAAATCATCCTTTAGGTCATCCATTTTCCTCATGATTAGCCTAAACATTTTCTCTACTTTATTCCAGTTGGTTTTCATTACCATCTTATAATTTAAATTGTTAGTTGCTTATCGGTTAGCTCATAGTAAAATATTTTAGCAGTTGATTTAAGAAAAGGGTCGAGAAACTATTAATCCATTTTTTGCACTCCTTTAAACCCTCTCTTGTCCTTTCTTTAATTTCCTACCATTTTTTCTCATTTTCATTTTATCTTTTACCTAACAAATTATTTTGTTTTTCATCAATTACATCTTCTCTAGCAATGTTACCAACATTTGTTTTTGTTTCATTATACTTCCTCTCTTCTTCGAATAAGGTATATATTTTATTTCTTAAATCATCCTTTAGGTCATTCATTTTCCTTATGATCTGTATAAACGTTTGCTCTATATTATTCCAATTGGTTTCTATCAGCATCTATACCTTTTACAGTATTATTTGGAGAAAATGAAAACAAATTTGGTGCAAATGAAAACAGATTTTGAGCAAATGAAAACAGATTTTGTCCAAATGAAAACAGATTTTGAGCAAATGAAAACAAATTTGGTGCAAATGAAAACAGATTTTGTGCAAATGAAAACAGATTTTGAGCAAATGAAAACAGATTTGGTGCAAGTGAAAACAGATTTGGAGCATATGAAAACAGATTTGAAACAGGTGAAAACAAATTTGGAACATTTGAACTACATTTGGAACAAAATGAGAACAGATTTGAAAACATGAAAACCGATTTGGTTTAAATGAAAACGAATTTGGATTATCTACTGAACAGCTTAATTTTTTATTATGTAAGTAAAATTTCGTCAATCAAAATACAAAAAATATAATACAATTTCGCTTAATGATAGTCAGGATTTTTAAAGCACATCAGGAAGACAGAGATTGAAGACCAACAGCAAAAGCTTTAAATGTGAACATAAGCACAGCATACAAATGGTTAAAAAAAGGACAAGAGCTTCCTAAACACAAAGGCGGTTATGCATCTTACAAAAAAGACTCCTATAATAGAATAGGCATTGGTAAGGTAGATTGAGGAAGATAGCACATTAACATTGAAAACAAAATATGTAAAAAATTGGTTTGATGGAAAATTATTTTCAGTTAAAGCTTTTAGACCGCATATTGGAAATATGAACAACGGTGAAAACAAGAGAAAGCGAAAAGATTATGTCGACAAAATTTTACACAGCAGAGCAAATGGCCGTACATTAATTTGGATTGATGAAACAAATTTTAATCTTTATTGTCAAGACATTGTTGAAATTTCATAAAAATAAATATTTAAGTTCATAATATTAGTTTGTAGAAAATTTGTTTTCATTTACTCCAAATCAGTTTTCATGTTTTCAAATCTGTTCTCATTTTGTTCCAAATGTAGTTCAAATGTTCCAAATTTGTTTACACTTGTTTCGAATCTGTTTTCATATGCTCCAAATCTGTTTTCACTTGCACCAAATCTGTTTTCATTTGCACAAAATCTGTTTTCATTTGCACCAAATTTGTTTTCATTTGCTCAAAATCTGTTTTCATTTGGACAAAATCTGTTTTCATTTGCTCAAAATCTGTTTTCATTTGCACCAAATTTGTTTTCATTTTCTCCAAATAATACTGTAAAAGGTATAGTAGTGATGCAAGGGGCGAATATTACCATCAGAATTACTGGTAAAATTACCGTAATTACGGTAATATTACGAAGGGACCGAAGTAACAAAGAAATATTACGTGTAACATTACCAAAAATTACGTAATATTACGGGTAACATCGTTTGGGTTGAAGTCTACCGTTTATAATATTATTTTCTGTTTGTGTTTGTGTTAAGTTTTGTTTTTGTGTTCTTAATTTATAGTAATAAATAATAACCAAGATCAAAATAGATTTGTTTATTTACGTTTAAGTAAAATAATATGTAAAGTATTTTTTTACTAACTTTATTCGCAGATCAAATAGCTGTAATACCATATAATACACTACCCTTACTATTTTCATATATACACAAATAAAATTTTATGTTACCGAATATTACGGAATATTACGTATTACCAACGTTCTTACCGAAAAATATTTTACCGGTAATTTTGCATCACTAGCATCTAGTAATTTAAATTTTTAATCGTTCACCGGCTAGCTCAAAACTATTATTGGGTTGCCAAAAAATGCTATGATATCTCTCAATTTTACACTGGAAGATCATGTGTGGATAATCATTTTACTCTCTAACAACTAATGGAAAAGAGAAAAGGGAGGGGAAAAAAGCCTATGACTCGATACCCAGATGTAAAAGCTTATACAAAGATACAAATATTACAATAAAGATGAATACCCACGAAACAGAGTCAATACAAACCAATAGGGGCCTCAAACAGGGATGTAGCCTGTCGCCATCTCTGTTCAATATATACATCGACGACATTCTGAAGAAATGGAAGAAAATAGCAAAGCCGGGAATAAAAATTAACCAGCATACATACATCAATACACTTTTATTTGTAAACGACCAGATCATTATCCAGGAAAATGAAGACGACTTGCAAAGATCACTCCACCAATTACATATACTGTGTAAGAAATACAAGATGAAAATCTCAACAAATAAGACGAAAGTTATGGCGTTTTCAGGAGCGCACCATGTGAGAACCAAAATTGTAATCAATGAGAAGCCAATAGAACAAGTGTCACATTTCAAATATCTCGGGTGCGATACAAGCTACAACTATGACAATGATATAAACGAAAAACTACATAAATACCAATATATCTGCGGAACAATCAACAGAACCCTAAGAAACAAGACCAGAAAGGACACGATTTTGAAATTTTATAAGACGATGGCAACTCCGGTTCTTACATATGGATGCGAGTCTTGGGTTCCTCTGAAAAAAGATAAATCTAAAATACAAGCCACCGAAATGAAATTTCTACGAAGAGTAAAAGGATGTACAAAGCGAGATCAAATAAGGAATACCGACATAAGGAAAGATCTAAACATCTATAACATCAATGAAAAAATCCCAGAATATAGAGGTAAATGGAAAGAACATGTGAATAGAATGGATGAGGACAGAATACCAAAGAAGATTCTGGAATACGAACTACGGGGAAGAAGAAATGTTGGCCGCCCGCGACGAAGATGGAAAGAAGTATGAAGACGGAACAGGCTGCACAAAGCCTAATCCATGAAGTGCAGAAGAAGAGGACCCCCCCCCCCGTAGATCCGCCGTCGCACGTAGCACCATCCTGTTGGAACCATAAGTTGTCGATATTTAACTCTTGAATTCTTGGAAACAAAAATGTACTGAGCATGTGTCGATATCTCACACCATTCTCACACCAAATCTATAACCTCAATGCAGACTCGCTACTTTGCTAGGTCGGTAGTTTGCCAGAGGGGGGACAAAATAAAAAAATTGGGGAATCTGTAGTGACCTGAATCGGTAAAAAATATTAAATTCTGCCCAAACTCTTTGTTAATGTTATTTTGAGATTTGATGACGAGACTTGGCGAAATAGAATAGAAGTGTCATTTGCAATTTATGGAGTTTTTAACTTAGTTAAACTGTAAACTGCTGAATGACACATATGGAAAACAAAATAAATAACAGTGATAGAACACAACCTCGGAAATACGGTAGATTAAGAACGTATGTACTTAAAAAATGATATTGAATCTTAGCCAATGAAAGAGCAGCATGCATTGAAAATGTATAAAAAGAATTTAAAGTAACTATTGAATCACGGTCGATCAAAGTGACCGTGTGAAATAATATAACTTAAATTTCAGAAATATTTTTTTATAAAAGGAGCGCTTCATCATCGGATACTATCTAGGGGATATGCCATTTATCACATGTAATACCAATAATACAAAAATGTTAATACCCATATATTATTATGTATAATAAATTAATAAAAGTTCGTAATAAGCCTCCAAAATCGCGAGCCCTCAGAATTTGACTGCTGTGACTACAAGCCAAAACATTAGCACATGTTCTCTTGAAACGAAAATAAAATCGAAACAAAAGCACGTACACTCGCATGCATGAGATTATTCGACTCTTAATTTCAAAACGAGGGGGAGGGCAAGTAGAATGCACCTGCCAGAATTACTTCTCAAAGATATCATATAGCGGCTCGACGGCGACGCTTGCTACTACCTGCAAAATTTATGATCCAGCGATGTTTCTCAGTAACAGGCCTCTCGAAACGTCAAAAGTATTTTTGGAATATTTTATATTATTGTGGCCGAATCTAAACCAAAGCTAACAACAATAGTCCCAAGACAATTCAAAGAGCAGTTTTGAAAATAAACTTTTGATCGACATCTTACAAAATTTTAGAAACTTGTTCAATCTTATAAAATAATACAGGTTCCGTCGTATTTATTCTCACAAGGGAATGACTGGAAATGAAAAAGCTTACCTAGATGTACCCAGTGAAATGAAATGGCAATATTTCAACGAAATTATTATAATATTTCAATTTTATTTGAGAAATGTAATATTGGAGATGACCCATTATCCATCTACCGATGGTGGGCGTTGCTTTTAAAATATAAAAAACTATTTAAAAAAATTTCAGAAAAATATTTTAAGTGCAAAAACGTATTAAAGAAAAATAAAATAATCATTAATTATAAAGAAAAAAAAGTAGTGCAAATACGACATAATAACATAAAAGTCAATTTGGAAGTGATTCGTAAACTCATTTATATGATGAATGCTTGAAACTCTTTAAAGATCGTGTGTGATGTAGCCAACATGAGACATAAATAAACAAATCAAAAAAACAAATAACCAGACATATTGTAACTACTATTATTAACTAGTTTAGTGTTTGTAGCACATTAGACTCTTTGTTTTATAGAAAATTTAATCAAAGTAAATGTTTTCGTAGTGATCAAAGGTAATAAGGTCGAGCTGTTTAAATTGCTCCTCTGTAATTATTTAATCCGACATTAAAAATTGTCACCTCGAGATCTACAGTATATTTAATTTAATTTAACTGCTGTAGGCACCAATGGGGAACATGCATGAAAAAAAATTTTTAGTTAAAACAGTATTTTCCGATTAATCCTATATAGTAAATATCAAATCAGCAAAAATAACTTCTATTTATTGTATATTGTTATAAATAATCCATTTTAAAATTCAATAATAATTTAAAATAAAACATGTGACCTTAAACGCAACGAAGTCACCGACACAATAACAATAACCTCACTTTCATGTTTACAATACTCGTGTAAAGTACTTTTTTAACTTTCTTGTTTTTAATTGATTTAATTATGATAAATAACAGCTTTTGACACTAACAAACTTCAACTTTCAAAGCACAAAACCACAGAAAAATAATATAAATGAATGTAAAATTAAACTGTGACGTCACACGTTCTGTTGCAAATTGCGCGGTCGTTTCGTTCAATTCAAATTGACGGATTTTTAAATATTTTTTAAATTATTATCAAAACGAAAATAAATAAATTAAATAGCATTAATTAGTATATTTAGTTATTTTTGATCCAACTACGCTATAAAAAAAATTTATGCATCTTCCCTATTAGCAGTGATTTAACTATAATTTTTTAGTTCCGAATTTAAATGTAAATACAATTTTTAATTAACATTAAATTTTATCTTCCGCAGAATTACACCTATAAATTTTTCGTTGGGTTCACGTGAAGAAATGCCAGTTGACATTTTTAAAATATTTAAATGTCGAATTCAATAAAAAAAAGTAATTAAATGTACTTACTGTTTGCAGAAGAAAATTTGTTCAACGGTTCGCTAAACTGATGAAGCTTTTCGGTAAAAAACGGCTGCGTTTGACCGTTCTGAAAGAATAAGAATTTTTAATTAATTGTGTAATTCTTTATTTCGGCAAACGAAACTTAATTTACATAAAAATTTAAAATAACTGAAGTAATAAAAAGGATAATTTATAGCTCTTAGAAACATAAATTGTGAAACTCCAATTTAACTTATATCCCTCTAGGATTCTTTAATCCTTTTGAGTGTCGTTTTGTATTAACTAGGTCGAAATTGACTTACGTTTCTAATTCTAGTTTCCGGTTATTTAAGTGTGTAGTAATTTTCTTATAACAAATACAAAATGTAATTTTTACGGAAAAAAAACAAATCTGATAAGAAAGAAAGAACGCAAAATTCGTTTTACATAAATTAAATTGGTTAGGAAAGTAATACGAAAATTCGAAATTACCGAAAGAGAAAACAGAAAAAAACCCTTGAGCTTTTTAAATTTATGTAACACACTCTTGAAAATGTACGAATAATGTTGTTTCAAACCAACCAATTAAACAATTTAAAAATAATTAGCAGCTTGAAAAAGACTCAAACGATTCTGGTTATTATAAATTTAGAACTTTAAATGAAAAACCTTACAATTCTTTTACAGTTGTTAAGTTTAATTAAAGCGGTTTCGTGCGTTTTACACTCGCATAAAATTTTGTGTAATCATAAAGATAAAAGTTTTAAATAAATATTTCATAATATAGTAGAACTTGGGCCGAGATGTAATATATTAGCCCCGGCGTTTTGCGCCTGCAAGTCTCTTTAAGATTTTAAAAATCTACTTTTTTCAATCTAAAATGTAAAAAGTTTAATCTTTTTTAAATTAGAAGCAAATCATTCCAGTAAAATTGTTCTTACATCATGGAATGCAAGAAAATTGTTGAGACCGGGAAAGATGAGAGAAGTGACGAGGGAATTGGAGAGGTCTTAGATGGAATGGGGAAGGAAAAATCAGTGGAGATGGCTTTGTGATTTTGTACGCTGGCGAAAGTAGACAAGGAAGAAATGGCACGGGCTTTATGGTCATGAAAAGGTAGATTAATGAAATATTGCATTTTAAACCAATGGGTGGAAGATTGTCCTATCTGAGAATTAAGATGAAGTTAAATAATCTGTCCTTGATAAATACTTACGCATCAACTGAAGAGAGCGGCAAAGAAGAGAAAGAACAATGTTCTAACGACTTGGAATTGCTATATGACGGGTTACCAAAACATCATACAATAATTATTATTGGTGATTTTAACGCGAAAATTGGCAAAAAGAAATATGTACAAGGTGTAGCAGAAAGGCATACAATACATAAGGGAACAAACGACAATGGAAATATAGTAGATTATGTTACTTAGCAGCATCACTTGGTATCGTTACAAGTAGTACGAAGTTCCAACAACAATGAAAAAAAACAAATTGAGCATGTATTGGTGATAAGAAGGAGAGCCACCTCGATAAGAGACGTGAGATCGTATAGATGAGCAAACGCAGACCAATTTCTGATAGTAACAGAAAACAAAGCACGTAGCAAGAAAATGGTTAGTAACAAAAAAATTTAAAGATGAAGTGGAAAATAAAAAGAAAGACAGCGAATAGCCACTACATGGAATAATTTTGCACTTGTTTTCAAACTGTGCAAATAATAGAACACAAAAATAAATAAAGATGGAAGACATGGTTTGATGACGAATGTGAGCAAGGTAACAAAGAGAAAAAAAAACAAGAATTAATGAGCAAGATAAATTAAAGCAATATAATAAGAAGGGGATAGAAGTAAATAAACTGTATAAGCGAAAGAAGAACGAATGCATCGAAGCAAGAATGAGAGAGATAGATTTAAGCAACATCAACAACAATGTAAGAAAATTTTACAAAGAGATCAAAAATAGTAAGAGAACTGACGAGATAAGAAATAGATGAATATAAGAAATGAGGAAGGACTAATCAAAATTAGAACAGAAAAAGTAAAAAAAATATGGGAAAATCACTGTCTAAAACTGCTGAATACACAACAAGAAGATTAAATGGAACAAAATGTGGAATG
Source organism: Podabrus alpinus (assembly GCA_932274525.1). NCBI lineage: Eukaryota > Metazoa > Arthropoda > Insecta > Coleoptera > Cantharidae > Podabrus > Podabrus alpinus. The sequence goes on along the minus strand of OW026454.1, from coordinate 58,180,546 downwards.
CCCATCGAACGAGAAGGAAATAACGGCACCTACAAATGAACAAATCATGAAAGCAATCCACCAGCTAAAAAGTCTCGGAAAGTCCTAGGCAATGATGAATAACTGTAATGATAAATGATAGAGGAGAGAAGATACACAACAAAATCTGCGAATTGATAAAAGAAATCTGAAAACGCGAACAGATACCAAGAAAGTGAAGGAAGGGAGTCACAGTGGCACTAAAAAGGAAGGGATATGCAGAGGATGTAGCAATCCTGTCTACGGTTATCCATAGTCGCCCTACGAATTAAGCAAATGGAATAATTGGAGACTATCAGTTCTGCTATTTAAATAAAAAAAAATATATGTGCCTTCTTCATTACGAGCTCTTCCACTAGGATCAGCATATATACGTCCTTTACATTCTTGTTGCGTTAACCAGATGTTGTTTGAGTCCAAATCATGACCTATTTCGAGACGATGGGAAGAAAACCATGTAAACATCCTTTTGTTGGCTATGTCCACCTTAAGTTCCTTGATATACATTTTGATAAACCAACCACTTTGAGCGATATAAATTTTACCACACATACTGCAATTAAGTTGGAAAATTCTGCTTAGCGTTAGGAAACCATTTTTTGCCTTGTTCCAATATTCACCATGTGTACTTCGGAGACTTTAACGCCAAAATTTTGCAAATGTCTCCCAATTTGATTACTGGTCCCCGACACATAGCTGATAACATCTCAACTAGGAGACGGCTCTTCTATTTGAGGAACGAGTGCCTAGGTTGTCAAATCCCTTATCATCAGCTTCTCTTTTTTATAGATGTGGTTATTCGCTAGATCCATATCATAACCATTGTTGAATGCTATAATGTCAATTGTGGTAGGCTTTTTAAATATGTCGAAAACTAACAAACGGCCCTTCAACTGCATTAAATTTACCATCCTCGGTAAACAATTATTTGGAAATTGTTAATGAAATTTACTTGTTTTTCTAGATTATCGGATTAAATTATTCGCAAATTTCTAGTAGGTTAATTTAGCTGATGAACTGCTAATCAAAATTTTGAAAGCTAACCTTTCCAAAAAAGTACTTAATATTCACGGGAGGATTGGGAGAACTTAATGTTGAAGAAGCGGAATCATCTTAATCAAAACAGGGCAGATTACAAGAATAGGCACATAAAACCAGAAACACCAAATTAGGAGCACTGTTGTAAATATTTTTATTTCAATTTCAGACCACCAAAGTATAATCTGTCAAGAAAGTTCTTTAAAATGGGCAACGATGCTTCTGTCAAGAGCCTAACGACGAATAATGCAGCAAATTGCAACGGGAAGCAGAAATCTGTCCAAGTAATTTGCAGGTAATGGTTTTTCCAGGTCATTTATTATCCTCTACTTTAGAACCCTCCGCTGTGTCCCCCGGACCCCTTCGCCGAGCGACACCCGACAATCCAGCAACGCTGCTCGCATGATTCATCCTTACCGCCGCACCCGAA